>CAWUFW010002017.1:1737500-2452595 GCA_963921515.1 Calotriton arnoldi | reverse complement strand
TCAAAGCTGTTCTGAACAGGGGCCCCCAAAATATGTTTGGCCCAGGGCCCCCAAAATCCTTAAGATGTCCCTGAGTACAATACAAAACCTCAATATGTGGCCGGCACCCTGGAGGGAGGGAACAGAAGGAGGGAGAAAGCACTACAACTGACTTCTAAATGACAGATTAGACCACCCCAGGGTTTCAGAGTAGTTACACTTTTCTGGGGGCGTCTCTGGAAGTGATTTTAAGGGGGGGAGGTGCTCAGGGACCACAGATAAAAGTGGTGGGTCTGCCTAAATGGGACAATGAAAGTTTTTTGTGTGCAAATCTGTAATATGCACATGTATATACATTACATAGTCGGGGTCGCCTCTGTGTTGCTATAGTTAGGTCTGAGATTCCATAGGAAGAGCGTTTTGTTTTTACTAATAACTTTAGCACAGTTTGAAAAATCTTCACAAAACTTTCCAGAGTAAATGTTCATCAATATTAGCTCCTTTCTGGAAAGTTTGGGGTGATCTGTCAAGCTGGAGTCAAGAAAAAGGAGGTGTTTCCAAAACCTTGTTTTCCTCTGTTAATTTCCATTGGAAAGTTTGGGAAGCAATACAGAAAAATAGCTGAATTACACCAAATTTGGCAGAAGGTTAAAGTTAGAACTTTAGTCAGAAAGCGTGCTTTTCATTATTTGGTGTAAATCAATGCAGCTGTTTTTTAGGAGAAATTTGTGTTTAAAGAGGTGCTCTGGGTGTTCATGGCGGAGGCCAAGAAAACGGGGGCGGTTCCAAAAACTTGTTTTCCCCTGTCAATTCCCATAGGAAATTTCGGAAAGTAATACAGAAAAAACAGCTGAACAGATTTACACCAAATTTGGCAGAAAGTTAGAACTATACTCAGAGTGTGCTTTTCATTATTTGGTGTAAATCCATTCACCCATTTTGGAGCAGAAATGTGCATTTAAAAAGGTGCTAGGGGTGTTTATGATGGGCTTAAAATTTTAGTCACATCTGGACAGTTGGTCCCATCGTAGTCCAGCGGAGTACAGTGAAAAAAATAATAATAAATATACTTGTGGGGTGGGGGTCCACAGGGAAATGGGTGTCTGTGAGGGGTTGTGCACAGGGCCTGGTTAGAGGCATTGCCCTGCACCCAATTCCCTACTATGCACAGCCGAAGACCCTGTGGCTAGACTCAGTGGTCAACCCCATGCTGCACAAAACAGAAGGACGTGTGTGGCAGGGGGGTGGATTCTCTTGGGGATTGGGTGCAGGGCCTGGCCATAGGCCAGGTCCTGCGTCCAACCCCAACCCACGAATGGCCGAAGGCCGTGTGCGGTGGGGGTTGACCTCCCACAGGGGATTGTCCTCAAGGCATGGCCACAATTCCAAATATGTTGCGCCGAAACATAAATTATACATCCTACAAAGGGTCTCGTCCACAGCACCATTTCTTTTGCAGGTTAATATAGCATGAACTTGGCCCAAGGGCATTGGAGCCCTTTACATGAGCACAAGTTACATTGCACAAGCTCAGATTCATTTTTTAGGCATAGGGAGATTAAGTGATCTGCCCAGATTCACAGGATGTTGAGCCGACACCAGTACTTGAACCTGGTTCCCCAGTTCCAAAGACAGCAGCTGTGGCAGTAATGCCACATCCTCATGACAATCCAGTGAGTCATCGCAATTAAGGCGCCTTTTGTCTTTGGGTGTTTAATACCAAAAGAGAAGCCCATAATTACACTTGGATATCTTGCCATCCCAGCCAGTCTGCTGCTCCAGGGCCTACTGTCGAACGAGATTCAAGGTGTCACAGTAGGACAGGACACTTAAAGAACTACAGGCCTCAGATACAAAGCATTTTGCTCTCTCAAAGCCTGCGATTAGCAAAATCACAGGGTTTGCGACCACAACATGGCTTTATTAAATGCACTAAACGCATTTTGTGATTCGGTGACAGGTTAAATATACCAACTCCTGCTTTGGGGTGGCAACAGATTCGCAAAAGGGGAGGGCTTCCATTGGGACCACTTCCCCTTTGTGAATGTTATAAAAAATTGTTGGACACACTTGAAAAAAATATACACTTTTCTTTTTAAATAAATCCTCTTTCCTTTGACAAAGAAGGAGTGCGTAAAAAAATTACTTTATTTAAATGTGATCACAGACATGGTGATCTGCTGACTCTACCATCCCTGCGAAAACCTCCAACTGTAGTGGGTACCAATTTGTGACCTACCACATACATTTTGATGAAGTAGGTTGGAATTCGACCCACTACAATTTGGAATTATCTGAACTGACCTATTAATGCACTGGCCATTCTTTTCCATTTGCAAAAAGTAAGTGTGCAATTTGCAACCACTTTTTGCAAATGGGAGTGATGCATCAAAACAACAGACGTCAAGGGTTGGGTCTGAATGTAGGTTTTAAAGTGGTAAATATTGCCAGCAGCAGTAGGGTTACAGTCAATTTATTTTTATTTTCTCCTGCATAGTGGCTAGAATCACATACTTTCCAACATTCTCTGACCAAAAACACTCGAGTTTTCAGTTTTCAAAAACTCCAACTAAGATATAAATAAACACGTTGGCCCCATATAACTCACCTGGTACCTGGCCCATTAACAAAGTAATAAATGTCTGGTCAGGGCGAATGTTTTTCGGCCTTACCTATAGACAGATTTAACTGCTTGTCACTGACAGATCTATTGCATCTAATACTTTAACGCAGCGGGGTCCGCAAAGTCTACTCAGGGGGTCCTTGACTGCTCAGAAAATTAAATAAGATTAACAGATTGATAAAGTGTATATCAATAAATAAGAAAAATGTACATTTGAAAATTATAAAACACTCTTAAATGTGAAGAAATTTCAAATCGGAGACTTCAAATTAAGTTAGTATCTTCAGATTGATTCATAGGAGCAGTGCAAGTGCATCAAACAAAATATAGTATGAACGACGAGTGGCCTCAGTTGAATTTAGAAAAGCTCCAACCTTCCTATAAAAATTTAGATTTTGTCATTGTTGTAAATTAAATAAAACATTTCATCATATGTGTATTTGGATGAATGGTTGTTTCTGTATTTTTTGTGTATTATTTTGCAGTTCAAATCATGGAAAATGCTTCGACTGGAGTCCTCGACAACCAGTATTGACTGAGGGGGTACCGGAGTTCCGATAATGATTCACTGGTGGGGTGGGTGCATTCCAGTAATGATTAAGTGGGGGTTCCACAAAAGTTTAAGAACCACTGCTTTAACATATGTAGAGTGAGCTTTGGGTTATTGCACTCCAAACCATTGGCTTGTTGCGTTTTCCCTCTTTCAGACTTTTTCGTGAGACATTATCAATCACATCTTAGGTCAGCTACATGCAACTGGCCCTCTCATCTCCTTCTTTTGTCTTCTTCGGTGTCCCTCCGCCTTTTATGGAGTACATGCATTCAAGTGCTTGAGGGACTATTTTCTCTCCTGCCCGTCCTTCTTACACTGCTCACAGCTGTTCTTCCGCTCCTCCCTGACCCTTTCACTCTCTCTTCCCACTTCCCCTGCTCATCAGGTGCTTTTCTCACCCTCGCTTCCATGCTTCTGCCCTGCACTTTTGGCGTTTAAAAAAAAATATTGCGAGGGCCCACAGCTACACACTGGTACCTGCCTGCTCACTTGGATTTTTGGATTTATATGCAAGGCATCCCTCGCATACTGTATTATTCATTTACATTTTGAAAATGATTGCCGGCCATCTTGGAACAGTAAATTAATAATAAACTATAATGAAAAATGATGGGCATTGATGCATGCACATATGTGGGAATGCACGCCGGCCATCTTTCAGTGGTATTTGTTTAACTTTATCCCCAAAAATACTGTCTGTGTGCATGAATATGCATGCACAGAAGCCATTTTGGAGTGTTTGTTATGAAATGGTATAACAAAAACCATTGATCATTTACCATTGTGTGTTCACATGCAAAAACATGCATGGCTGATGTTTGGCATTGCCATGGGTTTTGCCATGCCAATGGCAAAACCAGAGACATTTGCAAAGGAACTAGCTCTGCTTCAAGGTGTTACCAGCGAGACCTACTGCCTAATCTAATGCATATTAGGCTGCCCTGGGGCCTGATTTTAGGTCGAGCCGATGCTTGCAAAAGGCATTGCTTCCCCCAATCCACTCCTCCATTGGCTCCCTCCCCTGCTATACTTTCTTGAATAGTAATAGAAATTACTGCCGGCCCTCCCCAAAATTGACCACTCTAAGTGGTGCCATCTTTGATTAGTCAATAAAGAATAAAAGAAAATGGCAACCGCATGATTCTGTAGGTGTGCACAGATGTGATGACGCATGTGCGTGTCTACAGAGTGATGCAACTGCCAACAGTGGCTGCTTCATCACTCCTTTTGTTTTTTCTTTTCCAAAACTAACCAGCATGGGCAAACAAGCATTGGCAAAACCAATCGGTCTCGCCTATGCAAGAGCTATTGGCTTTGCCAATATATTTTAGCCATGTTGTACACCCGCGTGACTGCTGTTCAGCATGGCTAAACGTTTGTGGGGTAAAGGAGAGTGGAGTGGAGTGTTGTAAAGTGGAGTAGAGTGGAGTGTTATGGAGTGGCGTAGAGACTCGTGAAGTGGTGTAGAGTAGCATAGAGTGGCATGGAGTGGTGTAAAGTAGAGTTGAGTGGTGTGAAGAGAAGTGGAGTGTCATAGAGTGGCCTAGACTGGAGTGGTGTAGAGTGTTATGGAGTGTCATGGAGGGAGTAGTGCATTGTAGAGTGGAAGTGAATAGAGCGGAGTACAGTTGAGTGGCGTAGAGTGGAGTAGAGTGTTGTAGAGTGGCATAGAGTGTCGTGGAGTGGTGTAGAGCAGAGTGAAGTGGTATAGAGCGTGTGGAGTAGAGTGGAGTAGAGTGTTGTGGAGTAGACTGACGTAGAGCGGAGTAGATTGTCGTGGAGTGGCATAGAGTGGAGTAGTGTGGGAGAGTGGAATGGCATAGAGTGGAGTAGAGTGTTGTAGAGTGGAGTGACATAGAGTAGAATGGAGTGGCATAGAGTGTCAGAATGGAGTGGCATAGAGTGGACTGGAGTGGCTTAGAGTTTAGCAGTGGAGTGGAGTAGTGTATCATAGAATAAAGTGTAGTAAAGTGGCATGGAGTGGGGTAGAGGGAGTTGCATAGAGCATCGTAGAGTGGAGTAGCATCATAGAGTCTCAGAGTGGAGTTGAGTGGAGTAGAGTTTAATGAAGTAGAGCATCATAGAGTGGAGTACCATGGAGTTGAGTGTCGTAGAGTGGACTACAGTGAAATGGCCTCAGATACAGTTGTGCAGAGTAGATTGGTGTAGAGTGCACTGGGTTTGAGTGCAGTGATGTAGAGTAGAGTGGTGCAGAGTAGATTGCAGTGGCGCAGAGTGCAATGGCGTAGAGTGGAGTGGCACATGGTGGAGTAGATTGGTGTAGAGTGAAGTGGCATAGAATAGATTGTTGCAGTGTCGAGTGAAGTAGCGTAGAGTGGAATGGTGCAGCGCAGAGTGCAGAGGTATAGAGTAGTACAGTGGCATAGAGTAGAGTGATGTAGAATGCACTGGCGTAGAGTGCAGTGGTGCAGAATAGATTAGAGTAGCGTAGAGTGTAGTGGCATAGAATGCATTGGTGTAGAGTGCAGTAGAGTTAAGTGGTACAGAGTAGAGTGCAGTGGAGTAGAGTGCAGTGACATAGAGTGCAGTGGTGCAGAGTAGAGTGGTGTGGAGTTCAGTGGCGAAAAGTGCAGTCTTGCAGAGTAGTGTCATAGAGTGCTGTGTCGTAGAGTACAGTGGCATAAAGTGTAGTTGCCTGGAGTGCTTTGTCGTAGAGTGCATTTGCGTAGAGTAGAGTGGTGCAGTAGAGTGGTGCAGAGTACCGTGGTGTGGAGGCAAAGCGTGCAGTGGTGCATAGTAGAATGGGGTAGAATGCACTGGCATAGAATAGAGTGGTGCAGAGTAGAGTTGAGAAGCGTACAGTGATGTGGCATAGAGTGCAGTGACTTAGAGTGCAGTAGTGCACAGTAGATTAGAGTGGCGTAGAGTGGATTGGCATAGAGTCTAGTGGCTTAGTGTGCATTGGTGTAGAGTGCAGTAGAGTGGCATAGAGTAGAGTGTTGCAGAGTAGAGTGTCATTGAGTGCAGTGGTGTAGAGTAGAGTGGTGTAGAGTGAATTAGTGTATAATGCTGTGGTGCAAAGTAAAGTGACGTACAGTGCAATGGTGTAGAGTATAGTCGCATAGAGTGCAGTGGCATAGAGTGTTTCAGAGAAGAGTATAGTGGCATATAGTGCCACTATACTCTAGTAGAGTGGTGCAGAGTAGACTGGCGTAGAGTGCAGATGCAGGGCCGGCTTTAGTGCTGGTGGCGCCCTGTGCGACAATGTTTGTTGGCGCCCCCGCAAGCGCTCCCCACAGACTCCCTCACTACCACCCTTTAACAGTTTCCCCTCAAGTCTCCATAGCCACTCTCTCTCAGATGTATTTAATAGTGCCACCTATACCAGTGTAGGGTGTCAGAGCACTTTACATCACAAACACTACACAGAGACAATTAATCATAGGTGTGTAAATCGGTGTATAGGAAATGTTACATAATACAGAGGACTACAAGGTGTAGGAGTTGCATGTCATCCATACTGGTAGACAGTATAGTTTGAGTGCTTGGTCTGGAGAAGCACAGACTCAGAATTTAAAACATAACCCCATGGTTGGGGTTACATTTAATAATAAGGATTTTTTTTAACCAAAATGAACCCTTTTTGAAACATCAGTAAAATGAAAGATGGAGGAAAACATCTTTATGCTCTAATCTATACCTTGCAGTTTGAATGCAGCTCTTTGATGACAGTTATTAGCTCACTGTTCTATGTTAGGATTTTAACATCTACACTGCTAGTAACAAAAGGATGTCTCTGACAAAAGCACTGCCCTATTTAAACTATATGCACTTTGTGATCTGAATGGTACACATTCTTTGCAGCAGGCACATTAACCCTCTGCGCAACCATAAAATGAGTTAAAACTTCCCCTTGACCAAACTCCTTCTCTCTCCAGGAAGAACATTATTCACCTAGTTATCTTGACATTTTTATTTTTGTATGAAAATTGCGGAGGCCAGCAATGCAGCAGCAGGTGGTTTTAAAACAATAAAATACTTCCAAACACGGCGCCCCCTCGAAGAGTCAGCACCCGGTGCGGTGGCACCGGTCGCACCACCCTAGAGCCGGCCCTGTGCAGATGCATAGAGTGCAGCGGCGTAGAGTGGAGTGGAAAGGCACAGGGGAGATTGCAGTGGCATAGAGTGGAGTGGGTAGAGTGGTATGGCGTAGAGTGGAATAGAGTGGCATAGAGAGAAGTGGCGTAGAGTAGGTTGTTTCAAAGTAGGTTGAAGTGGTGTAGAATGCCGTGGCATATAGTAGAGTGCAGTGGTGCAGAGTAGATCAGAGTAGCTTATAGTGCATTGGCACAGAGTGCAGTGGCGATGAGTACAGTGATGTATTGTAGAGCAGTGTGAGGTAGAGGGCTTTGGGCATAGAGTAGAGTAGAGTGGTGTAGAGTAGAGAGGTGTCGAGTGAAGTGGTGTAGAGTGAAGTGGTGCGGAGTACAGTGCAGTTACGCAGTGTGGAGTGGCACAGAGTGGCGTAGTGTGGTGCAGAGTAGAATGCAGTGGCATGGGGTGGTGCGGAGTAGAGTAGAGTGGGGTAAAGTGGAGTTTGCATGGTGTGGTAGCGCACTGCCATTACAGACAACACATCTTCAATTGAAATGACCATTACATTTGCACAAGCATACAGTTGAAGGAAGTGACCCGATTAGGGCCACCTGGGTCACTCGCGACCTCCTCCGCTTTCCCAGAAATGAAGAGTCGGTGACGCAGTAGAGAATACAAACCAAAGTTCTTTATTGTAAATTGCGCTGCAGCGGAGTCCAGTCTGACTAGCCTCCTAAGATGCTACCGAGGGGACTGACTTCCAAACATTTGGTATCATGGGATAAACCTTCCAACACCTCTCGAAAATCCCGCCCCTAATGGAAAAGTACTGCTTGGGCACAGAGGCTTACAAAGGAGGCACTGAGAGATGAGCTAACACCTGCAGTATGGGTACATGTTATCAGACTTCCAAGGTCGTCTTACTCGATCTCAGCTCTCTCTAGTGTGGGAGCATAGCTATGTCCGATGATAGGAATGCAGAGCTGAATAAACTATTCTCTTCGTACATCTGGGTTCCGACATTGCATGAGATATGAGAACCTTTCTGAACAGCAGCTTCTGCTGAGGCAAGCAGAGAGCGGGGGCATAGAGACCGGGGATTGTTCACAGCACAACAGGGCTAGTGCGAGAGATAAAATGGCATCTCAGATGCTAACTTAGGCCTACACTACTCTACAGTAGCCGGGCACATGCACAATAGAAATCATGTTTATATGACATAGCTACATGAATGCTAACACAACACAGCATATATCATGGAAGACGGGAGGGGGAGACATTTTGATTCTAACAGACCCTCCTTTTAGCATACATTGCTAAGTCTTTATTGGTGCTATCAGGTTAGGGTCTTTCCAATTCTAATGGAAGGGAAGGCAGAATGGCACATATATAGCAGTGGATCATTGGGGCAATCATTAGCAATATTGAACGGATACACATATCAATATTCAAAAATGCCTTCGTCAATTGACATTAAATCTTGAACAGCCTGTACCATCATGACAGAATTTTTATCCTTTTGTCCTTGAACTCCAGGCTTGGGTGTTAGCTTCTGCATACAATAAGAACAACAGGCGGGAAGGCAATTGATGCACAGGCAACAGGTGAATATCACACCGGCAATGGCCACTAAAAATAGGAGTATTTTCCAGCCCCATGTCGTTAACAGACCCCAACATCACCCAGATAAGGACCATGTACCATTCTCCTGATGGATGTCAGATGCTAATCTATGTAACTTTTGTATAGCTGCATATACATTCGGGGCGTGATCTGGTATGTACACACAGCAACTACTATCAATGACGCGACAGGCCCCACCCTGATCAGCAAGGATGACGTCTAACACCATCCTGTTTTGAAGGGCAACGAGTCTCGTGGCCTGGAGCTCAGCTGTGAAGTTGGTCAGTATTCCTGCAGTAGTGTTAATGACTCCCTCTACCACCCTTGTGAGTCGGCGTATACTATGGCTGTTGTGCATGGGGCCACAAAAGGGCAGAATACCCTTCATGGCGTCTGTAAATTGCTGCAAGGTAGTGTCAGTCTGGTCAATATCCTTTGTGTCAAGAACCCGCCTTACTCGAGTCAAGTACACACTCCTGCGTTGTAATCTGTGGTCTCTATGATAATTGGAAGGTGCAATATACACAGGGGGCAAGAGAAAGGACACATAGCACACACCAGATCACCCCCTAGGAAGCCATATGTAAGCCTGGGACCCACAGACGAAGTACACGTTGTGGGGCGGAAGCAATGGCGGACTACTGGTGGTGTTCAAATCATAAGTGTAATTGCAAATACTCTCTCCCACCGGGACCTTTCCAAACCCTCGGACACAAAAACTAGTGGTGGTGTTAATCACTGGTACCGGCATAGCCTTATCTTGAGTAATATTACGTAACTGGAAGGACCTAAAGTATTCAGTGACGTTAAAGTCTTGAAAATCGGTCATCTCTTCTAGAAGCCATGTTAAATCTTTCTTCCTTTCATTCACATTCATGCATGCTGCGGGATGAAGTGTGTCAGCTGCCCCATTCTTTCCTGGAGTATATCCTTGGTGTGTTGCTATATAACCCAGTACAGTCTCATAATCAAGGTACGTCATATTCATCGCATCTGAATGATAATGGATATATACCATAGTGAACAACTGGAACCAGGCTTCGCAGCTGGCTAGATAAGAGAGGGGCAAGGACAACAACAGATCATTTTTGTGCATTACAGAGGGGAGTAAACCACAAACCCAACAATCAGTGACATTGGTGGTATGGTGGGCCTGATGGAGCATCTGCAGGAAGACATTATCTACATAGGTCTGCCTCTGTCTTTCCTTATGCGGGGCTAGGGTGACAAAGACATGCTCGGGGGGAGCTGTAGTGGTTGCAATCAGGGTGTGTACAGGATGTCTTTCTTCTAAAAACCATAGGATGCCTAACACTGCCACCAAAGCTATAAAAACTATTACTAGGAACACTTTCTTAGTCTTAGTGGGCCAGTTCGACCAAATGGGGCTATGTTGGTCAGGACTACGTCCCACTAATGGCTGTTCCTCTTCCATAGCTATACGACCAAAGGGGTACATTTTCATCTACCAAACTACCAGAGGAGAGTCCGTGCTATGGAGCCAGGTATACAGGGAAAAAAAAGAAAAATAGTCTCTTAGTGTCTATTATAGGTGGTGCTAACGAGCACTTCAGGAAAAAAGAAAAAATAGTCTCTCAGTATCTCTCAACAGTGGTGCTAACGAGCACGTCGCGGTGGGGCTGCACGATCACAACACTTACTGTCTCTTCGCTCAGGATAGGGCGACTTCCCTCCTTGGAAAGCACCCCCCACTTATCCTGTCCAATGTCTCAGACCGTGCACCAATCTCTCTGTCCCTAAACTATTGTTGGTACCATAAGCAGAGTACACAAGCCCTATTCTTCATCCAGAGGTCCAACCCTACTAACCTGACTGTCCCTCGGGTGCACTGTCCCTTCGCCGGGGACGCAAATTGTATCGAGCCACTCCTGGCACTATCTCGTCTCGGAAAAGGACCTTAAACTCAGGGGAGTCAGTGGACTGAGACCCCTGCTCCTGTGGACCAGATGGAGGAGAGACCTGGGCAGCCTTTATTTCTGGAGGCACCGCCTCGTTCAAAGCAGCATCATTCTCCTCTTCCGTCTGTGCCCAGGTCAGCCGGGCGTCAGAAAAGGGGGTAAAACGAGGGACCTTCTCCGTCTTGTGGTCCTCAATCCCCTCGCGGACCCACTGGTCGTAGGGAAGAGGGAGTGGGACCCGCTTACAATGGGAGGTATGAATCTAGTTCTTCCGTCCCTCCACCTTCACAGCGGTCCTTGTTGCGAGGAGGACCAGCAGGGGCCCCCTCCACCGTGGCTCCAAGCACCCTCGCCTCTGATAGTTGCGGACCAGCACATACGTTCCGGGCTGGATGCCGTGCCCCGGCCCTTCAGGTATTGGTGGCAGTGCCTCGTGGATCTGTTGATGAATAGAACGCATTTTAGTTAGCTCATAAAGGTAATCCACAAGCAACGGGTATTCAATATCAGAGAAATGGCGCGGGCGGGGTACACCCCACACATTCGCGGGGCGGCCAAAGACCACCTTGTGTGGGGATAACCCCGTTCTGGAATGCGCTGTCACTTTAGTGGATAATAGGGCAAGGGGTAGTGCATCCGGCCATTGCAACCCTGTGCTCTCCCTGATCTTAGCCATCTTCAACTTGAGAGTACCATTGTACTTCTCAACCAAACCAGCCGACTGGGGGTGGTTTGCTGCATGGAACTTTTGCTTAATATGCAGGCCGTCGCATGCCAGCTGAATCACTTTTGCATTAAAGTGACTTCCGTTGTCACTCCAAATCAAACGGGGCAAGCCGAAGCGCGGGAACAACTCCTTCAATAGGACTTTCGCCGTCGCCATGGGTGTGTTCTCTTTAGTGGGGTAAGCCTCAATCCATTTACTGAATGCACAAACGACCACCAGCACGTACTTCAAGTTGTTAACCCGTTCCATTTCGATGTACTCCATCTGGAGAACCTCGAAAGGGAAAGAGGGGGGTGCAAAATTACCAGGAGGTGTAGGGGTGCCTTTCCCTGGATTATGTATCAGGCAAACCATGCAATTCTTCACTAGATGAGCCGCTACCTTAGAGATGTTATCATTTTGCCATACGGGGTCCAATAGCTTACATATCCCCCTTGCACTAATGTGAGCTGGACCATGAGCCATCGTAACTACAGGTAATACGTATGCATCTGGTAACATCCATCTCTGCTTTTCCGATTTATCGGTCCAGCACCTTTCCTCATCTAGGCGCCCCGTACTCTCCTGCCATGTTGCCAGCTCCTCAACTGTTGCCTCACTTTGAATCTCCTTCACATTTTCTAATGTGTCCTCAAACATCCCACCCTCAGGTACCCATCGAGCTGGCCCTGCCACAAACATCCTCTTCATCTTGACCTAGCTGTCTCTTTAGCTGTTTGGTCTGCAAACGCATTTCCCCTCCCTACATCATCAGTGATCGCTTTATGGGCACTACACCTCACTATCGCCAGTCTTTTGGGAAGCGCTAGGGCTGACAGGAGCCTATGTATCAGAGGGCCATGCTGTATCCTTGCGCCGTGTGAGGTCAGGAATCCCCTCTCCGCCCAGAGCCGCCCAAAATTATGGGCGACTCCGAACGCATATTGACTGTCAGTATAAATATTGACAGTCAATCCCTCACTTAGCTCACACGCTCGCAAGAGGGCAACAAGCTCCACAACTTGTGCCGATTGGTAAGGAACACGTGATGTCTCAACTACAGTGCGCAGTGTAGTAATAGCAGACGCTGCAGTGGTGGTGCCATCTGACAATTTGAAACAAGAGCCATCGACATATAGTTCCCCTTGTGTGTCAGATAAGGGAATGTCAGTCAGGTCTACCCGTCCCTTCGTTTCTTCTTCCGTCCGGTATAGACAATCATGGACATCTGTGTCCCCATTGTCCGAAGGGAGGGGTAGTAATGTGGCCGGGTTCAGAGTGGCGCATCATTTGATTGTAATGTGTGGTGCAAACAATGTTAATTCATAACCAGTCAGACGAGCACTGGTGAGGTGCTGCGTCTTTGTCTTATTCAAAAGTGTGTCCACAGCATGGGGTACCATTACTGTGAGGTCAGTATTGAGGACGAGCCCTGCCGATTGTCGACTAGAGACAGCCACGGCCGCGGCAGCTCTTAAACAGCTCGGGAGGGCTCTGGCAACAACGTCAAGAAGAGCAGAGAAATAAGCACACAGCCTCTGCTTACCTCCAAAGGCCTGTGTTAACACCGAAAGTGCACACCCAGCCGTCTTGTGTACATACAACACGAAAGGCTTCTGATAGTCAGGCGTACCAAGCACAGGCGCAGAGCAAAGCGCAACCTTTAATTGCTCAAAAGCTTCCTGGCATTCATGCGTCCAAGGTAAAGGCTCATGCACATCTTTAGTGGTTAGGTAAAGAAGGGGTTTCATTAGTAAGGAGTAACCGGGAATACGAGGTGATGCCTATGAAAGCACGCATGTCCCTCTGAGTCTTGGGGACGGACATCTTAACAATGGCATCAACTCGTTCAGGTGTTAGCCTCCTTCCCTCATTCTACAGTAGGTGACCAAGACAGGTGACCTCCTGTCGACAATATTGAAATTTGGAAAGGGACACTTTATGTCCATGTTGTGCCAAATGTAACAGCAATTTGACTGTGGCTTCTTTGCAACCCTCTTCAGTATCGGAGGCTACCAAAAGGTCGTCCACATACTGCAATAATACATTACCTGGAGGAAGAGAGAGGGAATCCAACTGACCTTTCAGGGCTTGACTATATATGCTAGGACTTTCAGTATACCCCTGAGGAGCACAACAGAATTGAAAACTCCGACCCGCTATGTTAAATCCAAAAAGGTGCCGACTATTTGGGTGAATTGGAATGCTAAAGAAAGCATTTTTCAAATCAATCACGGAAAAGAATTTGGCTGTGGAAGGAATCATTGTCAAAAGAGCAGTGATATCGGGGACCACCGGGAACTGAGGGACCACTATTTTGTTAACCTCCCGCAAATCAATTACAAAACGATAGACAGCAGGATGCGCATCAGAAGGGTCAGAGGGTGTCTTTTTGAGGATGGGAAGAATAGGGCTGTTACACACATTCGTGGCTGCCTCTTCAACCACCCCTGATTTGATCAAATCCTGTATAATCCGCAACAAAGCCCGTTCTCCCGCCTGCAGTATTTTGTACAGGGGAATACGAGGTAGCACTGCATTGTCTTTTATCGTAATAGATATCGGTGGTATCTGCAACAACCCCACATCCGTATCTCCTGTTGCCCACAATGTGGGCGGCACATCCTTGAATTCAGCAGGAAGCGGTGCGTCTTTCGAAAAACACTGTTTGGTACTGGCCACATCGGGCCCTATTGTCATATAAACACCATCCGGAGAACATGAAATCTTAGCATGCAACTTCTTCAGCAAATCTAGTCCCATGAGATTTTCGCCACAATTCGCGGTCAAGAGAAAGGGCGAGTCCACAGTGAAAGGGCCAATAGTTAAAGCAAGAGGTTCAGAGATGGGGCTCACAACCGGTATGGCTGAAAACCCTACCGAAACATTGTTATGGCCAGACAGAGCTGCCCCGGGGACAAGTGAATGAGAAACAGAGCTATTCATTGCACCTGTATCCACCAGAAACTTCTTAGCCGAACCATGCAGATCCGCCGTGACATAAGGACCACGCTGATCTACAGGTATTGACACTGGTCCCTCACCCTGTCCCTGGCTGTCCTAGTTATAGGACATCCATGACGCCTCGTCCAAATCATAGTCATCGTGATAGTACTGCCTTCCTCGGGGATTGTCAAAATAGTTCTGGTCAGAGCGACCCCCCCGAGGATACCCCACCCTGTGTCTCATCACAACAGCCTTCACCGCATCCCCGTCCACCGGCACCCCGACCCCTGGGGGCGGCAACCTTCTGCAATAAGTCCGGGCACTCACTCTGCCAGTGCCCCTCTCTCCTACAATACGCGCACTGATTCGGCCCCACGGGACCGCCTCCTCTGCCTGTGCCACGCGATCGCTGAGCCGGACCAGTACCACGTCCTCTACCGGACCCTCTTGCTGCCTGTTGCATTAGCACCTTAGTCTTCAACTCCTTATTCTTCTTCTCTACCTTCTCCTTCTCCTCATTCTCCCTATGCTCATAGTACTGGGCCATACTCAATATCACTGAAGGGGAGGAGGTAGTCCAGGTGCTCTCAGAGGCCTGCAACCGAGCAGCAATCTCGGGAAGCAAATTCGTTACAAATCTGTTGACGAACAACCTGACGCCGCCCTCCACTGACAAATCCTGTCCACTAAAATCCCAAAACACCCCTTCAAACCGAGTAAAAAAATCTGACACACTTTCATCCTTCTTCTGTCGACATGCCGCTAACTTATCCCAATCTAGTCGTCTGGGTGCGATGAGAGAATGCATGTAAGTAATGATACAACCCGGCAAAGCCAATATCTCAGCTCTAGGCTTTTCGCCAGGCTTCCGCTCATTATCCCACGCCCTAATCGCATTCCAAGTGCCACCTAACTCCACAACATGATCCTACCTGTGTACCTGTCGTCATATATCCACCGGTACCAACAACCCGAAAAACATCTCGGCCAGTGTCATCACCGTCGATGAAGCGGCCTCTGTTAATTCTTTATAATATGCTGTGGGATTTTTCCTAGGGTCCGGTAGCTGACTTTTAAGGGCAAGTACCTCACTCCTTTTCCATGGAGTGTAAACCCATTGCTCCTGAAAGCGAGCCTCTACCTGTGGCTGGACTATAATATCCTGCGCATTACGCCACTCTGGAATCTCGGGATGAAAAATAGGATGGACCTCCCTTATTGGGAATTGGGACACTGTCGTCTGCGTTTTCTGGTGCAACCTGCCCTGATACCCAATCATCGTCGCCACATTGCTGAAAACGTCGTTAGGGGCCATATCAGCAGCATATACACGATCTCGAATGTCATAAATTATCTGGGGTGCTACACCACCAAAACACTGCTCCCACAACCCTATCAATGTAGCCGACATGTGCTTGAGGGCATGCTGCTGCACAAACGGCTCGAAATCCTTCAACACACTCCACACATCCTCTACACTGTGGATCGGACTCCGTGCCCACTGCGCAGCCTGATTAGCGACCATCTGCTTTTCCTCGTTCCCCACATCAGATTGAATCAGCACCCGCTCCATTCGTTCCCGTGCCGCAGCCCAATTCCCCTCATCCATCCCACGCACCGGTGTCCCAGCTCCTAACGATGCCGGGACGAGATGTCTGGGAAAGACACAATAGATGAAGGAACAGGCACCAATGTGAGCAAAGACTGCGTTGAAGGTGTGAGAGAAGGGGGAAAAACAGGAGCGGGACAGCAGATACAGCGGAAGGGCCCACAGCTACTGCACTCGCAGCTTGCGAAGCCAAGGGGGAAACAGGCGGGGCTGTAGAAGTAGCAGCTGGATCAGAGACAGCAGAGACAGCAGAGCCAGATAGAGAAACCAGAGGAGCAGCAGGCTGAGATGCTGGAACAACAGGGTATATCCTTTGCGGGGCATAGGGAGGCGGGGGCCTGGCGTCCAATAGTTCATCCACAAATGCATCCCCCTCCTCCCGAGCGACATAGGACTTATCACATTGTAGTCGGAACTTCCTATCAGCACTCTCAATACCCTTTTCTACTTTATCCCTATCATAGGCTACTGCTTTCTGAGTGATCGTTTGTATTTTCCCTCTCCGGGCCTCCTTCTCTGCCCGCATGCGTCGCTGCCTAGCTTCCTTTTGCCATACCTGAAGGGAATCAAACATTGACTGCCTACTTCTCCTGGCAAATAATTTATCTTTCAGATAATTCAATTTCTGTTCGTCAAAAGTACCTGTCGGTGGCCACTGAAGCTCAGCATTGTCCCTCGTATATTTGTGCCACAATGTACTAAACATAATAGGGCCAAGGCCGTGCTTCACATACATATCAAAATTTGGGGTGCCTTCCGGAGGCGCAGGTTGCCTCTCCTCCAACCGAGCTTCCGCTGAGCAACAGCGGCACCCCACACACCACAATTTACTTAAACAAGGCATCTTAACAACAGACACATACACTACTCGCACAACTGAACGACACACCAAACAAGGGTAAGACAAAACAAGACAGTCCAAGGGCTGTACCGAAACCAGACAGTCCGTAGACTGTACCAAAACAAGAAGGCAGGCTCCAGACCCAGGCCTTTTCAAGAGTGAACCAAATTCAGCAGGTGGCCTGGCAGAGCGTTCGCAACACTTTGTGCCGCAAGGTTCCACAGACCCACCAAGTTCGAACAAGCCAAGAATGGTCCTCAGACCATATTCAAGATACCAAGAGACAAGATAACTCACCTGGTGCACACAGGTCGAGCAAAGTTATTCTCCACTGCTGACTCTTCGAACCAAATGGTCAGATCCAAGGGTTTTGCCTTTTCAGGACCCCAGCCGGCCGACCACTGGACGAGGCACCGCCCGACCAGATGGGCGGGGCAGCTGCGAGAACTAGGCTTGATTGTGTGGGGTACCCCGATCCGCCCATCCGACCGGACGCGACCCCGACCTCCACACCCAGTCGCGGGCGAGGATGGGTCACCTGGTGGAGTCCCTGTTCGGGCGCCAACTGAAGGAAGTGACCCGATTAGGGCCACCCGGGTCACTCGCAACCTCCTCTGCCTTCCAAGAAATGAAGAGTCGGTGTCGCAGTAGAGAATACAAACCAAAGTTCTTTATTGTAAATTGCGCTGCAGCGGAGTCCAGTCTGACTAGCCTCCTAAGATGCTACCGAGGGGACTGACTTCCAAACATTTGGTATTATGTGATAAACCTTCCAACACCTCTCGAAAACCCCGCCCCTAATGGAAAAGTACTGCTTGGGCACACAGGCTTACAAAGGAGGCACTGAGAGATGAGCTAACACCTGCAGTATGGGTACATGTTATCAGACTTCCAAGGCCATCTTACTCGATCTCAGCTCTCTCTAGTGTGGGAGCATAGCTATGTCCGATGATAGGAATGCAGAGCTGAATAAACTATTCTCTTCGTACATCTGGGTTCCGACATTGCATGAGATATGAGAACCTTTCTGAACAGCAGCTTCTGCTGAGGCAAGCAGAGAGCGGGGGCATAGAGACCGGGGATTGTTCACAGCACAACAGGGCTAGTGCGAGAGAGAAAATGGTGTCTCAGATGCTAACTTAGGCCTACACTACTCTACAGTAGCCGGGCACATGCACAATAGAAATCATGTTTATATGACATAGCTACATGAATGCTTACACAACACAGCATATATCATGGAAGACGGGAGGGGGAGACATTTCGATTCTAACACAGTTTTACTGATAAAAATATACAGCACACAAACAATAATGTGTGGAAATATCATCACCTAGATTTGTTTTGATGGTATTAAAATATGTTTCCACCACACTTCTGAATTACCAAACAATGTGCTTAATTTGTGCTTTCCATATTCTGAAATATCTGCACAATTCGTTTACAGACTTTTAAATTGCGTTTTGTGCCAGGAAAACAAAAAATAACATCATGAACCACACCCTGAGTAGCCAACATGATTGTCCTATAAATTCTCTCACTTTGAAGTCAGAGAAAGAAAAGTAAACAGCAAGCTCCCTGGAAGAGGGAGTCTGACATTTGGCCTCTGTCTTTGAATGCACAGCAAATGTGACAAGATAAGAACAAGATTTAAAGGCTTGTTTACAGAAACTCAGTAGAGTGGAAAAATACAGTAAATAGGGTTTGGGCAAGAAGGGAAGGGATGAACAGCCTAAAACAAATAGAGCAAGCAAATAGAAAGCAAGCAAATGTGAATTAAAACACACAATGCCAATGGTAAGCAATGGGCGGAATGCATTCCCAGGGAAGTTTTCTGAATATCCCCAAGATATAGTTAGCAAACCAGACAGCTGTGCTGTCTGGTAGGCTTCGACCTAAAAAGCAGTGCTTTTTACCAGCGCTGTTTAGCATTGCCAAAAAGCATTTGTAAAGCTAGTAGGTCCCAATAGGCTCTGCTAATGCCTGTTATTTTCTGCTGCTCAAGGTCAGGAACTTTTGTGTCCTGCCCAGGACTAGAAAAAAGCAGCAGGATTGGAATTCTAAATCAATAAGTGGTTGGTAGCATATCATCTAAATTACTATTGTTAGCAAATATGGGTTCACCGAACAGTAGTGATGCATTAAAGGAGTTCGTGTTAAGCACATGCGTGTCAGAGATGAATGTTACATATGCAAACTTGCATCAGCATTTTACTCATTGGAACATATGTTTGTAGGAGAGTAGGATCTGCTTCACATGGGTACCCCCACTTTTTGCTGATGCTTCACTGTTTTTCGGCTTTAGTCTGGCTGGGGCCCTGCTAATCAGAACCCCAGCCTAGCTGCTTACTCTCTAAAATGGTTTCCAAGTACCTTAGGTACATCTTTGATTGGAATCTGGAGTGCCCTTATAAGTCCCTAGTATATGGTATACTATGTACCCAGGGCATAGGTACCCCAGAGGCCTGCCGGGGGCTGAAGCATATATTATGCCACCCCTGGAAGGCCAGCCAAAATGACACCACAGGTCTGCTACTGCAGCCTGGGTAAGGTGGTGCATGCACCCCTTACTGTGATATAGGCTACCTATATCACTACCATTGCCCACACATATAAACCTATAAGTCACTCCTATGGCAGGCCTTTACAATCCTGAAGGCAGAGTGCTTGGTTTTTATGTGAGAGGGTGCCCCTGCATGAGCAGAGCCCCTCTGCAGCGTTCGGAGTCCCTCCTCTGATGCTGTTTGTGGTACAGCCTGACCATATACTCTTAAGTGCATTATATCCTCGCGGTAGAATGCTAACTTTGGACTGGCTGCACCAAAACATGTCGTGTTTGGTGTCAAACATCTTGGAATACTACCCCCCCCCCCGCCAGTCCTGGTGGCGGGGGTAGCATTCCACCCTTTTAGAGGGAGAGACATGTACCCACCGGCCTACCCGGTAACTTCTTTACAGAGCCCTGGCATCACAAAATGGATGCCGCTGCCACAGACACGGGTCTGGCCTCCTGCTGCTGACTGAAACTCCAGCAGGGGAGGCCTGGACAATAGGTTTCCTGTCACAGGGAGGTGTAACCACCTCCCCAGACAGGATAATGTGTATTGGGGCTTGGCGGGAGCACTCTCTGGTGCTCAGAAGTCCTGCACTGGGGGCACACTTGGTGTCCCTGTGCATATGCCAGTTCAAACCGGTTGCAGGGGCTACCTGCCCCTGCTCTGGCGCAAAACTGGACAAAGGGAATGGGTGTAACCACCCCTCTTCCCTGACCCTCCCATATGTGGGTCCCCAGAGTATGTCCAACCCCCTAACTTAGTATAAGTATGGGACCCCAGTCCTTAGGACTTTAGATTACCCTGGACGAAACTCTGAAGCTGAATCCTGGACCTTCGACGCTCTACTTCAAGATTAGAGGACTGAAGAATCTCCCTTGGGGTCAAGGAGTGACTCCCCTGCTTGGCAGGCACCTAAGAAGCAATTGTCCGGTCTGCATCGCTGAAGCTCCCGCCGGACGCCGAAGTCTTTGCAACACCAGAGGTGGATTTCCAGACTTTCCCGAGGCTGCCCTGAGTCCCCAGCGAAGCTGAGGCCCGTAGCTGTCGTGGGTAACGTGAAACCGTGACCCCTGGACACTAAGAACTTTAGCAAGTGCATCCTCTTCCTGGCCTCCCACAAAGTTGTGCTTTGGGCTCTGAGTAGCCCCCGCCTCCAGCACCGACTGCACCGAAGATCACTGGCCTCCACTCCACGAGTGTCCTGTGAGCCAGCTCCAAGTGCGTCCACTCAAGGCTCCTTCGCGGTCGCTAGTCCGTTGGCTAGTGGGCCCTCCCGAAGGCAACTCTTCTTCTGCTTGGGCTTTCCTGGTTGCTCCAGACGTGCCCTGACTTACCTTTGCTGGGTGAGTCCCTCAGACCTTGCTGGTCTGCATCAACGTCCTTTCTTTGTTTCCATATGACTTGCCGTTGCCAAGGCTTGTTGGGTCCAATCCGGTCGCCGACACCTCAGCAATTGACAGACGTCGTGGGACAGCCCGAATCCAGCTCTTGGTCATCGTCGACGCCTCCTGGACCTCGTGGCTGAAGAGTCAAGACGACCGTCAACCTACCTGAAGCACCCGACATCGGTGGGCATCTGCTCATCGCCTTCCTGGTCACTGGCTAGTGACCCAGACTCTGTCCCCTCTGCTTTCAGATTCTTCAGATCTTCAATCCACCCTTGGATCCACCCGGACACTTTCGACTTGGTCGCCAGCAGCCTGCTGCAGCAGATCGCCATTGAAAACGACGACGAAACCCGACGCCAAAAGACACCTATGCACCCGGCTTCCCTGGGTGAGGTAACTCGAGTACTCCGGTGCTCCCGTGGGTATTGACTCTAGAACTGCCTAGTTCCAAAGGGATTTGCTCCAAGTCCTCCTCTAAGTGTCCTTTCCTTTTAAAAATCCAACCGCGACTTTCCCCATAGAAGTTAATGGTGGCTCGCGGCTGTGTTCTCACACTGCATGCGTCCCCCGTGGGTCCCCTGTGTCACTACCTTGGGTGGTTCCTTGGGGTCCAAGCACTTCTACAGGCTCTAGGCCTTGTGTCTAGCTCAGTCGTGGTTCTTATACCACTTTATTGGTATATCGTTTGGTACGCCCCTAGGG
The DNA here is from genome assembly GCA_963921515.1 of Calotriton arnoldi. Taxonomy (NCBI): domain Eukaryota; kingdom Metazoa; phylum Chordata; class Amphibia; order Caudata; family Salamandridae; genus Calotriton; species Calotriton arnoldi. The sequence continues at coordinate 2,431,095 of CAWUFW010002017.1, read as the reverse complement.
CTCAAACGTGTATTTGTGCTATTACTGTTGATAACTGACTTGTAACTTATGTACTTCGAACTCTAGCCTCATAAAGAGACCAGAGGGGTGTGTTTAAGACTAAATACATATATTTTATATATATACCTGGTGTGGTCCTCTTTCATTTGGTCACTCAAGAGATTATAGACTGGTAAAACAAGCTGCTTTACATTCCTTCAAGACTTAGCCTGAAGGCTGCTCTCCATAGCTACCACTAGGATAGCTTTCAATAAAGGTTATCTTTAACCTATCTCCAATAAGGGGTTGTTTGGACTGGTGCAAGGTGCCCACTATAATTAGTGGACAGCATATGCCAGGCCAACTTCTCACAATGTTTAGTTTACAAATCGTATGATTTCTGAAAATATCAAAACAAAGAACGTGTTTGATTAAAAGAGCAACAACGTTAATACCAAATTTCACAGTGGTACTGGGAATTGGCCTCAAAGTGCCTCACAGACTGGCCAAGTAAGTAGCAATTCTGTTTGTTGTGCATGTGGTGAAGAGTGTCAGTTGAGGTGGTTACTTGCGAGTAGTATGTTTTGGTGTCGTGCAGGCCACTCTAGCCAGCACTGAAACCACAGTAACACACCTATAACATGGAGAGTGAAAGAGGAAATGAAAGGAGTGCATGTAGCGGTCATGCTCAGAGAGGGCTACTGGATCTGCACAGAGACCAGTGTACAGAAGACAAGGAGAAAGAAGCATAAGCAGAGCCAATAGGCAGGGCCGGCTTTAGAGCAGTCCGACCAGTGCAGCCGCACCTGGCGCTAAGCTAAGGGGCGCCGTGTTTAGAAATAACTTATGGGTTTTAAAGCACCAAGAAAGTGTACCATGCAGACCACAGACCGCAGACCAAAAGTGGGTTAGTGCTTTTGTCACAAAGATCCTTTTGTTGCTTGCAGTTCATACGTTACAATCCTTATATAGCACAGTGACCTATGAACTGTCATCAAAGAGCTGCATGCAAACTGCATGGTATAGGTTAGTACAGCGATACTCAAAGTACGGTCCAGGGCTGCTTGCGGCCCTCATGACCTTTTCATTCAGCCCCTTGGTGAACTGCAGCTCTGGTCTGCTGTTTGCTAGACTCAGCACTAACATTCAGAATGGAAGTAACTAAGGTGCCCTGCGCAACATTTTTTAAAAACATCTTACAAAAAACGTGTCAAAATATGATAAAGTATCTTGAAAGTTCAAAAACTTGTATTTTATTAACATGCAGAACTTTTCCACCTTGGTATATCTGATGATATCACAGCATTGAGAGTTTTTTTTAAAATGATAGTTTTCAAACATGAATTTAGAAACATTCATGCTTCCACCGACCCTGACAACAATGCCAATAGTGAACTAAGAGGCATGTCAGTTGCCATGTGAACCCTGTGGGTGGCCTGGGATGCTAATATAAATGGACACCTTCATAGTTTTTCAAATCAAACTCAAAAGAAGGAAAAGGAGACAAAGTGGAAAAAAAACAATTGCCTAGGATCACACAATTGGGTCAAGTGGGGAAGCTGGGATTGATCATGAGGTTTCTGGTTTCGCATTGTGCAATTCAGCCACTACATGTACAGGCTTCGCTTCCCCTACATACCATCGCCCGACCGCCACCCTGCTGGCATCAGTGTGGCCCTCGCTCACACCACAGACCATACTTTGTAGCCCCTGGGAAAATGTTTGTGAGTACCCATGGGTTAGAACGTTATGTTTTTTCCCCAGTCTTTCATTATCCTAATGTTGCTAAAAATGGGTTGGTTTGGCTATAAATAAATTCTTATTAGTAAAGCCAACCACAAGCCACTATGGTACGTTTTAAATCCTGCGTTTGTGGTTCTCCAGAGCAAACAGTCTTAAAAAATTATGGCAACTTGTATAGATGAAGTGATGCCTACTCCTTGTAATCCTCACTGTCTTATATAACATTTGCTATAGACTGATTTACACATGTAAGATTCTTTGTCTCTCTATAATGTATGTGTCATGTAAAGTGTTCTGATACCCTACACTGGTATGAGTAGCACTATAAAACAAATGAAATGCATGTGAGAGAGGGGCTATGGAAAGATGACGGGCACTGTTGGAGGGTGATGGTGAGGGAATCTGTGGAGAAGGAGGTCTTGAAGGGGAGGGGGCAAAAAAGATTGTCACACTGGGCACCACCAGTGCTAAAGTCGGACATGCCAATAGGACTCAACATTTGGTTTTGCCAATGCAGACCTTTAAGCTTTGGTAGTGCCTTTTTGTTGATGGTAAATGACGACTACTTCTGCTGTTTGATAGGCATACTTATAAACATTATAAATGTAATTGTATTTATATAGCACTTACTACCCCTGACGAGGCATTAAAGTGCTTTACTCTGGGCAAATCTCTTAATCTTCCCGTGCCGGCACAAAATGAATTTGCCCTTGTGTGAAGCACTCCAACACCTTCAGGTCAAGTTTCCGCTATATATAAGCTGCAACAAAAACAAAAGTCAGAGGATGGTACAAAGGCATCTGGCCTCCTGGCTCATCTGTTGTGCTGGGTGGGGGCACGACAATGGGAGGGAGGGGGAACGAGCAACCACAGACAATGCAGACAAAAGAGCAACCTACAAAAGATACACTCTGTAGAGTGGTCCAACAAAAAGAAAAAATATAACTCCCAAAGCGCGAGCAGTGTAAGGACAGAAGTACAAAGGCCATGCTCTAGGGGATGGTCACATGCAAGACGAGGGAAATGGTCACCACAGAGCTAACCAGCAGGAAGCAAGCAATTGAGAGTGGCTTTGAAGCCAACCAATGGTAAGTAATGGGTGGCCTCCAAACCCACTGACAGTAAACAACATGTCTCGAAGAGACAGCGCATGCGCTGTCTAGCCGAAACCTAAAACTGAATAACCACAGGCCCCCTTCATGAAAAAAACAAGAACTCATTTGAAAAATACTGCGCACTTTGCTGCTTGGGGTACTTGCTCTGCACATTGACACCGCTGGCCAATGAGAACCCAGAGGTTACACTATAACTTTAGATGCATGGGCATTAGCGGGCAGCGTCGCAGAGGGGCTCTCGCAGCTCAATATGTATAATTTCAGGAGAGAAGCTGCTGTAATTCCAGCTCGGCAAGACACATTGCTCACACTTGTAGCTGACTCAATGAAGTGAACATTGCTGACAGAGGCGAGTGCTCTGCACACACCCCCTCCCCACCCCTCAGCCGTGCTTCGCACTGTGCCTATCGCAGGGTGGAGATAGAAAGGGCCCTTTGTTAGTCTTTACTACCGTAGAGTGAGGGCAGCACTGGCCCGTCTACCCCACCACGTTTGCCCCAGCAGAGGCTGGACCCAGAGGTGATGTGTCTATTTGTTTAGGAAGATTGGTCTAAATCACTGTAGAGATTAAAGGAATCAAAGGCAAAGGAGACGTCAAGTATAGCTTTCTGGTTCTCTATTTGAACCCATTGCAGAGTTTAAATCATCCTTTGTGGAAGTTAGTGTTGCCTTTGTGGCTCAGCCATTCCAGAATCTGTTTTGGTAATCTGAGAGAAGGTTACTTCCTTCGATCAATGTAGATATTTGTCTTCAAGCTGATCTTTCAATCTTTTTGCCAAGAAACAATTGGTGATTGGCCAGAAGAAAGAAGGAGCCTGTGTTTGAAAGCCTCTTTTTTAAAGGCAGTTCTTTTGGGAATAGACCTTCATCCAAGGATATTTCTGGCTGGATTGGCTGCAGAGCTGTTAATGTGGATATTCTTGCATGTATGAGCAGGATATGGTCTGCCGGTGATCGTGCTGGCCTACACGCATGTGCAGCCTTGATGAAGTCCTGTGTGGTCATGAGGCTAAAGGTGAGTAACTGTGACTGTTTTCATAGTTTGTTTTCTAGCAAACTGCACAGCACTGCTGGAATTATGACTGAGCAATGATTGAACAACGGAGAGGGAAGGAGGGGGGTCTAACATTATTTGAAGGGTTGAAAGGAATGCAGGTGTGCAGGTGTGCCAGGCACAGAACAAGGGCAAGTGGTGAGTCCTTCGGCTGTGCTGCCAAGGCATCAGGATGCCCAAAGTTACTGCCACTTCAGGTACTGTGGTTTGAGGACCCCTTTTCCTGGGAATTCTTCTGGCAGGTCTGTTTTTGTGACCTTGAGGCCCATCATCAGCTGTCCCTGTTCAGATCTCCTGTCTCGTGTTAAGGCCTCTGAGCTACTGTCTACTCTTCAGGTCGCAGGTCCGCTTTCCAGGACATAGTGCAGGTTACCCTGAAGTAAGGTAGGAATCAGGTCTCATGGCGGTCCTGGCTCCAGTCAGGTTTTCCTGCTACCTACTCCTGGGTTGTTCTCAGAAGAAAACAAAATTAAACATCCATGCTGCTCATCATTTAAAGGTTGAGCAGTGGCTATTCCTGTAGGTGCGTGCTGTACAGACATGAGCAATTATTGGAAAGAATATGCATTTAGTTCAATGATTACACGCTGAGACAGAGATATGCATTAGTTTAGTATCCATGCCATGACACATTTAACGGAGTCCACTAAACATGCTTGGAGTGAACAAACCCTAAGAGAGCCCATATTCATTTAGGAAAAATATGATGTTGCATGAATGTGCTCTATTCCGACAGGACAGCTGTGCACTGTGCACTGCCTAGCTCCTTGTAGTCACTGTCATCCGCTTTCTAAGATTTCAATGAGTCAAAGGCACAATGGTGCAGATAGGAACTGTGCAAGAATATTGGCAATATATAAAAAAAAATATGATTCTGAATAAAGCAGAATGTTACAAAACCATTGCGCTGCTTCTGGATAATGACTAATACTCTGCAACCATTGACATAACTCCGTGCATCAGTCTGGAAAAAGTTAAGATACTTGTATAGTGTTGTGATATCCTTTTTAGGTCTCGCCTAGCGTTGCAGCGCGCATGCGCTGCTCGCTCTGCGAGGCATATAGTAGTAGAGGAGATTTTAGAAGTGGAGTGGAAGCCCCGCCCATCTTTTTGATTTGCTTGCGTCATCATTCATGCTAAACGCTGGCTTTTGATTGTAAATGAGGCTTCTTAGTCCCTCCTTGTTACCGCCCTGTCTCCTTCTGGGACGGCCCATCCGGACTGGATCTTTTGCTTGCGACGTAACACTGTCTCCTTAATTAGTGGGTAAGCACTCTTTTGTGTTCATTCTGCTTTCGCAAGGGCGCTCGCGCTTCACGGGCCGCCATGTCCCGCGCTTGTTTTTTTTTATTGTCTAATGTTTTTTTAATTTATTTATTTACTTAGTTTTTCACTTTGGCGGCACACGCGCTTTACCTTCAGCCATGTTAAGCTAAAGCGCGGGTGCCGCGATTGATGAAAAAGTAAAGAAATAGATTTTTTTCTATTTGTTTACTTTTGCTACAATCGCGGCACCCGCGCTTTACTTTAACATGGTTAAAGGTAAGCGCGGGTGCCGCGATTGCTGCAAAAGTAAAGAAATTGAAAAAAATCTATTTCTTTACTTTTTCAACAATCGCGGCACCCGCGCTTTACCTTTAACCATGTTAAAGTAAAACGCAGGTGCCGCGATTGTAGCAAAAGAAAACAAATAGAAAAAAAATCTATTTATTTACTTTTTCAACAATCGCGGCACCCGCGCTTAACTAAAGTAAAGCACGGGTGCCGCTATTGTTGAAAAAGTAAAGAAATAGATTTTTTTTTCTATTTCTTTTTTCAGAGGCGTCCGAGATCAAATGTCAAGACGTGTTTCGAGGGCGCCTCATCTGTGCACCAAACCCCTCCCGCTTGTTTTCTTAATTGCCTTTCCATCGTGTGCAGAAGGGCAGCATTCCGCAGGGCCTTTACTTTCTGAAGTGCTCTGTTTGCAAGAGTTTGCCAAAAACACACAGAATTTGGAACAGACCGAGCCTTTCCAGATAGAAAGGGATGAGGACGATGTTTTCACGTCCTTGGTAAAGGGGAAAACAAGAGATGAGTGCCGAGGGGGGGAGCCGCGCCACAGAGCGCCAGCCGGTTGCCAGGCGTGCTCGGCAGCATGACTGCGCCGCATTCAGTGCATGTAATGAAAGCCAGCACTGAACACATTACACAGTGTTTCTGCCGAGAGCCAGCCGGCCCTCGGTGATTGGAATCAATACAAACACTCGGCGAGGGGCCCAGTGGGGGTTAGAGTCTGATTCCCAACAGAAGGAGGGGAGGCAGCACGACTCATGTGTGGCCACCTCTCACGGGCCATGGCCCCTCCCTAAACCCAGTAATAGTCACCATTAGCGCATAGAGCGATCGATAACTTGTGTCTAGTAGTATATACCGCCGTAGTTTTCGTTGTGTGCCCATATGTATTCTTTGTAGGCGCGTGTTCGTTGGACTACATACCAGTTATAATATTATAGCAGTATGTTTAGCTGCGCTTTTACAAAAGCAGTACCGTAAATGGGCCTTAAAATACATCTACGCTAATAAACACCCTATCAATTACACCAATCTCTAAAATAAATTTAGACTTTCTATACCACCCGCATTACCACTAGATAAATAAGGCAGTTAAACACAACGCCCACTTTTTTTCTTGAGACATGCATTTCAGGATACATAAACACATTCATGCTCACTGTACTTCCTGACGTTAAACACATAGCGCCCAGAGCAACCCTTGTGTCAAACGCGCAGCGGTCGGTGCACGCCATGTGTTAACCACGCAGTGCACCCGTATTTTTTAACCAGCCGCGCTCAGTGCACCCGTGTGTTAACCACGCCTACTCAGTGCCCCCCTGTGTTAAACTCTCGCATTCAGTGCACCTCGTGAGTTGAACACGCAGCGCCCAGAGCACCCCGTATCAAACACGCAGCGCTCGGTGCACGCTGTGTGTTAAAGACGCTGCGCTCAGTGGACCCCCTGTGTCAAACACGCAGCGCTCAGTGCACCCCATTTGCCATTCACGCTGCACTACCTGCACCCAGTGTATTAACACGTTGAGCTCAGTGCACCTCATGGTTAAACACGCAGCGCTCAGACCACCCAGTGCATTAAGGCGCTGCCCTCAGTGCACCCCCTGTGTTAACACGTGAACCCCGTGTAAAAGACGGGCATACTTGATGCGCCTCGTGCACTCAGTGAGGCGACGGTTGCAGAATGTGACTGTATTCTCTCAAGATTGTAATCTGCCGCCCTACACCTCCCAACAGAGAACCCTCTTTACGAGCCCGGGGAGGCAGTGCGCATTAGAATTTTTAAAAAAAGCATTTGCAATGCAATAGGTCTCGCATATACGCGAGTTTGAGCTATTGACATTGCAAATAACAATGCCTTTTATTTTTGTTTTCGTTTTAAAAACATAAATAAAGGCATTGTCATTACAATGCCAATAGCTTAAACTCGCGTAACTGCGAGACCTATTGCATTGCAAATGCTTGTTTTTAAAGCACCATAGTTAATGAATGTGTTTCAGAACTTCTGAGATTCAGAGTGTTACCTTTTAGGTCTGGATGCACATCGCAGCAGTCACCTAACAGTCTCTGCCCACTTGTTGGTTTTCTTGAATACAATATTTGATTGGGCAGAAGGCATGTGCTTACATTGCAAAACAGTGCTTGTCGTACTCCTGTTGGCTCCTGAGGGGAGTTAAGTCACCTAAAAAATCGTAATGATGTGGCAGTTTGCAATGCCAAGACTCCTTTACCATGTGGTAATAGTACTAGCCAATAATATTCCTAAAGCATCATGACATGCTCACAGTGTGCATTAACTACATTGTGGGCCATGTTTTTATTGATAGTTGAATAGAGGTTTTCAATAAGGATATTCCCTCATTCAAAAGGGCTGTGTCATCTATATTAATGCTGCAAAGGCGTCAGTGCAGGTCTTTTTTCTTCCCCATTTACATTTCTGCTGTGAAGAATAAGCAATTGGTTCTGCCCTTCCATCCTAGAACTCTGACGGACATTCCTGTTGCTGCAGCCCCAACATGCCTCATGCTGATCGTTCCTGCTTCATCGAAGCACTGTCTCAGTTTGCTCTGCCAACTGCAGCCGCCTGCACACATGCAGCTCCCGAAACCATGGGAGCCAGATTCACAGTTATTGGGATAGCCTGGACCGCATGGGTCAATTTTGACTATAAATTGGGAAAAATTACAGGTAGGTTATGAGAGCAACAGGCTTAACTACTTTTTAAATGTAAGCAATTATATCTATTATTTTTTACGATTCAACAGTGCTGTTATTTCATTGCGAAATCTTTGCTCCTGTCCTTTTTGCACTCAACTCTTAAACTGTCCCCTCTGTACCCTGCAAATTCTGCTCACTGGTGCAGGCTAAAGATCTGTGTAAGTGTTGGGGTGTGATACTTCCCCCCAAATGCCAGCGAGCAAAACGAGCAAACATTTTTCTTGTATGTGGTTTCAGGGAGAGTGGGATTCTCCCCTGAGAATTTTTTGAAACTTTTGGGGTCAAATTTGCTAAAACGCCACAGGCCCTGAAAGGGCATTCATGAAATATTCCAGTGCTTTCATGGTGCACCAGGGGAGCCGGCCTTTCCTGGGAGTAGATCCCATTTTTTCAAATGTAATGTCAGAAATAACTTCCACTATACTAAGGTCAGCATTTTTTCACGGGTGAGTGTTATATCTTAATGTATTGCTGTGTTGAGCTAGCTCCTGACGCCTTCAGCTCGTGACACCTCTGCTTCACGTCGCTCGTGGCTGGACAGTTAGGTTCAAATGTTGTTGTGTGAATGAGAAACGGTTGGAGGTGGCACGGAGCTTCTGGTGTCGGCGAGAGGCTGCCTTTATTATTTATGACCTGGACCCGAATAAATATTTATGAATTAACTTTTAGCTGTGCTGGCTTCCTACTCCCTAATAACATTGGCGACGACTAGAAGGAAGTACCATCGCTGTGCTACACTTATGTGATGCGGGGGGGGGGTGTGTTGCTGATTTTGGACACAGTTCATATTTTAATTAATACAGGTGGCTGCGTGAGTGTACTGCTGTGTAACGCTACGGTCGGGACTTCGGTAGTGCGAAAGCTGGGACACTGTGTGAATACGTGTAGGTTGACAGCGTCTTTGTGAGACACGCCTGCATTGTTGAATGCGCATGTCTGTCACTGGCAGACATCATTTAATGCGCATGTCAGCTGTGAACGTGCAGGCTCAGCAAACATTTTATTTTGCCTGATATGTCCCTAGCGTAGTCAGGCTGTGCAAAACAAGCCCCACCGGTGACAGGCACACCTTCATCATAAGTAAAGGTGGGACAAATATAAGCGATTCACCACAGAAAAGTAAGGATTTCCCAATGGCACATAATGCAACGAATGACAAACGGTGGGCGTACTTGAAGCCCATAGAGCAGATTCCACATGTCTCGAAAGAGACAGCGCATGTGGTGCCTAGGCTTGACTAAGAAGCTCTATGACACAACCAGCATTGTCTGCATCATAGCGCTTTTATGTTTTTTATTTTCAGCCATGCTGTACTGAAGCCAGCGCTGCTGTACAATACGGCTAAAAGAAAATGACAAAGTCAATAGATCTCGCATAGGCGAGACCTATTGGCTTTACAAATGCTTGTTACTATTTATTTTCACCTCCAGCTGGGCCAAAGATGAAGGTCGAAGTTAAGGGGCATCAGGCCTCCTTTTGCTCCAACCTGATCCTGACTGGAATGTGGTCTGGAGGCTCACACTTAGATGCAAATGGAAAGGAGGGGAAAGAAAGCCTCACAGTTTTTTTATCTCCTCACAGATGCTTAAGAGAGGCATGCTTTTGACTTTGTTCATTCCCTGCTTATAAGAGAAATGCATGACCTGTAAGAATGTCAGATATGTTGGTCTGTCCCAGTATTTGCCCAAATAACAATGTACATACCAATATTTTATATCTTTTATAGCACTACTCATCCCAGTTCAGGATGTCAGAGCGCTTTGCATAACATACATATTATAAATTGACAATAAATCATGCAAGTGTGTAAATCAAGGTACAAAATGTTTGTTGCATAAAACAGTGAGGGTTACAAGGTGTAAGAGTCACTTGTCCTTCATAGCTCACTGTGCTATATTAGAAGGATTACAATTTATTAACTGCAAGTAAAACAGAATTTCTGTGTTAAAAGCAGTAACCCACTTACCTATCTAGCTAAAATAAAAATCTGTCATCCACATATTACATGATATGCTAATTAAGGGCTCTTTTACAGCCTCGTAATCTTGGGCATAGGAGGGGCACGGGCAGGCTCCATGGGGAGAATAAACTGAATTCCTCTTTCCTATAAATGCCCTAATTTTGAAGTCAGCAAGAGCAAAGTAAACACCAAGCTCACTCGGAAGACACAGCTTGAAATCTGACTTCTGTCTGTGAATGCCCAGCAAACAGGACAAGATAAGAACAAGATTTAAAGGCCTGTTTACAGAAAGCAAGTTTGTGGAAGAATACAGTAAACAATGTTTTGGGCAACAGGAGGCACTTACTTGAGCTGGACACCCTAAAGCAAATAAAGCCAGCAAATAGAAAGCAAGGAAATGTGAGTTACAAACCACAAAGCCCATGGTAAGTAACAGGTGGAATGCATTCCTAGGTCAACTTTCTGAATGTCCCCAAGATGTCTTTAGCAAACCAAACAGCTGTGCTGTCTGGTAGACTGCGACCTGAAAAGCGATGTAGTTTTTCATGCAAGCCTACTGTCCCATTAAACAACATTTGTACATCATGTAGCGTAAGATGTTTCACAATAAATGTAACAGCAGTATCCCTGTATCAGCCTTTACAGCTAAAAAAGCAGAAGCAGACTTGGGGCCTAATTACGACCGTCGTAGTCGTTGTGGCAGTCTGACAACTGCCGCACTGCCTGAACGCCTGCAGTATTACAACTGCAGCCGTCGCACCACCACGGGACCACCGCAACCGCCGGGAACCCGCAATCCCCGGCTGTGGTGCGGTGGTCTTGAGGCTGCAATATGCTTGGTGGTCCCGCTGCGACACCGCCAAGCATATTACTAGTTTCCTCAACGCCAGCAGTTTCATGGCGGGGAGCCCGCCAAGAAAATGCTGGTGGTGAGGAAACTTGGGGGGCCCTACAGGGCTCCCTGTTGTTTCTGTGCACGGGGTGCATGCAGGGGGGCAGCTGGTGTCCCCCCTGTCTGTATGCACTCCTAGTTCCAGGACATCATGCACTTTACAGTGAATGCCGTGCTGGAACGCACTGTGGCCAGCCCATGGTCCTGCCTTTTCTAAGGCTGTCCTATGAGCCTTTGAAAGGCAGCGCCGTGAGCCAGCCACCACAGGACCGCCTGCCAGATTGTAAGTTGTAACTCGTAATCCGGCGGGCGGTGTGCGGACGGCTTTGGCGGTCCTGGAGCGGGACAGCCCGCTCCAGGACCGCCAAAGTCGTAATCATGCCCTTAGTCAAACAACACGCATGCACATACAAACATGCTCTTTATTAGGCCAAAATTTTAAAACATTTTTTCGTCAAAATCGTTGATGTTCATAAAATATCCAAAAAAGTTAGAAAGCGTACTGTGTGCATCTTACCTGACCAAGTGAACAATTACTGGATTAATAGTTAATAATTCTCAACCCCGAAGTCGAAAAAAGTGTGAAGAAACTGAGTTTCGTTCAATTTTTTACCATGCTGCACTGATATTTGAGGGACATCATTGCAACCCAAGCTCTGCACCCTGTTGTGCCCAACTGCTACATCTACTTAATCTAAGGGGCTTCTCACTTGATTGTACCTTCTTTGTAATCTCAGGAATAACTTTTCTTCTCGACCCACACACCTGTATCTCCAGAGTAACTTGAGGGCCAGCTCTGCAGTCAAGTGGTGAGTGCAGCATTTCTGTAACCTGAGGCTAGCCATTCTGTATTGTCTGTTGGTGTGTGTATAACTTGTTTAATTGTTCTTATGTTTGAAATGCACACCTGCAACATCTGTTTAACCCAGGGGGCAGCTCTATGATTGATGCAACATCTCTGTAATCTGAGCGAGGCCTATTCAAGGTGCCTGTAACACGTCGCAATCAAGCACCTTGCAAAACCAGTGTTGAACATGAAAACGGGTATATTGCACGCCTCGAGAAATCTGCTAGCCCACTCACTATGGCAGGGCCGGCTTTAGCGCTGGTGGCGCCCTGTGCGACAATGTCTGTTGGCGCCCCCCCAATGGCCACCTCTGCCACGGATTCCCTCACTAGCGCCCTTTAACACTGCCTCGCAAGTCTCCAAAACCACTGTCTCTCAGATTCATTTAGTTTTATAGCACCATTCATAACAGTGTAAGGTGTCAGAGCACTTTACACCACACACACATTGCACAGAGACAATCATATGTGTGTAAATCAGTGTATAGGAAATGTTACATCAGACAGTACTACAAGGTGTAGTGTAGGAGTGACATGTCATTGATACTGGTAGGCAATATAGGTAAAGTTCTTATTCAGGAAAGGCACAAATTCAGAATTTAAAACGTAACATCATTATTAAGGGTTCTCTTTCATAATAAGAATTGTTTTCTACCCAAATGAACCCTTTTCACAAGATCAGGATAATGAAAGACTGGGCAAAAAACATATAGCTTTAACATATACTATGCAGTTTGCAGCAGCTCTAGGGTGACAGTTGATAGCTCAATGTTCTATATTAGGATTTTGACTTATAAACGACAAGTAACAAAAGGAGCTGTCTTACAGAAGCAGTAACCCACTGACCTATTTACATTATATGCACTTCCTTATCTGCATGGTACACGTTCTTAGCAGCAGGCATTTTAACCCTCTGCGCTACCTTAGGATGAGTCAAAACTTCCACTAGACAAACCTCCGGGTCTCTTTCCAGAAAGACGATTAATCACCAGGCTTCTCTTGACATTTTAATTGATGTCTGAAAGTTGCTGGAGGCCAGGCATGAGGCAGCAGGTGCTTTCAAAATAATACACATTTTCAAAAATGACGCCCCCACCCTAAGTCAACACCCGGTGCGGTCTCACCGATCGCACCGCCCTAGAGCCGGCCCTGCACTATGGCATTTAGCAACTACTGGCCTGGTCTTGTGGGAGAGCTCGAGCTGGGAAAGAATAAGTGTTCTGTTCATTCAGAAAGTAAAGATGCCTTTAAATCTCGTTTTTATCTTGTCACGTGTGTTTTCAAAGCCAGACCTGAACTGTCTGACAGTTGTGCTGAGGTACAACAGGCAGTTTGAAATGAAAGCCTGTAGTATGCCAGTTTTTTTCTAGCACAACATTTAAATAGCTTGTTAGTGAACCATACACAGATTTCAAAATATATTTTAGTAGTTTGTAAAGCTCAGCACATTTGTGAAATTCTGAATGTGATGGAATCATAGATTTTAATAGGATCAAAACAAATCACAACACTTTACTTGGTGATGTGCAAATGATAAATATTTGCTGAAACCCGATTTCCACACATTATCGTGTGTAGTTTTATCAGTAAAACTGCATGTCAGTGAGAAAGCTTGTGGCCATTCCAATAGAAATGTGCTATCTGTAAATGGCAGTGCGCTCCACATCATGTTTTAGTAATATGTTTATTAAAAGTGAGAGTTTTTAAACATGAACTGAGAAACACTCCTTTCCCCTTCTGATGATAATGCTATTGGAGAACTAAGGGGAAAGTCGGGTTTCATAAGTACCCTACACGTGGGCTACATTTTTATTTTACATGGAGCAAAAATGTAGTCTATTAAATCAGACAAAGGAGTTTTTCTCCAGCAGATATGTTAAACTTCCATATTTGAAGGTGCTCTTATATGTGACAAAGATACAAAGGAAACTCTGTGGATTAAAATACTTGCCTAGGATCACACAATTTGAGTGCAGTTTATGGGTCATCTGCATTACAGTTCGATTGAGAGATTATTTAACTCACTAGTCGTGCAGGTCTGGTAACATTGTTATGATTTTTCAAGGCCTGTGTATGCACTGCTTACATACCTTACACATTGCCTTTGATTTAATCCTGACTGCTTTGCGTCATGTTACCGGGATTGAGCACAAGTTTATTTAATTTGTGTTACATCTAGCAGGTGTCCGCCCCAAATAATAATATATTTCCTGCAGATACTTTCACTAGGACAGCGCCTGATTCCAAGACACTGACTGGTCCCAAGGCACCTCGCCCTTTCCTGGCTCCGCCCAGCGCCTCTTGTTCCTGAGGTACTTCTGACACTCTCCTGGCAGCCCTTACTGCAAAGTTGTAACCGCCCGGTCTTGCAGGAGTTGGAAAAGGCTTGCCTAGGTGAGATGCAGTTGCTTCATGCTCTCCTGCTCACATTGGTGTCTGCTCTCCTTATCGCCTGGCTTCTTAAACTGCGATGCATTCGCCAACACCTCCCACCTGGACCTCGTCCGCTTCCCTTCATTGGAAACCTGTGGGAACTGAGTTTCCAGCTCCATGATGGGACCCTCACTAGGGTAAAGTACTGGCTCTTTCTAGAGGTTTTTGTTAACGCTTTGCTGAGTCAAAGGAAGTTGTTTCATAGAGGCCCTATATGATGCCTATATATGTGATACTGTATCTGTGTATTTCAATATTTAAAGGTCACAAGACAAAATATAACAACGGCGGACCATAGATACTGCACCTCACCCGTGCACTACTATTCCGGTACCTGCCATAGTTTGGTACCACTGTCCAGCAGAAACAAATTAATACCACAAATAGAAAGGTGTACCCAGGAAAGAATTATAGTCCATAAAGATCCACAAGATATCTGTTTTATGAATATGTGATGTTACAACGCGATCAAAATGATCGCGGTATGTAACTATCGCAGTTTACTAACGCAAGTCGTTACAACGACTTGCGCTGGAGAGCGCTGGACTTAGGAGTAGTAAGATTTACTATTCCAACACCAGTCTACGTACAGTAGGGAAGGTGTTGGAATAGTAAATCTTACTATTCCTTAGGTTATAGCGCCCTCCAGTGCAAGTCGATGTAACGCTTGCGTTGTAATGGCAGCGTTCTAAATGCATCGCGGTGTAATCACCGTGATGTAAAGGATGTTTCCCCTGTTTTATTCCTTGTTTGCTTTAAATCCATATATGTACAAAAACATCCAGCCAACGCGTTTCGTTCACAATATCTCTCATGAACTTCGTCAGGGCTCATATGCGTTGAATTCAAATAGTCACATCTCTTTTTGTATCGGTGAGCTCATATATCAGATGAATAGATGTAAAATTCAAAATGAGTTACATCCTTCTTGTACATGGGAGTCCAAATATAATTCCAGAGTTTTGTCCGTTAGTACGGCGTTAGGGATACAACAACCCCAGATCTGATACCTTAATACGTATCTCAGCGGTCCCCAAGGAATCAAAAGGTAAACAGTTGTTTGCAATTTTAAAATGTATTTGTTTGCACTTTGCACTATTATGGTCATTTGACCAAAATCAAGTATCTTTGATACTGGTTCTTTCAACAAAAATCATTGTATGATGGATGTTGTGTGTGCATGCCTGTAACAGGAATACTTTGCTGGCTGGTGGCCAGTCAGTAGACATAGATTCCTTTGGTTTCACTCAGTTGGTGTTACTGGCATTCATTATATCAAAGCTGTATCTAGCAAGCCAAATCACCTCAAAGTTCAGGTGAACAAAAAGAGACCTAGAACTAGACACATTTAACCCAAAGTTCTTCTGTAAGGAATAAGTGTTTCCTTTATTTCATACTTGAGGGTCATGAACTATGCAATAAAATAAAATGAGTTTAAAAACACACGCTGCAGAGTTCCTTGTGTTTCAGCAGTTTTCAGCCAACAATAAAAATGTCAAGATAACTCTGGTGATGAATGTCCCTGCGGGAGGGAGATAAGTTTTGTCTACATGCAGTTCTCACTCATCATAAAGTAGCGCAGAGGGTTAATATGCCTGCTGCAAAGGAGGTGTTCGATGGAGATCACAGAACTGAATATTATGTGGATAGCTCAGTGGGTCACTGCTCTTGTCTCAGAAATCCTTTTGTTATGTGCATTTCATATGGTACAATTCTAATATTGCACAGTGACTTATGAACTGTCATGAAAGAGCTGCATGCAAACTGCATGGTATGAGTTAGAACACTATGGGGCTGATTACGATGGCGGGCGGATCGCCACCGCCGGCCCGGCGGTGGCGATCCGCCCGCCATCGTAACCTGATTTACCCCCGCCATATTATAATGGTGGGGGTATCGCGGCGGACGCAAAGTGCGTCCGCCGCTTTTCCGCCGGTCGGCAATCGTTCCGATTGCCGGCCGGGCAGAACTGGGGCACAATATGGTGGCGGTGCCTAGCAGGCACCGCCATCCATATTATGATGCATGTCTTGAAAGGCTTTCCATGGCGGCGATGCCGCCATGGAAAGGCTGGCGTGGATGTGATTTGGGGGCCCGTTGCGGGCCCCCAGGGGGTGTGGGGGGTGCACTTGGGGGGTACCCATGGTACCCCCTCCATTTCCATGCACAAGGTGGCAGGCACCGCATGGTGCCTGCCACGTTGTGCATGGAAATGCACAACATGGCAATTTGGCATTGCGGCGGGTGCTGCTTACAGCAGCACCCGCCGCAATGTCAAATATGCGGAATGCGACCGCCAGGGTTTTCCGCCGGTCGGCAATCGTTCCGAGTGCCGGCCGGGCAGAACTAGGGCACAATATGGTGGCGGTGCCTAGCAGGCACCGCCATCCATATTATGATGCATGTCTTTAAAGACTTTCCATGGCGGCGACGCCGCCATGGAAAGGCTGGCGGGGATGTGATTTGGGGGCCCGTTGCGGGCCCCCAGGGGGTGTGGGGGGTGCACTTGAGGGGTACCCATGGTACCCCCTCCATTTCCATGCACAAGGTGGCAGGCACCGCATGGTGCCTGCCACGTTGTGCATGGAAATGCACAACATGGCAATTTGGCATTGCGGCGGGTGCTGCTTACAGCAGCACCTGCCGCAATGTCAAATATGCGGAATGCGACCGCCAGGGTGGCGGTCGCATCCGAATTTGCGGTGCGGGACCGCCGCGCGTCTGGCGGCCGGTCCCAACACCGCGAGGATGGCGGGCGGACTCAGGTCCGCCCGCCATCCTAATAGGCCCCTATGTGTTTTACCCAGTCTTTCATTATCCTAATATTCCTTAGAAGGGTTCATTTGGGTAGAAATACATTTTTATTAGCGAAGCCAAACCCAACCACTGTGGTACGTTTTAAATCCTGAGTTTGTGCTTCTCCAGACCAAACTAACTTAAAATATACTGCCTACCAGTATTGATGAAGTGATTCCTAAACTTTGCAATCCTCATTGCCTTATGTAACATTTCTTCATTGTCTTATGGAATATTTCCTCATTGTCTTATGTGACATTTCTCATTGTCTTATGTAACATTTCCTCATTGTCTTATGTGACATTTCTCATTGTCTTATGTGACATTTCTCATTGTCTTATGTAACATTTCCTCATTGTCTTATGGAACATTTCTCATTGTCTAATGTAACATTTCCTCACTGTCTTATGGAACATTTCCTCATTGTCTTATGGAACATTTCCTCATTGTCTTATGGAACATTTCTTCATTGTCTTATGGAATATTTCCTCATTGTCTTATGGAACATTTTCTCATGGTCTTATGTAACATTTCCTATAGACTGAATTCTAACAGTGAAGAAGTCAAGAAGGCTGAACATGGAGAGGCGTAAAGAATTCACAGAAATTATCGGGGACACAGTGAGAAGTATCCAGGGGTCTGTAGACAAGCAAACCTTCAATGGTGGCCATTAGTGAGAGTGTAAGAGCGATACATAACAATTCCATGCCTGCACAAGATTGATGTGTGTAAAAAAGACTGTGAGATCGCTCCCTAATCTTTCAGGACGGTGAAGCCTAATAACATTGAAGCAGGGCAGAATGGAAAAGGTTAGGTCAATATTGTTGTGTTCCCTGATCCAGATCTCTGTCATGTTATGTTATGTGGATTTGTAGAGTGCGGCTAACTCACGTGAGGGTATCCAGCGCTGAATGCTAAGTCCATTTGAGTTTCTGAAATCAGAATATGAAGCTCGGTGCCACGATTTACCAGGGGGCACTTGTTAATCAGTATGCAGCGAGAGTTGAGAAAGGGGCCTGAAGGGAAGTGAACAGAGGAAGGAGACACAAGATTGATCTGCAGAGACCAAGGGTCTACAGTAGGTGCGGAGTGAGTTGAAGGTGTTTGTATCTCAAGGGGAAGAGCAGCCAGAAGGGGCAAACAAGTGAAGGAGGTACCAATGTTAAAGACAAGAGGCCCTCACGGCTATACATTAGAGGGGCGGGAGAACTTACCTTTAAACCGACAGGGTGTTGACCCCTGTGTCCAGCCCGTGTCAGGGTGTGCACAGATGGGCTTGCCTATGGTGCTTACTTGGTGCACCACTGCTGCGCTCACACTGGCACCTTTTTAGGTACCATTCAGAGAGCAGAGGAGTTGAGCTGAAGCCCAATGCAGATGCCATGTAAAGAAAAGAAAAGAACGTGTCATGCAGGGAGAAGGGCAAGATGCAACCCACCTGAGACTCACTTGTGACTAGTTGGAAATAAAATGTGATTAAAAGAACAATGTAATCAAAATAGTAGAAACATAATAAAACACTTCCCACAATGGGATAAAGATGTAATAAGGTAGTCTCACAGATTCACAAGGAGCCCCGAGGCCAGCCATTCCCAATAAAGAAAATCTGTCTTACAACAAGGACAAGGAACCAGTGGATCTGCGAAGATGGTTAGAACGTGATGATTTGTGATTCAGTCCAAGGACCAGCCGAACAGCCATATTTTGATCTACCATCCGTGGAAGTCCATCTATCTTCTGGCAGGTGATACGATCAAATGACGCAAATGTCTTGTCAAGTGTGCAGCCTCTGATGTGAGTGGGAGCAGCGACGTATGCTATGAGGCCCAAGGAAGCGCAAGCATCAACGACAGCAGAAGCGTTGTTGTTGTAGGGACAGTCAAATTGTATATTAAAGTCACCTGAAGACTGGGTAGGCGGCAGGGCCAAAGGGGCTGCCCACAGAGTTATACAAATGTGTCGCTGAGGAGGTGGCACAGCCGATGCTAAACATGTTCCAATCAGCGCTAGAAGGGGGCAGACTGTCTGATGATATCAGAGCGGCCACAATAGTAGTCATACCCAAGGAAGGGAAGCCTATGGAGAGGTGCAGCTCATACAGGCCCATATCTTTGATTAATTTTGAAGCGAAGGTGCTAGCTAAAGCCCTAGCAAATGGAGTGCAACCAGTGATCTCAACTATAATTCATCCGGACCAGTCAGGTTTTATACCACACAGAAGCACTAGGCTGAACCATAGGAGACTCTTCGGAGTAATGCACGAAGTAACGTCAAGACAAGGGGAGTCAGCAGCGGTGCTGGGGCTAGATGCACGAATGGCGTTCGATAGCATCGAATGGCCATACCTGTTAGAGGTTTCGGGCCGCCCTTTGTGGCGTGGATAGCCCTATTATATAGCGACCCATTTGCGCGGGTAAGGGTAAATGGGACTGTGTCCAGGCCGTTTAAGATACATAGATGGACTCGGCAAGGATGCCCACTTTCCCCACTAATCTTCGCAATGGCAATGGAGCCACTTGCTGCGTGGGTACGCAATGACCCTCTGGTATAAGGGATCGACATGGGAGGAGGATGGGAGGAACGCATTTCCCTATACGCGGACGATGTACTGCTATACGCTCACAAACCGCGCCAGACAATTCACAGACTCATGCATATATTACAATTGTTTGGCAGCTACTCAGGCTACCTGATAAATTGGGATAAATCACTGGTTTTTCCTCTGACGTCGGAACAACCAACACTTACGTCGGCATGTGTAGCATTGAAGCGCAGGGATGAATTTAGGTATTTAGGAATAAATATTTCCAAATCCTGACGCTGAACCTAAACCCACAGTTGGCGAGACTACGAGAAGACGTCGCTCCGAAATCTGCTATGGGACGGAGGGGTCCCACGCATTGCACTAAGGAAATTACAACAAGGGGTCTATGAGGGCGGGTTGGCGATCCCTGACATAAAAAGTTACTTTTTGGCATCACAGCTGATAAATGTTAATCGCACCCGTAACGGAACCGGCCTATCGGGTGGACAGACAGGCCATGGGTAATGGGAATTATCTGAGGGCCCTATACTGTAAGAGGGCCCGGCAATCATATCCACCACACACACAGACGGTGGCACGGGCCTGGTGGGAGGCCACCCGAAAATTAGGGTGGGGGACTAAATTGACTGAACAGAACCCACTCTGGGACAGCGATATGCTGAGGGAAGTGGGGAAATTGCACGGATTCCAGAAATGGCGCCTTATAGGGGTAGAACGGCTGGGGGATATATAGAAAAAGGGCTCAATGATTTAATTTGAGGAGCTGCAGACAGAATATCAACAAATGGAGTCGCAAAGGCTTCGATGTTTCCAGCTGAGGCACGCCCTAAGGAAATGCATAGCAGAGGGGGATACATTAGCGGAATACTCTCCTTTGGAAGATAGGTTACTGTTAGATCCAAAGATAGATAAAGCAGTGTCACTCACCTACCGGAAGCTTATGAATAACTTCCCGGACCCTTTAATAGCCCTGAGGGAGGCGTGGGAATCAGACCTCGGGCTCCTGGAGGAAGAGGACTGGAGGGAAGCCATCCAAAGCCCTTGAGAGATCGCCATAAGATCAAGGTTCAGGCTGGTGAAACTTCGCATCTTGCATAGGTCCTACGCTCCTAGAACACTTCAGTATAGACTGGGCCGAAGCGACTCAGACCACTGGGTAAGGGGGTGCAGAGAGAAGGGTTCTTTCTTTCACATAATCTGGGCCGGTCCCGTGATACAGCGCTACTGGGCGAGAGTGACTCGGACTATGGCGAGGGTGGTGGGGCAGCAGGTCCCGACAGAAGCTAGATGGCACTTACTGGGAGTAACTGGCGAAACTAGATGGCCCGCACATACCAAAACATGGTTGATGCTAGCAGCAGCAGTAACAAAAAGAAATATTGCTAGAAATTGGGGAAAGGTGGATCCTCCGAGAATTAAAGATTGGAGAAATTACCTGGATTGGTGCCAACAGGCACAAAAAACGATCTACCAGAGTAGAGGTTGCCCAGCAAAGTGGGAGAAGATATGGTCGGCGTGGGAAACATATAGGACTGACACTGGGTAAATAACTCAAGGGAGGTCACAGCAAGGGTATACCAAGTATAGTAAGACAGGATGTGCGACTGAACGAAATGTATTGCTAAATGTAGTATGTATCAGATTGACAATACCATGTATCCAGATGCTTGTGATGGTGCACTGTTTACTTGTTTAATAAAAAGAAATGAAGAAAAAAAAAAAGATCTCAAACTTGTTGAGGCGACTGAGAAGAACTATATAATTATGAAAGAAAGGGTGCACAATATTGATTTTATCCAGGACGGAAGTAAAACCGGGAACAATATACGGATATTCTTTTGAAACATACAGCCCTGAGGAAGTTGTTGGTTAATCCTCATTAATGACGAAACATGTGTTGGCTTTGTGGCTAGAAAGAAAGAAGTGATCAACGGTCTGAACAATTAAAAAACAACTTGGAAATAGGGATTGTGATTGCTGGACATACTTTTGTGGACTGTAAACATTTTATATAAGCGTGTGCTTGAGGCTAGGTTATGGTACCAAACACTTTGTTGACCAGAGCATCCCCGTTGATAGCTCATCTGAAAATAAGAGGGCCTGTGTGTGCCGACATGGGCCTTGTAATAAATGGCTGCCATGTGGCAGCTGTCTCCCTGCATCCTGAGCTTGGTAGCACTTAACCTGTCAGGAAGGCCTGCATCATTTCTCTGGGTCTAACCAAGGTGCAGCAGGGGGAGCACGGTTAAAGCCATGCATTTGTTTACTGTATTTCATACCTTATCATCTGCATTTGAGCCAAATCTTAAATCACTCCTGTTTCTGACCTCTGCCGTTGGCTGCATTCATGGTGTTTGCTGGCTTCGGTACTCTATCAAAAGCGTTAGGTTTCTCTTCCATTTCTCCAGCCCACTTTTTTTTTTCTCTTTTTTTTTCAGTTTTATATAGCGCGAACTCACATGCCCTCGTCCATTTTCTTGTTTCTGCTATCCTTGTTTGTGCAGTTAATAAACTGAGAGTAATTGTCTAGTTTTGTTATGTTCCTATTCTGCTTCTCTATAACCTGGGTGATATTAGTTTAGGCACGCGCACAGATATGTATTTGTGTGTGCTCTGCCTCTTCACCACCTAACTTTTTTAGGCACTTCTCCTGTCAAGCCTGTATCTCCTCTTCACAGGCTCCCTTCTCCAAAGTAGAGACTCCTCTCTGACAACTCGCTTCTGGGGCATGCTTTGATGCCGTGTGAAATAGAGGGCAAACAGCAAACTTTATCTCTAAATAGATGTTCAAAGAGTTCTCACCAATATAGGCTACACTGGCAGGGGCAGCTCCTCCATTAAGGCGGTGGAGCGTCGCCCACTAATTGAAATGCCCCTCCATGCCCAAGAGATGAAAAATAAAATGGTAATACAGTTAATGTATTACCATTTTATTTTTCAATAACCCCTGTCCCAAGCCGAGCGTCAGGATGGGGGCGGGGCAGCTGCTGACTGGGAGGATCAGAAAGAAGTCATGGGCAGGATACCTATGTTTAGTGCGCATGTCCCTTTGGCCGGCTGTCTTGCGCCGGCCAGCTAGACATGCACACTTTAAACCTCTCAACTCAGCTGTCTTTGACTGCTGGGTTGAGACCGAGCAAAGGCCTCCAGTGCTCTTTGGAGCGCTGAGAGAGCCTGCTCCATCCAATCCTGACGCTGCTCTCATGCTGCATGAGAGCAGCGCCAGGATTGGTTAGAATGAAGGACACCAGACAGGAGCGTGGACGTGCCACAAGGTCAGTTTTCTTTTTTAATGTTTTGATGTTAATGTTTTGAATGTATTTAATTGCCGACATGCATTACATTACCGTTGTAAGATACGATAATGTAATGCATGTCGGCAATTTTGTTGTTGTAATGTGCCCGCATGCACCTGCACCCACTTCCCATTTGCCTGCCCTATCACTCCCCGTAGGTGGCAGCCGCCACTGTCAGCGAAAGTTTTATACACTGGCTGCTAAAATTGGCCAAGTGTAAGTCAATCAAAAATGATTCACGGGAACGTCATTCAAAGATTCAATACTATTTATGGGCACCGCACATTGGAAATATTCATTACAGATGCGAATGTCACACCCTTCTTATAGAAAGACACCAGCCATTTGTAACTGTTTTCCGTGTCCAGAAGTGCCATAATATGGCACTTGATCAAGACAGAGCTTTCAACTTTTTGAGATCCATGCCTGGACACTTCATCCAGTCCATGTTTTTGTTATGCTTCATGGCACTTGCAGTCCTGATTTTGCAAAGTGATAAATAGCAACAATAGTTCCAGGATGGCGAGATAAAATCAGACCTGAATGAGCTACTCGCCCATGAACCCAGGAAACGTGAGAGCTCTAATCAGAATTTGGTAAAATCCTCTGTTCTTTTTAAACACGCTGATTCGGCATATGTTGGCTTTAATAATCATTTAGCAGTAGCCCGACTAGCTCGAATACTTTTGAAGTTGTTTCGTAATTTGTTTGCTGCATAAAATTTATACTTCAAAGTAAAAAAAAATGGCTTTTGCACATTTATTTTTTCATTTTTCTTTACAATTCCTTCCATTGGTTTCTCTTATGCTGCCCTGTTAACAAGGTGCATTTGTTATTTCGGATTTTATATACATGTGATCAAGGTGGCTGTGTCCACCGAAACGCGTCGTCCTACGAGTGTTTTTGCCTAAATAAACACTTCTCCCATATTCCGTGTTGCCGGTGCCTGCTTTAAAGATTGAAGAAGAGCGGGTTTGAATGGAATATATATATATATATATATATATATTCACTGAAAAAAACCATAGGTTTCAGGGACGTTATAGTTAGTTGGACATTTAACTCGTATAAAACCAGAGAAATTCAGCCGTAATAGTTAGTAGAGCTAACTATAACTCGCGCCCCACAATGCACTGCTGATGACGTCACATATTACATCACTCATGACATGGTCAGTGAAATCACTGATGACATCACTGATGACATCTCAAATGACATCACTGATGACATCACTGATGACATCATCCAGTGACTGAGTGTTTCTAAAAAGTTCAAGAATGTTATATCTATATATGCCAAGGTGTATTGAAGAATGAGTGGGTGTATGAGTGTCTGAATGGATGGTTTAGTGGGTCAGTGACTGACTGTATAAGTGAGTGATTAAACGTGTCTTAGTGAATGCATGGGTGAATGATTAATCTGTGTGAATGTCTTTATCAGTCTTCCAGTTGGTGTGTAAGTGTATGGGTTGGTGAGTAGCTACATCAGTGTTTATATGGGTTAATGATTGGTTGTCTGAGTACCTGTATGGGTGCCTGAGTGTCTGAGTGGGTGGGGGTGTGTGTGACTCCCTGCATGGATGTGTGAGTGGGTGATTCACTGGATGTATGCGTTTATGATTACGTGTGTTAGGGACTGTATGGGAGAGTGACTGTACGTATAGCTGTGTTGGTGAGTGAAGGGATGTCTTAGTGGTATATGTGTCAGTAACTACATATGTGAAAGGCAGTATTTGTGAGTGTTGGAGTATATAAGTGAGTATATGTGACAGTGAGTGATTGTGACAGTGGCTGCATGGATAAGTGTGTGCTTATGTCAGTAATTGTTGAAGAGAGTACGTATATGGTACTATCTGTATGAATAAGTGACGTGGTGTGTGTATAACTGTATAGGTGAGTAAATGGCAGTGTAATTAATTCTTTGGGTGACTGACTAGGTTTTTGAGTAACTCTTTGGGTGAGTGGCAGTGTGTGAGTGTCTATATGGGCGTATGAGTGGATATATATAAGTGGCTGTATTGATGAATGACTACGTGTATGAGTGACTGTATGGGTTAGTGAGTGGATGTGTGTGTAGACGAATGAATCACTGAGCGGGTATGTACTAACTGCTATTGGTCTGTCTATGGTTTCGATATTGGTGGTCTGTATTTTAGAGTGGGTGTATCAAAGGTTTTAATAGGGTGTGAGGAGGTGCATCAGATGATCACGTGGATGATGTCATCAGTGATGTCATCAGTGATGTCATTTGAGATGTCATCAGTGATGTCATCAGTGATTTCACTGACCATGTCATGAGTGATGTAATATGTGACGTCATCAGCAGTGCATTGCGGGGGCGCGAGGTATAGTTAGCTCTACTAACTATAACGGCCGAATTTCTCTGGTTTTATACGAGTGAAATGTCCAACTAACTATAACGTCCCTAAAACCTATGGTTTTTTCAGTGAATTTCTAAGGTTTTTTAAATGCTAATTTCTAACTATAATGTCCCTGAAACCTATGGCCATCCTCCTGTGTCCTGAGGACCTCAGGACTAAAGTGGTCTTCATCCGCCGAGCAGCAGTGCACCAGGAGGTGCGTTTGCAGAGTGGTGTAAAAAGGGGGGCGTGGCCTGTCTATCTTCCTTTCTATCTATTCTATGCAACTCTCACCCCTATCTAATCACCATGCCACATACTTCCACTACACAAATGCACTCCACACCACACAATTCCACCTCACACAATTCCACAACTAACAATTCCAATACAACCCACATAACTCCACTCTACACCACATACATCCACTACATTCCAAACCAAAACACATGGGTAAAAAGCATTGTTATTTACAACGCCAATAGCTCAAACTCTCCCAAATGCGAGAACTATTGCATTGCAGATGCTTGTTTGTTTTTGAATTCAATAAACTATTCCATAATTGTTGTACTTGTTTCTGTATTTTTGTGTATTGTTTTGAGGTTAAATTGAAGAACTTGCTTAGGCTGGATCGCCTAGTGATTGCAGATTTTCCTAGCCAGTTGTGAAGGAGAGTCCTGATTTTATTAAAGACAGAGGCGAGTATTATACAGTCTCTTTTCTTAATGTTTGTTTACTCACAGCACTTTAACACACTACCACACCCACAATCCTGTAAGTCCAACAGGAAGTGGTACAAGAATTACAACAAGTAAAGCACAGTATAAATAGGATGAGTTAAACCAAGAAATCCTCTTTCCTTGATGCATCCGGAGAAAGTTTTTTAGAGTCTATATATAAAGCGAAAAATCTGAAACAATAAGAGAACCCATGAGCAACCTAATTAAATCTACCTGTCCTCTGCGTATTTTTTCTTCCACTCAGAACTAGGAGTGGAGTTGATCCACTGGTTTGGTGCCCATTAAATCCAAAACATCAGATTGTGACTGATTGCCCTCCAGAGTCTAAAGGAAAGTAAAATAAACACAAACATTAACAGTCAGATAGTGGGTGGGTCAAATATAGAGAATGGATATCACTCACCTCCATTGTCTTTAATAAAAACATTACATTAAATGGAACTGCAACAAAGTCTATTTGAAGGCCATTCACCATCTGCAAACCCCACGGATCTCTGGAAATTTTCTCCTACTCCCGTACAAAGAGAGATAATCTTCCCCCAACTTTTTACAAAAGGGAGAGACCACACCCTTACCTTGTACTCCCCCTCCCTTTGTTTGGCCGCCAGCTTTTTGACCACTGCTTCTCCTCTGGGGAAGGAACTGAGCTAGCAGTTCAGGTAGGGTCTGAAGAGGAACTGACAGCTAGGGGAGCGACCCCTGAATCCACTGGCCCTGGGAGAAACCCGTCCAAATACTGAAGAGTGCACCTAGTCAGGACAGGAGAAAGCCTGTATTTAGCACTCGATTTCCCTAATGAAATCGTCTCCAAACAAGGCACCATGCATATAAGATAACGTTTCAGAACTAGTCAGATGACACAGCTTGAGATCTATCCTTAACAGCAAACCCTTCCTCATTCCAAAAGATCAACCAGTGTTTGTGTTCCCCAGAAAGCAAATAGCCCTTTCGATCTGTCTAGATACAATATCTGGATCCAGGGATTCCCTCTGAGGATTTATTCTGCTCAGCCGTGCACAATATTCTGGCCAACGGACCCAAAATGTCCAACACCTTATCTTGACAAGAGGCCCATTCCTTGTCCACATTTCTAGGATCCTTACGACCCTTACTGAGTAATGTAACCATTTTTGCATCTGTTGAAGGATTCAGTACCATCTTATATGAGATTGAAAGACTAACACATTCTGCTCTAATTTTTATTCTAGTGGCCCGATTCATCGGATTTTTAGTCTTGGATATAATATATCCCTCTACAAATGATGTTAGAAACCACACAGCAGAGTGTGGATGCTGCAACAGGATGGGGGTCGAACATAGGGTTCCCTTCAGATTCCAGGATAATTTTCTCGGGTTTATGAATCTTTGCTTTGTTGTAAGCATTAGAAGTATCCTCCTTATAATATCCTGTATCATCATAATACAAATCATCCAAACATAGGTCATCTATAGCATCATAAGGTCTTTTTTTTTATAATAACCACCATCAGAGCCCGAAAAAAAGTCATAGAAGCCAGACCCCTGATTTGTTAGTCCTTGTGGAATTGAACTGCCACCAGCAATATCTCTGTCTTTTTTTAAATACATTTGTATTCCCATTTGTAAACAACAAACCATATGTCTATCTCAAGAATACTGACATTATCTGGCATTTCTGCCGATGACAGGCATGTACGAAATAAAACTACAATTACACAAAAGCACGAGACCCCTACACCCCATGATTTTGGTAGTCCTATATTCGGCGCGAGGGCGTCACTACATAATAGCGCATAGAAAGAGACTGCCATAAACGGAGGGGTAATGGGATACGTGCAAGGGCATCACCAGCCATATCTCGGTTTTGCAAAATCAGGTGCTTTGTTTTTGACATTTTCGTGCCACCCGGGCATTATCAATGATTTATGTATGGCGGTAGCAACAGAGTTGCCAATATCATAGGAAACATTTTTAAAAGAAGGGGATACCGCCTTTGTAATGAACCTTTAGACAGAATTGTTTAGAAATTCACACAAGCATTTTAAAAATCTATTCCTCAGCCTATATATATATATATATATATATACATATACATATACATATGACTTGCTATAATCCACTGTTCCTGTGCTGCCGAATGGGGGTGTCGCATGGTGCCAGGCGTGGCGCCCGGTAGGAATAGACAAATAAAGTTACTCAAACACGAATCACGCGAACTCAGGAGAAGGTGAATAAAAGATTTCTGCCCCGGGGACCACCACCCCCCGGGGCCTGGCCTAACAGTCCAGGGAAGGGGGTTCCCACCTCCCAGGTCGATTTCAGCCCAAAGGCCTGGCCATAAAAAAAGGGGGAGCGAGCCCACAGGCCCCCCCCGGGTGGGAGCATCCAAAATGCTCCCGCCTGTTCAGTGCAGATTTTTCATCTGTTTCCTTTACCGCACTAAAGTGGACAGGGAAACAGATGAAAAAATTGCTCCCACCCGCAGTGAGCAGCCATTTTAGCTGCTCCTTGTAGTCCGGAGCAATGCCGGCTACCGCTGGAGGTGGGGAGCCGGCTGGGGTCGCCGGGACATTGTCGCTCCCCCCTGCAGCCCCCATCAATGGTGAAGTGAGTGCCCTTGGTGGGCTCTAGGGCACCCACTCTTTATTGGTCAAGCTCCGGAGGATGGGGTCCCTGGGGCCAAAATCGGCTCGGGTAGGGGGTTTGCGTGGCCTCCATTCCCTTCTTTTATTCATCAGTGCCCTTGGGGATGGGGTCCCTGGGGCCAGTATTGGCCCAGGGAAGGGGGCTGCGTGCCCCCCCTCCCACGTCATAATGTGGCCGGGCCCTGGCAAATGGGGTCCCCAGGGCCAAAATCGGCCCGGGAAGGGGGGCTGCGTGCCCTTCTCCCCATTTACAATATGGCTGGGCCCCGGGAGATGGGGTCCCCGGAGCCAAAATGGGTGTACACGGCGGCGGTTGGATTAATGTATCATAATTAAATATTCCTTTTTGTTAAAATAAAATAGAAATTTGCTAAAAAAAACAAAGATTACAGGGACGTTATAGTTAGGAAATAGAATTTAAAAAACTTAGAAATTCTCTTAAAGACCCAAAGGTTACAGAGATGTTATCATTAGGTTCACATTTTACACACAAACCCATAGGACTACTGCGAATTACCCCACATATTACATCACTCATGATACCTTCTATGACATTGATAACATCACTGCAACATTTGCTGTAAAATTATTAATGTGAAAACTGTTCTTGGCGGGTGCATGAGTTATAGTTACCTTACGGCACAAGTTATAGTTTTTTCAGATAAGTGTAACTATAACTGTTGAATTTCTATGGTTTTGTGTGTGTAAAATGAGAACCTAACTATAATGTCTACACGAAGGAAACACAGAAATGTTAATAAATTTGATTTATCACATCTCTGTCTGGCCATAGTCCCTCGGATTAAGAAGGCGGGGCGGGGGGCAGATCCTTCTCATTTCTAGGCCCTTCTCTCTGGAATGAGCCGCCACTGACTCTCAGGGCCATAAAAGAAACACCGATCTTCCGGAAAAAACATAAGACCTGGCTCTTTTCCTCCACTTAGACTCATCTCCTTTCCTGCGTGCAGACGGCTCCTTTGCTATAGCGCTAGGACACTCCTCGGAGTTACAGTTGTGCTTTATAAATCACCTACATAGACATGTACCCATGGCAAAAAGCTTTGTCACTTTCTAGCTCGGCGTTGATGGCACTGTGCTAATCCTATGCCTAAAAACTCTGCTAGACATTTGAGGTGAGCATATTCAGAGTGTTTCTGGTTTCGTAGGGTTCTCCACTTAAAGGAGCTGCTCTCCTCCTAAACTTAGGAACAACCCTGAGCTCCCTCTTTCCCTCTTTTGCATAACTTATTCGGTACTCTAAGCCTGAAACGGTATTGTCTTGATATATATCTCTATATATCAAGACGATACCGTAATACCGCAGGGTCGAATCCTGTCCTGCCTAGAAATGCCCTGCTCGAACAACCGGCGTTACTCATGGAGACTGGGCACCGTGTCATGCGGTGAGGACCCTAGGGCTAAGTAATTTTTATCCAGTTGGCCTCTATGTTTGGTTGCATATAACATTTGCCGCTATGGGAGGATTTTTGCTGACTTTTTATTCCCATATTTACGGTAACCAAGGTGGAATATAGCTCGAAGAAACACAGGCTTCAATACAGCATGGCCGGACTTATGTTGTCAAATGAGATAAGGTATGAACACAATTACGCCGCATCATGCTGCTGTGAATGACAGTTTGCTCACATTGCCAGCCTTGAACTGCTTTCCCCCACTTTGAATCTCGATGTGCCTGCATGGAACATTTACAGTGCACTGTGGGATCAGTAGTTTTGTAATGGAATGCTTGACTCGAATTTTGGGACTTGGTACGCATTTTACGGTTACCAAATTTTCTTTCAGGTTGTTTGATGTTCTGAGCGCACGCAAGCAACAGCATATGATCATGATGCGGGGAATAATAGGGGGGTACACATTCCCGTCTTTGCTCAATATTCTGCTGTGCCTGTTTGTAATTTTGGCTTAGCAATATTACCCTACTATTAGTCTTGTGTGACCGTACTCGAGCTTAATATGAGTAATTTATTGCCAGCATGTCACCTCAGGCTGTTATCTACCACAGTGGATGTTTAGGCAATTTGAAGTGTTATTATGTGACCATCGTGATGATTTGAATAGATGGCCTAGATTCTTGCCGATTGATTAGTAACATGAAAGTGTTTTTTATTATGCTGGTGAATATTTACATTAAATCTGTTGCACTCGAGTGGAGTGGGTAGCACTCAATGCACAAAAGATAACTGTTTAGGCATCACGATATGCTTTCATCACTCATGATGTTAACAGTCACGATGTACAGATTTTTCAATGTATGTTTATCTATAGTACTCACCAGGTTTTAAATGTATCCAATTTTAGTTATTCAAGTAACTTTTCTATGTCTACAATTATGTATGAGTATAAAGGCGAACATCAAAATGGCGCCAATCAGATTGAGAAAGCCTGCGTTGACAGGCGAAACGTGTCTCTCTGTGCTGGGTTGGAGGAGGCTTAATTTAATAAAGAAGCCTTTATCTTTACGGACCTTGTGTGCGTGCTCTTTTTCCTGCAGTGGAGAGGAGTTTACTTTTGATATATATATACATATATATATATATATATATATATATATATATATATATATATATATATATATTTTTCCCAACAATAGCCCGAAGCTTGAAGACGCACTCACAGCAGTTGTAAACCAAACGGCTTTAATAACACAGAGATCCAGCATCTTCATTTGAGGTAACAGTTCTTTTGGGGACCCAGGAGGTGAGCTTGTTTTACCAGCGACGTTTGCCACAGATCTTGACAGCGTTTCTAACTACATCCAGTACCCATGAAGGGATATAAAGAAGCCGGGCGGAGAAACTTACCTGACATGCCGTGAGAGGTGCATGTTGGGATCTGCAGTTTTGCCGACGCAACTGGAGGTCCGTTTGTGACTTTGAGCCGGCCCACCTGGATGGCCACCAATGGCAAAACGATTGGGGGTTATTTTAAAGAACTTGCGGGAGAACTTTGTTGGAGCAGGCATTTGATAAAGGCACAGTCCGAAACGCGTCATGCCGATGCTCTTGTGAAATAAAATCCTTTCCTGAATTCCCCGCTGTGTCCCTCCCGTTCTTTTGGACTTCAAGAACGTTTCGTGGCATATATATATATATATATATATATATATATATATATATATTTTCCAACAATAGCCCGAAGCTTGAAGACGCACTCACAGCAGTTGTAAACCAAACGGCTTTAATAACACAGAGATCCGGCATCTTCATTTGAAGTAACAGTTCTTTGCCGACGCGTTTCAAGGCCGTAGCCCAGCGCTTTCCAAACTGTGTGCCGCGACACGGTACTGTATCGCCTCCCATGTGTGGGTGTGTCGCGCGACGATGACGTCTGCGGGCCGATTAGGGGAATGCGAGCTACCTAAGCAATCAGTAAGGACAAGGACGTGTGACGTGCAAGGCGGAGCAGCGGAGCAGCAGCGGAGCGGAGCCTCGGCGGATCTGCATGGTTCGGAGCCTCGGCGCTCGATTCCGCAATACCGAGGCTCAGTGGGGCATTGTCCAAGGCTCAGCGGTGGACTGACGCGGGGCTGGATTTAACCAGCGAGAGGCCAGTGGGAGTATTTACCCCCCTCTGGGAGTGTGCCGCGTGGCGTGCGGTGCGGTGCTGCGGCGCTGCTCATGGCTCTGCCCTGACCGCTTCTGTGCTGGTGCCGGTGCTTGGGATCCACGGAGATCCTCGCCAAAAATATCCTGCAGCCTACAGCTACGGCCCAGCGGGTGAGCGGTAGTTTGCCAGACGACTGAATTGGAATGCTCTCTTGGACGTGCATTCAGTGGCGTGACGCAGTAGCGGAGGAAGGAGAAGCGTTAGGCGAGGGCGAGCGTGAGCTGAGCGCGCGGCCTTGTTCCCTTTGCGATGCAGTGGCCACGGAGCCGCCTCTGCTCCCCTTCCCAGGCGTTCGGTAAGTTAAATTTCTACATTTAAAAACGCTGTTGGCATAAAATTAATAAGGCGCCAATCTCGGATGTGTAGTTTGTATCCCCTGGTGCTAGGTTAGTGAACTAGTATGGCGCCAATCTCGGAGGTGTAGCACCTCCGAGATTGGTGCCATACTAGTTCACTAACCTAGCACCAGGGGATACAAACTACACCTCAGAGATTGGCACCATACTTAATGCATTGGCCTCTGTATGTGTGTTTGTGTCTGTGATTGTGTGTTTTTTGTATGCGCATCCGCCCATGTGAGTTCACTGATTTGTGTATTTTTACTCTCTCTGTGCGTGTTCCTGTGTTATGTGTATGCGCGTTTGGTCGTGTTTCTTTTTGTGTAAATAAATGTTGGTTCAGTCAGTTTCGGTTGACCTTGTCTGCCTTAAAAGTTAAATACAGAGCTGGAGAATGGATGCTGTGACAGCGCTTGATTTTGTAACTTGGAAAGCCCAGGCTTTATTTAATTTCATCAGCGCACACAGATTTCAAATTGACCTCATCCCTGACATGCTTCTCCATCGTATCAGTGGGTTCTGAAGGCTAATGCTCTCTGTGGCAAAGAAGGTAACAATGTTTTATGTCTTGAAATGAAATGAAATGAAACATTTCTTGTAACTGCATAAAGGACAGAACAACTCGCCGGAGCCTTCAGCTGCGCCATTACAGAGAGCGCATGAAACAATGTGCCCGTGGCCGCGGAGTCACACATGCACTATTTATGGATGTCATCCGAAAGAGAAGTGTTGGAAAGTGACGGGGTGATGGACGTGAGATTCAATAATAACATTTACCAATCAGCATGTTTTCACTTTCCCATGTCCATGAGAATAGATTTTTCTGCAGATTTAGTTGCAGTTGTATCTACACCTCCGAGATTGGCGCCACATAGCTGCCAAGGTTTCAGATTGCTTTCCATAATTTAAGTGACACCACTGTCAGGGGATTTACTCACAATGTGGCAGGATATTGCAAGGGCGGGCTCCTGGGCGCCCCACCCTGCCTGCAGTCTACTGGCACCTGCTGCACGCACAGATGGTGGGGTCGGAATGTATGGCTGTGCGCGCATCCCCGTGTCTTTCCCTATATGTGCTTTTATACTTTTGTGTGCGTGCGTGCATCAATGAGTTTGTACCTTCGGATTTGCTTCCAATTACCTCTCGGCGGGGTGTGGTATTATTTAACATGCACATCCCTACGCTACCTGTGTGTTTGTGTTAGTATGTTGTGTTTTGTTAGCATGTCGTGTGTTTGTGTCGGCACACTTTGTCGGAATAGCTCAGCAGCATGCACGTTATTGTGCATGAACAATGGTTGTGGGTATGACCACCAGGTCGACTGGTCCTTTTATTCTTGCCAGAGTAGTTGCAAAGGCTGAGATGAAGGGTCTTGGGAAGCCAAAGGATGTGGATTCTCGAATGCCAGGGGTTAGTTGGCCCTTCTGGTGATTGCTCTGATATTTGGTTTAGTTGGCATTACAGCAGATACCTAGTATGTTTTTGTGTCCCTGAATCACCGAATTAGTATCAGAACTGAGTGGTAAAAGGTTTGCGTTCCAAAACACTTGCAGGGCTCTTGTTCTGAGATTCCATCTGTTAATAAAAGAAAGGGCGTCAAAGCCCCAGGGCTGATATTATGTTGCTTAATGCACTTCTACCTCCGTTATTACAATGCTTGTGTTCCAAGTTCTAAGCCTGTGACGACTCTGCATTATGTCCCTGCATTGCATTTATGTCGTTATCATTTGCTAACTTGAGCTGTGATTGAGAGGTATAGTTACAGAAGAGTGAAAAGATAAAAGTAAAGATCCATAGAATATTATGTTTTTTGAAACAGAGGAGCAGATGCACAGTCAGCGCTGGGATTAGTCATCCTTCTTATCTTCAACCCATTGAACATTTTTGCGATTTATAGTGCTTCACAGAAGCTCATCGATAAATCTTGCACATTTATGCCTAACAAACACTAACAGACCTGGGGCTGACCAGGCTACTCCAAATTTCAGAAGATACTTTTCCATTAATGTGGATCATGTAGTCACAGAAGCAAGCTGCCTCAGTTCGGCTTCTCTAATTCTAATCTAGACATTCATTTTTAAAGCTGCGCTCTTGAAACACCATGTTCAAATAACCTGTGTTACATGCTTACCATCCTATGACTGCTCAGTTACTTGTGCACTAAAGTGAGCCTTACTGTATGCTGGATTGAGATGTTTGTGACTCATATTCAGCAAGGCAGCAGGCGGACTTTGGGCATGGTTGGAAGGGTTGGCGGTGCGTGCACCCGCCCTTTTTGTGCCGTAAATCACTGGGGCATGTGTCAATGTGTGCATCATTATATTCTTGTTTCAGCCACAAACCTAACCTTACACCCAATGTATATTGGTTTCTTTTAACAAGCGACGGATAGACAGTTTTGCCAGTCACTGTCTTTGTTAGAACAGATTCACAATTGCTTTATTAACCTTCCTGCTTTCTCAAATTTGCTTTAAAATGCACCATTTGCCCACTCTTTTTCAAAATTTTCACAGGGGGAGAATCCCCCCGAACCCCCCTAGTTTGTTCGGGCTCGCTCGCTACGCTCGCTCGCTACACTGCATTACCGTGTCACTAAACGATGCCTTTCTAAAAAGTGTGTCACCAACATGAAAAGTTTGGAAAGCTGTGCCGTAGCCTCTTCTTCATGGGCAGCTCAAGTTATCACACAGATGACTCCAATCAATGTCTTTAAGTACATGCAAAGACCCCCAGTGGGTCACGCGCAGTGCATACGTTTAGTACAATGCATGTTGGGACATCAAGTCCCGATAGGAGAAAACTATTACCCTTAGTGAGTTCCGTGTGTCCTTTCATTAAAAAGCAGCATTTTTTGCCCTCCAGTGGGCCCCCAAATGTCATGCCGGTTACTTTACTCACAACTGCTGTGCTGACCGCGGCTTCGGCATAGTTCCATATTGCCGCGCAGCCTCTCCATTATGTTGCGGAAATGGTGCAGCCTTCCACGGCAGGGCAGCCGTGGGATTATTTTCCAACAATAGCCCGAAGCTTGAAGGCGCACTCACAGCAGTTGTAAACCAAACGGCTTTAATAACACAGAGATCCGGCATCTTCATTTGAGGTAACAGTTCTTTGCCGACGCGTTTCAAGGCCGTAGCCTTTTCTTCATGGGCAGCTCAAGTTATCACACAGATGACTCCAATCAATGTCTTTAAGTACATGCAAAGACCCCCAGTGGGTCACGCGCAGTGCATATGTTTAGTATATATATATTATATATATATATATGTATATAAAGACTATATATATATATATATATAAACCCATTTTATTAAAACTTGCAAATTAATCTGATAACTGGATGTGTATACAGTTACTAGAATACTTCCTATAGAGTATTCCATTGCAACTAAAATGTGTGGACAATAATGCCTTTTCAGGTACTCTAATTACCAGGGATTCCATATTTCTGTTGAGTGCTTTCTGCAGATTCATTATCTAAAAAAAAAAAATCCCCAAACATGAGACAGGGTATGTAAATGTTTAAAGTTAGTCTGTGCGGTACCTGAACAACATTTCTCAGCAAAACTGCAGATATCACTCCCTGAAGTGATCTAATGGATCCTTAAAACGCAGTCAAGACATCAATTGTATCCACACATGATAAAATCACAACATATCTGTATTGAAGCCCTTTTTAACCCAGATTTTTGATCTCTTATATGGTGAGGTGCAATGCCCAAAATTGTGGCTAAGATTTGCAAGGACCACAAGGTCCTGGTGTTTGTGAAACCTCAGATTTTTCACAAAAAGAGAACGAGGCACAGAGCTTTCTCAGGCTCGGCCCCGAAGATCTGGAACTCTCTCCCACCGGAAGTCCGCAGAACTTCCTCCACGGCTGCCTTCAAATAGGAAGTAAAAATAATCCTAACGAACAATTTCTTGCCTTAAATGGTCGTGGCTCGGCTGTTTCTCTCAACGTCCCTTGACTGCGTACTTTATTGGTCTAACACCTGTGAAGCTCAGGGTCGTCTGCTATACCCTATTAAGTAATGTTTGTTCTTCTCCCAGTACGCTATGGTATTAGCTAAATGTGTTATTCTTTGTTACCCCCTTTGTCATTTTCCCTTTACTATTTCCTACCCTTCCAAAGTGTAAAGCGCTGTGATACCCATCTGGGTCATGTTCGCGCCAGGGACATCTTAAGGATTTTGGGGGCCCTGGGCCAAACATATTTTGGGGGCCCCTGTTCAGAACAGCTTTGAATTTATGATCCAATTTGAGCCCCTGTTTCCCACGCCGTTTCCGCTTCCTCAGCTGCGTTAGCGATCCAGTTTGCATCATAGGCATTAGCCTATACATTCCCGATGTAAACGGACGCGTGCAGCTGACAGCGGTAGGATTTAGTGTTTCCTGCCCTGCTACTAGGTTTTTAATACTTTTTAAATTGTATATGTGTGGCTGAATTACTCTGTGCTTTTTAACAGTTTCTCCTACCTACGCGCACTTGCACTTTACTTTATTCTGCTTGCCTACACCTCCTTAGCTGCTCCAATTCGCATCTCGCTTTTCCTCCAGTCCTGGTCCGCCGCGGCTGATACACCGATTGTGCGGAGGGCTGGGGCTACTATCAGGCTCCTCACTTCCGCCCACGCAGTTTCCGCTTCCTCAGCTGCGTTAACGATCCAGTTTGCATCATAGGCATTAGCCTATATATTCCCGATGCAAACGGATGCACGCAGCGGGCGCGCCACTGGCGCGCCAAAAGCATGCCCGTCTGCGCTTGTCAGCGTCCCGGAGGCGTCCGGCGCCGGCCATGCTGCCCAGTTCCCCTCCGGTGAGTTTCTTCCACTATATTACAATAGGGAAAAACTGCTTAGCCTTAGGCGGCTACCATTATGTCAGTGTACAGCGGCTGATCCGAGCTTGGAGGTAGACTTTCGATACAAAAAGTGCAACTGGTCTCTCCTCCAGTCCAGGAAACTCGCACCCAAGATCCTCCCACGCAACAATAAGTGTAAAAACAATAAGAAAACAGAGGACTTAAAGGCCACCCTTTTAAATTGTCGCTCTATGCAAAAGCATGAACCACACATTTATGACCTACTGTTAGACGAACAGCCTGATCTTTTATTTCTCACTGAGAAGTGGCTGTCTGAAGCCTCAAACCCTACTATCACCTCGGCCATCCCTACGGGTTATAAAATCCTTAGGAGGGACCGACCGAGTGGGAAGGGGGCGGTGTCGCCATAATTTACAATCAAAAACTAGACTGCTCTCCCATCCCGATGGAAAACATCGAGGGCGCAGAGTCCTTAGGCTTCCGCTGTACCTTATCCCCCATCATAGCATAGCTGGTTTTCTGATTTACAGACCTCCCGGTGCAATTGGAAATGTTATTACTACGCTTAATACAGCCACCACCTCCATGGACTTAAAATACAACAACTGCCTTATTCTGGGAGATTTCAATATACATATGGACAATGGAAAAGACCCTCAAACAATTTCCTTGTTGGAGACGCTGCAGGCCTGCAACATGTTTCCATCTATTTCTTTGGCCACCCATGGGAAGGGCCATACCCTAGACCAAATCTTTCACAACTTTGAAATATCAGTAAGCCTACCTCTTCCCATTACCTGGTCTGACCACCTCCTATTAAAATTCGTCATTCCCAACTCTGCCACAGCCCCTCGGACTAACTCAGGGCAGAGGGTCCCTAATTACAGAACGTTCCATAAAATATCCATCCCGATGTTAGCAGACGCCATCGGTCATTCCTCACCGGAGCTGTCTGGCTGCCCGATTCGGACGCCCTCTCAATAGATTCATGGCTCCGAGCCAACATTGGTGCAGCAGTACCGATTGTTTCCCGCTCCTCAAAGAGGTCGGCCCCACCGAGCTCCATGGTTTAACGATTCCCTCAGACCTAGCAAAAGAAATTGTAGAAAAATGGAACGAAAATGACGTAAATCCTATCTACCTGAGGACAGGAAGGTGTATAAAGACACCTTAAAAGCTTATTACATTCTCGTGAAGGCAGCCAACAAAAACTTCTTTCAAAGCAAGATAGAAAATGCCCAAAATAAGAGTAAGGAAATCTTTAGCATAGTTAAATCCTTTACCGCCCCGAAAGCCAGCACAAAGGAAGGGCCATGCACGGAAGAATGGTCTAAGCAAATAGCTCAATTCTTCCACAAAAAGATCTCCGTGATCCAACAAGCCTTCACTAACATCTCAGAGGAAGAACTGACCTTCTACCTTAGTTCTAATAGCAAATTTCACCTCTTGGATCCTCCATCTTTACTAACTTTCCCTGAGTTTCAGCTTGAAGAGTCACTGACCCTTCTCCAAAGCATTAAGTCTGGCTCTCCTACCGACCCATGTCCAGCGAATATCCTGAACCTATTAGCTCCCACCATAAACCTCACGGTAAACCAGCTCTTTAATGCTTCCCTCTCCTCAGGCAACATGCCGAAATTATGGAAGAATGCTAAGGTTCTTCCACTGATAAAAAAGGCTAACGCCAAACCGATGGAGCCTGCCAACTACAGGCCAATCTCCCTTCTTCCGGCCCTCTCCAAAGTATTAGAGAAGCATGTAAACAAGGCCCTCCAAAAACACATTGAAGATGGGAAGCTCCTTCATGAGTCCCAAACCGGTTTTAGGGCTAACTACAGTACGGAGTCCGCTCTGCTGGAAGTGACTGAATTTCTCATGGGTAAGCTGGACCAGGGAGGAAAGGCTGATCCAGCGGTATACCAACAACAGATACTCTACTACCATATACTCACCTGGGCCCATAAACACACACAACTGAGTAGACCGCTGGTTTAGTTAAAGTTTCATATTTCAAGATTAGTTATTTCTTATTCCTAACTAACCTTTTCACTGATCAAAAAGTTCTTTCCTCTGGTCGATGGACCATTAGTTGAACTAGTTGATGGTGATAATTAACATAATTCTTAACTATTCTTTTCTTTAAAATAAAAGATCACAGACTCGGGGAGTTTTAAAACCTTTATCTAAATTAAATGCATGTGAACCATTTCAAAATTACAGTGCAATCACCATCTTTCTTAGGAGAGAAAATTCAATTGATTAAACACCAAGCATATACTTCGGACTCATACAATGATCAATGCTCAGAAAGGGAGAGGACAGAGAGAAAAGAACATCTGCAAATAACATGAAATTATAATTACCAAGAATGGTGTGAAAGACGAAACCCCTGGCCAAAGGGCTGGTAAGGGTCCCCCAGGATAGGTCAGGAGACAAAGACTTCAGGACAGGATAGTTGACCTCTCTAGAATACCGACGATTGCGCCGCACCCCTCTCTGACACTCTCTTCCTCCTCGAGATTCTTCTGCGATCTTCTGATCTAACCCAATTAAGTTAGGATAGAAAGTTCTGCTTCAGGTTCTGCATTCGGTTCTTCATCAGCATCTCACAGCATCTCTCCCAGCAACAGCATCTCCGACTCACAGCATCTCCAGTCCCCAACTTCTAACTGACTAACTAAAGCTACCTTAATTATACCTTCGTTTCTTCATGTTCCACCCACTAAAGTTTCAATATCGTAAAAATACGAAATATGATTGGTCAGGCAAGGGGGAAGCTCCATCACACCATGCTTACATGTCATCAAAATCAGTTCAACTATTGTTCGCAAACCCCTCCCCTTAATTTTTTTATTCATGTATTGAGTTCCCATACATATCCACATTTTATTTTGCAACATTATTATAACTTCATGAATCAGAGTCTTCTTCGCTGAATTTTTCACCATCCGTTCCCAGGGCACATCATCTGCGACCTTGGCTCCTGTTCAGCATTTAGGTCATCATTCCGAGTTAACTTTCAGTGGACATGCGCAGTCGCTTCCTCACTCAGCTTAATTCAGTTATGCGTGAGAGGCCCAAATGCGCACTAATAATAAAATCAAAAAGACAAATATTAATTTCACAAATAAATGGTCACACTGTATACCTCCCACCTCTACTCTATTCCCCTTTTCTCATTAATACTTTTCCCGCATCAGCATTAGTAAAATAGCTTGTTTTCGTTTCAGCTAAGTAGATGCCATGCACGCGAGTCTTGAAGACTCAATTTTAGTGTCTTCTGCTCATGCGCTAGAATTTCCCTCCAAGCGTTACCTCGTCATACTGCGTAGATAAAGTTGACGCATGCGCACAACAGTTTCTCTGTTAAAAGCGGTATTAGTCCGTCTTCATTGTTATCCGCATTAGTACACACATAAGCAAGCTTCACAAACCCGCGTGTTCATGTGGTGCGTATTAGTTATTCACAAACATAATTATTAATTTGTTAATAAATTATACGAGTGGATTGCCTCCGAGCAAGTCTCTTTCTCACGAGATCTTGCTCCATCAAGGCTGTTCTGATACAGCTCGATCTGTCGGCGGCCTTCGAAACGGTCCCACATGAGAGGCTCCTGGAGAGACTTGCTAACATCGGCGTGGGGGGGACCGCCTTAACATGGATGTCATCCTTCTTGGTAAATAGATCTCAGGACATCTGGCTGCCCCCTTTCTCATCCCCGGTTCCGGCCATGAATGTAGGTGTCCCTCAGGGCTCCATTCTCAGTCCTACGCTTTTTAATATATATCTATCCCCCCTTGCATTTCTGGTAGAGGAAGAGGGCGCCAAAATTGTTTCCTATGCTAATGACACTCAGCTGATTTTTACATGTGAAAAAGGAACCGACTTTGACGGAGCAATGATTAGGTCTTGCCTCACAAAGGTTTTTAACTTGCTTAAGATCAATCAGCTGAAGTGCAATACTGACAAAACTGAAGTTGTTTTCTTTGGTAATCCAGAAACGCCTGACTGGAGCTCTTGATGGCCAAAAGATCTGCCGCCCCGCCTGCGGAAAAGGAGAAAGTCAAAAACTTAGGAATTGTCATAGACAAGACACTCTCCATGCGCATTCAAATCCAAAATCTAACTGGCGCTTGCTTTGGCATACTCCGGATGCAAAAATAATTCCTGCCACTGTTACTGCTTGGGAGTAGAAAGATCGTAGTGCAGGCTCTGGTGACATCAAAGCTTGACTATGTCAACAGCTTGTACCTCGGTCTTCCCAAATCCCTTATCCAGCGCCTACAAGTGGTACAAAACGCGGCGGCCAGAGCCATCCTGAGACCTAAACCCAGATCTAGTATGACCCCTATTCTTAAGTCTCTACACTGGCTCCGCATAAAAGAACAGATCGACTTCAAAGCGATGACCATCTTCTTTAAAGCTTTCCACGGCTTAGGAGCCGGCTACCTAAATAAGCGCATTAATCGCTACATAACATCTAGACCCCTGAGATCTTCCAATGCCAACCTGGCCATCGTGCCTAAAATATGCTGTGCCCGCACTGGAGGCAGATCCCTCGGCTTTCTAGGTGCAAAATTGTGGAATAGACTCCTGAGTCTCTGAGACTAACCACAGACCTACTCTCTTTCAGGAAGAACTTAAAAACCTGGCTTTTTAATAACTTATAGGTCTTTTACGCACGTTTTCCTCCCGCTGTCACGCGCCAGGACACTCTAGTCTGAGTAGCTGCGCGATTTATTAAATACACTATTTAATTTCATTTCATTAGGTCCCTGGCAGTGCAAAGGAACACTCGTCCAAATTCTAAGGGCCTTATTTATGAGGCCTTGTTTCACTTTTATGCCGCTGGTGCGTCACTTTTTGTGACGCACCGGCAGCGTAAAAAATGTGCCATGTTGCGCCCTATTTACAAAGTGACACATCTAGGCAGATGCGTCACTTTGTAAACCCCAGCACCACATTATACCTGCGCCAGGTATAATGTATGCAGGGTGGGTGTTCCCCCGCAAAAACCCTCGTAGAAGTGGCGCATTGAAATCTATGAGAACTCAGTGCGCCACTTCTAGGGCGCCATTGCATCAATATCTTACACCAGCTTCACAGCAGGCGTAAGACTGATGTAGGCCCTTTCACATGGGGCTTGCCCCATGCGAAAGGACACATTGCTGGAGTTAAGTCTATTTTCAGACACATCCCAGCAATGCATCACTTTTGCGCCTACAGATACGTCAGAAATACTAACGTATCTGTAACTCCTTGCGACATGATGCGTCATACAGTAAATATGACGCATCCATCATGTCGCAAGGAGGGCGCACTAAGAAGTGACGCATCCCTGTTTTCACACAGCGATGCGTCACTTCTCATAAAAAAGGCCCTAAATGTGTTTACATCTAATATTCAGGGATGGTTATGTGTGTTTTCAATATTGTAACACAGCAGCAGCTCACCAATATTACTGCAAATAATCTCTGTGATGCCCTCCCATTTCTTATATGTTAGGCCTTGTTTTGATCTAAAAGAAACTTTTTTATGTATATTGCATGAAACATAAAGACAACATTTTTCTGCAAAATGGCTGTACTGAACTCTCACACATCAGGTACATAAAAAATAAATTGAAGGAAAACAGTGTTTAAAACAATCTGTTTAAGAAATAGTCAAGGTCATTAGGGCAAAACTCTAGAGAACGGAGCTGACTCTGTCAGGGGGCCCCCTGAAAGGCTGGGGCCCTGGGCCAGAGCCCACTTTGCCCATGCATTAAAACGTCTCTGGTTCGCGCTATACAAAACTTTATAAATAAAATAAATAAATAAATAAATAAATATAAAGACAATATATATATATGTTTATATATATATGTTTATATATATGTTTATATATATATATATATATATATATATACAGATACATACGCATATTGTAACGTAAAATGTAGGTGCTTACTAGCTGTAAAACTAAATATTTTTAAATGTGCACCAAATGTATATACATTTAAAGGTAAGCAAGCAATCATATATAAACTTACGTTCAAAGCAAATTATACATTAACAGTGCAGGCATTTTAAACCATCTGGTAAAGAAAGAACAAACCCAGCAGAAGAAAAGCAGACATTTGGTAAATGCTCTCCCCAACAAACAAATTGGTATTCTATCCTTCAGTAACTTAGAAATACCTGGTTTGAACTGTGTTGAACTGTGTCCCAGCTGCAATGAATCAGCAAGAACACACGTGCGTGCACCTGAGCTCTGGTGTCTTATATAAACAGCTTCCCACCTCAGTTTTGCCCTGGGGCCAACATTCGCCTTCTGAAACAACACAACCCTGCCAAAGCGAAGCCAACGCTATAATCTTGAACTTGCACACAGCACCACACCAAAAACTTACCTGCAGCAGCAAGAAAAGATGACGCCTTGTTTTAATTGGTCCTATGTATACTGGGCTTTATTGGCTGTGCTTTTTGTACCGCTTCCTGTTGGACCTAGAGGATTGTGTTAAACTGCTGTGAGTACAACATAGTAATACAAGAGACTGCATAATAGGAGCCTCCGTTTCTTGTAATAAAATTCAGTGGGTTCCACAGAAT
The DNA here is from genome assembly GCA_963921515.1 of Calotriton arnoldi. Classification (NCBI taxonomy): domain Eukaryota; kingdom Metazoa; phylum Chordata; class Amphibia; order Caudata; family Salamandridae; genus Calotriton; species Calotriton arnoldi. The sequence continues at coordinate 2,387,066 of CAWUFW010002017.1, read as the reverse complement.
CCAAAAGCTTAAGAACAACTGTCCTGCAGTAACTTCAACCAGGCTGCTCTTCACGCCCTACCCCTATCAGTGCAGGCCAATGGCCATCTCATTCTGGATAGTTGAGGAATAGCAGGCCATGGCCTTCAGGGTAATCTGCAGCTTTCACAGCAATGGCGGAGGAGCGTCGCCCCGCTGCCTGGATCAGCCAGCAAATGAAAAATAAAACGATGTTCTAGCATCGTTTTATTTTTAATTTGCCGGCTCCGAGCCAGCTTGTGCAGGGAGCGGTGGAGCGGGGAATGGGAGGAGGAGTGCTATGTGCATTCCCTAAGTGCGCATGTGTGTTTGGCCGGCCATCTCAGGCTGGCCAAACACACATGTGCACTTAGGTTTCTCCAGCCCGGCTGCATTGAACAGCCGGGCTGGAGAAACCCCACAGACTCCCTGGCCTGAGCGGAGCCAATCCCCGTGCTGCTCTCATACGATGGGAGCAGCTCGGGGATTGGATGGCAGTCTGTCCCAGGGGCTGCTGGGACCAGGAAGAGGACAGAAGGTGCGACGCGGGAGATGGCCGGCTGCTTCAGGTAAGTTCTTTTTTAAAAATATATATTATTACTAACACCCCTGCGCTCTCCCCTACTGCGTTCCCTCCACCCCCCTTTGTTTGTGGCGGCCGCCACTGAGCTTTCAACAACTCTGGTACAGCGTCCTCCTCACCCTCAGGCTCTGTCCCAAGGACAAACTTTCTACCGCTCTAGTTATAGTTGTTCTTACGACTTCACCTAGCTAACGCCCTCTTTACTGACCAGTTAATCATTTTTGACTTGATCTTACCAATAAGCTGATGTTTCATTTCATTATTCTGCGCTTTACTTAGAGTTCTTTGGATGGGTTACTCCATCACAAACGTGAAGGATCTCCCGTCAGCTGTACTATAAGTGCATTATATTCTATCAGGGGCGGCTCCTCCGCTAAGGCGAGGGAGCATCGCCCCACAAGAAAAATAAAATGATAATAACGCCATGTTAATATCATTTTACTTATCCCTAGCGGCTCTGTAGGTGCGGGCGGGGCTGCCCACGGAGCAGGGGAGGAGTGGTAGGCACCCTCCAAGTGCGTATGATGGTTTGACCAGCCGTCTTGGGCTGGCCAAACAGTCATGCGCACTTTGCATGTTCTCCACCGGCTGTAATGCACAGACTGGGTGGAGAACATGCACAGGCCCCCAGTCTCCATCTGAGCGCCGAACTACGGCGCTCAGACCAATCACGACGCTGCTATAAGCAGCTTCGTGATTGGCTAGAGGAGTCTGGAAGCGTGGGTGCTTCTTGTTCCTGCGTCATGGCAAGAAGGACGGCGGAGAGGCGTCCTTTGGTAAGGTAAGTTTAAATTTTCTTTTTTTTTTAACCCCCCGCCCCACCACTGCTGCCCCGTAGCAGCCGCTACTGTATTCTATGGTACTTGCCATACGTCGGACGGGATATCCATCACGTTTCTGACAGAGTAAACTGTCCGCCAAACTTTAAATCAGGCCATATGCTTGGAGCTCCCATGATGGCTTATGCTGATGCCATGTTAAATTGCAATATGAAAGAAAGGATATGGGTGGCGATTTAGGACGGCAACAAATGCAGGTGCAACCATATATTTTATTTCCCTGACTTTACATCATCATATATATTGTCAAACGTTAAGTCAGTGCAATAATCAGACAATATTTTGTTCATTTGTGCATTAAACGTTTTCGGTTGGTACATAAACTGTATATTCACACTTGGCATATGAGACAAAAACAAAATCCCGGATTCACTACTGATTAGTTAAGGTGCTTGTGTGGTGCCATGCAGTGCAAGCGGTAGCGCTAATCAACTGTTGCATGCAGTATCTATTTTATGTGCAAAAAAGTAGATGCGAGCACCGCGCCAAAGGCTATATGCACAAAGTATTTTTGTGGTCGGAAATGGCCCGATTCTGCAAATTGCCTACCCAATTCACCAAAAGAGTTAAGACTTGATCTGAGTGTGCATTTAACTATGAGAATGAAATAGGCTGAGTCACACTTTACCTGGTTCCAAAGGGGTGACCCAGCAGATAGAGGGGCACCCAGAAGAGGCTAGTCAGAGGGAACAATGGGTGTAGTGGCACCAAGAAGCACCACACTCAGGGACAGAAACCGATAACATTGTGTAGCATTCAGCAGACCTGTGTTGTTAAAAGTACTTTCTTTTTCTAAAAGACAAAACAATGGGTAGACATTGGTATTATTGTGTTTGTTGGTTGAATTTGAAGAGCTGAGCTCGAGCACTACACTCCTGAGAAGCCTTTGACTGCTTGCCCTTGCTACTCTGGGGGGGATATTCTCAAGAACGTGCGATAATCATCGCCAAAAATGGCTAACGCACGTTTTCATATCGCCGTCTATCGCGGGAAAATAACTCTGTGTTAACATCGTATTCTCAACACGGCGGTAACATGCGATAGTCTCCCGATAACGTGTCAAATGGCCGCGATAACATCACCAGGACGGCAATAAAAATCCAAACCCGAAAAAAGTCGCGATGGGCCCAACCGCAATACCAAACCAGCGATAAGCTGCGCCAGCCTGGAAGTCCCACAAGTCAGGCAGCCAAAATCACTATAAAAGCGGCAACCAAAAACACAAACAAGACCCAAACAACTGCAAAGCACCATGGAGGTAGCCGGACCAAGAACAGAGGGCAACCAGAACCCCACAAGCCCCACGGAGGACCAGCCTGGGACCATCATTGGGGAGACGGTGGCAGGAGTCGGGGGACCGGACACTGCACAACATGACCTGAGCCAACAGCAACAGGGAGAGTAACGACCAGGGATGGGCACAATGGGCACACTGGCACACATGCACAAGTAAGTATAGCACATCTGCGGACAAACCATGCCCAAGAGTCACAACTCCGACCAAGGGCCCAATGCACCCAAGTCTGCAACAGCTCAGCACTGCATAAGCACAGAAGTGAAAGGCACACCGCCTGAAAGGGATAAAGGCCAGCAAAATCAGACCCGAAGGGGCAAATCACCCACAATGCAGCACACACACAAGATGCAGAGCACCCCAACATTAACAACAATGTGGTACAAACTGCAACACTTTCACAACAGAACAGAAGACACAACTGCTGCCGCCTGTGTTTAGAAAATGGCCATTCGCATTTGGCATAGCAGGAAACTGTGAGATGACAATGTACAAGTACAACCTCACATCCCTGATGGTGTAGAAATGCCAAGTGTCCCGCTTCAAATAGGCGTCTCCTCATACACAGTCACAATGTACATTGCCATGCAGTCTGACAGTAAACTTGTACAATGCGTGAACATACATGTGAACACAATGTCAATCTGCATTTCCCTTCACATTGCAGAGGGAGAATCAACACCTCCTGCAGAGCAGACCCAACAACACAGCACTGATGATGAAGAGGACCTCCCCAACATCTACACCGACGCACTCCAACAGCTCAGGGACAGACCCGGTACACCACCTCCAGGAGCAGGGCTGCCCAGCTGCATCCATGAGACCCCACCCGCTGCACAGGCCACACAGCAGGAAGCACCCACCACCACGGCTGTCTCCCAGGACCCCCACGACCAACATATGGCCTCCCAACGCCGTGTGTTAGGGTGCCAGGAGGAGATGTCTGACCAGCTGCGGGTGGGGTTCGACCTCATGGCAGCCAAACTGCCATACGTGGGTGTCTAAGTCCCATCAGGGACCACTCACAGTCCCTAACGGACACCCACTGTCCGCTCCTTGCTCTACAACAAGCCATGGCTGACATCACTGGAGTCATGACTCTGAGACAAGAACAACTGTCCAGTCAGAGTGGCCCCAGCGATGTCATCCGTGAGTTGGGACACATAAGGAGAATGATGGAGAGCTTGGAGCGGATGCAGGCGGAAAGAATGTGTGCCACGGCTGCACACCAGCAAGATGCAGCTGTGATCTTCCATGCCCTGCAGATCCTCGTCATGGCATTGCCACCACAAGGCCTGGCGTGGATGGATGCTGGTGCCACTACCACATCCACATCTCCTCCCCCTGAAGTGTCAGTGCCACACAGTGCGGCAGATTTCCCACCTCCGTCCCCTGATGTGTCACTGCCACACAGTGATGCAGACAGAACACCACCACCCGCATGTGAGGCACCTGACACATCAGAGGACGAAGATGATGATGAATCTGGCTTTGTGGCTAGAATGAAGTGTTAGCATTCATCTCCGCCATATGGCCGTGTTCAGCTTGGTTCTGCCCTCTGCATCATGCCCTGGAATAACACCTCCCACTGTCCCCCCCATACACCGAGCGACACTCACCTTGGACCTCAACATGCACTGCCATATTTGGTGTGGTTACCAATGACACAGAAATCACACTGCAGACTGAAGTCTTCCACTCTCTATGAACTTGGCAATCCCGAAAGGACTCTGGCTGGCCCACCACGGGGCAACAATGTAAAGTGGGGTTTGCATGTCCCTGTACTGGCCCAGCTTCAACACTCCACTAAATGTAAATAAAACATCCCAATTCACACTGATGTGTCATGGCCATGACCATGACCATTTAAGAATGAAAGTATGGATGAATGTAGGGACAGTGGTTCCACAAAAGAGGCACTCCCTGGGTAATGCTATCAATGCGCATGTATGGCCGTGACTCAGATAGGCATTGAGACACACATTGCCATTCAAATCAACACTCATCACAGTTGAATACAAGTGAAGCTGCGTAGACTTTATTAGCATATGCGTGTCAGTACGGGCAAGATAAGTGCCACAACATTCAGACCAATGCAGCAGTATGTCAGAATGAGGAACCTTGCCAAGCGCCGTTGTCCCCTCCGGGGGAGTGCCTCACCTTTCACAGGTGTGTGTTAACACGCGTTGTTGTCCGCTCATGTTTTCGGAGTCCAGGCGAGTGCAGCCATGTCCACTGTTGTCGTGGGATATGTGACCAGATCTCCAAGATGCAACAAGGTGTCGGGACATGTGCAATGTGTTCCAATCAGTTGTGGCTGCAGGTACGTAGTTACTCGTCCATGAAAGCGAATGCAGCTTCGTAGGCTAACATTTCCAACATGAGGTCGTTGTCGACTTCATCAAACAGGACGGCGAGGCGATCCATTAGCAGGTCCGGACAGATGTGCTGCGTCCACCCCCTTTCACCAATTAGCACTACAGCCCAATATGGGAGCGGTTCAATGTGGTCACTGCACACGAGAATTTGTGCAATCTCCCAGGTCCAGCTGCCAGCATGTATGCCAAGTATCAAGGCATCCCATAAACGGGTATCACGGTGACACTCCTGGTCGTGGGCCAACAGGGGGCGCACACACATGTCAAAATCCAGTTCAGCTACCGTCCTGTTGGATAGGCAGACATCCATGGACCACTCGAACATGCACGATCGACAATGCAACACAGGCTGAACGCAGGTGACGTTGGCAAGGCGGAAGCTTAGCTAGTAACTGATCCGCAGCAATGCCAATGGCAGTGCCCCCAGTGAATGCAGCATTCGTGCACGGTACAGTTCCACGTGACAGGGGTTGTGCATGTGTCCGGGATTTTCGGCCATTGCATTAGTGGCTCTTGTTGAAGCGGCACTGTTCTGACCTGCGCCAGTTCTGTGGATGAAATGCCACATCTCGTATCAATGAGTTGTTATAGTGTGCACCGGTTGTACGCCTGGGATGTTGTGGGAGTAAGTGTGAATGCCATTCCATGCAAGATAACTTCGAGCAAGGACTTGTGTGTGAGGGGTGTGTATACGTTGGTCTTTCGTCTGGCTGTGCGTAGTGTGGGAGTCGTCATCAGCTGCTATAGTATCTGTCAGGGGGTGCCGGGCACATGCAATTCCGAGGTCGGAGGTGCAGATGTGCTTCCACCTGATAGTTCAGACAAAGGAGCTTTCATCCCTAGTGTAAGTTTGTAATCTGCTTGCATTCATGGGATGTGAAGTGGCTTGTTGGGGGTGGGGTGGGATGAGTGGGACTTTGTGATTCATTATTGACATTACTTGCATGTGGCATATGAGCGGCATCACTGTGTGTTACGTTGCCTCACAGCTGCTCCTCCCTCCCCGTACCCATTTTCTTATGTGCGCTGCGCGATTGCATCACTTGCAATCCTACGGCACAGTATTGTCATGCCTGTCTGCGCATGTCCACAAGCCTGACAACGACACTGTGATGTTGGCCGTTGAAGGTGGTGGGCCACGTGAGTGTAGGCCTATGTAAAGGATAGGGCGGACACAGATGTAGAGTACATGCCTAGCTGAACTGGCGCTGCTAATGTGGCTGGGCATTTTGCTCATGCTGCGGCAATACAGTTACACACAACACTTGGCATGTATGATCCTGGACCCCGAGCGGTCTTGTGCTCCTTCATTACTCCGTTCGTGCGAGCCCGCCCTCCGGGTGCATGCTACATTGCAACATTGTCGCGTACAGGGGGGGACGACTTAGCTACATGTCCAAGCTATTACCCACTGCCTGAGGTGACATGGTTGCGTCCGCTGTCCACAGCACAATGTAATGTGGTAGGGCCCGGGGCCATCATTCATGCATAATGACCACACGGACACACTTGGATAGATAGTGGAACTGGCTGCGGGCACGTGCGTCCGGCCCCTTTTTATTACCAGGATCACATATCCAGTGACGCCTGTGCTGGATGGGTGTGGGGTGAGTGTGAGCCAGCCCCCAGTGAGTGGGTGGTGCTGGCAACAACTTGAACAGTGATCACTATTAAAGCGGAAACAGAAAACACCAACATAACACTAACAACTGCGAAGCACCATGGAGGTAGCCGGAGCAAGTACAGAGGTCACCCAATATTCAATCAGAAGGGGCCATGACTTGTGGTGCACTGAGATAGTGGCACCAGAGCTGGGCGTGGTCATGTGAAGAAATTGTCAATGATTGTGTCCCTTCGGGATATTCCTGCCGCAGCTGCAGTGGGGTGTGTTACACCTGCCTCATCTTCATCATCATCGTCCCAGGTCTTCCACACTGCCTGAGGTGACATTGTTGCGTCTGCAGTCCACAGCACATGACTCAATCATAAAGGGTCCATGAGCTGTGGTGCACAGTTAGTGGCACCTGTGGCGCTCAGGGGGTGCGCAGCCAGCGATGATGTGTGGTCCGGGCGGGCCGCACTGGGAGCAATGTCTTTTGCCTATTGAATTCTGCCTCAATATGGCCACGTGGCGTTGACTTGTGGTGCACAGAGTTGGTTGCACCTGTGGCGCTCAGGGGGTGCGCAGCCAGCAATGATGCGTGGTCAGGGCGGGCCCCACTGGGGTCAATGTCTGTTGCCTACTGGACTGCGTCGTCTGCAATCGCGACTCGATCTGAATTGTGAGCCCTGCTGACCTCAGTGTAGGCCGGAGGTAGAGGTCAGCAAGGGCCCGCAGCCACGTGGCGTTGACTTGTGGTGCACAGAGTTAGTGGCACCTGTGGTGCTCAGGGGGTGCGCAGCCAGCGATGATGCGTGGTCCTGGCGGGCTGCACTGGGGTCAATGGCTGTTGCCTACTGGACTGCGTCATCTGCAATCGCGACTCGATCTGAATTGTGAGCCCTGCTGACCGCAGTGTAGGCCGGAGGCAGTATCTAGCACACACATAACTCCGTGGTGCTGTGCGGCTGGGTGCGCTGGGGGCCTGTGTCGCGGAAGCCAGCGTTCGGCTGAGGAGGCTGGCGGTCACGGCGGCGGACTCGTGCAGGGTGAGGGGCGCCGCCCTGGCAGACACGTTGGCCATCCCGGAAGTGAACCACGCCCAGAGCCCCGGCCTATTTATTCACACTCCTACGCTGGGCTGGCGTACGCCGGACAAGCCCACTCCGCTTACGCTTACAGGGGGGGACGGCACAGCTACATGACCGAGGTCTTCACCACTGCCTGAGGTAACATGATTGCGTCCACTGTCCATGACACTGTAAACACCTGCAGTATATGTCCATATGGATAGGTCTGTGCTCTGCATACTGAGGTCTGTCCAGCACATCACCGCCACACTTGGCATTGTGTGCATTCTTATTCATGGGTGACTTGCCTCCTACACACATACTTGGTTCCCACCTCTCCCCGCATTCTGCTATTGTGTGGCTGAGGAGCCATGCCATTTTCGGAACGTCCGCTGTCCTGTTCTGCACTGCCTCGGTGGTAGTCGGGGGAGGGGTGATCCGGGGGGGCTGGGGGTGGTGGCGGTGGGTGTTGTGGCCCCTTGGGTCTCCGAGCTGCATGATCAGTGTCTCCATGACATGTGTTGGTCTTCAGATGTGGCTCTGGGCTGGGCTCCCTTTCATGCTGCAGGTAGTCATCCTGCTTAACACCAGTAAAAGGCAGGTGTTAAATCCCTGCTGCTAACACGCCTTATCGCCTGTTTTTGGTTCGCATCGCAGATCTGGCTGGAAGTTGAGAATATCGCGAAGTGGTGTTTTCGTGTGTTTTTGCACGGGAACGCCTACTCTGCATATCATTAGCGTTAGTTGTCTCTCTCATCCGTGGCGATGTTTTTTGCGGCAGCTATCGCTGGTAAACTGGCGATGTGGGCAGTTTGCACCAGCTTGGGAATGGGGCGATAATTCTTTCGCCACGTTTGCTGCGCTAAAGTGCCGATAACTCGGCGATAAGTCCTTGAGAATATGCCCCTGAGAGTATGGAAAGGGTTGACCTTGGTGTAGTTTGCAGAGCCATAGTAGGACAGGCCCGGAGACACCCACTGCAAACAACCTCAACCACTATGGTTGAGGCCAAGTAGCCGCTGCCTGCCTGGTGGCCCTCCAACATGGTCTGACATTATTAGTATCAAAAGCATAAGCAGCAGATAAGAAAAAAGGAAACATGCTATCTCCTAAAGGGTGCAGCTATCTTCGAATGATATTGTACATAGGGTATGATTGTTTTAGCATCCCAAGACTGTTGCCACAATGACTCTAAACACATAGGCTGTCTCAGAAAAGTAAAACAACGATTGGCTATGTACAATACCATTCCAGGACGCCATCAGGTACAGAAGCAGTCGGTTTGTGGGCTGCAGCACACTGCATGCCAAATAAGTGACCCCCGCAGCACTGGCTGAGGAGCTGTCAAGTGTTCTGAAAAATAAGCAAGAGGGCTAGTATGAGAGGCAGGGGAACTGATGGACATGATGAAAAGTAAAGAAGTGGCCCTGTTGACGTGGCAGTAAAGTGCCTAAGTCTCACAAGCAGTACTCATTAGGGTTAAGCCTACCAGACAGTAAAGCTGTCTGGTTGCTAAAGACATCTTGGGGAAATTCTGAAAGCTGACCTAAGAATGCACTCCGCCTATTGCTTATCATTGGCTTTCTATTTGCTGGCTTTGTTAGTTTTAGGCTGTCCATCATGTCTTTGTCCCTCCCGTGGAGCATACCCTGTTTACCACATTCTTCCACAAGTGCTCGCTTTCTGTAAACAGGCCTTTAGATTTTGTTCTTATCTTGTCACATTTGCTGTGCATTCAAAGACATAGATGAAATGTCAGTCTCTGTCTTCCGATAGGGCTTGGTGTTTACTTTTCTTTCTCTGACTTCAAAGTGAGAGGATTTATCTGACAACCTGAAGGTGTGAAACGGAAGACTATTTTCTAGAACACAACAACATTTAAATGTCTGTAAATGAACTGTGCAAATACTTTAGAATATTTCAGAATTAGGAAAACACAAATGAAGCACATTCTATTGTAATTCTGAAGTGCTGGAAACAAATATTTTAATACGATCAAAACAAATCAATGTACCCTAGGTGATGCCATTTCCACACATTGTCATTTGTGCACTATTCTGTTCTATTTTGGAGAATTTGTATAGCGCATAACTACCCAACAGGCCTCCAAGCACTGAACACATCTGCCGCAAGGCTCAGTGCAAGACCAGAAGATAGACTAAAAAAGAAAGGTCTTCAAGTGTTTCCTTAAACTAAGTTCTGATTGGTTTATTTTAAGATCCACTAGGAGGGCATTCCAAAGTTTGGGAGCTAAGTAGGCAAAGGAGCGCCCCCAACTCCTTGCCTTCTTGATCCTGGGGACCAGCAGCAGCCTTTGATCCCCAGAGCTCAGTGATCTCTTGGTAATATCATTCTTCAGCAATCGTTGTATAAGCTGCAGACCCTTCCTATGCATAGCATGATGGGCTAAGCGGAGGGTCTTCAACTGAATTCTCATATGAACAGGTAGCCAGTGCAAAGCTGCTAAGGCTGGTGTAGCCAACTGGTACTTTGGACTTTTTAAGAGAATCCGGGCAGCAGAGTTCCGAACCACTTCAATCCTCTTTATCACGAATTTAGGACTTCCCAAGTAAAGAGAGTTTCCATAGTCCAAGCGTGAAATCACCAGCCCCTTGCACGACCATTCTCCGCAAAGAGCACAGCATCCAACTTAACAGTTTTCTGAGTGTCCTTAGAGGTCCAAAGCAGCTTGATGCAAGTTTCCTAGCCTGTACCTCCATGGAAAGTTTGTTGTCAATCCAGAACCCAAGGCTTTTAACTGCTGGAGTTGGAGGAGGGTGCGCACGGTATAGTTTTATCAGTAAAGCTATATGTCTGTACAAATGTAATGGTAATTTCAAACGAAAATGTGTTGTCTGGAATGGCAGTGCACTACCACACCATGCATACTCCACTCTACGACACTCTGCTCCACTCTACGCCTCTCCACTCTACAACACTGCATGCCACTCCGCGCCAGTCTACACCGCTCCACTCTACGACACTGTATGACACTCTATGCTACACTACTCTATAGCTCTATGCCACTGTACTCCATGCCTCTCTACTCAACTCTACGCCACTCTGCTCCACTCCACTTTATTCCACTACACTCTACGACACTCAACTCTATACCACACTACTCAACTCCACTCTACTCCACTCCACGCTACGCCACTCTTCACCACTCGACGACACTCCACTCTATCCCATTCCACTTCACTCCACAACACTCTGTGGCACTCTACTCCACTCTACACCACACCACCCCACTTTACACCACGCCACTGCACTCTGTGACACTCTACGTTGCTCCACTCTACGAAACTTCACTCTAGGCCACTCTACTCCCCTCTATGCCACTCCACTCTACCACCCTTTACGCCAATCCACCCTATGCCACTCTACCACACTCCACTTTGTCACTTCACTCTACAACACTCTGCGCCACTCCACTCTATGACACACCCCTCTCTGGCACTCTACACCACACTATGCCACTCCACCTTACGCCATTTTATTCCACTCTACAACACTCCACTCTAGGACACTCCACTCTACGACACGCCACTCTACGACACTCTCCACCACTTAACTCTTTTGCCACTCTAGTCTATGCCACTTTATCACACTCCACTCTACTTCACTCCACTCTACGTCACACTACGACACTCCACTCTATGACACTCTGTGCCACTCCACTCGAGGAGCCTCTATGCCACTCTGTGGCAATCTATGCTACTGTATGTCACTTCAGTTTACTACACTCCACACCACTTTACTCCACTTTATGCCACTCCGCTCTACGACACCTGACACTCCACTCTACGACAATCTACACCACTTCACCCTAGGACACTCTACTCTTGTCTACGCCACTCCACTCTACGGCACTCCACCTTATTACACGCTACTCTGTGACACTCCACGCCACTCTATTCTACGCCACTCAACAACACTGCTCTACGACATTCAACACTCCACTCTACGACACTCTACACCACTCCACTCTATGACACTCTATGCTACTCTATGACACCCCATGCCAGTCCACTCTACAACACTCCACTCTGTGCCACCCCAGGACACTCCACTCTATGACACTCTATGCCATCCACTCCACTCTATGCCACTCCACTCTATGCCACTCCACTCTACGACACTTCAGGCTGTGACACACCACTCTACGACACTCCACTCTACAACACTCTATGCCACTCTACGACACTCTATTCTATGATATTCTACGCCACTCCACTCTATGACACTCTGCGCCACTCCACTCTACGACACTCGATGCCACTCTATGGCACTCTATGCCACTCCACTGTACTACACACCACACAACTTTACTCCACTCTACAACACTCCATTCTATGCCACTCTACTCTGCGCCACTATACAACTCCACTTTACTTCACTCTTTGACACTCCACTTTATGGCACTCCTCTCTACAACACTTTGCATCACTCCACTCTATGCCACTCTTTGTCACTTCACACCACTTTATTTCACTCTATGCCACTCCACTCTACGACACTCTACACCACTCTATCCACTCTACAGCACTCCACCCTACACCACTCCACTCTACGCCACTACTCAACATTCCCCTGTAGGACACTACACTCTACGCTACTCCACTTTACGCCACTCTTCTCTACTAAAGCCAATAGCTCTTGCATAGACGAGACCTATTGGCTTTGCCAATGCTCGTTTTTATTATTCAGTTGCCGATGTCAGGGAAAACGCTGTCACTTGCAGGTCTTAACACCCAAAACTTCAAATGACTGAGAATTGGACTGATCCAATTTTGAATGACATTTACAATAGAACTAATTGCTAAAGTGGGATGACTTATTGGGCCATGCTTTATTCCATCTGTGACTGAATCAAAATGTGTTTGACGCGGGAACAGACCAATGGCTGAAAGTGGATGACCCCTTTCATGTATGTTTTATTTTATTGATTATTGTTATTACAAGAGCTTGAGTTGAAGCTGTTAGGCCAGACATAAAAACACTACTACAATAGTTTGGTCACTTCTCAGCCCTAGGAGCAGTGTGGATTTTAAAACTATGCTTCTATGCTATTCAAACAATGCTCCTTTGGAGCTCTCAAATATGGTCCCAGCCATTGTAGGTCAGTGTTTGACACCTTACTCTCAGAGGAGACACCAAAGAGTAGGAATGAAGGTCAGAGAGATGTTTCTCTATGACAACGCCAGTAGCCATTCTAGATAAACAATCTGGAAGACAGACTACCACCTCATTCTTTGTATCTAGGTTCTCTGGTTCTCTCATTGATTGCGCCATTTTGAACATCCTTTCCATAAGTTTAGCAAGTCAATGCCAACATCCCAATATCGGTGTCTCTCAAAAAGAGGGGTGGAGCAGTGAGGACTGACGGTATATTACAGTGTTTAAATTAAAGAACCTCAAATATACCTGCCTTAGCACCATCAAGTCATGACCAAAGAGCACCTTGTGGGGCAGTGTCTTATGCTAATGCTTTGCAAATACAATTACTACAAATAAAAAAGGTTTTCCAGTTTAATGTTGTAATGGACATTTGTTGTAAACATGCTTGCCAGCACCTGATCCATCCAGCTATTGCAGACACAGTGGTAGAGCAATCTTGGAAAGACATCTTTTACCCAACAAGACTGCCCCAACATCCTAACGACCAGAGCTGCCGACTTAGGAACTGGGCAACCAGGTTCCAGTCTTGGCATCGGATCAACATCCTGTGATTCTGGGCAAATCACAATCTCCTCGTGCCTACCAAAAATGAATGTGTCCTTGTGTAATGTAACTGGTGCTCATGTTAAGCGCTCCAATACCTTCGGGTCGGTTTCGCTCTATATAAAACTGCAAAAAAAAAAAAAAACCCTGTTCCGGTTTAGAAAGAGCTGAAGGCTCACCTCTTTAAAGAACACTACAGCAGGCTGCACGAACAGTCTACACAAACCACCTACCTCTCTTACACTCATTGACTTTATTCTGGACATTGACCCCGTACAGCGCTCCACTGCCTGTTGGCTAGGTACGAGTTATACGAGTACCACATAAATACATACATACATTGGCGTGTATCTGTGGCATTCTGTAAGCCATATCTGAGTCTTCCTTCCATTTCTTCTCCTTCCACAGCTGGCAAAGACCTATGGGAATATCTTCACCTTGTGGCTAGGAAAGACTCCTATGGTGGTCCTGCATGGATTTCAAGCGGTGAAAGAAGCTTTGATCTCTCACTCAGAAGAAATGTCTGGTCGGCCGACTAGTCCTCTCTTCAAAGCTATCATGGGGAGTAATGGTATGTGTGCCAAGAGTGCTGAGAAGCCATATGTTCTGAGATACAGCTAATGTTTCAGTTTCTGATGAGTGTTCTTGTTCCAGAAAGCAACTTAAAGCTGCAATAAGTGCTGAGTAAAATGTGGCAATAAAAGCTCAGGACAACCACGGAGACCAGATCTCTGAATGATACACACACAAGCACACACATGCGCACGCACACTTGTTTTTTTTACATTGCAAAACTTAATTTGCCAGGCTAGCTTGAATCTGGTGGCTTAGCGAGCATGGGACCCACGCCTGGGCATACCCTTCCTACTTAGTCCGACAGATAAAAAAAAGGATATGGCTGGGTCTAAACTGGGGTGGCATGGTGAGCAAAAGAACAATGGATTTAACCCAGATCTCTTGACTGGCGGTGAATGTTTTATTTGTTCTACATTCCGTCCATCATTTGTGGGCTTTTGCTTTCTTGCCCTAAGTTTGCCGGGTATGCCCAGGTGTGGGTCCCGGGCACACTGTGCCACTGGATTCAAGCTAGCCTGGCTGATGAGGGGTGATGCCCCGAAACCGATCTCAGGATGCTTGTTTCTGGCCCATGGAGGACCTGGCTTGGTAGTTTGGGTTGGACTGTTCCCATGAGGAGCAGGGTCAAGGCTGATTTGCATATGGCTGGGTCTGAACTGGATGGCATGGTGAGCAAAAGCAGGATGGGTTTAACCCAGATCTCTTAACTAGGGGTGAATGTTTGATTTGTTCTTCATTCCATCCATCATTTGTGTGTCTTTTGCTTTCTCACCCTAAGTGCGCCGGGTATGCCCAGACGTGGGTCCCGGGCTCACTGAGCCACTGAATTCAAGCTAGCCTGGCTGATGAGGGGTGATATCCCGAAACCGGTCCCAGGATACTTGTTTCTGGTCCAGGGAGGACCTGGCTTGGCAGTTCAGGCTGGACTGTTCCCATGAGGAGCAGGGTCAAGACTGATTTGCATATGGCTGGGTCTACACTGGGGTGGCTTAGTGAGCAAAAGAGCAATGGGTTTAACCCAGATCTCTTGACTAGGGGTGAATGTTTGATTTATTCTCCATTCCACCCATCATTTGTGTGTCTTTTGCTTTCTCACCCTAAGTGCGCCGGGTATGCCCAGACGTGGGTCCAGGGCTCACTGTGCCACTGGATTCAAGCTAGCTTGGCTGATGAGGGGCGATACCCCGAAACCTGTCCCAGGATGCTTATTTCAGGTCCAGGGAGGATCTGGCTTGGCAGTTCGGGCTGGACTATTCCCATGAGGAGCAGGGTCAAGACTGATTTGCATATGGCTGTGTCTAAACGGTGGTGGCATGGGGAGCAAAAGAACTATGGATTTAACCGAGATCTCTTGACTGGGGTGAATGTTTGATTTGTTCTACATTCCATGCATCATTTGTGTGTGTTTTGCTTTCTCGCCCTAAGTGCGCCGGGTATGGCCAGACGTGGGTTCCGGGCTCACTGTGCCACTGGATTCAAGCTAGCCTGGCTGATGAGGGGTGATGCCCCGAAACCGATCTCAGGATGCTTGTTTCTGGCCCATGGAGGACCTGGCTTGGTAGTTTGGGTTGGACTGTTCCCATGAGGAGCAGGGTCAAGGCTGATTTGCATATGGCTGGTTCTGAACTGGATGGCATGGTGAGCAAAGAAGGATGGGTTTAACCCAGATCTCTTAACTAGGGGTGAATGTTTGATTTGTTCTTCATTCCATCCATCATTTGTGTGTCTTTTGCTTTCTCGCCCTAAGTGCGCCGGGTATGCCCAGACGTGGGTCCCGGGCTCACTGAGCCACTGAATTCAAGCTAGCCTGGCTGATGAGGGGTGATATCCCGAAACCGGTCCCAGGATACTTGTTTCTGGTCCAGGGAGGACCTGGCTTGGCAGTTCGGGCTGGACTGTTCCCATGAGGAGAAGGGTCAAGACTGATTTGCATATGGCTGGCTCTACACTGGGGTGGCTTAGTGAGCAAAAGAGCAATGGGTTTAACCCAGATCTCTTGACTAGGGGTGAATGTTTGATTTATTCTCCATTCCACCCATCATTTGTGTGTCTTTTGCTTTCTCACCCTAAGTGCGCCGGGTATGCCCAGACGTGGGTCCAGGGCTCACTGTGCCACTGGATTCAAGCTAGCTTGGCTGATGAGGGGCGATACCCCGAAACCGGTCCCAGGATGCTTATTTCAGGTCCAGGGAGGACCTGGCTTGGCAGTTCGGGCTGGACTATTCCTATGAGGAGCAGGGTCAAGACTGATTTGCATATGGCTGTGTCTAAACTGTGGTGGCATGGGGAGCAAAAGAACTATGGATTTAACCGAGATCTCTTGACTGGGGTGAATGTTTGATTTGTTCTACATTCCATGCATCATTTGTGTGTGTCTTTTGCTTTCTAAGTGCGCCGGGTATGGCCAGACATGGGTTCCGGGCTCACTGTGCCACTGGATTCAAGCTAGCCTCGCTGATGAGGGGTGATACCCCAAAACCAGTCCCAGGATGCTTGTTTCTGGCCCATGGAGGACCTGGCTTGGTAGTTCGGGTTGGACTGTTCCCATGAGGAGCAGGGTCAAGGCTGATTTGCATATGGCTGGGTCTGAACTGGATGGCATGGTGAGCAAAAGAAGGATGGGTTTAACCCAGATCTCTTAACTAGGGGTGAATGTTTGATTTGTTCTTCATTCCATCCATCATTTGTGTGTCTTTTGCGTTCTCGCCCTAAGTGCGCCGGGTATGCACAGACGTGGGTCCCGGGCTCACTGAGCCACTGAATTCAAGCTAGCCTGGCTGATGAGGGGTGATATCCCGAAACCGGTCCCAGGATACTTGTTTCTGGTCCAGGGAGGACCTGGCTTGGCAGTTCGGGCTGGACTGTTCCCATGAGGAGCAGGGTCAAGACTGATTTCCATATGGCTGGGTCTACACTGGGGTGGCTTAGTGAGCAAAAGAGCAATGGGTTTAACCCAGATCTCTTGACTGGGGGTGAATGTTTGATTTATTCTCCATTCCACCCATCATTTGTGTGTCTTTTGCTTTCTCACCCTAAGTGCGCCGGGTATGCCCAGACGTGGGTCCAGGGCTCACTGTGCCACTGGATTCAAGCTAGCTTGGCTGATGAGGGGCGATACCCCGAAACTGGTCCAGGATGCTTATTTCAGGTTCAGGGAGTACCAGGCTTGGCAGTTCGGGCTGGACTATTCCCATGAGGAGCAGGGTGAATATTTGATTTGTTCTGCATTCCGTCCATCATTTGTGTGTCTTTTGCCCAGGGGACAAAGTCACAAGATTGGTAGAGGCTTGTTGGGGGTGGCCCTGGTTTGGTAAAATAATAGAGAGGGCCCCACAAACATTGGGACAGGGCACCGTTATCAACTACTGAATTAAATCTCCCCTTAGAAATTTGAAACTGTTTTATCGATACAACAACAACCATTCAGTCACTCAATGCAAGGTCCTTCATTTAAACCGCTCGAAGTTCCAATCGACTAGTACCACAACAATATGGAAAAACTCTTATTTTTTATGGGATATTTCATATACATCATGTTTTTTTTTCAAAAGATGAATACATTAAGGTAATCCGGGAATCAGAGACAGGGAGTTTGGATCCTCTTTCCTCGGAATGGTACACAGCTGCTGCCAGTAATGTCAATGAAGACGTTTTTTAGGCAGTCCATGTTCAGAAAGAGGTTAGTTGAGTAGGATATAGGGGATAGGGAAGAAAGAGTATTGAAGGCCGGGTGGGGGGGGTTGAGGCAAGCAGAGAGGGAAGAATTATCAGTGCCCGGGGCATGAGACAGTGATGGGTGCCTAGCTGCACCCATCCTCTATGTAGGTCAGCTTAGGGGGTGGCAGCAGTGGTAGCCTGCTCACTGCCACGCACTAAAGTTTGCAGGAATGATTGTCAAGGAGGTACCAAGTAAAGTGGGGGGCACAAGGAGGATGGGGAACCAATGGTGTGCCCTTCCCGGGTTGTGTTGAGATGTGTCCCCGGGTGTCAGTATGGCGGCGTGGAGCGGTGAGACAACAGGAGTCACGGACCCCTTACCTGGGGGGCCCGCTGAAGGTGTAGGAGCAAGCTTGGCCCCCGCGTGCATGGCGTCATATGTCGTGATTATTTCAGCATTAGCACAGGGATGGACTTGCCAAGTAATGGAAAGCAAGGACGGACAGCAGGCCTGCACAAAGGCAGCATGTCCACTGTAGTAGTGGCATTGTGGGAATGGAGCAGCAGAGCAGCATGAAGAGAGCCCCGGGATAAGATGTCCAGAGGACAGGGTGTACAGGTTCAGGATGGGAATGAGCCAGAAGAGGAACATATAGCAGCCTGTAGGGGGCAAGACAAGGGAGCTTGGAAGTGGTGGTGTAGGAGTAGAGAGGGCTGAAGGTGGAGGTGATGTGAAGGGCAAGTGTAGGGAGAAAAGGCAAGTGGGTGTGGGCACCTAATGATGAAGAGCACGGGAGTGAGAGTGGAGACTAGGAGGTTGGGAGAGAGTACAGCACGTTGGGTTTTCCCAGCAGCTTCAAGAACCTTCACCAGATCAAAGTGAGACTACCAACCTGGAGAGTTCAGAGTGGCTCACCCGCCCCTGCCCGAAGAGAAGGCATGGTCCAGGGTGGCTGGTCCACAGCAGAGGTGGACGGACGAGGAGCAGGACAGGGAAGGTCTGGGGTGGCCTCCTTATCAAGAGGGTAATCAGAAAAGACGCCAGCCTCCTGTGATGGTGATGTTGGGGATGTGGAAGTGCTGGGGCAAGTGGTGTTCAGATAGGAAGATGGAAGAGCAGGGAGGAGAACCATGTTGGATTTTGGAGACAAGGAGGAATGGGAGGAGGGCTAGCTGGTGGAACAGGTGGGTGAGGATGAGGAGGAAGTGGAGGAATGCAAATAGAACAAATGATGGACGAAATGTTTAATTCATCGTTCTTTTGCTCACCACCCCACCCCAGTTTGGACCCAGCCATATGCAAATCAGCCTTGACCCTGTTCCTCATGGGAACAGTCCAGCCTGAACTGCCAAGGCAGGTCCTCCCTGGACCGGAAACAAGCATCCTGGAACTGGTTTTGGGGCATCACCCCTCATCAGCCAGGCTAGCTTGAATCCAGTGGCGCAGTGAGCACGGGACCCACGTCTGGGCATGCCTTTCTCACTTAGGGTGACAAAAGTAAAAAGAACAAATGATGGACGGAATGCTGAACAATGCAAACATTCACCCCCAGTCACAAAGATCGGGGTTTAATCCACCATTCTTTAGTGTTTGTCATTGTTCAATATTCTGTCCATCAATTGTTCTTTTTCAAGTGGAGGAATGGCATTGGTGGTTCGAGGACCTGAGAGGCCAGAAAGCATGGGAAAAAAGTAACATGACTGCAGCAAAGTGAGTGGTTTATGTGCTGGAGACGAGGTTGCTTACAGGACAGCAGGCTTCGTTGCAGGTCCTGTCCATAAGGCCAGGTAAGAAGACTGATGTTGGTACAAAAACTGAAATGGTTTTAAAAGGTGTGGGGGTAAACAGAGATGCAACAAAGGACCTTATGGGGGTTATAGAGGGGAAGGTATGTGGCAGGTCTAGGTGTGGGTAAGTAGGCAAAAGATGGGGAGGAGAAAGGTAAGGAAAAGGAGAGCTAGGGAGTATAAGAAGTTCCCATACATGAGGATTACAAAGACGCTGGGCACTCACTTGATGGCGTCGACGGAGGATAAGATGGAAGGGGCAGTACATAGAAGTTTTTAATATACTACACAGGGAGGTGAGGGCCAAAGAGGGATCGAAGGAGGAGGAATATGAATTGGCAAGAAGACCAAGGGTACCGGTCACTATTGAGATTTGGACATTGACATTTCTAATATATGCTAGTGTTTACTGTGAGAGATATCCAGATAGATGTGTTACCCTCTTTAAATATATAGATGTGGTAAGGAAGGCACAGATTATATTTGGGGGTTACGCATGAGTAAGGAATGATGAGGAGTTTCGGGCAAGGGTGGCGAAGGATGCTGAATGGAAATGGGGGGAGCTAGACATGGATCTGTGGCTGCAGTGGATGGCACCCTCTAGGCTGGTGCCTACAGGATATACAGACAGTGTTTGCCAGTGTTATATCGACCCTTCCAAAGGCATCCTACCCAAGGAGGGGTAGAGGAAGCAGGCAGGGAGCAGCAGGATCAGGTTGGGGCTTGTTGGTCCTACAATAAGGGTGTCTGTGGGCAGCAGTATTGTAAGTTCAAGCGTGAGTGTTCAAACTGCGGAGCAAACACTTGTACACACAATGTAGAGGTTACATGGGGGTTCAGACATGGGAGACAGAGTGGAGGTTGGCAGCAGCAGACTCCGAGATGAGGTGGCAGGGAAGGCCAGTGGTAAATGGGGAAAGCTTGCACTCCAATTAAATTAGAACTCTTAAGTTATTGGTTACAGTTTTATGGGAACAGATTTCATACCCAGTTATGACTAGGAGATTTTGAGGCTGATTTTAGATTTGGTTACAGAGGTCCTAGGTAGGAGGTGGGCGGTGAATTTGTCAGCCAGGGAGCACCCGGAGGTGGTGGTGCACAAGTAGACTGAGGAATTAAGAAAGCCAGGATTGCGGGCCTTTCCAGAAGTGGCCTTTGGACAGGTTGATTGTGTCACCAAGAGGGTTGTATGATGGAACAATGCATGCCTGAACAACTCATGCCTGAACCACGCGGTCTTAACCAAGACCGCGCCTTTACCACGCATGCCTTTGGTAAAGGGACATGTGTGCTAAAAATCATACCCTTGCCCCCAGCCCTGAAAACGCTCCCTTTTACCCTGCCGGAGCCCTAAAACGTAACCCCATGCCCTAAAACTACCCCGACCCCAGCCCCCCGTCCTGAGCCCTAAAACCTGTCCCCTGCATCTGTAAAGTACCCCAACCCAGCCCCCCTACCCTGACGCCTAAAACTGCCGCTAGCCCTTAAAACAGTCAGTTTTCCCCTGCCCGCCCTGAGTGCCCTAAAAACTGTCCTCATGCCCTAAAAACTACCCCGACACCAGGCCCCCTGCTCTGAATCCTAAAAACAGACCCCTACCCCTGTAAATCACCCCGACCCAGCACCCCCCCGTCCTGAGCCCTAAAACTGCCCCCAGCCCTGAAAACTGTCCCTTACCCCCGCCCTGACCCCTACAAACTGACCCCACACCCTAAAAACTACCCCAACCTAAGTCCTCCCCTCCCTGAGCCCTAAACACTGTCCCCTACACCTGTAAAGTACCCCCACCCAGCCCTCCCAGAGCCCGAAAACTGCTCCCAGCCCTATAAACAACCCCTACACCACAAGCCCTAAAAACTACCCCTCACCGAAAAACTACGCCCACCCCCCAAGACCCAGCTCCAGCCCCACTTACCTAACCGTGTCCTCTCCCGGTCCTTCCTCTTTGTCTTCCTGTGCCCACCCATCCGCTCTGCATCTAGACCGCGCATTGCCTTAAGCACGCATATGCGTAGTTAAGGCATATGATGGGGTAAGGCAAGCGTGGTTCGGCTTGTGAGGAAACGGCATGTGTGGCTTAGCCTGCGCTGTTAAGGCCGTTTCCCCACCAAGAGGCGTGCGGCCTAAGAAAGAGAGGGTAGAGTTTCATTTGAATCAGCATTTGTTGTGGCCAGAGGGCCAGTCGCTGAATGATTTACTCTCATAAGAGTTGACGTCTGTGACTTGCTCATCTGTAGGTGTAGCCACTGAGCTTGTAAGAGCTGTTAGTGTGGTGGTGAGAAAGGGAATGAGCATCATCAAATCAGCGTTTCGATTGCTGCCAGTGCACCCAGATGATTCTGAACTGCTGCACCTGCAATTTGAAGGCTGGTGGTTTGTTGATGAGTTGCTCAATGTCTTACGCTTTTTTTAAATAGTTTAGTTATTTCAATTTGTTACAGGACTTACATCCATGACTCATTAGCCTGGATCATATTTTTGTGGGTGCAGCAGGCTCAGCGACTGCCAGCAGATGTTGGCAAGTTTTAAGGAGCTGATGGCAGATTTGGGTGTGCCCTTGGTGGAGAAGACAGTGGTGCCAGACACAGTTCTATCTTTTTTAGGAATGGAGATTGATTCTGTGAGAACTGAAGCGAGATTGCCGGAGGAGAAGAAAAGGGTAATGGTGCATCTGCTGGAACAGATATTTTCAAAGATGAAAGTAGAGGTGAGGGGTGTGTAGGTGCTAGTAGGGATTTATATTTTGCTTGTAGAGTGGTACAAACAGTAAAAACAGTTTGAAAGAAGATAATTAAAAACTGTACTTTTGAAAAACCCTTTCCATTATACTAAGGAAATCATGCCCCGTCAGGACTTGTGGCCTTTAAAGTGCTATATTTCTCCAAGTTCTGCTGTGCTTGAAGGACCATCTGTCAAGTGCCTAAAATGCAAACTTGGCTTCTAGTAAGAAGTTCTACTCTGAGACCCAGGGATACGGTATCATCTGCAGAGCTGCTAAAGTGCTTTTAAGAAATTTCAGAAATTGACTTTGTGCAGTATTTCTGCTGGTGCCATTCTTGGCAGGCGCAGTGGGAGGGTTGCTGATACGTCTTTATGTGGTTCTCATCATTCTCTATTTTAATTTTTAGTGTTTTGGTAACTTTATGTAGTCACTACCCAGGAGTTTTGACTGCTACTTCTACTTTTAACTGTTTTTTTCCCTCTTCTTTCTTTCTCTTTCTTTTCTCTGTTTATTGTATGTTTAAAAATGATTCGTACTGTAGAGCGATGAAGTGGTTACTGGTATTATGTTCAATCAGGATCATATGTTATTAATAATTAAATGAAATGTCAAGGGCCTTGGCATCCTGTAAAGAGGCACAACATTCTCTTCAACAATTAATTAAAGCCAAGATGGACTTTAGTAAGTATACTACTGAAAAGGCTTGTGATGTTATATATAAAGGTAAAGCTAGGTATTTTGGAGGAAGAAATAAATTGAGCAAACCATTATGGGACTATTTAAATATAAAGTAAGAAATATCATTTATTAAATCAATACTTGATAACATTAATGTGCCCATTCTGATATTGCTATTTGTTTCTTAGGATGCTACTCTGGGGCCGATTCCGATCTCGGTCGGAGGCGCACCTAACAGTATTCGGTCGGGAAAAAAGCCATGCGAATGCCTGTTTCCCGACCGAACCGCACATCATTCCGAACGAGCAAGTACGCCTACCACTACTACCACCTCTACCCAGGGGGTGCCAGATGCCTACCACTACTACCACCTCTACCCAGGGTGTGCCAGATGCCTACCACTACTACCACCCTCACCCAGGGGGTGCCAGATGCCTACCACTACTACCACCCTTACCCATGGGGGGCTGGATGCCTACCACTACTACCACCTCTACCCAGGGGGTGCCAGATGCCTACCACTACTACCACCTCTACCCAGGGGGTGCCAGATGCCTACCACTACTACCATCCTTACCCATGGGGGGCTGGATGCCTACCACTACTACCACCCTTACCCAGGGGTGCCAGATGCCTACCACTACTACCACCTCTACCCAGGGGTGCCAGATGCCTACCACTACTACCACCCTTACCCAGGGGTGCCAGATGCCTACCACTACTACCACCTCTATCCAGGGGGTGCCAGATGCCTACCACTACTACCACCCTTACCCAGGGGTGCCAGATGCCTACCACTACTACCACCTCTACCCAGGGGTGCCAGATGCCTACCACTACTACCACCCTTACCCAGGGGGTGCCAGATGCCTACCACTACTACCACCTCTACCCAGGGGTGCCAGATGCCTGCCACTACTACCACCCTTACCCAGGGGGTGCCAGAGGCCTACCACTACTACCACCTCTACCCATGGGGGGCTGGATGCCTGTCACTACTACCACCCTCACCCAGGGGGTGCCAGATGCCTACCACTACTACCACCCTTACCCATGGGGGGCTGGATGCCTACCACTACTACCACCCTTACCCAGGGGTGCCAGATGCCTACCACTACTACCACCTCTACCCAGGGGTGCCAGATGCCTACCACTACTACCACCCTTACCCAGGGGTGCCAGATGCCTACCACTACTACCACCTCTACCCAGGGGTGCCAGATGCCTACCACTACTACCACCCTTACCCAGGGGTGCCAGATGCCTACCACTACTACCACCTCTACCCAGGGGTGCCAGATGCCTACCACTACTACCACCTCTACCCATGGAGGGCTGGATGCCTGTCACTACTACCACCCTCACCCAGGGGTGCCAGATGCCTACCACTACTACCACTCTTACCCATGGAGGGCTGGATGCCTACCACTACTACCACCCTTACCCGGGGGGGCCAGATGCCTACCACTACTACCACCTCTACCCAGGGGGTGCCAGATGCCTACCACTACTACCACCCTTACCCAGGGGTGCCAGATGCCTACCACTACTACCACCTCTACCCAGGGGTGCCAGATGCCTACCACTACTACCACCTCTACCCAGGGGGTGCCAGATGCCTACCACTACTACCACCCTTACCCAGGGGTGCCAGATGCCTACCACTACTACCACCTCTACCCAGGGGTGCCAGATGCCTACCACTACTACCACCCTTACCCAGGGGTGCCAGATGCCTACCACTACTACCACCTCTACCCAGGGGGTGCCAGATGCCTACCACTACTACCACCCTTACCCAGGGGTGCCAGATGCCTACCACTACTACCACCTCTACCCAGGGGTGCCAGATGCCTACCACTACTACCACCCTTACCCAGGGGTGCCAGATGCCTACCACTACTACCACCTCTACCCAGGGGGTGCCAGATGCCTACCACTACTACCACCTCTACCCATGGGGGGCCGGATGCCTGTCACTACTACCACCCTCACCCAGGGGTGCCAGATGCCTACCACTACTACCACCCTTACCCATGGGGGCTGGATGCCTACCACTACTACCACCCTCACCCAGGGGTGCCAGATGCCTACCACTACTACCACCTCTGCCCAGGGGGTGCCAGATGCCTACCACTACTACCACCCTTACCCAGGGGTGCCAGATACCTACCACTACTACCACCTCTACCCAGGTGGTGCCAGATGCCTACCACTACTACCACCCTTACCCAGGGGGTGCCAGATGCCTACCACTACTACCCAGGGGTGCCAGATGCCTACCACTACTACCACCCTTACCCAGGGGTGCCAGATGCCTACCACTACTACCACCTCTACCCAGGGGGTGCCAGATGCCTACCACTACTACCACCCTTACCCAGGGGTGCCAGTTGCCTACCACTACTACCACCTCTACCCAGGGGGTGCCAGATGCCTACCACTACTACCACCCTTACCCAGGGGGTGCCGGATGCCTGCCACTACTACCACCTCTACCCAGGGGTGCCAGATGCCTACCACTACTACCACCTCTACCCATGGGGGCTGGATGCCTGTCACTACTACCACCCTCACCCAGGGGGTGCCAGGTGCCTACCACTACTACCACCCTTACCCATGGGGGGCTGGATGCCTACCACTACTACCACCCTTACCCAGGGGTGCCAGATGCCTACCACTACTACCACCTCTACCCAGGGGTGCCAGATGCCTACCACTACTACCACCCTTACCCAGGGGTGCCAGATGCCTACCACTACTACCACCTCTACCCAGGGGTGCCAGATGCCTACCACTACTACCACCTCTACCCAGGGGTGCCAGATGCCTACCACTACTACCACCCTTACCCAGGGGTGCCAGATGCCTACCACTACTGCTACCTCTACCCAGGGGTGCCAGATGCCTACCACTACTACCACCCTTACCCAAGGGGTGCCAGATGCCTACCACTACTACCACCTCTACCCAGGGGTGCCAGATGCCTACCACTACTACCACCCTTACCCAGGGGTGCCAGATGCCTACCACTACTACCACCTCTACCCAGGGGTAGCCAGATGCCTACCACTACTACCACCTCCACCCATGGGGGGCTGGATGCCTGTCACTACTACCACCCTCACCCAGGGGGTGCCAGATGCCTACCACTACTACCATCCTTACCCATGGGGGCTGGATGCCTACCACTACTACCACCCTTACCCAGGGGTGCCAGATGCCTACCACTACTACCACCTCTACCCAGGGGTGCCAGTTGCCTACCACTACTACCACCCTTACCCAGGGGTGCCAGATGCCTACCACTACTACCACCTCTAACCAGGGGTGCCAGATGCCTACCACTACTACCACCCTTACCCAGGGGTGCCAGAGGCCTACCACTACTACCACCTCTACCCATGGGGGGCTGGATGCCTGTCACTACTACCACCCTCACCCAGGGGGTGCCAGATGCCTACCACTACTACCACCCTTACCCATGGGGGCTGGATGCCTACCACTACTACCACCCTTACCCAGGGGTGCCAGATGCCTACCACTACTACCACCTCTACCCAGGGGTGCCAGATGCCTACCACTACTACCACCCTTACCCAGGGGTGCCAGATGCCTACCACTACTACCACCTCTACCCAGGGGTGCCAGATGCCTACCACTACTACCACCCTTACCCAGGGGTGCCAGATGCCTACCACTACTACCACCCTTACCCATGGGGGCTGGATGCCTACCACTACTACCACCCTTACCCAGGGGTGCCAGATTGCTACCACTACTACCACCTCTACCCAGGGGTGCCAGATGCCTACCACTACTACCACCCTTACCCATGGGGGGCTGGATGCCTACCACTACTACCACCCTTACCCAGGGGGTGCCAGATGCCTACCACTACTACCACCTCTACCCAGGGGGTGCCAGATGCCTACCACTACTACCACCCTTACCCAGGGGGTGCCAGATGCCTACCACTACTACCACCTCTACCCAGGGTGTGCCAGATGCCTACCACTACTACCACCTCTACCCAGGGGGTGCCAGATGCCTGTCACTACTACCACCCTCACCCAGGGGGTGCCAGATGCCTACCACTACTACCACCCTTACCCATGGGGGGCTGGATGCCTACCACTACTACCACCCTTACCCAGGAGGTGCCAGATGCCTACCACTACTACCACCTCTACCCAGGGGTGCCAGATGCCTACCACTACTACCACCCTTACCCAGGGGTGCCAGATGCCTACCACTACTACCACCTCTACCCAGGGGGTGCCAGATGCCTACCACTACTACCACCCTTACCCAGGGGTGCCAGATGCCTACCACTACTACCACCCTTACCCATGGGGGCTGGATGCCTACCACTACTACCACCCTTACCCAGGGGGTGCCAGATGCCTACCACTACTACCACCTCTACCCAGGGGTGCCAGATGCCTACCAATACTACCACCCTTACCCAGGGGTGTCAGATGCCTACCACTACTACCACCTCTACCCAGGGGTGCCAGATGCCTACCACTACTACCACCTCTACCCATGGGGGGCTGGATGCCTGTCACTACTACCACCCTCACCCAGGGGGTGCCAGATGCCTACCACTACTACCACTCTTACCCATGGAGGGCTGGATGCCTACCACTACTACCACCCTTACCCAGGGGGTGCCAGATGCCTACCACTACTACCACCTCTACCCAGGGGGTGCCAGATGCCTACCACTACTACCACCCTTACCCAGGGGGTGCCAGATGCCTACCACTACTACCACCTCTACCCAGGGGGTGCCAGATGCCTACCACTACTACCACCTCTACCCAGGGGTGCCAGATGCCTACCACTACTACCACTCTTACCCAGGGGTGCCAGATGCCTACCACTACTACCACCTCTACCCAGGGGGTGCCAGATGCCTACCACTACTACCACCTCTACCCAGGGGTGCCAGATGCCTACCACTACTACCACCCTTACCCAGGGGTGCCAGATGCCTACCACTACTACTACCTCTACCCAGGGGGTGCCAGATGCCTACCACTACTACCACCCTTACCCAAGGGGTGCCAGATGCCTACCACTACTACCACCTCTACCCAGGGTATGCCAGATGCCTACCACTACTACCACCCTTACCCAGGGGGTGCCAGATGCCTACCACTACTACCACCTCTACCCAGGGGTAGCCAGATGCCTACCACTACTACCACCTCCACCCATGGGGGGCTGGATGCCTGTCACTACTACCACCCTCACCCAGGGGGTGCCAGATGCCTACCACTACTACCATCCTTACCCATGGGGGCTGGATGCCTACCACTACTACCACCCTTACCCAGGGGGTGCCAGATGCCTACCACTACTACCACCTCTACCCAGGGGTGCCAGTTGCCTACCACTACTACCACCCTTACCCAGGGGTGCCAGAGGCCTACCACTACTACCACCTCTACCCATGGGGGGCTGGATGCCTGTCACTACTACCACCCTCACCCAGGGGGTGCCAGATGCCTACCACTACTACCACCCTTACCCATGGGGGCTGGATGCCTACCACTACTACCACCCTTACCCAGGGGGTGCCAGATGCCTACCACTACTACCACCTCTACCCAGGGGTGCCAGATGCCTACCACTACTACCACCCTTACCCAGGGGTGCCAGATGCCTACCACTACTACCACCTCTACCCAGGGGGTGCCAGATGCCTACCACTACTACCACCCTTACCCAGGGGTGCCAGATGCCTACCACTACTACCACCCTTACCCATGGGGGCTGGATGCCTACCACTACTACCACCCTTACCCAGGGGGTGCCAGATTGCTACCACTACTACCACCTCTACCCAGGGGGTGCCAGATGCCTACCACTACTACCACCCTTACCCATGGGGGCTGGATGCCTACCACTACTACCACCCTTACCCAGGGGTGCCAGATGCCTACCACTACTACCACCTCTACCCAGGGGTGCCAGATGCCTACCACTACTACCACCCTTACCCAGGGGTGCCAGATGCCTACCACTACTACCACCTCTACCCAGGGTGTGCCAGATGCCTACCACTACTACCACCTCTACCCAGGGGGTGCCAGATGCCTGTCACTACTACCACCCTCACCCAGGGGGTGCCAGATGCCTACCACTACTACCACCCTTACCCATGGGGGGCTGGATGCCTACCACTACTACCACCCTTACCCAGGAGGTGCCAGATGCCTACCACTACTACCACCTCTACCCAGGGGTGCCAGATGCCTACCACTACTACCACCCTTACCCAGGGGTGCCAGATGCCTACCACTACTACCACCTCTACCCAGGGGGTGCCAGATGCCTACCACTACTACCACCCTTACCCAGGGGGTGCCAGATGCCTACCACTACTACCACCCTTACCCATGGGGGCTGGATGCCTACCACTACTACCACCCTTACCCAGGGGGTGCCAGATGCCTACCACTACTACCACCTCTACCCAGGGGTGCCAGATGCCTACCACTTCTACCACCCTTACCCAGGGGTGCCAGATGCCTACCACTACTACCACCTCTACCCATGGGGGCTGGATGCCTGTCACTACTACCACCCTCACCCAGGGGGTACCAGATGCCTACCACTACTACCACCCTTACCCATGGGGGGCTGGATGCCTACCACTACTACCACCCTTACCCAGGGGGTGCCAGATGCCTACCACTACTACCACCTCTACCCAGGGGGTTCCAGATGCCTACCAATACTACCACCCTTACCCAGGGGTGTCAGATGCCTACCACTACTACCACCTCTACCCAGGGGTGCCAGATGCCTACCACTACTACCACCTCTACCCATGGGGGGCTGGATGCCTGTCACTACTACCACCCTCACCCAGGGGGTGCCAGATGCCTACCACTACTACCACTCTTACCCATGGAGGGCTGGATGCCTACCACTACTACCACCCTTACCCGGGGGGGCCAGATGCCTACCACTACTACCACCTCTACCCAGGGGGTGCCAGATGCCTACCACTACTACCACCCTTACCCAGGGGGTGCCAGATGCCTACCACTACTACCACCTCTACCCAGGGGTGCCAGATGCCTACCACTACTACCACCTCTACCCAGGGGGTGCCAGATGCCTACCACAACTACCACTCTTACCCAGGGGTGCCAGATGCGTACCACTACTACCACCTCTACCCAGGGGTGCCAGATGCCTACCACTACTACCACCCATACCCAGGGGTGCCAGATGCCTACCACTACTACCACCTCTACCCAGGGGGTGCCAGATGCCTACCACTACTACCAC
Organism: Calotriton arnoldi; assembly: GCA_963921515.1. Classification (NCBI taxonomy): domain Eukaryota; kingdom Metazoa; phylum Chordata; class Amphibia; order Caudata; family Salamandridae; genus Calotriton; species Calotriton arnoldi. The sequence continues at coordinate 2,356,849 of CAWUFW010002017.1, read as the reverse complement.
CCTTACCCAGGGGGTGCCAGATGCCTACCACTACTACCACCTCTACCCAGGGGGTGCCAGATGCCTACCACTACTACCACCCTTACCCAGGGGTGCCAGATGCCTACCACTACTACCACCTCTACCCAGGGAGTGCCAGATGCCTACCACTACTACCACCTCTACCCATGGGGGGCCGGATGCCTGTCACTACTACCACCCTCACCCAGGGGGTGCCAGATGCCTACCACTACTACCACCCTTACCCATGGGGGGCTGGATGCCTACCACTACTACCACCCTCACCCAGGGGGTGCCAGATGCCTACCACTACTACCACCTCTACCCAGGGGTGCCAGATGCCTACCACTACTACCACCCTTACCCAGGGGGTGCCAGATGCCTACCACTACTACCACCTCTACCCAGGGGTGCCAGATGCCTACCACTAACACCACCCTTACCCAGGGGTGCCAGATGCCTACCACTACTACCCAGGGGTGCCAGATGCCTACCACTACTACCACCCTTACCCAGGGGTGCCAGATGCCTACCACTACTACCACCTCTACCCAGGGGGTGCCAGATGCCTACCACTACTACCACCCTTACCCAGGGGTGCCAGATGCCTACCACTACTACCACCCTTACCCAGGGGTGCCAGTTGCCTACCACTACTACCACCTCTACCCAGGGGTGCCAGATGCCTACCACTACTACCACCCTTACCCAGGGGTGCCGGATGCCTGCCACTACTACCACCTCTACCCAGGGGTGCCAGATGCCTACCACTACTACCACCTCTACCGATGGGGGCTGGATGCCTGTCACTACTACCACCCTCACCCAGGGGGTGCCAGATGCCTACCACTACTACCACCCTTACCCATGGGGGGCTGGATGCCTACCACTACTACCACCCTTACCCAGGGGTGCCAGATGCCTACCACTACTACCACCTCTACCCAGGGGTGCCAGATGCCTACCACTACTACCACCCTTACCCAGGGGTGCCAGATGCCTACCACTACTACCACCTCTACCCAGGGGTGCCAGCTGCCTACCACTACTACCACCCTTACCCAGGGGTGCCAGATGCCTACCACTACTACCACCTCTACCCAGGGGGTGCCAGATGCCTACCACTACTACCACCTCTACCCAGGGGTGCCAGATGCCTACCACTACTACCACCCTTACCCAGGGGTGCCAGATGCCTACCACTACTACCACCTCTACCCAGGGGGTGCTAGATGCCTACCACTACTACCACCCTTACCCAAGGGGTGCCAGATGCCTACCACTACTACCACCTCTACCCAGGGAGTGCCAGATGCCTACCACTACTACCACCCTTACCCAGGGGGTGCCAGATGCCTACCACTACTACCACCTCTACCCAGGGGGTGCCAGATGACTACCACTACTACCACCTCCACCCATGGGGGGCTGGATGCCTGTCACTACTACCACCCTCACCCAGGGGGTGCCAGATGCCTACCACTACTACCACCCTTACCCATGGGGGGCTGGATGCCTACCACTACTACCACCCTTACCCAGGGGGTGCCAGATGCCTACCACTACTACCACCTCTACCCAGGGGTGCCAGATGCCTACCACTACTACCACCCTTACCCAGGGGGTGCCAGATGCCTACCACTACTACCACCTCTACCCGGGGGTGCCAGATGCCTACCACTACTACCACCCTTACCCAGGGGGTGCCAGATGCCTACCACTACTACCACCTCTACCCAGGGGGTGCCAGATGCCTACCACTACTACCACCCTTACCCAGGGGGTGCCAGATGCCTACCACTACTACCACCTCTAACCAGGGGGTGCCAGATGCCTACCACTACTACCACCCTTACCCAGGGGGTGCCAGAGGCCTACCACTACTACCACCTCTACCCATGGGGGGCTGGATGCCTGTCACTACTACCACCCTCACCCAGGGGGTGCCAGATGCCTACCACTACTACCACCCTTACCCATGGGGGGCTGGATGCCTACCACTACTACTACCCTTACCCAGGGGGTGCCAGATGCCTACCACTACTACCACCTTTACCCAGGGGGGCCAGATGCCTACCACTACTACCACCCTTACCCAGGGGTGCCAGATGCCTACCACTACTACCACCCTTTCCCATGGGGGGCTGGATGCCTACCACTACTACCACCCTTACCCAGGGGTGCCAGATGCCTACCACTACTACCACCTCCACCCAGGGGGTGCCAGATGCCTACCACTACTACCACCCTTACCCAGGGGGTGCCAGATGCCTACCACTACTACCACCTCTACCCATGGGGGGCTGGATGCCTGTCACTACTACCACCCTCACCCAGGGGGTGCCAGATGCCTACCACTACTACCACCCTTACCCATGGGGGCTGGATGCCTACCACTACTACCACCCTTACCCAGGGGGTGCCAGATTCCTACCACTACTACCACCTCTACCCAGGGGGTGCCAGATGCCTACCAATTCTACCACCCTTACCCAGGGGGTGTCAGATGCCTACCACTACTACCACCTCTACCCAGGGGTGCCAGATGCCTACCACTACTACCACCTCTACCCATGGGGGCTGGATGCCTGTCACTACTACCACCCTCACCCAGGGGGTGCCAGATGCCTACCACTACTACCACCCTTACCCATGGAGGGCTGGATGCCTACCACTACTACCACCCTTACACAGGGGGTGCCAGATGCCTCCCACTACTACCACCTCTACCCAGGGGTGCCAGATGCCTACCACTACTACCACCCTTACCCAGGGGTGCCAGATGCCTACCACTACTACCACCTCTACCCAGGGGGTGCCAGATGCCTACCACTACTACCACCTCTACCCAGGGGTGCCAGATGCCTACCACTACTACCACCCTTACCCAGGGGGTGCCAGATGCCTACCACTACTACCACCTCTACCCAGGGGGTGCCAGATGCCTACCACTACTACCACCCTTACCCAGGGGGTGCCAGATGCCTACCACTACTACCACCTCTACCCAGGGGTGCCAGATGCCTACCACTACTACCACCCTTACCCAGGGGTGCCAGATGCCTACCACTACTACCACCTCTACCCAGGGGTGCCAGATGCCTACCACTACTACCACCCTTACCCAGGGGTGCCAGATGCCTACCACTACTACCACCTCTACCCAGGGGTGCCAGATGCCTACCACTACTACCACCTCTACCCATGGGGGGCCGGATGCCTGTCACTACTACAACCCTCACCCAGGGGGTGCCAGATGCCTACCACTACTACCACCCTTACCCAGGGGGGGCTGGATGCCTACCACTACTACCACCCTCACCCAGGGGGTGCCAGATGCCTACCACTACTACCACCTCTACCCAGGGGGTGCCAGATGCCTACCACTACTACCACCCTTACCCAGGGGTGCCAGATGCCTACCACTACTACCACCTCTACCCAGTGGGTGCCAGATGCCTACCACTACTACCACCCTTACCCAGGGGTGCCAGATGCCTACCACTGCTACCCAGGGGATGCCAGATGCCTACCACTACTACCACCCTTACCCAGGGGGTGCCAGATGCCTACCACTACTACCACCTCTACCCAGGGCGTGCCAGATGCCTACCACTACTACCACCCTTACCCAGGGGGTGCCAGTTGCCTACCACTACTACCACCTCTACCCAGGGGGTGCCAGATGCCTACCACTACTACCACCCTTACCCAGGGGTGCCGGATGCCTGCCACTACTACCACCTCTACCCAGGGGTGCCAGATGCCTACCACTACTACCACCTCTACCCATGGGGGCTGGATGCCTGTCACTACTACCACCCTCACCCAGGGGGTGCCAGATGCCTACCACTACTACCACCCTTACCCATGGGGGGCTGGATGCCTACCACTACTACCACCCTTACCCAGGGGGTACCAGATGCCTACCACTACTACCACCTCTACCCAGGGGGTGTCAGATGCCTACCGCTACTACCACCCTTACCCAGGGGGTGCCAGATGCCTACCACTACTACCACCTCTACCCAGGGGTTGCCAGATGCCTACCACTACTACCACCCTTACCCAGGGGTGCCAGATGCCTACCACTACTACCACCTCTACCCAGGGGTGCCAGATGCCTACCACTACTACCACCTCTACCCAGGGGGTGCCAGATGCCTACCACTACTACCACCCTTACCCAGGGGATGCCAGATGCCTACCACTACTACCACCTCTACCCAGGGGGTGCCAGATGCCTACCACTACTACCACCCTTACCCAAGGGGTGCCAGATGCCTACCACTACTACCACCTCTACCCAGGGGGTGCCAGATGCCTACCACTACTACCACCCTTACCCAGGGGATGCCAGATGCCTACCACTACTACCACCTCTACCCAGGGGGTGCCAGATGCCTACCACTACTACCACCTCCACCCATGGGGGCTGGATGCCTGTCACTACTACCACCCTCACCCAGGGGTGCCATATGCCTACCACTACTACCACCCTTACCCATGGGGGGCTGGATGCCTACCACTACTACCACCCTTACCCAGGGGCTGGATGCCTACCACTACTACCACCTCTACCCAGGGGGTGCCAGATGCCTACCACTACTACCACCCTTACCCAGGGGTGCCAGATGCCTACCACTACTACCACCTCTACCCAGGGGTTCCAGATGCCTACCACTACTACCACCCTTACCCAGGGGTGCCAGATGCCTACCACTACTACCACCTCTACCCAGGGGGTGCCAGATGCCTACCACTACTACCACCTCTACCCAGTGGGTGCCAGATGCCTACCACTACTACCACCCTTACCCAGGGGGTGCCAGATGCCTACCACTGCTACCCAGGGGATGCCAGATGCCTACCACTACTACCACCCTTACCCAGGGGGTGCCAGATGCCTACCACTACTACCACCTCTACCCAGGGCGTGCCAGATGCCTACCACTACTACCACCCTTACCCAGGGGTGCCAGTTGCCTACCACTACTACCACCTCTACCCAGGGGTGCCAGATGCCTACCACTACTACCACCCTTACCCAGGGGTGCCGGATGCCTGCCACTACTACCACCTCTACCCAGGGGGTGCCAGATGCCTACCACTACTACCACCTCTACCCATGGGGGCTGGATGCCTGTCACTACTACCACCCTCACCCAGGGGGTGCCAGATGCCTACCACTACTACCACCCTTACCCATGGGGGCTGGATGCCTACCACTACTACCACCCTTACCCAGGGGGTACCAGATGCCTACCACTACTACCACCTCTACCCAGGGGGTGCCAGATGCCTACCACTACTACCACCCTTACCCAGGGGGTGCCAGATGCCTACCACTACTACCACCTCTACCCAGGGGGTGCCAGATGCCTACCACTACTACCACCCTTACCCAGGGGGTGCCAGATGCCTACCACTACTACCACCTCTACCCAGGGGGTGCCAGATGCCTACCACTACTACCACCTCTACCCAGGGGGTGCCAGATGCCTACCACTACTACCACCCTTACCCAGGGGATGCCAGATGCCTACCACTACTACCACCTCTACCCAGGGGGTGCCAGATGCCTACCACTACTACCACCCTTACCCAGGGGGTGCCAGATGCCTACCACTACTACCACCTCTACCCAGGGGTGCCAGATGCCTACCACTACTACCACCCTTACCCAGGGATGCCAGATGCCTACCACTACTACCACCTCTACCCAGGGGGTGCCAGATGCCTACCACTACTACCACCTCCACCCATGGGGGGCTGGATGCCTGTCACTACTACCACCCTCACCCAGGGGGTGCCATATGCCTACCACTACTACCACCCTTACCCATGGGGGGCTGGATGCCTACCACTACTACCACCCTTACCCAGGGGGCTGGATGCCTACCACTACTACCACCTCTACCCAGGGGGTGCCAGATGCCTACCACTACTACCACCCTTACCCAGGGGGTGCCAGATGCCTACCACTACTACCACCTCTACCCAGGGGGTTCCAGATGCCTACCACTACTACCACCCTTACCCAGGGGGTGCCAGATGCCTACCACTACTACCACCTCTACCCAGGGGGTGCCAGATGCCTACCACTACTACCACCTCTACCCATGGGGGGCTGGATGCCTGTCACTACTACCACCTCTACCCAGGGGGTGCCAGATGCCTACCACTACTACCACCTCTACCCATGGGGGTGCCAGATGCCTGTCACTACTACCACCCTTACCCATGGGGGGCTGGATGCCTACCACTACTACCACCCTTACCCAGGGGTGCCAGATGCCTACCACTACTACCACCTCTACCCAGGGGTGCCAGAAGCCAACCACTACTACCACCCTTACCCAGGGGTGCCAGATGCCTACCACTACTACCACCTCAACCCAGGGGGTGCCAGATGCCTACCACTACTACCACCCTCACCCAGGGGTGCCAGATGCCTACCACTACTACCACCTCTACCCAGGGGGTGCCAGATGCCTACCACTACTACCACCTCTACCCATGGGGGGCTGGATGACTACCACTACTACCACCCTTACCCATGGGGTGCCAGATGCCTACCACTACTACCACCTCTACCCAGGGGGTGCCAGATGCCTACCACAACTACCACCTCTACCCATGGGGGGCTGGATGCCTACCACCAACAACACCCCCACTCACAGGATGGCTAATACATGACACAACAAGCCCACACCAACATAAACAATGCAACATAAAGACATCCCCCCCAACAACATGACAAGCGTGTGTAGACTGTGTCAAATGCCTACAACACTGAACATGACTTTGAACATACAATGTGACCCCCTATCACATGTGCCACACATAAATGTGTGTGGCCCCCACAATGCAAGCAGGCCATGACCATTGTGGCAATGGGGTCCAAACCCCATCATCACAGTGACCAAAAGGTAAGTGTGGGGTCCATAGCTGAAGCACATTTTGAACATTGGGGCAATGGGGTCCAAACCCCCATCATCACAGTGACCAAAATGTAAGTGTGGGGACCATAGCTGAAGCACATATTGAACATTGTGGCAATGGGGTCCATACCCCCATCATCACAGTGACCAAAATGTAAGTGTGGGGTCCATAGCTGAAGCACATTTTGAACATTGGGGCAATGGGGTCCAAACCCCCATCATCACAGTGACCAATATGTAAGTGTTGACAAAGAAAAAGCTGCAACTGCCAAACTGCATGGATGATTCCTGGTCACAGAACAACAAACACATCAGTGGCAAAGTAGTGTTTGTGTCCCATAGCAACATAGATTGGGGAGGCAAACAGTGCAGTCCAAATAAGACATACCTTTGGCCATGTGCAGACAAACATCACCCATGGGGGCTGACACTGTCAACATTCATCAATGACACAATGACAGAAGTGACCATCAGAATGCAGACCCACATATTTGCACCAATGGGCACACAAATGCAGATACCCTGTGGAGACTGTAGATGTGAGGTGAACAGATACCATACCATGGCAGCAATGGGACACACAAACAATGATCATTGTGCTGACTGATGACCTAGGAGTCCCAGGGACAGCAGGGGAAACACACCAAACAACATACAGCCAATGGCACACTAAAGATATGCCAATGCAGTGGTGCGGATGCACAAACACAAACAGGCAGCCTCACACTGCATATCAAACACAACAGGTGATGGGGGGGTGTGCCAGTGTCCCCAGGCAACCACACAACACATGAGGAGGCCTGAATCCCAATTACACAGATGTGTATACAGTGCCACACAAAAGTAACTCATGGATCTGATTCCCCTATGTGGGCAATCAGGCATTGTTAGATGAGAGGGAGCACAAATCACACATGTCACACAAGCATGTAGGAACAGCAACTGACACAGCAAGACACAGACACACCACAGCACTACCCCCAGGGCCCCCACAATGTGGTGACCCTGGGCTGCATTACAATCCCACTGTGATGACAAAGCTAGATGTCGTTCACACTGTGAACCACGGTCATGTGTCCTGAGCAACAAACTACCATCACACCTACACAAGCACAAATCAATCAGCACGGCCAGTAAGCCAAGGCCAACATGGAGGCAGGGGTCTAGCCGGGCAACAACTCTCATCTGCACACACTCAACACCACACACCTCGACCTCCAACAATGTGCAGCAGTGAAGCTCACATGCACTGGTGACATTGCACATGCACCCATGACAATCCCAGGGGGGGTGGCGGGAACCAAGGTGCAGAAACACATCACACATGGCCACTCAACAAGACTCCTGAATGTCTGACACACTGCAACGACGCTGTACATGGACATGACGGCAATACCACACCAACCAATGGGATCCCAGCCACAGTCACACACCAATGAAGAAGCCAAGGTCACCCACAAAGAACACACATAGACAACAACCAACATTGCAGCCCGGACCCTGAGGAGTGCCAGCAGTCACACACACAACGTGTCACAATCACTGAAAGATAACACAAACTGGAAATCACATGACAGGGGCAAACAACAAGTGCCAAGGGGAAACCTGACTGTGACCCATCTGCGTCTGCACACAAACTCAGCCCTGACAGCAAACACACCTATGGGTGACACCCTGATGACCAGTAATGTGCCATGCACCCACATCACAGAGAACCCAGGGAGAAGACTTTGGGGGAACATAGGTCAACTCAGCAAGCATCACAAACAGGTACAACACTAGGGATCACAGCATGCACAGCTAAACGGAAGTGAACACACAGACATGCTCATACAACACACACCTTGGGCGCAGGCAATGTCACAGGAGTACACACTGCCATGAGGGGACTCCACTCCTGTGTGAGGAAAGCTGTGCCATATGTTTCCTCAGTAGGGCCCCATCATGTCAGCTGAGCACTTGGTCACACAATCAACAATTAGCACCAAATGAAGGCTCCTGTCACATCAGCCTGGTCATGGAAGTGCCAACGAAATCATCAGCACAGATCCAACACACATGTATAGCAAGTTGCACTGACAACACAGATGAGTCCTTCCCCATTGATGCCCAAACCTGCATGTCCAGTGGAGATGGCCACACGGTCAGGGAAGTAGACGAATTGAACAATGGCAGGCACAACAGATGTGCAGGGGTGGAAGCCACAGATGTGAAATTGCTAATGTAAGTAGGAAATCCCATTGCCAAATACTGAACACATGACACCCTCAGATGCTGCTATGGATGACATGGATACACCACAGGATAGGACACATTCCCCCTGGACCACATGGGTTCCTGCACAGTAACACTTCATTATCATGAGACCAAATATCACCATCACTGCAGCAAGGGCATGGTTAGCATCATCAACAACATGTACATCAGAAGCATAAGCACTAGAGAACAGAAAGTTGCTTTATTCAGCATATGTGTGTATTGAAAAGTGAAAGTCCAGAAAAACCACAAAGGCCAATGGCCAGTCCATTGTCAAAGTCCAAACAGGGTGACAGTGGCAGATGTCACCCTACGCATGCCTGCACTGCACAAAACCAGGGACAATCCACTAGGAGGGGCAACCGGGGGCAGGCCAGGCACCGCAGGGACAGGATCAGGGCTCACCAGGAGGAGGCAGGGAAGGGGTGGTGGGTGCTGGAGAGCCACTGACAACTGCAGTGGAGGTGTCTGACATGGTGTGTGCCGGCACAACTGGGGGCATGACTCAGATGTTGTGGGTGCCGGCACGACTGCAGTGGACCCTGCAGATGGAGTGGACAGGTCCGCCACTGCAGTGCCCAAGTCAGACAGGGTGGTAGTGGACTCCACTGCAGTGCCTACCACCAGGGGAGGAGAATGGGGAACAGGCAAGGTGGGCTGGACAGAAGGGGGAGGACACCCTCACCACATCAGTGGCACAGACAAGCGCAGCGGGGGTGTGGTGCCGAGAGAGCAAGTGGCAGGGGGAGAAGGCCGGATCATCTTGGGGATGGTATATCTGTGGGTGGGGGAACCTGGGGCAGGGTGTGGTGGGGGCACCTGTGGAGTGGGGGCCTGAGGGATGGAGGAAGGAGACCTGGTGCCTGAGCTGCAGGGCGGCGGCGGGGTCTTGCTCTTACGACTCCGGGGGACTTGCGGGTGGGGGCCTCAGTCTGTCTGCGCCTGGGGGAGGGTGTCCGGGGCGAGGGGCACTCTGCTCCATGTGGGTGGGCTTCCTCTTCCCCCTGAATGCTGTATCAGCTGGATCGGAGGGGAAGAGGCCGAGGTCACTGAGGAAGAGCCGCTGGGTCTTTGGGGTTGCATGTGAGGCAAGGGAGGGTGCTTTGGAGGGAGAGGCAACTGAGGACTGCGCAGTGCTCGTGGATACGGGTGTGTGTTCCAGGGCCCCATCCCCTGTGAGTCTGGTTTCAGTCCCCTGACTGTGCGTGCGTGTGCGTTTTGTTTGTGGCGTGTGTGTCTGTGTGCTGGATGTGTGTGTGCCTGTGCCGGTGTGTGTGTGCTTGGGACGGGTAAGGTGCTGGGGAGTGTGGATGGGGCAGAGGCAGGAGGGGTGAGGGACTGTCGGAGGAGGGACACTGCTGCCGTCAGGGAGGAGTCCATGGACCTATTGCCCCTCTGTAGGGCAGACATGCCCGATGAGATGCCCTCCATGAACGACACCAGCTGAGTCAACAGAGTGGTGTGGGCATGGAGGACACTCAGCATCGCTGTCTGCCCTACATGGAGCTGGCGAAGGAGGTACACAGACTCCTCACTCAGGGCAGCAGGGGACACAGGGGCAGGGGGTGCGGTGCCTGGCCCAAAGGAGACACGCTCCCGAACATGGGAGCCTCCACGGACCTCGGGAATGGGAGCCGATGGGAGGGCGGTGCTGGTGGTGGTGGTGGTGGTGGCGGGGACAGCAACACTAGCTGGGGTGTGGTGGCTGCTGACACCCGCCTCCATAAGGGAGTCATCCTCCGAGCTGCTGTGGTCCTCAGCTGAGGTGGATGGTGCTGAGGACTCCTCGGTGTGGCTCCCCTCGCCCTCCGTGCCACTGGGTCCCTCCGACCACTCCTCAGCTGCTGACCCAGTCTGGCTCTGCGGCTCCTCCTGGTCCGTGGAGCTGTCCCCTCCTGTGGCCGTGGATGTATCTGCAATCAATAGGAAACAGACAGACATCAGTCACCTGCACCGAACGCACACACCACAGTTAGTACTTCACATTACAGAGCAAGCCCTGGCATCCTTAGTTGAACTTTGCTAAAAGTGCCCAAACAGAACAGGAGAAGCCAATTGTCAGTCTGATGGTCAACCATGGCACTCACATCCCACCTGGCCTTGCACCCATCTGTCTGGTGTCTGTTGGATGGCAATACCCCAGTGTGGACACATGCACCACCTACACAGTAGTTGGACAGTGCAGAGAACCCGGTTAAGCATGTGAACATGCACACATCACAACTCTTGCCACTGAGTCAGTACAGGTGTCCGGATGAAAGGGATGCCCAGAGTCAAATAGGAAATGCATGTGATGCATACCAGCGACAGACACCATGATGCACCCATGTCCTGATAGCCATTGCCACAATGGTGTGCATGTAGCACATGTCACTCCCCTGCAGGATCACTCATTGGAAGTTTCATGCCATGGCACAGGCATGCCTGCTAAGTCATACATCACTGTCTCCAGTCACATGGGCAGGGCAGCCAGACAACAACAGTCTGCACTGTGTCACAATCCAAGGTCATGGGGAATGCAAGTCCTGGAGCTGAACAAGTGCACATGTACATCCCCCACACACCACATCATCTGAACCCTTATCTGTCCAGGTCATACCGATTGGACATATGGGAGACCTGTAACACGACCCTCTGAACCTGAGCACCTCACAATCTGCTGTGAATGGGAGACAGCTGCCTGAACTTCACATTCGCATACCCCAGTCTGCACGGTCAGGTGATCAAACACCTATGTGTCACACAAGTATCGTCTCCTATGCTCACATCTCCGGTGGCATGCTGAGCCCCAACCGAGAAACACCCCAGCAGTCCTGACAACGAAGCCACAGCACACTGACACAGAGGCAGACACCTGAGGGGACAAATCACTGAGCACAACGTGTCAGCTGATACACGGGAGTGGGAGTACAGAGTGTATTGTATGGCCTGGAGTAGGCATGACTGTCCTGCCCCACATGAATGAGGGATGAGCCCTGGACAGTAGGCAGCTGGCTAAGTATGTGTGACACACGTAATATACACACTCCTGGGGCCCAAACATTGTTCCCACCCGCAGCATGGGTGTGTGCCAGATACCCCAGGCACATGTGGTGGATCAGCTCAGCAATTGGACCACATATCAAAGTAACACGCAGATTACATGTCAGAACACAGGCATTGTGTAAGCAATGGACCCACCCATGATGCCCACCACAGAGTTAGGGAAACAGATGCTGTCCCCCACCTTGAGTCAAGCAAACTGCAAGGACACAGTACCCAAGTGACACAATTCCCTGACTGTAAGGGCCACACCTGGGTATCAGATGAGGAGTGGGCAGTGCACAATAGAGGGACATGGGTCCTGGACCACATGACTGATGTACTGTGGAAGTTTAACCAGGCCAGAGGAGGACACATAGCATGGCAGACATAGTTCACAATGCAGTCATGGACTCACCCCCTCCTTGCTGCTCTCTGGCCTTCAGCTGCCCATCCAGATCAGGGAAGACCACCGCCAGGATCCTGAGCATGTGGGGGGTCAGGGTCCGGTGTCCGCCCCTCCTGCGAGGAGGCGACAGCTTCAGCTGGACCCTTGTGATCCTCCGGGTCCAGCCCCGAAGGTCCTGCAACCTCTTCTGGCAGTTGCGGATCCGGCGCTTGTAGTCCCCCACGGATCTCACTGCCCGGATGATGATCAGCCATATCTTCTGCTTCTGGTGGGCATCAACCTGTGAGGATGACAAAGTGAGAATGCTATTACTACACATGCAACATATCCGTGCATTACACAGTTGTATATACATGTCTCAATCACAGGGGCACATGATGTACACAGGCAGTGCAACGATGGCCATGGACAGTATGCCAGCAGTTACTACATGGTATCATTGCCTGGGAAGTAAAACCTTGTTTAAATGCACTGTCACTGCACTATACCTGTCCAGTGCATGTAACTACACACTATGGGGGGTGACAACTACTCAGTGAGCCTGCTAGCCAGTGGAGTGCAGACTGTTAGCCTTGCTAGTCAGACAACATGCACATTTAGGAAGGCAGTGGACAGAACACTCACCTGCTCCCCTGCTTTCCCATACAGCTTGTTGTACTGTGGAAGGAGGCTGTCCAGCAGGGCCTGCTTCTCCTCAGTGCTGAAGGCTGGGGCTCTCTCCACAGTACGTGCCATTGCAGGGTCCAGAGGGTGCAGATACAGCAGCAGTGGTGGTGGCAGATGTCGTCCTGGAGCATGTAGTGCACGCAAGTGAGCTCTCAGGGGAACAGCCAGCATTATATGTGTGCTGCAGAGGCAGATACTATCCCATGTGTCCAAAGTGATAGGTCCAAGTCGTTTGCATCTTCTGAATCTGGCCAATCCATGGAATTGCACCACTTACACACGCCCACAGCATCCTTCAAAAGTTCAACTTCATGACACCCATGAATTTGCAACATTGTTGTGGGTGACCAACTGAATTTACAGCATCAGACTCGTTCAAAATTTGAAAACGCGTCCGTTGCCAGGCCAGGCCATAGCCAATGGATGCGCACCGATTGGTCCATTGCTGTTCAACGCGTACCCAGGATACAACGCGTACCTGCACATATTGAATGCAATGGGCCGGCCGGGCACACCAATCGGTCCATTGCTGTTCAACGCGTACCCAGGATACAACGCGTACCCGCACACATTGAATGCAATGGGCCGGCCGGGCACACCGATCGGTCCATTGCTGTTCAACGCGTACCCAGGATACAACGCGTACCCGCACACATTGAATGCAATGGGCCGGCCGGGCACACCGATCAGTCCATTGCTGTTCAACGCGTACCCAGGATACAACGCGTACCCGCACACATTGAATGCAATGGGCCGGCCGGGCACACCGATCGGTCCATTGCTGTTCAACGCGTACCCAGGATACAACGCGTACCCGCACACATTGAATGCAATGGGCCGGCCGGGCACACCGATCGGTCCATTGCTGTTCAACGCGTACCCAGGATACAACGCTGTACCCGCACACATTGAATGCAATGGGCCGGCTGGGCACACCGATCGGTCCATTGCTGTTCAACGCTGCATCCAGGATACAACGCGTACCCGCACACATTGAATGCAATGGGCCGGCCGGGCACACCGATCGGTCCATTGCTGTTCAACGCGTACCCAGGATACAACGCGTACCCGCACACATTGAATGCAATGGGCCGGCCGGGCACACCGATCGGTCCATTGCTGTTCAACGCGTACCCAGGATACAACGCGTATATGCACACATTGAATGCAATGGGCCGGCCGGGCACACCGATCGGTCCATTGCTGTTTAACGCGTACCCAGGATACAACGCGTACCCGCACACATTCAATGCAATGGGTCGGCCGGGCACACCGATCGGTCCATTGCAGTTCAACGCATACCCAGGATACAATGCGTACCCGCACACATTGAATGCAATGGCCAATGTGTGCGCACAGATCAGTCCATTGCTGTCCAACGCGTATTGCGAATACAACGCGTACCAGCACACATTGAATGCAATGGCCAATGTGTGCGCACAGATCAGTCCATTGCTGTCCAACGCGTATTGCGAATACAACACGTACCAGCACACATTGAATGCAATGGCCAATGTGTGTGCACAGATCAGTCCATTGCTGTCCAACGCGTATTGCGAATACAACGCGTACCAGCACACATTGAATGCAATGGCCAATGTGTGCGCACAGATCAGTCCATTGCTGTCCAACGCGTATTGCGAATAGAACGCGTACCAGCACACATTGAATGCAATGGCCAATGTGTGCGCACAGATCAGTCCATTGCTGTCCAACGCGTCCCTGTACAAGTCACTGGCATATGTCACCATGCCTGTCACAGGTGAACATATGCCAGCCACATATACTTCCCAGGGAGTAAGGGGCACACCTACAACACCACAGCCTGTCCAAATTGTATCCTAAGGCATGTAAGGCTGCATTACCTATTCCGTGTATGGGGGTGAACATGTTGTTCTGTGGGTGTCACTTGGGGGCAGCCACCCCCAGGCTGTGCATGTGTTCATGGGGACAGGATCCTTGGTGTTTCGTGTACATGACCACTGTGATGTGCAACTGATCATATCTGAGCATGTGGCATGGTCACATTTCACGGTGGTGTATGTGGATGTCATGTCACATACCCCCTGAGTCCCATGTGGGACGGTATGTTTAACCCAGGGTGACCCATTGGCACAATAGTGGTGGTCCTCCACAGTCTGTGTGCATGTTGTGTTTACAATGTCTCTGATTTCATGTGCACAATGGGAGACAGTCTTCACATCCACGTTGTTTGTGCATGGACTTTGATGTTGTGCGTGTGTGTGTCACAGACGTCCATGTCTGTCCTGCCGAGGCAACAGGGACCACTACCTGTGGGGGTCATGGTTGTTTTGCTGTGGTGTATACATGATACACCATGTCATGCCAGTGCCCATGTGGCAATACAGGGTCCCTGGGAATCTACCTGTCGTTGAGCTGTGGGGTGTGTTTGTAACGTGGCAGCAGGAGATGGGAACTGTGACACGGCCTCATGATATCCAATGGCACAACCTGGGACTTATTGATGCCACTTGTTGAACTGTGATGTTAGATGTTGGCCATGTATGTGCCATACATGTCCTTACGGAACTGCACACATCATGTACTTGTGCCTCATAATGATGTATCATGTGATATTGAGTGTGTTCAATGCCACATATGTGTGGTGACTGACAATCTTTCTTTCTTCACCTATGCACTGCAGGGCACCAGCTGTCCATAGACCATTCCCTGACCTGGCAACAATGGTGGAACGTGACAGCATCCGACGGTACCGCTTCACCAGGCAGCTGATTGAGGATTTGGCAGTGCGCTTGGCACCACATTTGCAACCTGGCCGGCCGTACCCTACAGCACTGACCCCCAAGGTGAAGGTGATGGCAGCCCTACACTTCTTTGCCACCGGTACCTTTCAACACACTGTGGCGACTGCTGGTGGGATGTCACAGACCATGTTCAGCCGTGTGCTCCGCGATGTTTTGGAGGCTATGTTGATATACCCGAACCAGTACATCTATTTCCCTAGACTCCAACAACTCACTGACGTGAAGAGTGACTTCTATGCCCTGGGGAGGATGCCGCATGTCATTGGCTCCATTGATGGGACACATGTGGCTTTGGTACCACCACAGGCCCAAGAGCAGGCATACAGGAACCGCAAACACTACCACTCGGTCAATGCACTGGTGATCTGTCTTGCAGATATGAGCATCTCACACGTGTGTGCCCGTTTCCCCGGTTCTGCACACGATGCCTACGTGATGAGGAGTAGTCGCATCCCGAGGATGATGTCACAGATGCCGAACAAGCGTGCCTGGCTTGTTGGTGTGTACTGACTTTGTACCATTGTGTGTGTTCTGCAATGTAGTGTTCCACCCTCTTTTCCAACTCAGCTAATGTGCAATTGTCTGTATGTAGGTGACTCCGGATACCCCAACATGCCGTGGTTGCTGACGCCCCTCAGGAACCCTGTGACACCAGCCCAGATGCGCTACAATGAGGCACATGGTCGGACCAGGAGAGTGATTGAGCGGACATTTGGTCTCCTGAAGAGCCGCTTCCGCTGCCTGGACAAGACAGGAGGGTCCCTCCCATATGCCCCAGCAAAGGTGTGCAAGATTGTCATTGTCTGCTGCATGCTACACAACCTGGCAGTGCGGAAGGAGTTGCCTCTCATCCTGGATGACGATGACCAACGTCCGCCACCTGTGGAGGATCCTGGCCTGGACCACGATGCCAGTGATGATGATGATGATGATGGTGATGTCCGCACACAGCTCATCACCAACTTCTTCAGCTGAATGTGAGTATCCAGAGATGTCATGTCAATGATGTGAGTTTGCATGATATGTGTTGGTGGTGCTCTGGTGCTGTTTGAGTGTGTCCATGGGCTACATCACTGTATGCGTGTAGCGATGTGTCCTTACAGGTAGTCTGACTCCCCAACAGTGTTGACATGCTAACTTGGTTCTGGGTGGGTATCTTGTGACATGTATTGGGCATGAGTATTGCAGTTCTGTCCTGTTCTTCAGTGCTTTTGACTGTGTGTCATTTCTGTCCTTCACAGGGTACTTTCAGAGTTGTTTGGTCAACTGTGATCCCCGACACCGTGATTCGACTTCCATGGTGGTAGCTGTCGTGTCCCTACAGGTGATGTGCGCCACACCCATGGACTTCCTTCCTTCTACACTTGTTGACTGTGTGCCCGCTGCCAGGTAGGATTACCTTGCATCTGTAGTGGTTACAACATGTTGCAAATGTGTAATAAACCTGTGCTTCACTTTGTGATGTGCGTTGTCTGTGGTCACACATTTGACTGACATTTGCTTACTGCACCAGTGGGCTAGTTGACTAAGACTGTGAATAGGTGTTGTGTCTGTGCATTGCACCGTATTTCCTGGCAACATCAGTGTAGGCAATGAGTCAGATGGCCTAGGTGTGTATTTGTTGTGTAGCCCTGGTGGTGTGTCTCCCTCATATGTGTCACGTTGCCATGACTCACATGCCTGTGTTGTACTTGCTGTAGCAGTTAGCATGCACAGTGTAATTTTGCTGGTCATCATCTCCATGACAGAAACCACGTTGGAATCACGGCAGAGGCAGGTATGGTGTATTCGTGTGTTTATTGTCATACATGTGTGTGAATAGTGCACAGGATGGTGAGTGCTGTACATTTTGATTGCAATCCAAAGTTCCTAGATGAATTGGAAGTCCTGGTAGCAGAAATGTCCTGTATCAAGTCCACAGTCATCTGAGACATTGGTCCAACTTGTACTCCCCATGTCATGTGGGGGAGTTGTGTTGCAGTCAACAGGGTGAACAGTTTGCGCACAAAGGTGATTATCCAGAACAGGTGTTGGCTTCCTGGGGGTTGTGCATGGCCATCAGCCTCTCAGTTGTCCTTCCTCGGACGACCCCTCTTCTTTGGGGGACCCTCAAGTGCAGGCTGCTGCGGTGCAGGGGACTCTCCGCCAGAGTCATCCTGCCTCCCTGTGGCAGTTGCAGTTGTTTCAGCAGCAGATGTTGTGGGCACACAGGGAGGTGTTGACTGGTTGCTGCTCATCTGGCGGAGGCATTGTAATATGTCCCTATGCACCGCCGTCATCTCTTGTAGTGTGTCCCACTTGGACTCCACGCGGGACATGTGTGAGTCCAAGCGGGCATGATGGGCAGCCTGCTGCTGTTTAATGTCCCTGAGGAGCCCCACTACCTGGCTGAGCTCTCCGGTGCTGGACTGGTACGCATCGGCTATGCGTGCCAGTTGTGGGTCATCATGCAGTCCAGACCCCTCTGCGATCAGCGACCTATGTCTCCCACCCCTCCCACCACCCCTGGCGACACGTGCAGTACCTGAGGTGGCACGCACAGGTGACCCTGGGCCCCCTTGGGGGTTGTTGGTGGTGTTGGTGTCCATGGCCCCACGTTGGTCCAGGGTCCCTGTGCTGGTGGTGGTGGTGCTCCTTGGTCTGTCCATGTCGGCAGGGGTGGTATGTGTGTTGACAGTCGTTGGAGGGGTGGGTGCAGGGGGTGCAGCTGGTGGTCCTGCTGGTGCTGCATGATGACTTGCTCCGGAGGTGCCAGGTGGGTCTTCTTCATCCGAGGAGGGCAGAGGCTGTTCCACACCAGTGAGCTCCGTATCCTCTTGAGCCTGGGACGGGGACTCCTCAGCGTCTGCTGCTGTGTCCCCATCATCACCTGTTTTTGGGAGACACACACAATGTATGTTATGTTTCTGCAGGCATCAATGGTTGACACACCTGACAGTTGTGACTGTGCCTCTGGATGCGGGCCTGTACATTGCATTGTCCTAAGTTGTCACAGTCAGGGGTTGATATTGGTGTAGCACATTGTCCTGCATTATTTGGGCATTTCTATGTGAATGTTGGGGTGTGTACATGGTCTGCATTGGTTGTATGTGGTTGACATCCGGTCCTCCTTCCCACCCAGCCAGATATTCCACCATGGAACGTGCTTCCATTGCAGGGAGTGCAAGTTGTTGTTCAGGATGTCAGTCAGTGGTGTCCTGCTGTTGGTTTGTGCACAGTTGCCAGCAGGGCCTTGTGCTCCCCACAGCAGTAGCCAGTGTCAGCCATCTTGTGAGTTGTTTTCCACTCCCTGTGATGTGTGCATGGTTCAGGGTGGTGTTGATGGGACAGTTGTGGGGGTGACCAATATCTTTGACTACCACTCCCATCATGCTATTGCCTCCACCCCCCTTCCCAGCATGCCCATGCTTCCTTCCCTTTGACTCTGCTTCCCTATGGGGTTGTGTGCCTGTGCTGACAAGATGGCTGACAGTGTTATCCTGGGGTTAGTTTTGCTACAAGTCCCATGTGTGTCCCTGTGCTTCACTCAGCATGACCCAGGGTTGTGGTTCTTTGTGGGATATTTGATTGGAGTGTGAGGCAATGCATTCTCCCAGGTGAGTTTTGTGGAGTTTGTGTTAGGGGTGTGTGTGAGTAGAGCTGCTGGTAACTATGGTCAGGGCTGTGAGTCCTCCTTCTCACCCAGCCAGATATCCCACCATGGAACGTGCTTCCATTGCAGGGAGTGCAAGTTGTCTTTCAGGATGTCAGTCAGTGGTGTCCTGCTGTTGGTTGGTGCACAGTTGCCAGCAGGGCCTTGTGCTCCCCACAGCAGTAGCCAGTGTCAGCCATCTTGTCAGTTGTTTTCCACTCCCTGTGATGTGCGCATGGTTCAGGGTGGTGTTGATGGGACAGTTGTGGGGGTGACCAATATCTGTGACTACCACTCCCATCATGCTATTGCCTCCACCCCACTTTCCAGCATGCCCATACTTACTTGCTTTTGGGTGGACTTCACTGTGTGTGAGTGTGAGAGCAATGGCAAGATGGCTGACAGTGGTGTCCTACTGTTAGTTGGTGGCCAGTTCCCAGCATGGCCTTGTTCTCCCCACAACAGAGCACCAGTGTCAGACATCTTTGATGGGGCTTTCCACTCTCTGTGGGGTGTACATGCTTGAGTGTGAGCTTGCTGGGCCATGTGGGTGGGGGATGTTGAGCTGTGACTACCACTCCCATCATGCTATAGCCTCCACCCCACTTCCCAGCATGCCCATACTTACTTGCTTTTGGGTGGACTTCACTGTGTGTGAGTGTGAGAGCAATGGCAAGATGGTTGACAGTGGTGTCCTACTGTTAGTTGGTGCCCAGTTCCCAGCATGGCCTTGTTCTCCCCACAACAGAGCACCAGTGTCAGACATCTTTGAAGTGGCTTTTCACTCCCTGAGAGGTGTGCATTCTTCAGTGTGAGCTTGCTGGGCCATGTGGGTGGGGGATGTTGAGCTGTGACTACCACTCCCATCATGCTATTGCCTATACCCCCCTTCCCAGCATGCCCATACTTCCTTCCTTTTGAGTGGACTTCACTGTGTGTGAGTGTGACAGCAATGGCAAGATGGCTGACAGTGGTGTCCTGTTGTTTGTTGGTGCCCAGTTCCCAGCAGGGCCTTGTGCTCCCCACAGCAGTACCCAGTGTCAGCCATCTTGTCAGTTCTTTTCCACTCCCTGTGAGGTGTGCATGCTTGAGTGTGAGCTTGCTGGGCCATGTGGGTGGGGGATGTTGAGCTGTGACTACCACTCCCATCATGCTATTGCCTCCACCCCCCTTCACAGCATGCCCATGCTTCCTTCCTTTTGACTCTGCTTCTCTGTGGGGTTGTGTGCCTGTGCTAACAAGATGGCTGACAGTGTTATCCTGGGGTTAGTTTTGGTACAAGTCCCATGTGTGTCCCTGTGCTTCACACAGCATGACCCAAGGTTGTGGTTCTTTGTGGGATATTTGATTGGAGTGTGAGGCAATGCATTCTCCCAGGTGAGTTGTGTGGAGTTTGTGTTAGGGGTGTGTGTGAGAAACGCTGCTGGTAACTATGGTCAGGGCTGTGAGTCTTCCTTCCCACCCAGCCAGATATCCCACCATGGAACGTGCTTCCATTGCAGGGAGTGCAAGTTGTCTTTCAGGATGTCAGTCAGTGGTGTCCTGCTGTTGGTTGGTGCACAGTTGCCAGCAGGGCCTTGTGCTTCCGACAGCAGTAGCCAGTGTCAGCCATCTTGTCAGTTGTTTTCCACTCCCTGTGATGTGCGCATGGTTCAGGGTGGTGTTGATGGGACAGTTGTGGGGGTGACCAATATCTGTGACTACCACTCCCATGATGCTATTGGCTACACTGACTTGCCCAGCATACACAGTATTCCTTCCTTTCAGTGGGCTTCACTGTGTGGTGGTGTTGTAGTGGTGGCTACATGTCTGGATGTGTTTGTTAGCTATATTTGTGCCACTGCCCAGCTGTAGTTGTAGTTGTGTTTGTACATGTGATGACACAGTTACATGTCACTATGAGATGGCATGTGTTGTGTTTATCTGACTGACATACACATTTTGGGATGGTTCTGTTCTGGTTGGTGTGTATTTGCTAAGGGTGCATGGTTTGACTCTCCCCTTGACAGTGATGTGTGTGTATTGTGGCACAATATTGTTTTCTAGTCCATATACGCTCACTGGTGGTAGGATGGCCCGCACCTTCTCCTCCCAGGGCCTGAGATATACTGGCTTGGCAGGAGGGCCACTGCCGGTGTGTTGGCTCAAGAGGTAGTCCTTCTTCAACAGCTCCCTGACCCTCCTGCGCACGTCATACCACCTGTTCTGGATGTCTATGTTTGTGCGCAAACATGGTGATTGTGCGTTCACCCTGTCGACGATCCTCTCCCACATCTTGTTTTTCTGCGACATATGTGTCTGTTGGACCAGTGTTCCAAACAGCTTTGGCTCTACCCTGAGGATCTCATCTACCAGGACTTCCAATTCACTATCTAGGAACTTATGATTCTTCTTTGGGGGCATGGTGATGGGTGGTGATGGTGAGTGATGTGTGTGTTGGTGTGCAGGTGAAGGTGTGTGAGTGTGTGTTTTGCTGGGTGTATGTGAGGTTGCTATTTGTTGGGGTGCTGATGGTGTGTGGCTTGTGTGATGGATGAGCTGTGGGTGTGTGGTTGCTGTCTGTTGAGTGCTGGCAGGTATTTTGAATTTGCAAAGGATCATGGTAGGGATTTGTGTCCTTTATATGGGTGGAGTTGTGGGTGTGTCTTTGTTCCCTGCCCCCCCAGTATTTATTTGCTTTGTAATTGCTTGTTTGGCCTTTTTTGTGTATTTTCCCTTTGTACTTTTTGTGCATGTAGGAGACGTTCTTGTGACCGAGTCGGACCCTGCAGTTGTCTCGTACGGGCTTCTCCGATTCGTTCACGCTATGTTTGTGCTGTTTTCTATGCTGCGTACGTGTCGGTCGCGGTGTTTTGGGTTGCTTCGGCTCGCAGTTTTCTCTGCGTGTCGGTCGTACGGCTTGTCCTCCGTGCGACTCGGTCGTGATTTACACGCGTTGCATCGTACTTGGCGGGTAGGAGTTCGCGGGTACGTTTCGTTCGGGATTGTTCCGGGTGCGTGTCGGTCGGTTTGATTCGCGTGTTTTTCCGGCCGGATAGCTGTTTTCCGTGCGGCTCGGTCGTTCGGCTTGTGTTCCGTACGAGTCGGTCGGGTTTTGCACGCTTCTCATCATACTTTGCGGGTCGGGCTGCACCGGTACGTGTCGGTCGGAATTAATTCCGGCTCCGAGTCGGTCGGTACGTTTTCCGGCCCGAATCGGAATCGACCCCTAAGTGGTATGTACTCTAGAATTAACTCCTGCACTTGAGGACAGTACTAATGATTTCAAAGATATTCCCAGAATTCTTATGAATCCCTTGATCTCTCTCAATTGGAAAATTATATTACAATTGAGGAGGTTATAACTGCAATAACATTATGTAAAACAAATCCTGGGCCTGATGGGTTTTCTTTTCACTTCTATTCTTTTTCTCCAGCACATTGGCACCTGACTTATTCGATTTGTCCACTTTCATGAAACAGGTGTGGCCCAAGGCACATTTTCAGAAGCAATGATTTGTTTAATCCCAAAATCTGAAAAAACTGATACAAAAAATTACCACCCTAAATCTTTAATCAATAATGATTGTAAGATCTTTGCAAAGATTTTGGCTGCATGACTGGAATCTTTTATCAAAACTTTAATGAAAAATTAACAGTGGTGTTTGTTTAAGGGAGATTGTCACAGTGCAGAGACAGAATATCGAATCAAAAATATAGATTTACACAAATATCGAGTTAAAAATGTCATGGGTCAGAAATATTGACAGACAAATTCTCGTGGTCAAAAATATCGATTTTAGGTAAGTAATATCGATGTTAAAAATATCTAAGTGTAAAATATCGTTTGCAAAAATATAGTTGTTAAAAATATCGATTTTATATTAATGTTATGTATTTTAGTATATATTTTATATGTATGGGATGTATGTTTTTTTGTATAAGAATTGTTTGTATTTTTAATATATGTGTTACATTTTTAGTAGTTATAAAAACATTTTTATTTGATTTTTGCGTTTTTAGTTCTGTAGCAGGTTGTGGGTTTATAGGGGAATAGGGTGGGAAGTAATTTAATTATATAAAATTAATTGATTATTTTTAGTAGTTATTAATATATTTTTATTTGAATTTTGCGTTTTTAGTTCCGTAGCAGTTTGTGGGTTTATAGGGGAATAGGGTGGGTAGTAATTTAATTATATTACATTTATTGAATATTTTCCATTTATTAATATTTATTTAATCGAGATGTTATAGTGTTTAATGTGTAAAGTAATTTATTATTAATTAATTAATAATTGATTGTTAATTAATTTTAATTAGTTAATTGGTAATTAATTATGGTAATTGTGTAATTAATTTTAGGTGTGTGTTTTGGTGTTTATAAGTGTAAAGGGTGGGAAGTAATTTATTTTTAATTGATGAATTAATAATTAGTTGTTAATTAATTTTAATTAATTAATTAGTAATTAATTATGGTAATTGTGTTATTAATTTTAGGTGTGTGTTGTGGTGTTTATAGGAGTAAAGGGTGGTAAGTAATTTGTGTTTAATTAATTATTATATAGTTGTTAATTAATGTTAACTATTTAATATTTATTTTGTGTAATTGTTTATTTTTTGTGTGTCGTTTTTACTTTTAAAGGGGTAAAAGGTGGGTATTGAGTACATTTTAATTATTTAATTATTAGTTGTTAATAGTAATTGTTTTTCTTTTAAAAATAATATTTAATTGTGTTTTATTATTTTATAGTTTCATTTAGGTGTGTGTTGTGGATATTATAGGGTTAAAGCATGTGTACTCAATGAATGTTTATTATTATTTTTCTATTAATAAGATTTTTTTAATTTATTATTAATTATGTTAATTATGGAAATACATTTAATTAAAAATGTTGAATTGTTTTGTTATTGGTGTGGTGTTATAGGGTAGGAAATTAAATAAATACATTTATGTTTTGAATAATTTTTTTGTTTGTTAATATTTGCTACTTTTAAATAATTATTGTTTATAAATGTATTTATTAATTTGTTTTATATATTATCTGAAGGTTATGTGTAAATGATATTATAATATATGTTCTTTTTATATGTTTGATATATTTAATTTCATATTTTTAAAATATTGTTTATTTATTTTTATGATTTTTTAAATTTTGTAATATTTTTTGTTTGTTTTTTCAATTGTTTAAGTGTTATTAGTAATTTTTGTTTCTTTGCTATCCAACACTTTCCCTAATGTTGCATTTACTGGAGTGGGAATAGTAATTTTTACCTCTCCGCTATCCAGCACTTTCCCTACTGTTGCAGTCACTGGAGTGGAAATAGTTATTTATACATCTCCGCTATCCAACACTTTCCTCACTGTTGCACTCTCTGGAGTGGGAATAATAAATTTTACCCCTCCGCTATCCATCACTTATCCTACTGTTGCATTCAGTGGAGTGGGAATAGTAATTTCTACCCCTCCGCTATCCAACACTTTCTCTACTGTTGCATTCTTTGGAGTGGGAGTAGTAAATTTAATTCCTCCGCTATCCAACACTTACCCTACTGTTGCACTCACCGGAGTGGGAATAGTAATTTTTACGCCTCCGCTATCCAACATTTTCCCTACTGTTGCACTCACTGGAGTTGGAATAGTAAATTAAATTCCTCCGCTATCCAACACTTACCCTATTTTTGCACTCACTGCAGTGGGAATAGTAATTTTTATCCCTAGGCTATCCAACACTTTCCCTACTGTTGCACTCTTTGGAGTTGGAATAGTAAATTTAATTCCTCCGCTGTCCAACACTTACCCTACATTTGCACTCACTGAAGTGGGAATAGTAATTTCTACCCCTCCGCTATCCAACACTTTCCCTACTGTTTTTTTGTGTGTGGAGTTTTATATAGCGCGAACTAGACCTGAAGGTATCAGAGCGCTTTACATGAGCACCAGTTACGTTACAGACAGACACATTCATTTTTGTTAGGCACAGGGAGATTAAGTGATTTGCCCAGCATCACAGAATGTTCAGCGTCCCTGCTGAGACTCGAACCCGGTTCACCAGCTCCAAGGTCGACCACCCTAGCAGTTAGGCCACATTCTCTGTTGCACTCTTTGGAGTGGGAATATTAATTTTTACCCCTCCACTATCCAACACTTTCCCTACTGTTGCACTCTTTGGAGTGGGAATAGTATTTTTTTCCCCTCCGCTATCCAACACTTTCCATACAGTTGCTATCACTGAGTGGCAATAGTAATTTTTACTCCTCCGCTATCCAACACTTTCCCTACTGTTGCATTCACTGGAGTTGGATTAGTAAATTTATTTATTCCGCTATCCAACACTTTCCATACTGTTGCACTTATTGTATTGGGAAATGTAAGTTTTTTTTTTTATAGTTTCATGTTTTAATTTATTATAGAATGTTTTCTTAATTTTAAATTATTGATATATATATTTTATTTTTATATAACTTTAAAGTTTAAATAAAGATAATAGTTAATAAATTATTTTTAAGTAAATATATGTATATGTATAAATTATTATGTTTGTGTGTTTATATTTTTTAAATTACCTTTATCTGTTATATTTAGTTAAAATGTATATTAAATTCAATTTATTTTGTTAAAAATAATATTTATATTTAATATACTTAATATATTTTATGTATATTTTTTAATCGATATTTTTTACATATATATTTTTTACTTCGATATTTTTGATTCAATATTTTTGTTCTTACCTGTTTAAGTATAGGAAGTCGATATTTATGCATTCTATATTTTTTCACCTATATTTTTGACATATATATTTTTGACATCGATATTTTGTCAGTGAACCGCTTTAGATGCCCAAAAAAGTATTTGATTTCTTAGAGTTTAATTTTATGGACAAAGTATTAAATTGGCATGGTGTTTCTAAATCATTTACATATATTGTGTAAGTCACCCAAGGCGTCAATTTTTACTAACAACATTAAAACACCTTACTTTGAGTTTAAACTGGGTGCTAGGCAAGCCTAGTCTTTCCCCAGAACCTTTCTTGGCTAAAAGTTGGTTAAACCCAAATATTAAAGAATTTCAGTTAGGAGCTCATGAAACAAATTGTTCTGCATATGTAGACGACATTCTCTAATATATTAGTAATCCTGCATTGTCATTACTTGTGTTCTTTTGTTGCTCTAAAGTATGCATATAAATTGAATATTAAGAAGTCTGAAGTACGTCCCCTAAATAAATATTGTCTTAATAAAATTCTTACGGATATATTTAAAGACTATACTTTAATTTGGAATAATACCCAGAATTAATATTTTGGAATATGCTTTTCCAATACCATTAGAGGAATCACTAGATTCAGTTTAGAATATATCAAAGGAACGTTTGAGTCTTTAATTACTTATTGGCCGCCCCTCAATCTGTGATGGTGCATTTGCTTGGATTCTACACCACTGGTACTTGCCCTGATGAACTTGTATTTGGTTTCTATGTTGTCTAAACCTTTTTACATGTATTGATAGAATATTGCCTGCATTTCTTTGAAATACCAAAAAATCATGAATTTCTTTGTATAGATTAAGGACATCTAAAGAAGAGGGTGGAGCTTGGTTTTGCAGCTTTTTTTCTTAGCCAAGGTTGGCATTGGTGAAGATTATCTTAAACTGCTGAAATTTCCATTTGGATTACTTTAGAAATATTTTTATGTACATACCAGAGACCAGATTTGTATTCACTGCTTCTTTTAAATAAAAAAAGCAATGCTTTTATACATGACTGCCTACTTGGCGGTCATTTATAAATTAGGTGGGCGGCTTCTCCACCATGGGGACGGAGTAATTTACTCTGTCCTCACCGCGAATGGCAGGCCGCCCGCCGCAAATTAAATTGGGCCTTTAATATTAGTTGGTCTTTTCAACAGTGGATGAATATTTGGAAAAAAACATCAGCCTATTTCCGGGGCTGCAACAACTGCACAAATATTGTATTTCCTGTATAATAAATTATTTGGTACTTCATTATTGCTTCATAAAACGAATGTCTCTATATGTGAGCAGTGTACGTCATGCTCTTCTCCTATTGGAGGTTTAGACCTCATAATGCTTGAATATACTTCAGTTAATTTATTTTAGAATCATGTTTGGAGAACGATCAATGCTATTCTAAAATCTTATGTTCAAGCTGGCATTGAGGAATTTCATTTTGGGCAGTCTAATTGCGGACTGACTGACTGACAAAACCTTCCATCAAAACGTGAAATATATATTATATATATATTACTGTTGCGATTCCACAAATAACTCTAAACTGGAAAGATAGCCCAAAACTTTCATATATTGCATGGTGCACACTATTTGCTTTTAGCATAAAATAGAGAGATTAAATAATGTATCCCTACAATTAACAAATTATCTCTCCTTAACAAATTATCTATCCTTCCTTCCAACATATAATAATCAAGAATTGATTAGAGAACAGGAAGTTGTTAAACGCCTTTGAATATTGGGTATTTATCGTTGCTTATTATATATTTATGTTTATTGGACAATATGTTATTTAAATTATTTATTGATAAATACATTTTATTGCTCTATTAATGTAATGTGTCTAATTTAACAGGTCTGTTACTTAGTAGCGTATTACATCAGACGTTCAAAGTACGCAACCCCCATTATAGCATTGGGAAAAGTCCTATAGAAAAGTAAGGTAACTTGAAGAGTTTTCTTCCAACAAATCCTGGCTTCTATTGCTAATTGGAATAACATCCTTACTGACCTGGCCTATCAAAGCGCTCAGCTTGGCTATTAGCCAGCAAATGGCTCACAGCTATTTTTGTACAGAAAATCCTGCAACTTTCCAAGTAATCTCCCATTTTTCAGTTCACAAAGTGGGGGCTCATGAGGCACAGGGTCAAGACTGATTTGCCTATGGCTGGGTCTGAACTGGGGTGGCGAAGTGAGCTAAAGAACGATGATGGATTCAACCCAGATCTGTGACTGGGAGTGCATGTCTGGAAAGTTTCAGCGCTCCGTCCATCATCTCCTTGTGTTGGCCATTATCAATGACCAAGTTTTATGGTAACCTTACCTGTAAAATATGAAGGTCGGCTCCTCCGCTAAGGCGGAGGAGCGTCACTCCACTGCTTTTTAGCAGTGAAGTTAAGGAAAAATAAAATGATAAGTCGCGTTATTATCATTTTATTTTGTCCTGATGTCCGGCAGCATTGCTGGGTGGGACAGCTCTCATGACAGGAGCAGGAGGAGTGGTGATCACACTGTAAGTGCACATGAATGTTTGGCCGACCGTCTTAGGATGGCCATACATTCATGCGCACTTTGCATTTTCTCCACGCAGGCTGCCTTTCAGCCTGTGTGGAGAACGAGCCCAGGCTTCCAGTCAGCGCCTGAGCCCCGAACCACGGCGCTCAGACCAATCACAACGCTACATTGCAGCATTGTGATTGGCTGACTGGGAGCCTGGGTGTGCTTCCTGTTGCATCCGGAGCGAGGGACTATGGAGGAGCGACGCGACGAGGAAGCGTCGAGAAGGTAAGTTATTTTCTTTTTCTTTCTTTTTTTTACACCCGCTTCCCCCGAGCCCCTCCCCTCCGCCCTTGCTGCCCACCCCCGATCCGTGCCGGCCGCCACTGAAAATATGTCTTCTAGAATTTACAAACTGTGCTTTAGGTGCTTGACATCTCTAGATGCCCATCATGGCACTGAATAATAACCCTCTTTGGCTCAAAAGGAGACACAATCTTATTCCCTCTCATAAAAATCGAAGCTTTGAAAGCCAATTCATCATCAATTTTCTAATACAATTTCAATTTCCCTTGCAGGTTTGCGCTCATGAGGGCGCAAATCCATAATGTAGCTCATACATTTCCTGACAGTATTTTCCGCTTCCATCTCATCAGCCCACTCCTTCTCAGTCAGCGTGTTCTCAGAGAAGATTTCAAAAGTCCCTTCCATGTCAATAATGGTGTAGGCCAACTTGCACCCATATCATGCATCAGTTCAGGATCACTAATGAAAGGTAAACATGACTTGTAACTAGCATGTACACTGCTCCTACCAGGCAGGTATTCCATAGTGAACTGAAAAGTTTGGTGCTCTGCAGCAAGTTTTGACAATCTTGCAATAAGTATTTGTGATCATGATGACCGAATAGTTACAATCTGCTTCGTGATGAGAACTTGATCTATACGCTGCGTCCAACTCTGTCCCTTTGCCGTGCTGTATAACGTTAGCTCCAATACTTGGGCTGAGTTGTGATGGAGGCTTTTGAGTGATTCGTTTGGTAACAAACTTTAAGCAGGGTTGGAAAAGCCCCTTGGGTTGCTACAGAACTATGGAAAACCCAAGTACTGTTTGTTTATTTCCCCATAAGATTGTCGTCTCTGTAGGGAAGGTATAGAGGAGGGTGTTTTTTTCCTTAGAAAGAGGAAAAAACGAGGAGAAATAATGATATTTCTCCTCGTTAGGCCTCACCTGGAGAGGAGTATCTTTTTGGCCCATTCCCAGGTTTACAAGGTCTTGTAATCTGGGAATGAGTCAAAAACCATGGGAGTTGCGTGGGAACACCTGCGCAACACCCATGGAAAGCCTACCCAGGGCAGAGTAACGCAATGCAGAGATTTGCGCTGCGTTGCGGTACTCCAGATATTTGTAGCCACTCAAAGACACGCAAAGTGGCTTTGCATGGCTTGAAAAATCTGACCTAAGGTTTGCGTGGCCCTTGCACTACATGGCGTGGTGGAAGTGCGACGCAAACCGGGTCATAAACGTGGCCCACAGTTTTTGATGAAATGACTTTGATTCGCATCGTGTGTCCAGTGTTTAGTTTTCAATAAAGCATTGTAAAAACAAGCTAACAGGAGTAAAAATACAATGAATAGTATTGCTTATTTTTTACTTTTCTGTACTATAAAAGTTTGAATTGTTATAGACCGCTAATCATGTGCCTACAAACTGAGGCGAGATGGTGAGTGGTGAAATGTGGATGCACATACATGTTTGGGAATGTTCAAGCATTTTTCTCCTGTTTTTAAAATGTTCGACCATTTATCACTACTATTTCTAGGAATTATTTTCTCCAATGGTGAGACTTGGAGGCAACAGCGGCGGTTTGGGCTGACGGCGTTGCGGAATCTTGCACTTACACAGACAAAAAGCCTGGAAGGACATGTACAGCATGAGGCATGGCGTCTACTCCAGTTTTTCAAGGAGGAAGGAGGTAGGCTGCGTACATTCCATAGGTATAGCTATTGTTCAGAAAAGGAAACATAACATGATCTCTGGCGGCCATTTTGATTAACGTCTACCAGCAGTAGAAACCGAGCCAAAAGCCTACATATCTGAAGTAATAAAGTTAATAGTAAAGAGCACACTAAAAATTCAATGGCCTTTAGTGATTACACGAGCCATCTTTAAAGAATTTGCCTGATAATACGCATTAAGGGCATGGACCTGATTTAGGGGTAGCCGGGGGTAGCCCCTACTACTCCTGGCCTGCCCTTTGATATCCCTGGCACTGTCCTTTCTTCCTCTATTCTAAGGAGTCAAGGAGTCAGTGGCAGAATAAAAAGAAACAGGCTGCAATGGCCTTTACTGTCAGTAGTTTTCACTCTTGCCTTTCCCCAAGGTATGCAAAATAATGATGGACTGGTATTACTAGTAGCTGAGATTAATTCAAGCATTCTGTCCATCCCTTTTTTGTATACTTTTCTATACTTCAATGTGTCTCACCTAATTGGGTCAGGTATGCCAGAAGTAAGTCCTGTGCACACCCTGCCACTGGAACAAAGCTGTACTTAGCTGATGAGCCCTTATCAGGGCAAGACCGGTCCTAGGTTCCTTGTGTTCTAGTTCAGGAAGGACCTGGCCTGACAGTCCAGGCTGACTGTTCCCATTGGAGCAGAGTCAAGATTGATTTATATATGGCTGGGTCTAAACTGAGATGGCATGGTGTGCAAAATAATGACGGACTGGGATGCGGCCCGAGTAATTACCAGTGGCTGAGATTAATTCAAGCATTCCATCCATCACTTTTTGCATTCTTTATTGTGTCGCCTTTAAAAATGGGAAGACATCGGCAGGTGCTTCCACTTTGCAAATGAGTTACCACCTCCTTTGAGGTGTCGCTAACTTTTCAATGGTTTGTGACCACAATTGCAGTCATAAGCCACTGATACATCTCATTGTGAATCACAAAACAATTAAGGAGGGAGGCCTTTTTTAATCCCCTATCCTAACTGCAATGAGGAATGAGTGATAAAACCCCTTTGTGATTCGGAAAGCCTTCCCAAACTGCAAGAGAGGTTTATTATAAGTCAGCAAACCATTTTGCGGTCTCAAACCCTGCGATTTTGCAAATAGCAGGATATGCAACCACTAAATGGTTTTGTACATGTGGCCATTTATGAAATAAATATATCAGTAAGGAAGAGTGCTATTGACAGAGCAATATGTGAATTACCAGTATAAGAACCAGTGGAAGAACAGTATCTGTTTCTGGTGACTCTATCACCTCAAAAATAAGGGCAACTTTCTGGTATGCTATCACGGTAGGAAGCAGATATGACCCTTTTATTAAACTGCCCACTCATCTTCACCAGAAAGAACTAAAAAGTTCCTCTCCTCCTGATAATTGATTGAACTAAACCCACACATCCTTTTTGAGTCTGGCCATCAATTCCCCTCTCAACTGATCACTCTTCTATGCGTAGATTTCCCTGCATCTTCTACCTGTACTCTTTTCTTGCTCCATGACCGCCTGAAAAAGTCAACATGTGCTTTTATAGCCAGTATGAACATGTAAAGAATTCCAAGCTTTGGAGGGCTAGGTTCGAGCAATAGAAAGAAATAAAATAAAATCTGCTAGACCCCAACTCTGGGTAGTTTCCTACTTTTATATGGAAAGCTACATATTCCCCAGGGCTCACCTATAACCCCAATAGCAAAAATTATACTATGCAGCCATCACGCTGGCTAAAGGGCAATTTTACTCGACCCGTATCGAATTAGCCAGTAACAACTCTAAGGAAATTTTTGCGATTGTTCAGAGCTTCACGTCCCCGTTGGCCCAAGCAAGTGAGTCTGCATCTTCACCTTCCTGGTGTTACACTCTCTCTTGCTGTTTTAGGGATAAGATCCGGGCTATCCAAGCGGCATTTACTCCCCGCGACATCATAACGGAGGCACCTTTGGAGTGTCATTTTGCTGGTCCAGTCCATTCCTGGTCTTTATTTAGGCCAGTTGACCCATTGGATTGTCTTAAAATTCTTAAGGGTCTAAAGTCTGGCTCGCCCTCGGACCCATGTCTTGCGAGGACACTGGCAGTAGTTGCCGAGGTCGCAAATATAGAGTGGAATACCATCATCAATATGTCCCTCCAGAAAGGGGTGGTACCACAGGCTTGGAAGGAGGCTAAGATCTTACCACTCCTAAAAAAGCTGTCTTTGGATCCCCTCTGCCCAGGGAATTACCGGCCTATCTCCCTCCTTCCTGCTTTGGCGAAGGTGTGTGAGAAGGTGGTTAACAAACAGCTTACGGACTTTGTGGAAAGAGAGACACTTCTGCACCCTGCTCAATCAGGGTTCAGAGCGTCCCATAGTACAGAAACAGTGCTGGTGGAGGTGGCGGAGGCCATCCGGGAGTGCTTGGACGCTGGCAGGAGAGCGGCATTAATTCTGCTCGACCTCTCGGCGGCGTTCGACACGGTCCCGCACTCACTTCTCCTGTCACGTCTGGCTAGGATTGGTCTGTCGGGTGCCGTGTGGGGCTAGTTCCAGTCCTTCTTGGAAGGGCGGGTTGAGCAGATCTGGATTCCACCGTCCTCCTCCTCCTCCCCTCAGCCTGTATCAACAGGAGTCCCCCAGGGATCCTCCCTTAGCCCCCTTCTTTTTAATATCTACGTTACCCGCTGATAACTTTGGCGGAGGAGTTGGGGGCTAAGGTGATGGCATACGCAGACGACACTCAGTTGCTTTTTACCTGGGACAAAGATGCGGACTCTGTACTATTGGTTCACCACTGCCTTTCTTCTATCTTTATATGGCTGGCGGAGGAGCAGCTTAAGTGTAATGAAGAAAAGTCAGAGGTCCTGCTATTTGGTAAATTCCCCCGTAACTTTAGAGAGCAGCTCTGGCCTCCTGAGTTTCCATCACCTACCTCATCAGGGAAGCCAGCTAAACACCTGGGGTTATGGTTTGATGAATGTCTTTCCTTCTCGACACACATTAAGAAGCTGGCTGGATGTTGCTTCGGCCTGCTTAAAACTCTCAGAAGATTCTTCCCCTCCTACCTCAGGCGGCGAGGAAGACGGTCACATGTGCGCTGATTCTGTCACGGCTGGACTATGCCAATGCCCTTTACGCTGGTATCCCCGGGTACCTGCTGAAGAAGCTGCAGGTGGTTCAAAACACGGCAGCCAGACTTCTATTGGGCATCTCGGCTAGGAACAGTGTCCGTCAACAGCTGCGTTCTCTCCACTGGCTCCCCATGGTGGATAGAGTTACATTTTAATTATTGACTTTGGCCCACCGTGCTCTTTATGGTTGTGGTCCTCTTTACCTGCAGAGGTGTCTCTCTTTTTATGTTCCCGCACGCCCCCTGTGGTCTTCGTCCCTTTGTTATGCTCAGGTCCCTCGTTTCAAGTTACAGAGAATAGGGGGCAGCTCTTTTACAGTGAAGGCGGTGGCTGCTTGGAACGCCCTTCCTCTTGCCCTGCGTACCATCCATGACCCGGTTGCGTTCAAGAGGAAACTGAAGACACACCTATTCTCTTGGAAGCACACCGTCCTTACCCCGCTAGGCACCGCGCCGGGATACTCATGAGTAGCTGTGCGCGTTATAAACTCATCTAACATAACATATAACATAACATAACAATAACACTCTATAAAAGCCTAGCTCATATGGTTGGTCCTCTGGCAGCTTTTTAGGCATATGTTTGGTTCAATGGTTATCCATGGTGATCTAGAAAACTGACAAAGCCTTTTGCCTTTTTACAACAAACTTTGCTTGCAAAGTGTTAGCTAGAACTATATCCCTGCCAAGGTGGAAAACATCAAAGTTAATTTACTATTTTAGGCATAGTATCATCCATGCTAATCTGGAATAAATAAAGCACGTGCCTCTGATTTAAACTCCCTACAGAAGTGTACCAAGGATAACCACATGCTTTACCCAAGTGAGAGAAGTCTCTGTAGATCCCCTTTGGGTATATGGAGAGCTGGTCATTCCCACATACTTTGGATCTGGTATTTTTCTGAAAATAACCCAGCTAATCCTTGTGATTGCCAATTCTGAACTGTCTGAGTTTGATGGAGGACAACCTTCAGTAGAGTCATCTGGAATACTTGTACCAGATTATGCTTAGATGGAACATGAATTTGTGGTGTTGCTAAAGCTTTCATAATAATTGGTAATACTTATTGGCACATGTAAATATTGTAACAAAAGAGTTTGACTAATTATCCCATATTAAGGTTGGTTGTTGCAAAAGAAGTACAACACCCCTGGTCTCATATTTTGAAAGAAAACACATGCACACTGGCTGTTCTTTTGTTATGTATATACAAATGCGCTATATTTTCAAGGTTTCATTATTGTTCCCTCATTTATTGTATTTTTAGACATCATCGATGACATGTGTGTGATAGCTTTGTGTCTGTGTGCCCCACAGGGAATTCAGTGGACCCCGCCCGCCCGCCAGCTCGCCAATTCTATGGCCAATGTGATCTGTGCTGTGGCTTTTGGTCGTCACTTCTCCATTCAGGATCCAGTCTTCCGCCAGCTGATCACTACCATTGACGTACTGATCGACACTCGACAGACTATCTGGGGCAGGGTGAGGAGCTGGTCATTGTCACAAAGATATCTGTGTATGCTACTTGCCCCTCTTCAATGTCCCCACATCCCAAGAGCAATGTGTCTGAAAAACCTCCATGGATAGTATTATTAAGTGGAGTGCAGGTAGCCTTCTATGATACAAACTGATATTTTTGGTCCGTAACTGATAACGCTGGTTCTGCAGCATTTCTTAATGAAGTCCCTGAATGCGTCCATCTAATAGAGACATCTAGCCGCCGACACCTTACCTGTGAACTTCCCAGATGCCAGACTGGAACTGGAAGATTTTTCTTGAGCAGTACCCCTGCATGCCAATAGGTGGCGTCGGTCGACTCTGCCTGACATCGTCGGCATTGTTTCCGTCATCGTGACGTCCGTGTCATCAATATAGGCGCCACCTTGGCACGCTTACGTCAGTTCTTTCCCTTCCGCGCCAGCCAGTGCAGATCGGTCGAAGAGAGCTACCCCGTGTCATTTTTTGACAGACTTTTTTCTACTTTTTTTTTTTGGGGTGTTTTATATTGCGCAAACTAGTCTTGAAGGTATCAGAGCGCTTTACATGAGCACCAGTTGCTTTACAGACAGACGCATTCATTTTTTTTGTTAGGCATCGGGAGATGAAGTGATTTGCCCAGAATCACAGGATATTGAGCGTCCCTGCCGAGACTCGAACCCGGTTCCCCAGCTTCGAGGTCGACCACTCTAGCCGTTAGGCCACATCCTCCCCCCCACATCTAATTCATTTTTGTCGAAATCTTTTCATTGGTGTGTAGGGTTTCCATCATGTCTGAAAAGACCTCGCGATTCAAACCGTGCAGCGCCTGTCACCGGGCCATGTCGGTCATAAATCCCCACCTCGTGCGTCTATGGTGCCTGGAGCACGACCACGACCCCATGTCGTGCTC
This sequence comes from Calotriton arnoldi, assembly GCA_963921515.1. Taxonomy (NCBI): domain Eukaryota; kingdom Metazoa; phylum Chordata; class Amphibia; order Caudata; family Salamandridae; genus Calotriton; species Calotriton arnoldi. The sequence goes on along the minus strand of CAWUFW010002017.1, from coordinate 2,320,412 downwards.
TGACTGCCGGGTTATGTTGCCTAAAGCTTTGAGGGAGCGGTGTCAGACACCTTGGAGGTCTCCTCTGAGGTCTCGTTCCCGGTCTAAGTCGAGAGGAAGGTCTGAGCACTGTTCCTGGGGCTCCAAGCCTTCATCCTCCCATTCAAAGTCCTCAAAGGGGTCAGGTAAGAAGCACCAAAGAAGTCGAAGCGGGCTTTGACTTCACCCCGTCTGTCACCCGACGGAGGAGTCTTGAAGTGCAAGGCCTTGTTCTGTGGAACGTGTGCTGTGGTCGGCTCCGCATTTCCCTCCCTTTCTGGGACCGGGAGCGACCCCCGCCCAATTGAAAGAATTTTATGATGCCATGTGCACCATTTGTGGGCGGCCTGACTATGCTGGCGCGCCTTTGGGCCCTGCAGGCTCAGCAGAAGGAGTTCCATTGGGTTCTGCACCCGTGGCTCTGGCCCCGACGCCCATGGCTCCTCATGGATCCGTTCCCGGATCCGGAACAGCACCTGTGGCACGTCCTCAACCTTCCCTGACGTTGCATCTGAAACAGAGACTCCCAATGTCGCCGGCACGTTCCGGCCGCGTCAGCCCAATTCTCATCCCTGATGACATGGAGCCGGCTGGGCGTCCCCCGATGCCAAGGTTGGCGCCGACAGAGCCCTCGGACTCTATGTCGCATCCTCAGTCTTATTTTGAGGGGCTAGGATTAGAGGAAGATTGGGAGGGGATGCAGGACCCCTTAGAATTCCCGCCTTACACTGAAGAAATGGACTCGTTTGCAGAACTGGGTGATGCCAGTGGCTTGGATACCTCTCCAGAGCCTGGATTGTTCTCCCCTCCTAACCTGGCTACCGAAGAGTGCGCTTCTTTTGTTATGGTGGTATGTAGGACTGTGGAGGTCTTGGACCTGCAGCTTCCTACTGTGGCAGTAAAGACCAATGTCTTGACGGAGGTCCTGCAGCCTGGCGTCTCCACTTCAGAACCCTTGCTGCCATTTAATGAGGCCTTAACTGATGTTCCTCTGGGCACTTGGTCCAAGCCCAGCACAGGGGACCCTGTGAATAGAACAATCGCCTGCTGCCACCTCCCTGCACCGGGCCACCCAGCTTTCCTCAAATCTCACCCGACCCCCGAGAGCTTGATGGTCCAAGCCTCTACCTCTCGTGGTGCATTCCCTTTCGCACCCCTGGATAGGGAATTCAAAAGGCTGGATAGCTTCAGAAAGAAAATATTCTCTTCCAGCAGCCTAGCATTGCGGTCGGTAAACACTGCATGCCTCTTGGGCCGTTACTCCCATTCGTTATGGGAAACAGCTCCGCATGTGTTGCCACAAGTACCGGAGTAGGCCCGGGCTGTCCTCTCCCAAGCTGTTGCAGACAGGAGAGATGCAACGAAGTTTACCATCAGCTGTGTCCTTGACACGACAGACTCGCTTGGCAGAGCGATTTCCTTGACAGTGGCCGTTAGGCGTCACGCCTGGCCGAGAATGTCTGGCTTCTCTGTGGATGTCCAAGCTAACTTTATGGACATGCCCTTTGATGGCTCCCATCTCTTCGGAGATAGGGCAGATGTGGCGCTAGAGTGCTTCAAGGTGTCGTGGGCTACGGCCAAGTCCTTGGGCCCTTCTGTATTATTCTGTCCTGTGTCCACCTTTCGCTCCTATCATGGTTACGAAACGGGCTTCCAGCCGCGCCAGCCCAATCCTAGCCAGAGGACCGCACAAGTTCAGCAACCTCTGCATGGCTGTGAGTGCGGCTCGCACCCGACCCCGTGGCTCGGGCGGCCAGAGGTCAGGTCAGGCCACAAACTCCCTCACTCCTCCTGCTCCAAGCCCTCCTAGTCCGACCTTCCCAGAACATGGGCTTCCAGTTGGTGGCAGGATACGCCATCACCTCGGACAGGTGGGTTCTACAGATAGTCCAAAGGGGCTACTCCCTCCCCTTCGAGACTACCCCTTCCTCCATGCCTCCTACATACGATTGGCTGACGGAGGATCACCTTGCTTTACTTCGAGAGGAAGTCACAACTCTCTTGGCCAAGGGATCCACAGAGAGGGTTCCGGTGCAAGAAGTAGGCTGTGGTTGTTATTCCCATGACTTTTTGGTTGCCAAAAAGGACGGAGGCCTTCGTCCTATCCTCGACCTCAGAGCCCTCAACTACTTCCTCAAAATAGAGAAGTTCAAGATGCTCACTCTGGCTCAGGTTCTGTCTGCCCTGGACCCGGGAGACTGGATGGTAGCACTGGACTTGCAGGACGCTTACTTTCATATTCCCGTCCTGCCTGCCCATCGTCGCTACCTGCGGTTTACGGTGGGCCAAGAGCACTTTCAGTTTGCCATACTCCCCTTCAGCCTCACCAGTGCCCCTCGGGTGTTCACCAAGGTGATGGCGGTGGTCGCAGCTCATCTGCGCAGATCAGGGGTTCCAGTCTTCCCCTATCTCGACGACTGGCTGTTGAAGGCAGGCTCACCCCAGGCAGTCGTCTCCCAACTCCAGGCTATGGTGAACCTCCTGCATTTGCTAGGGTTCACTATCAACATGCTGAAGTCACACCTGACTCCTTCTCAGAAACTCGCTTTCATCAGAGCTGTTCTGGACACGGTGCAGTTTTGGGCCTATCCTCCCGAACAGCAAATCCAGGATATTCAGGCTATAATACCAATGTTTCAGCCTCTATCCTGAATTTCGGTGAGACTGACTCTGAGGCTGCTGGGCCTCATGGCCTCCTGCATCCTGCTAGTGAATCATGCCAGATGACACATGTGGGCTCTGCAGTGGGACCTGATGTTCCACTGGGCACAGCATTTGGAAAATCTCACTGACCTTGTCCAGATCTCAGAGGGAACTGTGCAAGATCGGCTGTGGTGGCTGACAAATCGTGAATGTGTCACAGGCAGACCCCACTCCCTTCCCCACCCAAATCTCACAGTGGTGACAGATGCGTCACTCCTGGGATGGGGCGGCCATCTGGGGGAGATGGAGATCAGAGGACTCTGGTCTCCGGCAGAAGCCGGGCTCCACATCAACCTGTTGGAGCTTTGTGCTATCTGATTGGCACAGATAGCCTTCTTACCATCCCTCAAGGGAAGGCTGGTTCAGGTGTTCATGGACAACACCACCGCCGTGTGGTACTGCAACAAACAAGGCGGGGTGGGGTCGTGGACCTTGTGTCGCTGGACTTGGCTGGAACAACAGGGCATATCGCTGGTGGTTCAACACCTGTCTCTTTCCCTGAACACCATGGTGGACGAACACAGCCGTCGGTGCCTAGCGGATCACGAGTGGAATCTCCATCCGGAGGTGGTGCAAGGACTCTTTCAGTGGTGGGGAGAGACTTGATTAGATCTATTCAACTCCGTCTAGAAAGCGCAATGTCAGCATTTTTTGCTCTTTGGAGTTTCCAAGGCGGCTGTCGCTCGGTGACGCTTTTCATCTTGAGTGGACCGCAGGCCTTATTTTCGCCTTTCCGCCCATACCACTCCTGCCCAGAGAGCTCAAGAAGATCACGAGCGAGCAGGCACAAGTCATTCTTGTGGCTCCAGACTGGGCGTGGAGAGTTTGGTATCCCGAGCTTCTGCAAAGGAGTATTGATCCTCCCATCAGGATGCCCCTTTGGGAGGATCTTCTGTCGCAGCAGCAGGGAAGGGTCTTCCACCCGATCCTGTCAACCCTCCACCTCCTTGTGTCGAGATTGAGTGGCGACAGTTGACAGCATTTGACCTTCCTCCCGAAGTATGCGATATTAGTCTGGCAGCCAGGCGTCCCTCTACTAAGTCGATATACGCCTGCCGATGGCAAAACGTTTGTAAATATTGTACAGAAGGGTCTATCGACCCTTTGTCTGCCTCCCTTTCTGACATTTTCCTTTTCATCCTGTCTCTTGCCCAACAGGGCTCTGCTCTGGGCACTCTGAAGGGTTACCTTTCAGCCTTTTCTGCTTTTCTACGGTTGCCAGACCAACCGTCACTATTCAAGTCCCCTATTGTACATTGATTTCTGAAGGGGCTTACACATTTGTTTCCCCCTTCACCTTTCATCATACCCTAGTGGGATCTTAACTTGGTCCTCACTTATCTAATGTTTGCACCATTACAGCCGCTGCACAATTGCCGCCTCTGGCTGCTCACCATCAAGACAGCCTTTTTTAGTAGCAATAACTTCTGCCAGGAGGGTGAGCGAATTGCAGGCACTTTCTAATGAGCCTCCTTACCTGACCATCTTCCCAGACAAAGTAGTGCTCTGCAGTAGGGCTTCCTTTTTGCCTAAAGTAGTGACACCTTTCCACCTACGGCAATCTGTCACCTTGCCCATCCTTCTATGGAAGAATGTCTCCACTGCTTGGACCCAAAAAGAGCGTTATCGTTCTACCTTGACCACACTAAAGAGTCCCGGGTGGACGACCAACTCTTTGTGGGGTATGTTGGAGCAAAGAAGGGACGTGCTGTAGAGAAGAGGACCTTCTCCCGATGGGTTATAGATTCCACTAGGGCTAAGGCAGCCACCACGGCTTTCCATCGTGGTATCCCGGTTCCTAACATCTGCCAGGTGGCTACGTGGGCATCCCTGCACATGTTTGCCAAGCATTATTGCCTGGACAATCAGGTCCGTAGGAAGGGCCTCTTTGGCCGTTCGGTCCTACAGGACTTTCTAGTTTAAACTTTTCCGCATTCCCTCCTCCGGGGATGGTATTGCTTGGGTATCTGTTCACAGGTAAGGAATCTCTATCAAATGGACAAGTTACTTACCTTCCTAACGCCTTATCTGGTAGAGACATCATCTAGCCACAGATTCCTTACCGACCCAGTCATCCTCCCCGCACTGCAGATCAGTTCTTCATGTCATGGCTTTCCCCTTCAGGGCCCTAGATTGTCTAAACACACCATTGTCAGTCAACTTCATGCTTCTGTGCTTGTGGCGTGGAAAGTCGTGAAAAGTACTGACGTCAGTGCTCCAAGGTGGTGCCTCTATTAACGACGCGGATGTCACGATGAAAGAGACTACGCTGATGACATCACGCGGAGTCGACCGACGCCACCTATCGGCGCGCGGGGGTACTGCTCAAGAAAAATCTTCCGGATCCAATCTGACGCGTGGATGTTCAGAGGCAAGGAATCTGCGGCTAGATCATGACTCTACCAGATAAGGTGTTACCGAAGGTAAGTAACTTGTCCATCTTGGACAAATGGAGATATACTGAGAATTTCTTAGCTGCACTGTTCCCCCCAGTGAAGCTTTGGAGGACACTAAAATGATCTGCTGAAGACCCATTTCTTGAAACATCCAACAGCAGACATCCACCCTGAAGAAAATCCCATGAATCACCTATAGAACAGCCTTCCTCTTCTCTTTCATGTTACTGCCCCACTATTAGCGATAAGAGAATAGTAGGGAGGGTGCTGCAGGGAAGAAGATTCTTGACTGAGTTGCACATTCCATCATGTGGACTCAAGTCTCAATAAACTGAGCCCCTTTCCTTTCACAAAGTATTGACAACAAAACTGAAGATATACCTTGCACATAGCACCACAGCATAAAGCTTGACCTGAGTTATTCAATACATGTTGCGCTACAAGTAGGCATATGGCATGCACCGTTCTCTCAAAGCTGAGAATAAGGATATCAGAAACCCTATCAACACCTCTTGCATGTCCTACTGCACTGATTGGACTTGCAGTTCTGGCTCTAGCAACCAGTAGAAGGGCCTCCAACATGAGCCGCCCAGTAAGGGGGTTGTCGGGGAAAAAAGCCGAAAATTAGATTGGAATACACCTAGATGCTACCTTGTCTGACCAAGACGAATTGCGAACAGATGGACTTTTGGGCATAGCTTCTACTTATAATGATGTAGCGCATATACCTTAATTTCAAATTGGGTGCTACTAATGAACCGGGAGCGGTGCCAGTTCCCTTAGGATGTTGTTGCTCCTCATTGGCTCTGGTCTTTCAAAACAAGTTAACATTGCGTAACATTTCAAAATTAGATGTAAAACACCTTAGGCTTCACAATAAGAATGGACAAGTATTAAATTCAAAACCATGAAGGTTTATTAAAGGTTTCAATCATAACAAAATGCAAAGGGCAATAGTTACAACCAATCAGTAAGCAATTTAATTCAATAAAATAGCATGAAGATCAGAATAAGTACAGAAAATGAATAAACTGTATCCAGCGTAATTCAGCTCTAAGGGAATAAATCAGAGGTCAGACCGCTAGTGGACCGTCTAAAAGATCAAGGTAGAGTGACTCCCACACCCATAAGATTCATACATTTGGTGGGAATGTGCAGAGGTTTCATGGTCCCATCCAATTATATTAAAGAAGGAACGATAGAGTTTGAAATCCCATTGGTGAGCATTATCCCAAAGAATCATATAGCAATTCCCATCCCCAGTGCTCATGAAACACCTTATAGTTAGAACAAATATCGCTACAATATCAAGGTCAGGTTCTCATGAGAATCACATTATAGACCCAATAGATGAGACCGTGGGAAGCATTCCCTATGTCAATACAGCATGAAAATGAAGCCTGCGGATGAAGCATCATATTGTACATGAGAGAATGTCATTGTGTTTCAAACATCATGTACAAATTAACAATCATGTGTGGAGTCCACTGTGGGGGAAAGGAGATGGAGAGAGATGACTGCGTGCACAGGAAGATGGCTGTTGACAGCAACAACCGTTTTGAAATCGAGGCCTACATAATCTAATGTTAAAATAAACACAACACCGTAAGAGAATATCTCATATTCATCATACGTTAATCACTTCATGTTAATGTAATTATGCATTTTATGTGTTGCATAAAATGCGTGCAATTATGCTTTAAACCTGCTATACCAACACCACCTGATAATTTTTTATGGTTTAAATCTTTTATTAGCATTTTCAAAAAAAACAAGCGAATACAGCAGCAAATGTTGGTTTTCGGGGGCATACCGCCAACTAGAAGCGAAACAGACTTAATGCCTTGCTGCGATTGGTACATAAACAGCACCAAAGAAAAAAGAAAGAAAAACAAGGGAAACACCCCCACAAGAGAATCCCCCCCCAACTCCTCCCCCCATCCCCACTCACCCATATGCGATATCTGCACCAATGTGTGTATATAAATGTGATCATTTCTCGGTGGGTTTCTCCGGCTCAGGGACCTCCGAAAGGCGTAAGAGTCTAAGATACTTGGGGCACGTCAACTCATGGAATTCCTGTGACAGTAGCGACACGTAAGGGTCCCATACCTCCTGAAATTCGTCCCCCTTCCCTGCCAATATCATGGAGATCTTCTCCATTCCCAAAATATGCCAGATCCTGTGTAGCCAGTTTGTGTGTGTGGGGATAGTCGCAGTGCCCCAGTGGGCCAGGATGGCCTGGGCTGCCGCTCCCAGCGCTATTCTAATCTGTCGGCCGCTGGTGGATTTCATAGGGTATGTTAATGGGTTTGGGAGGCCCAGCAGCACGTATGTTGGAAATCGTGGGAGCTGTGTGCCCAGATGTCTGTCTATATCATCAATGACCTGTGTCCAATATTGCTGAATCTGCGGGCAATCCCACAGTATATGTGTTAGGGACCCCTTGTTTCTGCAGCCCCGGCAGCAGCTGTCACTATGCGAAGGTTTGATTTTATTTATCCTGACTGGTGTGTAATACCAGTGTGATGTGATCTTAGTTAGTGTCTCTGTAGGGGCCATACTCCGTGCTGTGTGGCGGGTCCTGTAGGCTATGCCCTCCCAGTCTTTTAGGCTCAGAGATCGCCCCAGTTCCTCCTCCCAACGTGCCCGCCCAGCGTGGAAAGTGTGAATCTGGGTTTGAAGTAAGATTGTATATAACTCTGAAATCATGCCTTTATCAGACGATTTGGTTGCTCTTCCGTACCGTGGGTTTGGGCGTACACATTACTGCTAATTCCAAGGCTGATTTGATTCCTTGGATACTGGATATATATGGTTCATATTACCAAATAGAATTGTTCCGGGTAACCCAGAGCGATCCACTACTTGAAATAGAACTCAGTTTTAACCTAGTTCCGTTTTACACATTAGCGGAATTATTATTTTTGGACTCCTTGAATATTGGATGCATACCGTTCGTATTATTATATAAGAACTGTATTGGATAACCCTAAGTGACTTATCGCAGCAAACAGAATCCAGTTGCAACGCTGTGCCGACGTCTTCTAGAAACCGGATTCCACTTTGTTCGTCTAATTTGGCTTATTATTGCCCTGATTCATCAAATGGAACGTGGTCCATCTAATAAACCTTCTGCCCTGATGAAGTTCCTATAAAGGGAACGAAACGCGTTGGCTGTTGTCCTGTGTTTTTATATAAGGAAGAATAAAGGAATTTGAAATGACCATACTGGCTGAAGTGTGACTTCATCCCTGGTGCTGCCTCCATTCTTCTCCAAAATTGTGTCTCTGGATTTCCAGTGGGACCTAACTGCAGCAGGTCTCGGAGGCGATTGGCACAGGACTTGATTATTTTGTGGACATTATGATTGAAGTGCTTAACATATAGTCAGCTGCAGGATCAATAGTTTTTGGTTTTTGAAGTAAGATTGTATATAACTCTGAAATCATGCCTTTATCAGACGATTTGGCCAAGAGCCACCTTTCATATTGAGTCAAGCGACACTGCGCCTTGGCGCGATTGGAGGGGTGCATGATCCAATGTCTTAATTTTAGATAGTGAAATCGTTCTGATTCCGGGAGCCCGAAGTCCTCCCGTAGTTGGGGGAATGAGAGTAGGCCCTCTGAATCGAAGAAATGGCCCATGGAGCGGCATTCCGATCTGATAATTTTTTAAAGCATCACAACACTACTTCATCATTTACATCCCTTTTCATTACAGTTTTCTCTGCTTTCTGGTACTTCCATCTGGCTTCTTCCTGCTCCTTCATTTCATCAAAGAAGTTAGATTGGATATCATTCAATTCATAACCTTCTCTCTTCCCTTTTCTTCCGCTCATTGCTGACAGCTTCTCATTAACTCCACAATTCATCTTTCCCTTCAACAAAAGACATCTGACACCTAATACGCTAATTAAAATAATTATTATAGGTGTTGGTATCCAATTTAGAATGGTTGCTTGTATGTTACAGAGCCACTCAAAAACTTTTTCCAATCTCTAAAAAACCACGAACTGTTTCTCAAACACCTGTTTTTGAGGAATCTCTAATTCACACATTAGTGATGTTTGTAACATACCTGTTAATCTGATCACTGTTATCAGGCACGTATGTGCAGCTTTGCTGAACCTTCAACATGCAAATAAAATTCCAGAATGACTCTGTTGGAAAGACATATTAAAACCATAAAAAGAAAATTCTTAGAAAACCAGCTTTTTGCTACGGGTCAAAGAATCCCCCTTAAACAGGTTATGTAATGACGTACAACAACACACCACTTTGACAAAAATAAAAAAAACTGCATTTAAGAATTCTAAGGCATTATAAATAAAGGTGTTACACAAGGTGAGATTGGTGGTGTGCTTGTGAAAGTGAGGGCACAACAAAAGACAAATGTACAGCACATATTCCATCAATAAGAACCCGTGAAGAGTTAAATACAAAGTCTGTCACTTGGGGCAAGCTGTCAACGCCTTCTTTAGCCCCATAACAATCAGACTACATCAAGTTCACAACTTAATTCGATGATGCACTGCACTCAAGCTTATAGTTAATGGACTCCAAGCCAGGACTGTGGATGGTTCCAATTCTGTGTGCCTAACAGGATGAAGGCCCTATAGTAATACCTCCTCTCACCATTACGTTTTTTTTCCGGGTGTACCCTTTCCTTGTTGTCCTGTAGAAGACCTGTTTCCACAGAATATATGGGTCGAAACGTCAAGAATCAATTAGGTTACGAGCTTGATGCAGATTGATTGTTGCAGGGCTAAAAAAGTTTTTGTTATGGGCTAAGTGGTGTGTTGTTGTAAGCCACTAAATAACCTGTTTAAGGGGGATTCTTTGACCCCTTAGCAAAAAGGTGGTTTTCTAAGTATGGTCTTTTTTTGGTGTTAATACGTCTTCCCGACATAATCATTCTGGAATTTTATATTTTGTTGGTTTCCAGGTCCACCACGTGTATATTTAACACACCTTTAACATGTGGCAGACTCCACCCTCTTTGGCTAATAATATACCTAAAGCAGCCTGTTTTGCATAAACGTAGCGCTCATAGCCATTCATTCTTTATTAATGCTTGTTAGAGGACCATCTGTGTTAAAAGCCAATCTGCCCACACATGTAGACAGTTTTCTAATCTTCACATCATTTAAAGCTAAACCAGCTGAAGGAATCATAGAACCAAATATATACTCTACCACTTGACCAGCACTACATCTCTTCCTCCTCACAACCTTTTTATTCTTCTCACTCATCTCATCCATGTGATAAACACAAAAAAATACTAACCCCCATTTTGCAGCTACCTGCCCTGTTACTGGTAAGTTTCAAATAGGGTGTCCTCCCACACACGCAATAATTCCCTTTGATAATGGACTCCTGTCCAGTAAACATCATATTGTATTCTACATATCTTCCTCACACTCGCTCCAACCCACTATTTCTGCTGTCTTATTCTGTTTCTTTTCACGTGCCATGCATATTTGTTCTTTTTTTGCCTTATTAAGACAAAGCCTTGAATGCACTTTTTTTTTTTAAGTTTGAAAAGAAAGTTTTTATTGATAGAAATAAAGGTGTCAGTTCAGAGTTCATAACAATAAACTCCTGTCATTACAGTGCAATTTGCTACAATAAGGATAAACGAATCGGACTTATAAGTAGAAAAGAAAATATACATACATTAAAAGTAAATCGGTAAGAAAAATGGAATAGCAAATATTCTAGGAACGACTAAGGGAATCAAGGGGTTTTGGAACTTCTTGTTGAAATGGTTGCATTTGAGTATACCTTTTTGCACATGTATCAAGATATATTGTGACAGGTGACCACAAATCTAGACGTTTTGCCGCCATATGTATGGGATAAACAAAGGAGGTGTCCAGCCTATGATTATGGCAAACAGCATACCACCATGCCTTATACGAAATTTTTGTGGAATCTTTCCAATTTACAGTAATTTGCTGAAATGCAGCCGCTATTAGTAAATCAATAATCTTAACATTAAGTGTAACATTCTCCCAACAGGGTGATAAACTTCCCAGGAAGACATTAGTAAAGGAAAAAGAAAATTTAGCTCCAAAAATTAGGTTAATTTGAGACCACACTTGTTTCCAGAAACTATGTACAGTTGAGCAAGAGAATAACATATGAAATAAGTTAGCATTTGGAGAAGAACATGTCCAACACACATCTAATGCAGTCACAAATCTCTTACTCAAGGTGTTCGGTGTGAGTAACAGTCTGTTGTAAACAAAAAACAACGTTTGTATTATGTTAGCAGCTCTGGACGATTTACGTAGTTTGAGCCATAATTTATTCCACATAGACACTGGCCAAGATAGCATAAAATCTCGTTCCCATGCCTCTTCTATTTTGGATTTCTGCCTAATGCTACTTTTACCCTGCAAGCATCTATATATAGTGGAAGCTTTGGGCGTAGTTTTTAACAAAGACTGGAGTTGTGATGGGGTATTCGGAACTATGGGAGCAGTAGATGTGCCAGCTAAAAGAGTGTATCTGTCCATCACAGCCTTCTTAAGTTGATTATATTTATGAATAAAAGAGGCAGGTAAATTGAATAATTGACTAAGTGTGGGAAAGGATAAAAAGTCCGATTGTGGAGATAACTGATGTATCCATATTAAACCTTTTTGTCGCCAAGTCTTCCAATAGAATGGTTTGTTACGTATAGTCAGATTTTTGTTATGCCAAATTGTTGAATTGAGGAAGGAGTCTATATTGCTATGTGTAGGAATAAGTGTGGGTTCCAAAAGTTTAGAGGTCGATTTGATTATGGGAGTGGACATAGCCTGTGGTTTGCGTGAGAAAGAAAGGTATTCATAAAAAGAGAAAGGAGATAAAAAAGACGTTCAACCGTGGCCCATAAGGGACAATCTTCCGTGGGGTCAAGCAACCAAAGAGAGGCCTGGCGTAAGAGGAATGCTCTCTGATACATCTGAAAGTCGGGAAAGTTAACCCCGCCCTCTATTTTAGGGCGGGATAATTTAAACAGAGACATTCGGGACCTCTTATTACCCCAGAGGAAGGAAGAAAGGGAGGAGTTGATCTTCTTAAAAAATTTAGTAGAAATAGGGACAGGAATGTTGGAGATGGTATATAAAATTATGGGCGACAACATCATTTTTATGGTGTCCAAGCGTCCCCACCAAGATAAATAGAGGGGATGCCATTTAGCAGTTAAGTCTGAGATTTTTTGTATGCATTTATTCATGCATAATGTTACTGTGTCTGAAATTGAAGGAGTGACGTGCAATCCTAGATATTTAATGTGTTTGGGGCTCCAAGTAAAATTGGAAGCATCAAAATCTGATTTAAAAGCAAACTTAGTCAAGGGTAAGATCTCACATTTATCCTCATTTAATTTATAACCAGAAATATTAGAATAGGTTCGTACCTCTGCCAAAAAGGCAGGGATCGAGTCATTTGGTTCGGACATAAAAAGCAAAATATCGTCAGCGTAGGCTGCGAATTTAATGTGGGTATTTGATGCTTGAAAGCCATGTATATTTGTATTTTGACGTAATTTAGAGAGAAAAGGTTCCAGAGCTAAATTAAAAAGAAAGGGGGACAGAGGGCACCCCTGGCGTACTCCTCTCTCCAGCTCAAAATATGGGGAAATCAAGCCATTGGCGCATACAGCTGCGCGAGGGCTGGAATAAAGGAGAGAAATAAGGGATGTAAATTTAGGGCCAAAGCCGAACCGTTTGAGGGTGTAAAACAAATAAGTCCATTCAACTCTATCAAACGCCTTTTCGGCATCTAGAGCTATTGCCACAAGGGATTGTCTCAAGTGTGAGGATTTAGATAAAACATGAAAAAGGAGTCTTGTATTGTCAGTTATGTATCTGCCCTTAACGAATCCGGATTGTTCTTTCCCCAATAGGTCAGGTAGGTTGGAATCTAAACGTATGGCTAATGCTTTAGAAAAAATCTTATAGTCAATGTTGACCAGAGATATAGGCCTATAATTCTTACAATATTTAGAATCTTTACCCTCTTTTGGGATGAGGCATATATGTGCTTCTGAAAAAGAACCCGACGAACTACCCAGTGTGCTGAAGGAGTTTATTAGAGAATGTAATTTGGGCATTATGAATTTAGAAAAATGCTGATAGAACTCTACAGTGAAACCGTCTGGTCCTGGTGCTTTGTCTTTTTTGAGATGTTGAAGGGCAGTTAATAGTTCTTGGTGTGTTAGATCTAACTCCAAGGAGGATAAGTCCGGCATAGTGTGTTGGGGATCTCGGATTTCAGAGAAAAATTGCGATAAGGAGTGTTCAGAGGGTTGTGTCTCGGAAGTATATAGCGATTTGTAGAAAATGGAGAATTCGTTCAGTATTTCAGCGTCTTTAAATTTTAAATCTGACCTATCATCATAGATAGATTCAATATTTAGCTTGTTGTGTTTGACTTTTAAATAATTGGCTAATATTTTCCCTGCCTTATTTTTGCCCCCATAGAATTTTGCACTGGATTTTAACAGATATAATGAGGCGTCCTCCGTTGATTTCTTATTAAATTGCATTTTGGCTTTTACGAGAGCTGTGAGGCACTCCTTCGAGTTTGAGGTATAAAAAGAGTGCTCCAGTCGTTTGATATTCTGAAGAAGATCCTTAGTGAATTTACGGGAATTTCTCCGTTTTTTTGCAACAAAGCCAATTATGAAACCCCTCGCGGAGGCTTTGAACGCATCCCATACAGTGGAAAAGGGCATGGAATGGGTTTGATTCAGCTCAAAAAACTCTTCAAAAAAGGTAGTGAATGAGGTGGTAAACTTTGGGTCCAGCAGGAGAGCATTATTAAAACGCCATCTTTTGGGACCTGTACCTTTAGGTAGAACGTCAATGCTAATTGAGACTGGGGCGTGATCTGACAGTAGAATGGGACCAATCTCTGCGTGTGTAAGGGTTTGTGAAATGGTGTGTGAGATAAATATATAATCAATTCTTGATTGAGTCTGGTGAGCTGGGGAATAAAAGTGTACTCCCTAGTGGTCGGATTGCAGAGACGCCAAGCATCTAAGAGTTTATGTTGATTGATAGCATGAACAAAAGACTTATGGGGCTTGTTGGGAACAAAGGAGACTTTAGAGTTCCTGTCAACAAACGGGTCAAAAGTTTGGTTGCAGTCACCAGCCAAAATAAAATTGTCCTCCATGCAGTGAGTGATTTGCTTAGCTAATGTGGACCAAAAAGAGGGATCACCACAGGTAGGAGCATAAACATTTAAAAGAGAGATTGTAACACCCTTCAAAGATAATTTGACATTCAGCCATCTGCCGTCAGCATCAGAGTCTTGGGACACAAATGAAAATGAAAGGGATTTGCGACATAATATCATCACCCCGTTTCGCTTGCCATCTCCAGGGGAATAAAAACTTCTCCCACCCAGCCCCTCTTCAACTTTAATGACTCAACGTCCGAAAGATGAGTTTCTTGCAAGAATACAACATCAGCGTCCAATTTGGCTAAATGGGTCAAAATTCTCTGTCTTTTTATGGGAGAATTTAATCCCTTAACGTTCCATGTGATCAGTTTTAATGACATAAGTACTTAAGAAAAAGTTGCAATAATAATGTAACACACAAGTCCAATTCGTTATAAAAACAGTATATGATGTATGAGAGATAGGACAGGAAGGAAATGATTGATTCAGTTTTAGAATAAAGAAAAGTAGCCAAGTCGAATGGTCGGAATAAGGAAAAGGAATCGAATGACAAGATAAAAAGAGAGAAAACCCAGGTAAGAAGGTAGAAGGAGATCATAAGAGTTAGAATATTGGTAGATATAATGATCAAACGAGTAATAGATATAAGGGGAAAAGAAGAGTTAAGGAAACAAGAGACACCGATTAATGAAGAAATACAAATTTCAAAATAAAAATAAAAAACAAAAGACAAAACAAATGATATATCTAAGAAAATACAGGAAAATAGCATACTTACAGAGGAAGACTCAGGAATACTCGGGGGGGGGGGGGATGGAGCCACATGGAGCAGGCAACACAACCGGGAACGACAAAACGGGGGACCGGGGAGAGACCACAATACAAGATAGTAATCTGTGGAAACAATACCAAATAAAGACTAAGAAATCGTTGGAACAGATACGTGAAACATATGTTAGAACAATCTAAAGCGAGGAGGTCAGCATTAATGCCCGACGCCCTGACAAATGGTATAACTTCGTAGAAACAACAACAATGATATCAAAGACCATGAACAAGTACTTCTGAGGTGGCAAGATATCAAACCAAAGAAAGCAGAATCTGAAGCATTTATACCGGAACCAACAAACGTTTAAGTGTTGAGTGAAGAAGAAGGCCCAGAAGAGTCCATAACCGCCACTTTACATGAGTTAATGAAGCTCTGCAAGCGTACTGGATCTTCGTACGTCGTTGTTCTGTTATTATACGTAACCTTGAAGAGACACGGATGGAAAAGGCCATATCTGGCTCCCAAGGATCGTAAGTCCTCTCTCATGTTGAGGAAGGCCTTACGTCTGTCGGCAGTGGCTTTAGCATAGTCTTGTGCAAAGAACAGAGGCGACCCTGACCAGACAATTCTTGGAGAAGCTTTAACCGTTGCAAGCACTTTCATCAAGTCTGTGTACTCCAAGAAGTATAGGATGACTCCTCTGGGCCTCTGCGAAGGACTAGTATGCGATGGAGCATGACCCAACCTGTGGGCTCGTTGAATGTTGAGTTGAGTCCCTTCTGGCATATGAAGTAGTTTAGGGAGGAACGCCTTGAAAAAAGTGAGCGGATCCGATCCTTCAATACCCTCTCCCAGGCCGTAAATGCGTAGATTGTTCCGTCTATTGCGATTTTCAAGATCCTCTACCTGCTTCTGGAGTGTAGAGACGTGAGAGTGTAGTTGAGAGACGCTTACACATGTCTCCTTGAGAGAAGAAACAGTATTTTCGACTGAAGAGACTCTCGCGTCTAATTGAGACCAATTATCCGTTAAGGTTTGCAACTTGGTATTCGTCTCTTCCATAAAGGGTCGAAGGGCCCTGATTTCCTCAAGCAGTAACTCCATCGAGACAGGCGAGGTGGATTTGGGCGGCGAAGGAGGGTCCTTTTTAAGCCGTTTGGTGAGAGATTTCCCAGAGGTTCCAGAGGATGAATCCATATTTACTTGGGAGTGCTGATACGTGGGTCGTAGAGAATCCTCAAACTTAGAAAATTCAGTGAAAATTTTCGAATTTTTTACGAAGATATGCTTTCTGGATGGGGAGGAGCGGACTCCTTTTGTTCTGCCCATATACCGCTGACCCAAAACTCCCACTCCTAGTCAGCAATATTGTATTTGAGGAGAGCAATCTCAGTGTGGACCTGTTGAGGAAGCCTAAAATGGCCGCCAAGCAGAACCCTCACAAATCCTTACACCTCAATGCTCTGAGGAAAAGGTATGACAATCTTGCAGAAACTGAGATATGCTGGGTGCACTGGAATATAGTCAATAATATTTGTGAATGAGCATTCCGCATCTACCAGCAGTTGGCAAAGCAAAAGTGAGGAGAGGTATTCTCTGTGAAGGTATTCCATGAGACCCAAAATGGCCGCCAAACAACAATTCTGCAGACTTCCAATGACTCACGACAGCCTTTCATGTCCTCCTACCCCTTTAAAATGATGAAGATCCACACATTATCTAGGCGCTAGGGTGCAGTGAAAACCTCCAAAAGCATCTAGCAAAGGATTTACGAAATCCGCATTCGCGGCAAAAATTCAAAATGGCGGCCACGGGAATGCGCGGCCGATAAGGGGCAGAAGATGCATAAAAAGAAAGTACTTGCTGGCAACCTAAGAGGACAACAGGGTTCTCAGAACCATCCTCCAGTCTTCAGCCGCTCGCATCTGTTCTCCATTGGTCTCAGCTCGACCTGATAGCGTGGTCTCTCGCAGATACGCCGGAGAGCCTCACCCGTGCGCCGCCATCTCCGTTGGGCGCTAAGCCACGCCCCCCTTGAATGCACTTTTGAATATCTCACCTGCTTTTCTCACTTCTCCAGCTAAACTCTTTTCTTTTCCTCCGCCTTCTCACTGAACTTTACCTTTCTCTCATTGAGCTCTTCTGTAAATTCATTCTCACCTTTATTTATCTACATGTAAATTTATTAACTCCATTGTTTGGTTAATTTGCATAATGTGTGCGACGTATCTAGACATAGTCTCCATGGTTCTGCTTCCATAGTAAGTATACAAAGTCCTAACAAGAGGCACATTTTCTAAAGAAACATCAAAAGTCAAAAGATACCGTACAAGAAAATCCTGTGGATAGAACAAATTTAGTATCTCACTACAGCTAAAGCATAGGTGAGTTTGAGGTGGTGATATGCCACCCCCTCAGAGGCAGGTAAAAAATATACAGATATAAAAATCACATACTTCCATAAGTTTTTTTAATTAATCTAATAACCTAAAATATACATTCTTACCTAATTAACCTACAGAATTATCTCTATGTAATAACTTGATATCAACGCTTTTCGGGAGGCCACCCATTGCCCCTGCCAGCGCTGCCAATGACAGTTCCAACATAACTACTAACCATAGCACTGCTACAAGTGTGATAATTGACTATTCCAGGCCACCCGAAGCTATCAGATAAGCATGGGTGGGAAGTATTATTCATTTTTAATGTATATTGAAATATTAAACAGTGTTGTTGTGCTCATCTCAAAACCAAACAGACAGCGTTACCATGTGGTGGACTGTTATTAGTGCTGGCGTTGAGAATTAAGGGCATCATTATGATGCTGGGTGGTCGGCCCGCCGGCCGCTATTTCGGCGGTCAGGAGACTGCCGCCAAGCATGCGGGCAGTCCAACCGCCCTATTTGGATGTGACTTGCAGTGAGCCAATTTGTTATTCTTCACCTTGAGGATACACATGTCTGTCTGGGATCTGACTTGGTGAATCAATAGCCGCTGTCACCACTTCTTCAAGAGCTTGTCCCACCCTCTTCAAGTGCAACGCATGGTTCCATTGCGGCAATCAGGCACATTTCACAGCAGTGTTGGTCAGAAGGTTTACCTGGTGAGGGCTCTTTCAACGAGCCTCCAAACAGTTCTTGCGTGTCTGCTTCTTCATCAGTATCCAATCTCGGGGATGGGGACCGTGGCACTGTCCCTGCTCTGCTGATGGGGACACAAAGTCAACCTGACGAAATATGGCACACAACACATCAGCCAGCCCTCTGCAATATTCAAGAACAATGGCATCTAGGATCTCTACAAGTGCAGCTGTGGGTACAGAGGGGATTCTCATGGCTCTCCCAATCAACACCTCATGGGTGGAGAGTGAGCATCTGAGACTCGACAAGAGGGAGTACATCTTACCTTTTGAGAGAAGAAGAGGCGGGCACTTTTGCTCTTCTGGATTTCAAGGTACCATTGACCTGTTCCACCACTCCTGATGCTTCTGGCCTGGAACTGCAAAGGAATTTCTGATTGATGCCAAGAGGTTGACAGGGTAACTCCATGACATTATTTTTGTGCACCGCAATCTGATTCTAAATAAACAGAAATGTCAAAACCAGAAACCAAATCCCTCAGCAAGAATTTGGCTACAGTAAGACTATGGCTCCTTCTAGTCGGTTATTCTTTGACCCAGCGAGAGGAAAGACAGACAACAAACAGGCATTTCAACAAAGTCAACACGAATGTGAGTAAAAGGGCCATCGGACTTTCTAATGTGACTCAATGCCACAGCTATCCTTCTGCTTGTATTTAACAGCTGGCATGTAATGCATCACTGACACAAACTCTCTGCTATGGACCTAAATCTGGTGTTAAACCAGTACTTCTGAAAGGTCTGAATCATTCCATCCCTTGCCATGTCGGTAGGGTCATGGAAGTGTCTCACCATAGCAGGTCAATAGAGAATCCAGCAAAACTGGCCTCCCATCACACTCATCCGTGCCACATCCTGCAGTGTCAAGCCTGATTTGCATATGGATGGGTCCAAACTGGCTTAGATTAATTCAAGCATTCATCCATCCTTTTTTTTGTACAATTTAGTGGTCGCACAAAACCCTTTTACCCACAATTTGAACACCACTAAAGTGCATCTCGAAAAAAAAGCCAAAAGCATCAAGAACTCAATGACCAAAGTCCCTACTGTCCCCAAATCAAAGATCCAAAGCTGAAGTGCTCACATCTTTCATATATATTACATGACACCGAACCTCCCATATATATCCCACAATGCGTTGCGAAAAACATGTAATACACTGCTTTCAATGGCCCAATCTACAATGACACATCACCCTACTTATACTCATTTCTCCTCAATACGCAGATCAGGAGCACATGGCCGCTGTTATTAATCCACAAGGAACCATTGGAATTCTGGTGTGCAGAAGTGATTGGGGATAATTTAGTTTTGGGATCTAATTTGTTAAACCATAAAGGTCCTTCCAAATTCAATTAACCATATCCAGGTGTAACCATCTTCTGCTACCAGAAAACTGATGTAGCGCTTATACACTACAATCAAATGAAGCACTGCTGAAGAACTGGGAACTGTGTTAATTCCCTTAGGATTTTGTTGCTCTTCACTGGATTTGGTCTTTCAAAACAAGATGACATTCGATAACCTTTCGGAAATTGTGACCACCCACAGATCTGGGAATGGATTGATGCAGGTGAGTGCAACATCAATGCAAGATGGGCTGCGGGGACTTCCTTTCGACCCATGACAACAACTACAGCTATAAATAACTATAGTTAGCAGCCTTGTCAATAGGAGTCCTATTGCTCCTTCTCTTTTCCATTGTGTCAACTCTTTCCCTTTGTTTCTTGCACCTTCTCACAAGGATTTCTCACAACAGACTTGCTCCTCAAAAAAGGCAGACACCCCTTTTGTTGTGATACAACAATGATTAGGATGCTACCCGAAGGATTGCTCATGGCTCTCGCATCTGTCAACTAAATGGGTTCTGCAACAGGACTGCATGACAATACCAATCACAACAAGATATTGGTAATAACAGTTTGAATGATTCTCTTTATTCATACACTTTGTGTACAAGCACAATGCATACATTAAGCAGTCAAATTGGTATCTCCTCACATTCACTTGCTCAATTTATTTTTCTTTGCACCTTTGCAGGTCTACGATCTCTTCCCCTGGCTGATGCACCGCCTCCCTGGGCCTCATCAGCGGATATTTCACGATGCCAAGGTTCTGCGTGCATTCATCCTGCAGGAGATCAGGAGCCACCAGAAGAACATGACCAACGAGCCTCAAGACCTGATTGACTATTACCTGTATCAGATATCTGTAGTAAGTGACCGTGTCTTCACTGCAACAACTTCAGGCCATAGTAACCAAGTGAATGTACAATATTTTTGATAGTGAACATTTGCATGCCTCACAACAGTGAATGAATTTTCTCTTGCTGTATATTGTTGCCATTGTTCATCTCTGTTGTACTCATTTGATTGCCTTTATAAGCAATGTGCCCTTCTAATTCTTTTCCTGTGAGTGTGGTAATAAAGGCTCTCTATGGACTGTAGTTAAGGCTACGTGCGCCAGAGTGATGCAACACCTCACTATGCAAGTGAGTGCAGCATACGATCTACCTAAACCCGTGATGCTTGCCACTCCAAAGAACTTTTTGAAATCAGGTCAAAATGGTGAGTTTTCATGAATTTTAACTGTGTTTGATAGTCACCTTTGCGGCAGTCTACTAATGTCATGGTGTCAAGAGATAAGGTGATTTTACAAGCACCACAAAGACGAAATGCATAATTTACTCCAGTAGCACCTGCACTCCACAGACATACCAAAGACAGGACTTAAAAATGTGTACTGGACAGAAGGTGACATGTATAACAAGTGAATGTGCATAGCGCTTGATCATCACCCTAAAGCCGGCTTGTCTAGCACACTTACAAAAAATTGTGAATGAATTAATGAGGTACTTATAGAGTGCACTGTCACTCGCACACGAGCATCCTGGCGCTGAGCTAAGTTCCCAGATAAATACGGAGTGTGGATAATGTGAGAGAGAGCAGGAGGTCATAGATGGGCTAAATTGAGGAGTGGCAGAGAGGGTCTGGGCCAGAAAGAGCCAGGTTTTCAGATTCTTTTTGAATGTGGCTTCAGTGTCCATGAAGCAGAGAGAGATGGAGAGGTGGTTTCAGGCTTTGGTGCCTAGTACCATGAAGGAGTTTCCAACCGTGGTTTTAAGTCGAGAGGGTGGGAGTTTTAAAAGATTAGCATTGGATGATCTCAGCACCCTCGGAGTCTTGTAGTGACTGAAACGGGCAGTGATGTATTTGGGGCCGGTGGATAGAAAAGCTCTGAAAACCAACAGGAGGATCTTAAATAGTATCCTCTTATGGATTGGTAGCCAGTGTAGTTTCCTGAGGCTGAGCTCTGTCTGGGAAGTTTCATACCAATCTAACAGTGGCATGCTGTAGCATCTGGAGCTTATGGATTAGCTGCTTGGATGAGCTTGCGTAAAGACTATCGCAATAGTCAAGTCTAGAGGTGAAGGTGACTGTGAACGTTTTCCTGGTGGCCAATGGGATCAAATCACTTTTATTTTTTTCAGGGATTTAGGGACCAAACCACAGCAAAGGCTTCCCTCTCAACGGCTCTCTGGAGAGGAGTCTCCCACTAATAAAGGCAACTGTTTGATCCTGGCCCTTATCATTTACCTGTGCCAACACTGCCCCAATTCCATGTTCAGAAACATCTGTCTGAACAATGAACTCCTTGCTAAAGTCAGGTGCAGGATCACAAAGCCTCTTTCAGGGTTTCAAAGGCGTTTTGACACTCCTCAGTCCAAATAACATTTTTAGGCTATCCCTTGGGAGTGAGTTCTGTCACTGGTGCCACAATGGTGCCATACCCCTTATGCTTGGTTTGGATCTGTGAGTGGATACATGAGTGTCTAAGTGGGTGTCTGAGTGGGTGAGTGAGCGGGTGCATGAGTGAGTGGATCTGTGAGTGAGTGCAAGAGTCTCTCAGTGGGTTTATGACTGGCAGCTTCAGTGTCTGAGTGGTTCTGTCAGTGGGTGCGAGGGTCTCTGAGTATGACTGTGTGTGGGTGCATAAGTCTCTGAGTGTATAATTGACTGGGTGCATGAGACTCTGAGTGGGTCTATGAGTGGCTGTATGAGTGACTATACGGGTGTGTGAGTGTCTGAGTGGGTCTATGAGTGGATGTATGAGTGTTTGAGTGGATCTGTGAGTGGGTGTATGAGTGTCTCAATGGGTCTGTGAGTGAGAGCATAAGTCTCTGAGTGGGTGAGTGAATGGGTGCTGAGTGGGTCTGTGTCTGGGAAGGTTAGTGTCTGGGTGAGTCTGTAAGTGGATGCATGAGCCTTGACTGGGTGAGTGGGGGGTGTGTATATCTGACTGATTTTGTGAGTGGGTGTATGAGTTTCTGAGTGCATGAGTGACTGACAGAGTCCATAAGTCTCTGAGAGGGTCTGTGACTGAGTGTAGGAATGACCTTATGGGTGTGTGAGTGGGTGTATGAGTGGATCTGTAATTGGGTATATGAGTGTCTTACTGGGTCTGTGAGAACATACGTGAGTGTGTGAGAGGGTCTGTAAGTGGGTGCGTGAGTCTCTGAGTGGGTCTGTACATGGGTGCGTGACTCTCCGAGTGAGTCTGTAAGTGGGTACATGTGTATCTGGGTGGCTCTGTGAGTGGGTGCATGAGTGTCCAGGGGGGGCTGTAAGTAGGTGTAAGAGTCTCTAAGTCGGTATGAGACTGTATGCATGAGTCTATGAGTGGGTCTCTAAGTAGATCATGAGTCTCTGAGTGGGTCTGTACATGGGTGTGTGACTCTCCGAGTGAGTCTGTAAATAGGTGTATAAGTACCTGAATGGGTATGTGAGTGAGTGCATGAGTATCTCAGTGGGTATGTGACTGGATGTATAAGTGTGTGAGTGGGTATATGAATGGGTGTATAAGTGTCTGAGTGAGTTTGTGAGTGCATACATGAGTGTGTGACAGTGACCGGCGAGTGTGTACAAATATATATATAAATATATATATATATAGTTTTTTCACAAATGTTTGCGATGACCTTGCGATATTCGCAATGTCCCCGCGATGGTACATGGGGGTCCATGCTGGCGATCGCCTTGTCGTCACAAATATCGCATACGATTAAAAAAATCTATTTTGGACCCATAACTTGTGTCACTAACACACCCAGTTCTCAAACATGGGGTCAAAGTATTTCAACCCTGACCCCTTACGTTAGCTTTCACACAGAAACCGTTCCCGAGTGATAAAATGGCAGCCGCAACTTTCTGTTCAGGTTGCGTCCAGCCAATCACAGCATTCCCGATGGTGCGCACATTCGTGATGAATTGCGAAACCACCGTGAAATATCCGCGGCCAGAGATATAGCTATAATTTTTGGCTTAAATTTCTCAAAAACTACTGGACGCATTTGCACCAAATAACAAAAAGCCCAATCTGTGTAACAACATCTACCTTTCTGCCAAATTTGGTGTAATTCCGTCCAGCGGTTCGGGCTGTAGGTTCTACAATGCGTTCCCATGGGAATTAACATTTCAAACGCACTCTTTGTTCACACCCCTATTTCTCGGTCCCCACTGCACGGATCACCTCAAAATTTTCCAGGACACACAGAATCTACTTTGACACTTTTTGGGGAAAATTTCATGAAGATTGGTCAAAGGACGTTAAAGTTATAGGCAAGTCAAAAAATGCTTTTCCTATGGAAACTAGGTTCTAACTATAACTACCTACTGGCGACCGCCAGTAGGTTTTATATGTATATGTATACAATTTAGACAGGTGATCAGCAAGTGGAACAATAATGACAACTGTGTAGTGAGGTTATCTGATAAAGGGGAAAATGTTGTAAAGTATTGTACATGCAGGAAGCCTATGCGCAACTGAATAATCGTGATTGTTATGCAAAACAATTGCTAGAGTGGAGAGATGACAGTTTGTTAAGTTGGGATGAATGGAAATTCCTGAGGGAAGAGAACCCCAAAATACCAGTGTTTTATCTCATCCACAAAATCCATAAAAACAAAACTAGACCACCAGGGAGACCGATAGTAGCAGCTATTGACAGCCTGCTTGAAAATACTTTTACATATGTAGATAGTTTTTTACAGCCACTTGTCAGCAATCTCCCGTCTTACATCAAGGATACTACGGAATTCCTTAAAGTGATGTTTGATGTAACATGGGAAGATGACATGTACATGATGACACTTGATGTAACCTCGTTATACACGAGCATTCGACACAGAGATGGCCTGAAGGCCACACAGCATTTTCTGCGAGCAAGGGCCATGAAATACTATAGGCATAATGTTATGATCCTAGAAATGATGGAAGGGTGTTTGCAATACAATATCTTCTGGTTTAATGATGAACTGTATAAACAACTACAGGGGACTTCCATGGGTACCTGCTTTGCTCCCAACTTTGCTAATCTTCATATGGGCTGGTGGGAGGAGCAGGTGCTACATGGACCAGACTTACAAGACTGGATAGAACCCCTGGTGCTGTGGGTTCGGTATATCGATGATGTGTTTGTACTGTGGAAGGGGAGTGAAATCTCTGCGAAGGCGTTTGAATTTGAAATTCACTAGCGAAATAAGCACTAAAGTGATGAATTTCCTAGATGTGCAGATCACAGTACAGAATTCAAAATTGATTACTAATGTGTATAGGAAACCCACAGCAGGCAACAGTATACTCCATGCCAAAAGCTTCCATCCTCACACCTTAAAACGAAGTATTCCTTTTGGTGAATTACTAAGAGCAAGAAGAATTTGTAGCACAGAGGACAGTTACTACCAGACACAGAGAAATATGACATCCAGACTCCAACAGAGGGGATATACAACACCAATACTAGAGGAGGCAAGACAAAAGGTGTCACAAATAAGGAGGGAGGACATTCTCTTTTCAGATGGGGTACCTACTACATCTAGGGAAAAAGAGAAAGAAGAAACCAGATTCATAACAACTTACAATGACAAACACATCTTACTCAGAAAAGCATTAGCAAAACACTGGCACCTAATTCAAAATGACCCCATTATAGGGAAGGATTACCCTAAGAAACCACAGGTCACGTTCAGGAAGGCAAAATCGATGCGAGACATGTTAGTGAAAAGCGAAGTGGCTACAACAGGGCAAACGTGGCTTAAACCACAGAAAGGTTTTAAAAAATGCAACAAGTGCAAAGCCTGTGTGAATGGTCAGAACCTAGTGGAATTAACAACCCCACTAGGTAAAACCTTGATGATTAAACAACATCTGACATGTAAAACAGATTTTGCAGTGTATACCCTGAAGTGCCCATGCTCAAAATGCTATGTGGGCAGCACGATACTGCCAGTCCACAAACGGATTCTACAGCATTTGAGAGCAATGAAAAATAATGACCCAAGCTACCCCGTAGCTCGACATTTCCACAAAACCCATGGTGGAGACCACAAACTACTAAAATATAGTGCTATTGACAGCGTGCCAAAAGGGAAGAGGGATGCAGACAGAGAGAAAGAGCTCAGGAGATTAGAATCAAGATACATCCTTGAAATAGACAGTAAGGAGCCGACAGGGCTGAATATTGATGATGAGCTGTTTGTGCATCTCTAAACTGTCTTGCTGGAAGCTCCATGCTCATGTAATGTTTTAAACGTAATCTTTATAGAGTAGATACGTTTTTGTTTTGTGTTATTTTGAATTTATAGAAAGGTTTTAATAACACTGTATGTTGTATGTTTGTCCACAGGAGGAACTACAGTTGAGATACAATAAGGGGCACCGTGATAGGAGTTTTCTACTCTAGTTGAGAGCAGCAAGATTGATTCACAAGTCTGAGAAACAGCAAGCAAACTGGAGTACCAGCGAATACAAGTTTGATATTAGTTTTCTTATATTTTTAGTTTTACATTAGATCAAGTAGGCCCACATGGGCAACCTGAGAATATCATAGGCCCACTTGGGCAGAACGAAACAAAACATTGAAAGCTGACATTTCTTTACTTTTGTTAAACAATATACATATAACAGACCTCCGGAATTGTCAAAAATAATTTAATCAGATATGAGATAAATGAATGGAGAATTTTGCGCAGGTCTGATAATGAATTTAGTTATGTGAGAATGTTTGCACTGAAAATTCGTATTGCCAGAATGTATTTAGAATGCGTTTAATTTTGATTAATTTTGCTTGAACAACACTCCAATATGGCTGCTCCGAAAATGTGCTGACATGAGCACACCGTTTATGTTTACTATCTTTATTGTTTGAATTAAAGCACAAAATGTATAAAAAAAGTTTGAGAAAACATGGTCAGCGTCGTGACCAAGGTGCATTGGATGCATCGAAACGTGTTGCCGTTTGTGCCTTTGCCTTAAATAAAGAAGGAACGAAAAACTACACCGGAGTGCTGTGGGATCCATTCTTCATTGTTTGTGGAGCCGCTTTTCTTGATGTATATATATATATGTGTGAACAAGGGCAAGTGGTGTCCGAAACGCGTAATCAGGATTAGGAAACAGGAATAAAGCTTTGACTTGCCTGCAGTTTTGGTGGTTCGTGAATCCTTTGTTGCTGAAGTGGTGTGGATTGGCGCTGCGAGCAGACGAAGGATTTTGGTGATTTTAATATATATATATATATATATATATATATATATATATAAAATTCCACAAAGCGGTTCCTTCCGGGACCGAGCCCGCTGCCAGGTGGTGCATAATCCCGGTGGAACCACCGCCGGGTTTAGTAATATGCAGCAGTTCAAAGTAAAGACGCACACTCGAAAGTTCCTTAACGTCAAGCAAACGGTTTATTTCCTCACAGCGTTACGCGTTTCGCCAAACAAAATTGGCTTGATCACACACCGAGTTAACCACAGTTACGTGCATAAATAAACATACAAAATAAACATAGGAGTCTAGTTACACATGAGTCGATGGCTCTGGTAAATGGTCGGCCATTTTGGAGCAGTAAATGTTATGCTGTAAACAAACATTCAAATGCCCAAAACGTAATCAAAAGCAAAATTAAAGCTTTAAAAACGATGTTAAACTTAAATGCATGTTTGAAGATACACAATGTTTGCCTCTAAAATTTTACGTAAGTTAACGACCGGAGAACAGTGTCGGCCATTGTTAACTAGGTTCTGTTATATTAATGCCCAAACCTTAGCATTGTTAGATATAGCTACAGGTATACGCCCATAGTCGTAGTTCCCTAATATTGTACACAAATAATGGTGTTGATAGTAGCATGTTTGCGTCCTCAATGGGTAAATGTATGAATAATCACACTTGCTAGTTCATACTGTGTGACTATTACCCTCGAGTAAAGGTGAGATAAGATATAAGAAAATTGATATATTCATTCGCCTAGTGGCTTAGTACAATCTACCTCATACACTCCTGCCGTCAAGAGAGAAAAGGGGGCGTAATGAGTGGTACCTCAGTAGCCATCTCTTGATGATACTCAAATAGGAATGTGCGCTTAATGGGCATTGGATTCTAATAAAACATGCTTTATGTCAAAAATTATACATGTATACATATATATATAAAAGTAGAACATGTACGATTACGTAAAAACTTACATACATTTACCCATTGAGTACGCAAACATGCTACTATCAACACCATTATTTGTGTATAATATTAGGGAACTACGACTATGGGCGTATACCTGTAGCTATATCTAACAATGCTAAGGTTTGGGCATTAATATAACAGAACCTAGTTAACAATGGCCGACACTGTTCTCGGGTCGTTAACTTACGTAAAGTTAACATTGTTTTTAAAGCTTTAATTTTGCTTTTGATTACGTTTTGGGCATTTGAATGTTTGTTTACAGCATAACATTTACCACTCCAAAATGGCCGACCATTTACCAGAGCCATCGACTCATGTGTAACTAGAGTCCTATGTTTATTTTGTATGTTTATTTATGCACGTAACTGTGGTTAACTCGGCGTGTGATCAAGCCAATTTTGTTTGGCGAAACGCGTAACGCTGTGAGGAAATAAACCGTCTGCTTGACGTTAAGGAACTTTCGAGTGTGCGTCTTTACTTTGAACTGCTGCATATATAGATATATATATATATATATATATATATATATATATATACATACATATATATATATATATATATATATATATATATATATATATATATATATCAGAGGAAACTTTGTATCCGATCCAACACAAAGAGACTCGCACACCAAGCCTGGCTTGTGAAGAAGATCCTTTGATCGAAACGCGTTGCCGCTTAATCTAATACACTTTACCTTGTGAACTATCCTTGGTGTGCGAGTCTCTTTGTGTTGGATCGGATACAAAGTTTCCTCTGATTTGATAACGGGTTCCGGCACCCGTAACTCGCACCGACCCCGAATGGTGAAGGCAGCCAGCAGAGTCGGGAACTTTCGGTGATATATATATATATAAATATATATATACACACACACACACACACACACACACACACACACACACACACACACACATATGTGTGTGTGTGTGTGTAGAAAGCTAGACTGATATATATATGAAGTTTCACAGTACAACAAGTCATCTAAAACAGAAATAGTTGCCAATTAACCACTTGATATCAACTATACAGGTGGAAGCTTTCCTTCACATAATGAAAACATCTTGGAAACAAAGGTGTTTCACACTTTCACATAACTTACATCCCTAGGGAAAAGGGAAGTCTGTTATGTCACGCCCTTCAACCTCTATTTTTCAACCAATGTTTTAAATATTGAACTATGTACCAAGAGCATTTCCTAACAATTTTCTAAACTATATTTTTACTCCTGAAGTCTGCAGACGATCCCACTTCCACTTACAACGAGGAGAACCTGATTCAGGTTGTAGCGGACCTGTTCATGGCAGGAACCGAGGCCACCACCACTACTCTGCTTTGGGCCTTACTCTACATGGTGGTTCATCCGCACATCCAAGGTGAGACGCTTTCTTGAGCTTCCAAGATGAGATACTACAGTGAAGCCATTCATGGTTGTGTAGACTCTTTTCAGGTACATCCATGTATTTCAATGCACTTCTGTGGTACTTGTTTTTGAGGAACAAATACATACATCTTCCAAAACAACAAGAAAAATACTTTTTAACCTGACAATTTCTCCTACATTGACAATTTTCCCTAAAAATGCTAAAGCATCACTGTGTTTGCCTTTTGCTCTAAATTGAAGGGACATCTGATACATTCATTCTGCTGTTCTGTGTGACACCAGTCACATTTCCCACCAGAGGAAGAATCTGCTATTACTTAATGCTGGTTTATAGTCTCCATGGCAAGATCGAGTCCTGAAATATCATGCACCATATGTAACAGATTGTATATCCTAGAGAAGGATCTATCCCTGTTTAAACAAGCATTGGCAAGACCGATAGGCTTGGCTCTAAAAGGCCAGGCTATTGGCTTTACAATGCTTGTTTTCGTTGTTGTTCAATTACAAATATATACATCTTAATGCACGCACACAGATGGTGGCTCATGCAAAGCGTTTCCTATTAAGGAAAATCTAGTCCAAGACGGCTGCCGATATATATGAATGTGTTATGTAGAACAAGTCTGCATGCATCGTGACATATGCGCACGTGCCATCGTGCATCATGATGTAACTGTGGTGCATATGTGTGCATGTCTCATGTCATATGGCAAACAAATTTGTATTGTATTGTAAGTGTAAGTGTATTTATATAGCTCTTACCTGACCAGGTGTTGAAGCTCTTTTTCGGCGAGTAGCACGCTACTCCGGAACTCAAAAAGGATTAGCGGTGAATTAGTATAGGGAGATATGAAATTAATTTGTGCGGTGGACACGTGAGTTTGTTATTTGGATTGAAAAGGATAGTGGAGGGATAGAAGAGAGAAGGTTTTGCATTTATATAGCGCTTGCTTCCCCTGATGAGGTGTTGAGGCGCTTTTTGGTGAGTAGCACGCTACTCCGGAACCCAAACAGGGTTAGAGGGCAATTAGTATAGGGAAACATGAAATTAATTTGATCAGTGGAATGTTAGTCAATTTATTTCTGTAACCTGGCAGACTGACATTTTTAAACAGTAAAAACTAAAGTTTAAAAAAGTGAAGAACACAGCCTGTGCCAATGCAGAAAAAAGCTAATGAGAGGCCCTCGAGATCTCTTCAGCCAGCAGGCCTTTGTAACATAAATGAATAAAAACATTTAAACCGGGTAGTGGGATGTGGACATCAAACAGAGGGACAGGTGCGGGAATAAAAAAAAGAGCATGCAGGTAAGGGGCAGAACAACAAGCAGAGGGGAGAGGAGACATGTGCAGTCCCATTGAGCGCTTTAAAAGCAAAAGAGGAAAAAAAGTACCCCGAAGTTAGCAGTGGAAGGATACAACTCATCCATTCAGAACACTGTGAGACTGAAAAAGTAACAAGAATAAAGAGGGAAGCTGTTTAATCAAGAGCAGATATCTTAGACAGACAGCAAAGCCAGCCAGTTGTGAGCACTGGCTGCAAAGCTAAAGCTGTGTGTAGCTAAGACCTAAAAAGCAGTGCAAGCCGATAAAGGGGAAAAAGTAAACACATTGCACTTGTCTTTTTTATTGTTCCGTGCAGACCACAGAGGTTAACGTTTTTGACAAAATATCTGAATGTCACCTCTTGGGTGAACGGGAGTAGCAGAGGTTCCAGGTGCTTGCTAGAGCAGGACATCCTGTCCAGTTTTTTCTTTGCATTCTGGTACTTTTAGTCTTGCATTTGCAATCAATAAACAGAACTATATGGACTACACTGCAGTGAAAAACTTGAGACCAGATCGAGTTTGTCGGCTGTCACTCTATCCGTCAGGGTGGTGGAGGACACATTATGTCCACCACCCTGGCAGACTTTTTTCTGTCAAGCTCCAGGGGCCAGATATAAGAAAGATTTTTGCATTCGCAAATGGTGTAAATCATTATTTCTGGCAGTTTGTAGTTGCCAAACCCCCTTTCCTTATGTACAAAAGGCAATTTGGTAGTTATTTGCGATTTCTTACTTTTGGTGATTACTATTTTGTGGATTCCAAACAAGGATTCCCAAATAGGAATTTCCAAATTGCGAATGCGAATTGTATGTATGAAGCATTTCCTAATTGCTACAAGTCGCACAATGCACTTTTAGGAAATGCAATTAGTCTCAGGGAATGTTATCACCTGGTTGCAGTCCTTTTTGGAAGGTAGGACTTTTCGGGTCTTTGAAGGAGGTAATACCTCTAAGAGTATGTCACTCTGCTGCGGAGCTCCTCAGGGCTCGTCCCTGAGTCCTACATTGTTTAATGTACATATGAGACCCCTTGCAGATATTGTTCTTCCACATGGTATTAATATAGTTACGTATGCCGATGACACTCAATTAGTTGTGGCTTTAAATCACCCTGAGAACTCGTCATTCGGTTTAGGATCCTGCTT
Source organism: Calotriton arnoldi (assembly GCA_963921515.1). Taxonomy (NCBI): domain Eukaryota; kingdom Metazoa; phylum Chordata; class Amphibia; order Caudata; family Salamandridae; genus Calotriton; species Calotriton arnoldi. The sequence continues at coordinate 2,288,823 of CAWUFW010002017.1, read as the reverse complement.
AGAAAAAGTGGCTAAGTGGATGGAACTCTCCTGCCTCAAACTCAATGGAGAGAAGACGGAGCTCATGCTCCTGGGTAACCCTCCCATCGCTAACCTTGGATCAGCATTGCCTTATTGCCTTGGCCCTGCCCCTAAAACCCAGATTAAAAGCCTAGGCATGTGGCTGGACAGGTCCCTCAAATTCGACCACCATGCGATGAAACTGGCTGCCACTTGCTATGGCATCCTCAGGATGCTGCGTAAAGTTCTCCCTCTGCTTCCCCTCTTGGCAAGGAGACTCATTGCAAACACAAGGAGATGATGGACGGAGCGCTGAAACTTTTCAGACACTCACCCCCAGTCACAGATCTGGGTTGAATCCATCATCGTTCTTTAGCTCACTTCGCCACCCCAGTTCAGACACAGCTATAGGCAAATCAGTCTTGACCCTGTGCCTCATGGGAACAGTCCAGACCGAACTGCCAAGCCATGTCTTCCCTGGACCGGAAACAAGCATCCTGGGACCGGTTTCGGGCTAACAGCCCTCATCAGCCAGGCTAGCTTGAATCCAGTGACAAAGTGAGCAAGGGACCCACGTCTGGGCATACCCTGCCAACTTAGGGCGAACAAAGCAAACACAAGGAGATGATGGACGGAGCGCTGAAACTTTTCAGACACTCACCCCCAGTCACAGATCTGGGTTGAATCCATCATCATTCTTTAGCTCACTTCGCCACCCCAGTTCAGACACAGCTATATGCAAATCAGTCTTGACCCTGTGCCTCATGGGAACATTCCAGACCGAACTGCCAAGCCATGTCTTCCCTGGACTCATTGTCCAGGCCTTAATTCTTTCTCGCCTGGACTATGGAAATGCCCTTTATTTAGGGGCCCCTCGGTCAACCACAAAAAAATTGCAAATCATTCAAAATTGCGCAGCACGCATGCTATTTAAAACCCCTAACAGCCAATCTGCCACACCCGCTCTGAATGACTTACATTGGCCGCCAATCATGGAGAGAATTAAATTCAAATCTCTATGCATAGCCCACAAGTCCTTCTGGGGGAGAGGGCCTCCAATCAGCCAGACCATCGTTTCTCCATATCGTCCTAATAGACGCCTACGATCAACTAACCTCTGCCTTGCCTCAGTCCCTAGAATTAAAGGGTGAGAGGTGGCAGTCGCTCCTTTTCTTATAATGTCGCTAAACTATGGAATGCTCTTCCTCCTCATCTACGTTCAGAGTCCAATGTTCTCGCTTTTCGGAAGCGCCTCAAAACCTGGCTTTTCCAAAACCCTACTCATTAACCATTAGCTTGCCAGTCTGTTGCCGCTGCTAGTGCTGGGATACCTCCATGCATCCATGCGCTCTATAAATATTTCTAATAATAATAATTACCAACAATTCGAATCAGGTGTTAATCAGTTGCAACTTATATATACTGGTCCTAAATACATGAGACCCTATCACAATGGCGGCTTTGTATGTTCTGGCTAGGAGGATAAGGATTTTGGCTGGTATCCAGAGATGGAGACAGGAGCGGGTTTTTAGGGTTATTGTAACCTTTTTTGAGCAAACTGAGGAGATATATGAAAAGTACAGTCTTAGTAGTCAGGTTATTTTTTTATTTAATAGCTGATTTATATCCAGTGCTACAGACCCCAACATACAGAAACAATACCATGTGCAGGTACTGTGTTGCCTACACCCTTTAGCTTCTGATAATTACCAGGGAGTAATAGCAGTGGAAGTGTCCCTAAGTGCCTTTTCTCGTTTTTTCATAGGTTTCTTGATATTATGTTCTACAAAATTAATTATTATATTTATTTTCCAGCATCTCAGCAGGATTTACAGGATAAAAATCTTTTATTTCAGTGTTTGGCACATTTTCCAAATGTTATAGGCTGTGTTGATGGTAGACACATTGCTATCTGTCCACCATATGCAAATGGATTTATTTTTCGTAACTGCAAAAATACTCACTCCCTCAATATGCAGGTTGTGTGTGATGCCTCCTGTTTCATACAGTCAGAAAAAGGTAGCTAGATCAATATTTGTTGGGGCAAACAAACACATCCAGTGTAACCAGTCATAAAAGTCCATGATGTGGTCCAACTTGGGAGAAGGGAGGCCACCTTAAACCCTTCAAAATACTGGTACAAACACACCACACACGATGTCCACGAGTCCCGACAGCAACCTGCAGTGCTGTGCGCAAGCAGCCTTTAGGACTAGCTGCCGGCACTGCAGTAAATCATGTGGCTGGCTCATCCCAGACACACATGCAGTGTTCTTAAAATGGCACCTCACTGTAACTCGAGTCTCTTCACACTCGATTTCTTGGCTTCCCGTCTGCCACATACTTTCCCAACTCATCACAGGGTGGGGTCCCACCCCAAACCCTGAAACAAGCCCACACCCTTTAACCCATTGGGAAAGGTGTGGTGACAATGTTCTCCACTCCCTGATTGACGTGGAGGCTTAGCGATACCAGGCTTGTATCTTAAACACCCGGGACTAACTTTACCTAAACGCTGTCAGGGGTGGGAGACTGAGCATTGATGCTAGGTCTTTGTCGAGCTGATGACCTCACAGGCCTCAGGGCTGTGATATTGTCAGCCCGGCAAATACTTAAACTTTGGGCCCGCAATGGGAGCAACTTAGTTAATGCATGCAGTGAGAGTCACGTCACGTGTCCAGCAACATCGCCGGTGTGGGTGAGTGGGACAGACAGTGCCCCGCTTTATAGAAACTTAGAAGGGGATGTTTCTTTTATTAAAAACAGCATACGAGCATTGCTATGATTGCTTTGTTTTTACTGAATGTAAAGAGGGAAGTGTCCTGACGCCCTTGGACAGAAACTGCTGCTGTTGGGCCATACTAAACACGTGTTGGCTACTGATGATTCTGATTCCGAGATAATAAAGATTTTTATGAGATTCAACGAGTTTTCCTTTTTGGTGCCCACGGTGATTTCTGAATCAGCCTCCTTTATCATAGCAGACCTTGTATCCAGATTCCCAGGCAGCACACATATAAATGTTCCGCCACAGTGGGATATATAATAGGCTGTCTCAAGCGGATTTTGGCGACAGTTTGCTACTTGGTAAGTTAATATAAATTTTATTTACAGCCAGTTTACCATCCAGACTAATAACCCATAGCACTGTAAGTTTGCTTAACTTTTTAGAAGACAGTGGATATGCATTACGCCCTTGGATCTTAACACTGTTGTGTAGTTTATTTATTTTATTTATTTGTTTATTTGCAAAGTTTTATATATGGCTGGCTAGACCCGGAGGTATCAGAGCGCTTTACATGAGGATCAGCAAGTTACAGTTACATAATATCTTCAATTACAGGATCAAGTATAGACAATAGGAGAAACACATGAGATTACACAATAATAAGAGTTATGAGCGAGTTGCATAGCCAGGACATAGGTCTTATGGGGAATGAAAGGTAGAGGGAAGGAAACACAACGGGGAGACGAGGAAAACAATGTCAGATGTCCGGCTGGGTAGGTGCCGGCCACAGGGGTGAACCAGGGCCAAACTCCTCTATAGCTGCATAGGACAGCTCCACCGGGCATCGGCCAAGGTTGCTCGGGCTCCGGGGTAAGATCAGACAGTTAAGGTATCTGCCAAGGGGCATCGTCTTAGAACCAACGAAAAACACCGCTCCTGGTGTTCCTGGGAAGCGCCATCCACTTCGTCCTCCAGCTCGCCCCCAGGTCAAGAGTGGTGGGGGGAGAGGTGGAAGGGAGAGATTCCAAAGTCTGCAGATTGTGTGACAACCCATCGTTCTTGCCTTCAAACCTCTTGGCGGGAGTGAAGCTGAAGAGGAGTTGTGCATAGAAACCTAATCCTCATCAGATTTTAGTCCTCTAAAGACCCCCACAGCGACATTGCAGATTTGTTCAGGGCATTTTAGAGTCAGGCAAGCCCGAGTCAGGCCTTTCCTTGACTTAGCAGGTCTCATTATGCCCCAAGTATAGAGCGCTGATAATAGGGAGCCCCCTGGAGTGTCCCCGCCAACCCGGTGAGGCACGCCTCCGTGCCACGCTCACCTCACAGGATGTTTGACTAATCGCATGCGTATCAGCCGCAAAGTATACAGAGCTCTCTACGAGGGTTATATAGGGCACCAGCTCATTGAAGGATAAACAAATGTAAAGCTGGTCATGTTGGTGAAGTGCCCCTCAGCTTGGTGTGACAGAAAGGGGTTAAATCGAGCACTATCTTGCAGCAGCTTCAGCCGGCAACATTACTAATCGAAAGTGCTTCAAACTGAGAACCCGGCGCCATCTTAGGGTCAGGCTCCGTTAACACAAGGTTTGCCGTGAAAACTAAGTCGGTCCTGCATTGAAGCGTTCCTCATACACAGCAGTTCCTAAAAATACATAGGATCTGCACGTTTGTTGGACAACATAAACTAAGAGATTGGTGTCTAGACTGATTCTGGACACTCCCACAGGATATGTTAGCCTATAGACCAGCTAGCTCATAGTGCCACCATAAGCCCCCGAACCCTACCAAGGAGCTAATAGTTTCTGGCAACCACTGAACATGACAACCCTTGACCCTTCAGTACCGTACTTTTCACTCAGTCACTTGTGCTCACTTAGCCTCAGAGAGATGCACAGAATAAATGTTGGGAACGTTTTTCAATAAGCATTTAGTGAACTAGCGTCATTCTAGTATAAAACATGTTTGCTGCGACAATCAATAGACAGAAGCAAATGTAAGAGATTACAAACAACAATAGAGAAAACAGTAAATACATTTCTACCATGGTGCGAAGCAAGGAATATATGCAGGCATATATGAAAACAGCAACCGTATCGTACTCCTACTAGGTGCACCCTACCTAAGTGTACCTCAATGTACCTAGCATGTATGTAATTGTGAAGCCAAGAATCCCCTAGGAAAGAGCCAACCTCATTACCTGATGGGAGAGAATGAAGGACCCCATCTTGGTCACAAGTTGGACACTCCGCAAGGGATGTCAGACTGCTGAGTGTCGAAGCCTCAGCATGCAGGGACCTACGTGTCAGTGTCGACGTAGAAGCGTCTCCTCTGGTTACCTAGTGAAGGTGTGGTTCTTTTAGACCAGAAAGGTAGCCGGGGAGTTCTACCACAATCGATATGTTATGAGTACAATTATGTAGATGAGCCTAAATCAATAATTGTAACTATGCAAAGTAGCCCTGTCGCCCAAGGATGAAGATAGCGATACCTTATGAACAGAGTCTGTCAATCCTGTTATGTACGTCATGTGCAGGGGATTTAAGATATGATGCTAAGAATCCTCATACATAATAAATGAGGCTCGTTTCAAGGAAACCATTCTACATCTATTCAGCACACAACTGGGTAAAAGGTCATTTGCTAGAACTGTTATGGACAGCAAGGTAGGACCAATGTAGGTAAAACGTCGCTTTGCTACTTGGGCCTAGGTTAGGAAACATAACAACACCATATTTAAACCCAAGTTCAAGGAGTCAGCGGAGATACAACCGTGCTCACAAAACAACATGCTCTGTAATAGAGAGGTCATTTGGAATACTCGAAGGATGCTTCAGGTGTCTGCACAAAATTGGTGGAGCCCTCCAGTACCATCCGGAGAGCTGTTGCAAAATCATTACTACAGGTGTAATGTACATAATATTGCTATGCAGAGGGTCTTCAAAGTGTGGCGTCTGAATCTGATTCTGAGGAAGGAATATCACAAATACAACAGCAGCAGGATGCCTGTTTGCGCCCAGCGCAACTTTTGAAAGGTGCGCCATGGTGCAACCAGGGAAAGTACACCGTATTCATAATACGGCCCCTGGTGTCCAGGGAAAACAGTATTGGCCACAAGGATTGCCTAGACTCCCTGAATTCCCAATCAAAATAGAGAATGGTTGAGCAGTCTTCTAATTAGGACAAAGTGCATCTTCCCAGGTCTTCTGGAAAGGCAGAGAAGGGGGTCTCATTTACTAGTCTAAGTGTGCAGATTGGTTTTTAGCTGAAAATAGGCCCTTTCCACTATGGTTTCCTATTTGCTAAGCAATATGCAGCACAACACAAAGCGAGGAAGGGGATCACATATATTATTGCAGACGGAAGATGCTGGAAAGGAAGCAGATGTATAGCGCCTCAGCCCGCAGCGCTATAAGATTATAGGGTTTATGTTTAGAAGCCAGAGGTAACAGCTTACAGGTCATCACATCATCTATCAGGACATGAGATAGCATGAAGGTAAACCCCCATTTTGTGACGACACTTACTGTGTCCTTGATAAGATACCTTCTGCTCTGAACACAGTTTCTGAGTTACACACCACTGCACATACATTACAGGGGAGAGCCTGTAGGCAAGAAGACACATTTGCTCACATGTAATATTATACTGATGCAATAGTATGTGTGAGTAAATCACTTTCAATGGTAAATTCACATTTTGTAAACACAAAACACAAATTTATCCTCCCAAAATAAGACATTTGAATACCAAAGGACACAGTGAACTGTAATGTAGGTGCATAGAAAAACGAATCAGGCCACTCAACAAGTTCATCCAGGCCCCTAGCAAATTGAACTAGTTCCAAAGATCCACTGGCTTTCCCTTAAAAAAATGGTCATGTCAATGTCCTCACCCTTGTTGATAACTTCTTCTTTTTTTTGTCCATTATTTTTTTTTAAACTTTATTTATCATTTTATTAACGACATACATAGGTTCATGATGCATAAATTTGCAGGCACATGTCTCGCATCTCAAAGATAAAGATTACAGACATATTGACACAGATATATAGAAATAGACACATTTCCTCATCCGATATAGATGGTGAACATATTGGATCGCGTTCCATGTTTGTCCTACTTCCCTACTCCTGCTTCCCTTTTGCCCATCTAGCGCCTACGTAAGTTCTGAATGCAGCCCTTGTTGATAACTTCAACTTCTTCCTTCATGTACCATAGACATTCATCCTGTGTGTACTTTTTATCGTTTAATGATCAACCATTAGTGCATTCTTTGATTTGCATCTACCATGCTTCCTATGCTGTAAGACCTGTGTTGTTTTACCAATATTAGAAAGCCCTCAAGAACATCACATGCAGTATATAACATAACATTATTTGTTGACACAGCCAGTTTATCCAAGAATATATGTGAGCATGTGCCTTGTCGATGTTGGAGCCCTCCATGTTGAATTATCTTTCCGTGGTTATCTGGTGCCTCCATTCTCACATAGCCGCTAATGTATTAATCAGTTAGGGTCTTTAAATGACAATTTTTTTAACCCTCCCTCCTCTCTTCAAGACTGTCCAGGTATCAACTTGTGCATGTCTCTTCATGAAATTCCTTGTACATTTCTAACACTATTTTTGCTGCCCTGCTCTGGACTGTCTGTGATCTTCTTTATTTATTTTGGAGCTGGAGCTTCTAGAAGTGGACCCTGAACTTCAGGAGCAGCCTTATAGTTTATGTATACGGTGGCATGAAGACATCCTGTTAGATCTATATAAGGGCCCTTACGTTCCTCCACTGTTCCCCCACTGTCCGGGCTTATCTCATTGCTTTGACATAAGATGGTTTAGAAACCATCATGGGAAGTCACATTAAAGGAAAATCACAGCAACAGAGATTTATGAGCTGTGGTGCATGGACCAAAATATCATTATTGAATGTATGTTGGTGTCTCTCCACAGAGAATGTCCAGCGTGAGTTAGATGCCGTTCTCGGATGCAAGCAGCTGATTGAGTACGAGGACCGGAAAAGGCTGCCGTACACCAACGCCGTGATCCACGAGATCCAGCGCTATGGGAATATCATACCTGTTGGACCTTTACGACAATGCATTCAGGGGATAACACTACACGGCATTCCCATCGCTAAGGTATAAAATGGTCATGTTAATTGTTCTCGCATACACACAACACAATCTCTTGTAAACAGCCTACTGTGTAAAACGAGCCGGCCAGAATGAGACTGTCAACGCCTATCTTTTCAGTCAACGACGCAGGCATGCTGGACTTTCAATAATTGCAATGGGGAAGAAGAAACAAGTCCTCGTGCCTTGCCTGGAAGATCAAGACTGGCTGAAAGTTATCCTTTTGAGATGTGACCTGGTCACAGCTATGTTATAGGCAGTTGTTGGATATCTTAAATCAAATTCTATTGATATTCAATGTCTCTTAAATTCATAACTTTAAACATTGCATTCATTAAATCAACCTCCACAGGTCCAGACACTAAACTTACCTCTTCCATCTCTTCTTTGCAGGGAACTATCATCTTGCCAAATATCTCCTCTGTTTTGCGTGACTCTGAACACTGGAAGACTCCTCAGCAGTTCAACCCAGACCACTTCCTCGATGACCAAGGACAGTTTGTGAACAACGAAGCGTTCTTACCATTTTTGGCAGGTAGTTGTCTCCCTCCTTGTTGACTTGTATAAGTTTGAAAGAAGCAGTCTCCAAAGAGGAAACACTCCGGGGACGGAATACATCAGGAGCAGTGGCACAAAAGGTTTACGTCCCTTGATTGATACCAGTTGAGCCTATGGTAACTGAAACTTGTACCAGCCCCACACTAAACTAGCCAGCCACCACAATTCCATGCTGACTCCCACAGTGCTCTGCAATCTCACCTGAGATTTTGTGATGAAAGCGTCTATGCTGTCCACCACTTGTGAAGTTCCTTAGGTATTTGCATTCGCAGGGCAGTGGGAGCTGGTCATTATTTAAAAATCTGGTGAACTGAAGCATAATACTAGCTGTAATCTCCAGTGGGTGAGCTTGGCCTCCTCTAAGGGGATATTGTGGGGCTTCCCTGAGAAAAAAATGAATAAAATAGTTCAGTTTAAAGCATAGTTTTTGCACTTGCTCACATTCACTCACTCACTGTCACACACTCTCAATTTCACTCACTCATTTTCTCTCATACTCATTCTCAGCTCCTTCACCCTCACTCTGTAACACACTCCCACACTTCTCCCACTTTTATTCTCGTTTACACATCTCATTATCTCACTAGCACACTCCCTTGCACTCACTAACTCTCTCTCATTCTCACTAACACTCACACACACAAAAACATATACACACTCTGTCTCAAAAGCAGACACACACAAACACACACACACACACACGCACATGCGCGCGCACACACACACACACACACACACACTTATCTGTAGGCACTCATACAACTTTATGGAGCAGTGTTTTACCTACACTCAGCTGCCTGCACTCCTTACCCACCCAGTGCAGGCACAAAGCCCGCTGCCAGTCATAGTTCCTGCCTCAAGCATTGAAGCAGGTGAAGCCAGACCTGTGCAGTGAATGCAGCATGTGACCTTGTGATGTTGGGTCCATGCTGATTCATTACACAGACCTCAGCTTTTGCCTTGCTGCAGAGTAGTTTTTTGCTTATTCATTACACCCTTTTCGAGATTGTCATAGGGTGTGGCCAGTGAGGCTGTGGTGAGTTACAAAAGGGAGGGATGACAAGTAACCCAAGGCACTTCACAGCTGAAGCGTAAAGCGCCTGTGGCTACCTTTGAGTGAAACTCATGTGCATCATTAGAGGAAAAGCCCCTGAGGTGTAGAAGTTCCTGAGGTTAGGACTGCAATTCCATCAGCCGTGAACAATCTGTGTCATGGCTTGTATATGTGTCTTCATACACAGGTTCCAGTCATGTAATGTTGTGCTATGTTACTTATTTTTGGTCAAACACTACAATCACCGTAGTTTTGGGCATGTAAGCATATAGAATGGGAAAACTATAAAACAAATAAAAGCTCCCTGGAGCAAATTTATAATTACATAAAATTGTCTTTAGTTTCTGGATCTGTAAGTGAGGAAGAGCATGTAGATGGAATTGAAGGGTAGTCCAGGCCTTTGGTGCAGCTGCAGTCTTGGTTTTAGGTATTTGCAGAAGCCATTGATTGGTAGATTGCAAGAATTATTTACCATAGTAAGATCAAACAGGCGTATGTCGTTCTGAATCAATAACTTGCAGGATCGTTTTAGCGCTTTGATCTGCCAGAAACCAGCGCTAGGCACCTTTGCTATTTGTGTCACCAAGGACAGACACCTCCATCAATGAGAAGGCCAAAGTTGAGGAAGACTTTTGATGGTCCAGGCGAGGGCCTATGATTTCAGGCTAGATTGTTGGCGTCAATAATTGTTTTAGATCTTTATTCATAATTTCTTTTTTTAAAGGTACAAACCATACAAAAAACAACCCACAGTATGGGCATACTTAGAGGAACAGCAGTGCATAACAAAGTTCCTGGAAGGGTCATTCAGAAAGGTAGATACCTTAGCATTTGGATATTGGGATCTAGGGCCGCGGCGAGCGGTCCAGAGTCCAGACTTACCCGAATATGCGGAGAGGGTTAAAAACTCATATACAGGATGACCCAGTAAGGCTCATTAATTCAATAACAGACCTGTAAGAAGAACAGGACATCATTGATAGTTGATAGCGGATTGAAAAAATAGCTATCCTGAAAGAACAACCTAGAAACATTGTGGAATATCCGCACTGAATTGGTGGATTGTCGAATTTACTATCGGAGAAGAGGATTCGTTTACCTTTTCCAAGTCAAGCAGGTGACTTTCATCCTTATATCTGCGACCCTAAAGAATCTCCTTTCTACCAAGCCCTGAAAGGGACGATCCGCAAACATACCGGCAATAAATATATGTCTTGGTATCTATATATAGTGAAGCTAGATGTAAAGCAACGGAGCGAGAACTGTGTGTGGCGCCAGGACGCGATCTACAAGATCAGTGCTTTAAATGGGCAGGTGCTGTTCGGTACTGAGTACCTGCACTACTTTAATTTGAAAAGGGAGAGGATCTACACTTTTCAGCACTGCTGCAATACTACTAAAGGGAGAATGCTGGCACTTCTCAGGTGCGCAAACAGGTACTCTGGATAGGGAGTACCTACATTTCTATTGAAAGCACTGTACAAGATTGTGTACATCAAGTGGGTAATTACTGAAGTACATTTTCCACACAGGGAGCCTAACTGATTTGCCCTGAATCACACAATGTTGAGTGTATCACTGAGGTCGGGATTCGGACCTGGGTCCCTAGGTTACCAGCGAAAACCATTAGGCTGCATCTCCTCCTTGTAAAATGACTCTTCTTCAGAACTCATTGGGGCATATGAACAAGCCCCCTATCGCCACCACAACGTCACTTTTCAGGACGTTGCAGTGGCGATGGGGGCTTCGCCTTATTTACAAGGCAGCGTTAAGCCTTTTAACGTGGCTTAAAGCCGCATTGTAAATAAGGCCCCCTTTCGTGCTACACTTAGCGTGAAAGGGTTGGGCAATGGGTGTTGAGGTGCGCGTCCACCGCAACACTCATTGATTTTGACGCTGCCCCCTATTTACAAGGGCAGCGTAAATATGGGGCAGCGCCAAAATTCAGACCAGGGAAAACCTGGTCTTAACCTGGCAAAATGAAGAGAAATTCTTTATTTCTCCTTCTTTTTGCTGTTTCCATGTGTGCTGCGTTGTGCAGCACACATAGAAACAGCAAAACGCCATTGATTGTTTATGTGCAGAAAGGTGTCTCTTCCTGCACTTAAATAATCCCCAAAAAATGATGTTTTGCAACTTCTGTATGTGTTGCATTAAGCAGCACACATGAAAGTTACAAAACACCATTTAAAGACTGTTTATGTGCAGGAAGGGAGACCTTCCTGCACATAAACAATCTTCCCCTCAACGCAGACACCCTTGCACTCTGTTGCAAGGCTGCCTGCGTTGGCGCTAGGTTGCTAAATTTAGCACCAGCGCTGGGGGAAACGCAGGACTGCTCCATATTGTTGTAAAAATGGTGCAGCCCTGCGTTTCTGAAGTGGCGGATTGTGGAGTTAAGCCAAGGAGGCTAACGTGGCGCTCCGCCACTTCGTTGTAAATATGCCCCATAGTTTGATCAAATAATTATTTAACAGCTGCCACAGAATCCAGGGCTGCTTCAACGGAGTCCCAATCATGCAATCACTGTACTCTATTGGGGAGGGCTCTCTGTACCCCAGAAAGACTGTCTAACACTGGCCTAACATGCTCTAATGAATGCTGAAAACATCCCACTAAAGGAGGTCCCTTAGAGGACCTGATGCTCACTGGGGCTTCTCCCAGCCCTCACATTAGACCATGTGATGTCAATATTCTTTTAGGAAATAATAAGGGGTCCTGTACTGCTGCAGGTTTCCAACTGTACTCCTGAAAAAGTTTTGTTTATTCCAATATATACATGATCAGACAATCAGCAGCACCAGTCCAAGTACACTTGCTAACGTGTTTGTTTTCGTATAGCTTCCAGGGTAATATAGTTTACCCCATAAAGAAACCACTACTTTGCCATCACTTTCGGGGGTGTTGTCGTCCTCGTCCCACCTTTCTAGTTGGGAATGAGTTGGGATAAGTTTATGTATCTCCACAAACCAGTACTTGTGTGGGTGTTCAGTAACTGACAGGGCAGTCACACCCTGTAATGCTCACTCTTCACTTTTGCTCCTTGATTTACTCACATAAAAATCTTTCACTCGTTAAATTCATTTAGGAGTCCAAAACCCACTTTTCTGAATTAGAGAAGTGTTTTTCACTCATAAAAAGGCTATTTGTGTAAGTCTGCATGCACACACAAATAACTTTGTGAATCAGACCCTATATGTTCCTTGATCATTAGACAACACCATTTGTTTATTAAAATGTTTTTCGTCATCTGAATATTTTTCACAGTGACCACTTCACTGGCATGTGGAGTGCCAGTACTTGACATCTGGCAGGCTGTCATGTGGGCGTCAGTTTACATGTTCACAGAGCACTACTGCCTTGACAGCTATGTCTGATGGGAAGGGCATTCTGCTCGCTCGATCCTGCAGGATCTTTGATCTGAGCCATTCCGCAGACCCACCACCTTGGGAGGTAATGCTTTGGCATCTGTTCTATAGGTGAGGAATCTGCGGCTATAAGCACTCATCAGAAGAACAAGTTACATATCTCCGATAACGCTGTTTCTTGTGAATACTCTATCTAACCGCAAATTCATCACTGCCTTCCCTCCTTCCTCTTCTGTGGACTGGCCTCTTTTCTATCTTAGAAGGTCCCTAATTAGAGATCTGCGCAGCAAATTATTTTTTGGGCTTCTTGTCCGAGGGCACGGACATTATCATGAAAGAAACTGATGTCAATGCTCTAGGCTGGTGCTCATATGTGGCTTTGACCTTCACTTCCGGTGTGGAAAAGAGGTCAACGCGGAGCCACATAAAGCCACCTACCGGAGCACGGGTTGTGTCAAAAAAGTCTTCCGGATCCATTCTGGCACCTGGCGATATTTTAAAGATGAGGAATTTGCGGTTAGATACTGTATCCATCATAAAGCGCGTTACCAAAGGTCACTAATTTGTTCTTTTTAACTTAAATGTCTTACATTTTTTTTCTCAAGAACCATTTACCTCTTAACATGTAAAAGCAATCAATAAAATTAATATGCACTTTGCATAAAGTAGTTAAGTTTGTTAATATGTAGAAAAACCAAATGCTAGTCTGAGGGATACTTGACTTAATTTAATCCACCATTAATTACATGGGCTGCATTCCAGTCATTCAATGTTCTGCCGACTGTGTCATTCTAGACACGGACCAGCCATTTGACAATCAGACTTGGTCATGTTCCAAAAGGAACAGTCCAGTCTGAGCTGCCAGGTAGGGCCCGATTCACAAAAGTAATCTGAGACAAAATCCTAAACTTACTACTTTTGGTATTCACAGAAGGCATTTAGTAGTAGTAAAGTTAAGAATCCTAACTTTACTACCACTAAATCCCTTTTGTGAATACCGAAAGTCGTAAAGTTAGGATTTTGTCTCAGTTTAGTAGTAGTAAAGTTAGGAGTCCTAACTTTACTACTACTAAATCCCTTTTGTGAATACCGAAAGTCGTAAAGTTAGGATTTTGTCTCAGTTTAGTAGTAGTAAAGTTAAGAATCCTAACTTTACTACCACTAAATCCCTTTTGTGAATACCGAAAGTCGTAAAGTTAGGATTTTGTCTCAGTTTAGTAGTAGTAAAGTTAAGAATCCTAACTTTACTACCACTAAATCCCTTTTGTGAATACCGAAAGTCGTAAAGTTAGGATTTTGTCTCAGTTTAGTAGTAGTAAAGTTAGGACTCCTAACTTTACTACTACTAAACTGAGACAAAATCTAACTTTACGATTTCAGTATTCACAAAAGGCAGTTAGTAGTAGTAAAGTTAGGAGTCCTAACTTTACTACTACTAAATGCCTTTGTGAATACCAAAAGTAGTAAGTTTAGGATTTTATCTCAGTTTAGTAGTAGTAAAGTTAGGAGTCCTAACTTTACTACTACTAAATGCCTTCTGTGAATACCAAAAGTAGTAAGTTTAGGATTTTGTCTCAGATTAGTTCTGTGAATCGGCCCCGTAAAGTCTCCTCCAGACAGGAACACAAGCAACCCACACCGGTTTCGTTGCGTTTGGGCCTCATCAGCGAGTTGTAGACTGACTCCAATGTGAGAGTGAGCAAGGGACCCAGGTCTCCACATACCATTTCACCTAGGGAGTCTCACTTAGAAAAACAAAAAAGTGATGGGTGAAATGCTTGCCTCTTTTAGCCAAAGGTAATTACTTGGTCCATATTACAGGCTTTCTTTAGAGTTTGGAATTTACTCGGAGAAAGCACTTGACTGCTTCTCCCTTAGCTGAAACAAATGTGTCCGAAACATCAATGTTTGGAACAAGATCTAAGAAGTAGTACTTAAAGCACTGTCAGATCCACATCTTGGTGCCAGACAAGGAGGTTCATCTGTGAGATCTCACACTCTTTCTTCTTTCCGCAGGACACCGTGTATGCTTCGGAGAACAACTGGCCAGAATGGAGCTCTTCATCTTTTTCACCAACCTTCTTCGGTCCTTCACCTTCCAGCTCCCAGAGGGAGTGAAGCACGCAAACTTAGATTGCGTTTACAGGCCGATATTGAAGCCGCGGCCCTATGAGATTCGTGCCATTCCACGCCAGACTGGGAGCACACCCCAAACATTGAAGTCTTCCTTTCTGGCTTCCAATTCAGATTAAAGTCATTCTGTTGTGATTATAAAAATGAAAGAAGCCTGTACAATTAGTATTGTAAGCCTATAAACTGTCTTATACAATGTTCCTTATTATAAACAGTGTTGACATAGGAGGTGACCTGCACTGGCTGCCATTAATGTTCTGAATATGTATCATGTTGGCTGTGCCAGCTTGCAACAAGGATGTCTAAGCACATTCTTTGAAGGCCTCATTCACACCTTCTTTTGTGAATTATGCTTGACTAGGTAAATGATGGCCATCCAGTTTCATTGTATTCAAGTGTATTCTAATATGGAAAACCTTGTGCTCCACAACAATCGTGATAGGGGGCCCCTGATGTACAGAGCTCGGTAGTGTCTTGGCCTTTTCTGCAGTCCCACCTGACTCTACAGTGCTGGGTCGATAAATGTTTGCAGCCCACTGGAATTTAGACTCCATGCCCTGGCCCCTGAAGCCATGACTTGGTTCTCAGCAGCCCTGTGGAGATGATCGACTAAGTGCCTCATTTAGAGATTGACGGAAAGTGAGCACAGACATAACTTGGTGGTGGTCGTGCCCATCCAAATCCAGGGTTCCCCACTTTATTTCGAGGTGAGGGAACCACTGAATTTCTGACTTTGGCGCCTTAGCAGGATCCACAGTTGGACATCGTCCACAGTAGGTTCACCAGTTCACAGTCATGGAACCCCTGTCCTGTTTAGGTTATGGCTAAGGCCACAAATTTTCCCTGTCCAAGTCTGCCTTGCAGGCATGGTGGACCCAGGCAGTGAAACACACGCTGGCCATCATACAAAGAGAGAAAAGTCCTGAGGTGTTGGGTCCATTGTGTTCGTTTCATGGCTCCAGTGCGGCATTCATGTGTACATAGAGTACACCTTCCACAGCAGCAGATACTGAAGGCACGTAGATCCCCCATGTACCTGGGGATCACCGAGTATGGCAGATGGTCTTCTGCTAAGGCGAAAAGGTCATGTACCTCATCGACCTGGTGACACTCGCCAAAGTTTCGATGAGCCCACAACTGCTCTATAATGCTTTACCATCGCTTCCTTCTGCTAACTTTTTTTAACATTAGGTTGATACTTCCTTTGATGGGAGTAAGCGTTCACTTAAAAAATGATGATGATGACTGATGAAACTTCTGCATGTTAAAAGGTCATCCCTTATTATTAATAAGAAATTGCCATTCCCATGATGATTGGTTTTTAAATTGAAGGTGAGTGAAGGACACAAGTAGCATGAGATGGAGACCAAAGTGACATGTTTGGGGACCAAAGTAACATGTTTGGGGACTAAAGTGACATGTGATTTGTGAGAAGGGAAGACAAAACAGAATTAGAAGTTAAATTGAGGATCCAAGTAAAATATGCTGGACCACTTTTAGGGTTGTTGCACCATTTCTGTTGAGAATTGCAAAAATACTGGTGTGGATAGACCTGTGGATATAACAAAGATCGGGGTCATTTCGATGTTGTTAGAATGGGAGCGCCACCACAGTACTCCCACCCTGCCAAACTTGCTGCTCCTCTACCACTTAAGAGCTGGATGGCAATCAAGGTTTCTGAAGGCTGAGCCTCAGCTTGTTTTCCCCTTGGAAACCTCTAACATGATGGCCCATCCGCCACTGGGCCATCAGGTGACATTGTCATAGTGACGGTCATCCTGATCTATTTAGGGCGGAGTGACTTTCACTGGTTTCCCCTTAACAGATATGGCAGTCCCATGCAGATATATCGAAACAAGAACCCAATGTGGGAGAAACAAGGCAGTTGCTTTTTTGCCATCAAGAAACAAAGGGGCATAGTTGCAAAAACATTTCGGAGTGTGGAGCTGCGCCAAATTTGGTAGCACGGCGTTCCGACATTTTTAAAATGCAGGGATGCACCATATTCACAAGAATACAACGCATCCCTGTATTTCCCCTGCGCTGGCACAGAAAAAGCTGCCTAGCGCCAGCGCAGGCACCCTGCCGCCATGTGGCAAATATGCCTGCGCTGCACGGGTGATTGGACACCTTCCTGCACATAAACAATCAATAATGGTGATTTGCTCTTTCTATGTGTGCTGCAGAATACAGCACACATGGAAAGAGCAAAAAACGAGGAGAAATTAATAATTTCTCCTCGTATCGCCATTCTAATGCCTGGTAATCCATGACATTAGCCTTGTAAATCTGGAGAAGCGTCAAAAAGCAATGGGTGTTGCAGTGGAATGCCCACAGCAACACCTATTTCCTGCCCAGTAGGTTCACCAGTTCAAAGTCATGGAACCCCTGTCCTGTTTAGGTTATGGCTAAGGCCACAAATTTTCCCTGTCCAAGTCTGCCTTGCAGGCATGGTGGACCCAGGCAGGGATACACACGCTGGCCATCATACAAAGAGAGAAAAGTCCTTAGGTGTTGGGTCCATTGTGTTCGTTTCATGGCTCCAGTGCGGCATTCATGTGTACATAGAGTACACCTTCCACAGCAGCAGATACTGAAGGCACGTAGATCCCCCATGTACCTGGGGATCACCGAGTATGGCAGATGGTCTTCTGCTAAGGCGAAAAGGTCATGTACCTCATCGACCTGGTGACACTCGCCAAAGTTTCGATGAGCCCACAACTGCTCTATAATGCTTTACCATCGCTTCCTTCTGCTAACTTTTTTTAACATTAGGTTGATACTTCCTTTGATGGGAGTAAGCGTTCACTTAAAAATGATGATGATGACTGATGAAACTTCTGCATGTTAAAAGGTCATCCCTTATTATTAATAAGAAATTGCCATTCCCATGATGATTGGTTTTTAAATTGAAGGTGAGTGAAGGACACAAGTAGCATGAGATGGAGACCAAAGTGACATGTTTGGGGACCAAAGTAACATGTTTGGGGACTAAAGTGACATGTGATTTGTGAGAAGGGAAGACAAAACAGAATTAGAAGTTATTTTGAGGATCCTACAAAATGTGAATAGTACCAAGTAAAATATGCTGGACCACTTTTAGGGTTGTTGCACCATTTCTGTTGAGAATTGCAAAAACACTGGTGTGGATAGACCTGTTGATATAACAAAGATCGGGGTCATTTCGATGTTGTTAGAATGGGAGCGCCACCACAGTACTCCCACCCTGCCAAACCTTCTGCTCCTCTGCCACTTAAGAGCTGGATGGCAACCAAGGTTTCTGAAGGCTGAGCCTCAGCTTGTTTTCCCCTTGGAAACCTCTAACATGATGGCCCATCCGCCACTGGGCCATCAGGTGACATTGTCATAGTGACGGTCATCCTGATCTATTTAGGGCGGAGTTACTTTCACTGGTTTCCCCTTAATAGATATGGCAGTCCCATGCAGATGTATCGAAACAAGAACCCAATGTGGGAGAAACAAGGCATTGCTTTTTTGCCATCAAGAAACAAAGGGGCATAGTTGCAAAAACATTTCGGAGTGTGGAGCTGCGCCAAATTTGGTAGCACGGCGTTTCGACATTTTTAAAATGCAGGGATGCACCATATTCACAAGAATACAACGCATCCCTGTATTTCCCCTGCGCTGGCACAGAAAAAGCTGCCTAGCGCCAGCGCAGGCACCCTGCGGCCATGTGGAAAATATGCCTGCGCTGCACGGGTGATTGGACACCTTCCTGCACATAAACAATCAATAATGGTGATTTGCTCTTTCTATGTGTGCTGCAGAATACAGCACACATGGAAAGAGCAAAAAACGAGGAGAAATTAATAATTTCTCCTCGTATCGCCATTCTAATGCCTGGTAATCCATGACATTAGCCTTGTAAATCTGGAGAAGCGTCAAAAAGCAATGGGTGTTGCAGTGGAATGCCCACTGCAACACCTATTTCCTGCCCCTTTGCCACAGAGAACTGCGATGGAAGGGGCATATTTACAAGGTGGTGTTAAGACACATTAAGTGTCAAAGAAAGTGACGCTCCGGTGCCAATAGGGGCTTGTAAATTTTCCCCAAAAGCTTTGAAAGTTTATTTCTTGAACAAACAAGTTTGCTGAGCAGGTGTAAGAGACATGGCACCCGCTTGGTGAATTGCAGTGACTTGAGTAGAGCAGTCACACTGGGTGGTCTACGCAAGGCACTCATCCGTGCCTGCTTGCCAGGCCTGGACCCCTAAATTTGGCAGACGGTCCTCCATCATGGAAGGCAAGTCCTTGACCTAAGCGGACTTTAGTTGTCCAGCGGGCCACCCTCCAGGATCTCAATGACATCACTAGTGCCTTGAGGAATGCCTTTAGATGTTATGGTATTAAAACTGCTGGGTAAACTGACACATGAACGTGCTACTTTGCTTAGCGCATTTTCTCTTAAATTGGTAGCTGTTTATTTTTTATATAATTACAAAATGTCCATTAAAACTACATTTTAAAGAGAAAGGTTTCCTGCAGTATTTATTGATTTACTTATCAAAAAGTGACACAATGAAGTCATATGTATTCCAGTGAATAATAATATACTTAAATGCTTTAGAAATGTATCTAAATTTCATATAGGCACCATCAGAGGGGCGATTTTAGTGCATTGAGGCTACGAGGCCCGTGACGGCACAGCTATTAGGAACAGCTGCTGTTTAAGTGTGTTTATTTTTGGATAACGCCCCGGTTACTTACCGGTAATCTGCATTACTCCAAGTATTGTCTTCCTCGCCACATGAGTTACATAGTGAGCTTTAGCTCCACACCAGAACCTTCCAAAGCCAATTAGCATCCCAAGCCTCCAATCCCTCCCAACATGGACGGCCCCCATCACCCTTGACCCATTTTAAGGGGAGGGTCGACCCACCTCACTTCCTGTAGAACTACCAAGCCCCAAGAACCACATAAAGCCGATAGCCAAACAGGGAGGGAGGGATGGGAATTCATGTGGCGAGGAAGACACTACTCGGAGTAATGAAGATTACCGGTAAGTAACCGGGGCATTACCTCCTCGTAAGTCTTCCTCGCTACCAGAGTTACCTAGTGAGCATATACCCAAGCCCAGCAGCTTCATGGAAACTCACAAGAAACCATAGACAACAGGATAAGGTAAAACAGGAGGCTGAAACCAAAACAAGGAAAACAGCTGGACAACAACCTAGAAGAAGCACACAAGGCGCGAAAAACAAGAGCCGGAAGAAACCAGCTCCCAAGAACTGCCTCAGCAAAGCCCCCAGCAGAAAGACAACCCAACACCACCCGGCAGGGGACCAAGAACAGAAGCGGGGAGGACCAGGCAGCAGCCCAACAGAGAAACGCAGAAAAGAACCCCGAGAACGAGGACCAGGAGACAGACAGACCCCTGGCAGACCGACCCTGCACCCGGCAGACACCTCAGAACCCTGTGCAACCTAGGCCAGCAAGATTGACAGCTGAATCCAACCACCCGGGGTGGAGACAGAAGGCATACGACCAGACCGTACAGGACCTACGGTGACAAACAAGACGCCACAGCAGCAAAAAGACGCAGTCCGACCCAAACACAGCAACACCGCTCGTCGGACCACCAACAGCGAGAGAGCAGAATCCACCAAAGAACCAACGACCGGAGGGAAAGTAGGAGACAACACCTTACGGGACCCGTGGACAACCGAGGAGACCGATGGCAGATGCACAGGAACCAGATGCAACACAATATGGTCTGGCAGGATCCGCAAGAGCGGAGGAGAGCGCAGAAAGGATCCCAGCACCCGAATCCGACCCGCAGATACGACGGTCACCAAAAAACAGGCTGGCCATGGACCCCAGTGGCTCAAACGGACGCCCCGGAAGGGATCGCAACACCAACAGAAGAACCCAGGATGGCGCAAGGCAAATTGCCTTAGGATGGCGCAGGAAACAACTCCGAAGCAACCCGGCTTCCAAAGGATCCAAACCAGCCAACAGAGGAATGCGGAATGCCTGCAAGGCCGCCCACTGAGCCCGAAGAGCAGAAGGGGCCAGGCCCAAGGCAAAGCCACCAGAAAGGAAAGCGAACACCCTCCCCGGGGCCACAGAAACAGAGACTAATCCCACAAAAACACACCATTGAGAAAAAGACCCCCAATGGCGAGAATAAGACAGAACAGAGGGGCCAATTGAGCCCCAAAGCAGCGCCACCACCTTCAGGGAGCAACCCCGAGATAGCAGGCACAATCAGACAAGAGCCAGGGCCGAAGGAGAAGACGACGCAGAACCCCCACAGGAAGTGGAGGGCCCCGCAATGGGTAAGGAAGAACCGGGAATGCCCAGCACCCCGGACAGCCAACTCCCTCAGCAGAGGAAACCAAGGGAGACGAACCCAGGTGAGTACCACCAACAGAACAAACGCCCTGTCCAGGCCAAACAAGCCCAGACCCGCGTAATCAAAGGAAATGGAGGATAAGCGTAAAGCAGGGAGCCCGGCCAACGGAATGACAGCGCAACCAGCCGCCACGCCCCCGAACACGGGAGGAGCGAGCAGAAGCGAGGCAAATGAGCAGTGAACTTTTTGAGCAAACAGAGCCACCGCGGGGGACCCAAACCGTGCCTGGAACAGAAGGGACACAGCCGCCCACAGGGAGACGGAAGCCATGGGAGGAAAGACCCTGCACAAGAGAACCGCCACGTAGCACTCTGACCCCAGGAGAGAAACCGCCACGAGTGACAACCCGCCACCCCTTCCAAGGACAGATCAACCGTGCAAAAAGCCAAAGGGAGCTAACCCAGCAACACCCCTGGAGAATGAGGCAGGTGAAAGTCCGCCCGGACTAGAAACAAGACGCCCCCGCAGGGCTGGGGCAAACCCCAGACAAGCCAATCAATGGAATGGCCAACATATCCCAGAAGCCGGACGAGAAACCCGCCAGCAGGTGATCCAACCGACCCTGCACAGACCGGGAACTCAAGTACGCCCCCCAGTCCCACAGGCTGGCAAAGGCCGCAACCAACCGGGAAGGGGACACCAGAAAAGGAAGACCGCAGGCCACACCTGCAGACAGGGTGGGATGGGAGCCATGTGCCTGACCCCCGACCCAGAATAAGGGGAAGAGATTGGACACCACCAACCACCAACCCAGACCGGACCCAACCCGTGGAGACACAACCACCGGTATAACGGAGTCCGTGGAACAAAGACACCACCTGGACAAGAGAAGGCACACCAACGGGAACAGATGAAGACAAGCCCAGGGGAGCAACAGGCAGCCGCAGACAGCAATACCTGCACCCCCAACCATGGGTCCGAGACCAGGAGACAATCCAGGACCCCCCACAAGGGCGCCAACCGCCCTGCAGGAAAGAATACCAACCCCTTGACCAAGTCCAGAGGACCCTCGATAAACACCAAGCCCTGGTCAATAACCCAGACGGGACTACATGTGGACGAACCGGAACCCATGATGGCCCAGGAGCACGTAGACTCACCGGTCAGGAAGAGCCCCCAAGAGAAAGAGGATGTAGAGCACAGCCAGTTAACAAGGTACAAAAGCACCCGAAACCATTCCCCATGGAGGAACCCGACCAAGGGAGTCAACCCCATCACAGAGGCCAGTGGGGCAGAGGACAAGCCAAGGGGGGGCGCCTGGAATCGGAAGATCGTGCCCCACACACGAAACTGGCGGTGACAACGAGGCGAAGGGGGACAGGCACATGGAGGTAGGCAACCAGCAGAACCAAGGAAGCCAACACAACCCCTGCACCAGGAAGGGACCCAAAAACCGGACTTACCAGAAACAGGATGGGGAAAACTCCAAGACCCCATCGACAAACCCAATACGGAGAGAACCTGTCCACCCCACAGAAGCAACGAAACCCCCCCATAAAATGCATAGCAGCAGAGCCGAAGAGAGAAAGTAATCACCTACCAACAATAGAGAACTGCAGGAACACAGCACCCGACTAACTGCACAAGAAAAGCACAGATAGAGACCACAAAGGTCGTAGGCAATGTACAAGACCCCCACTGCGAGGTCGAAACACAAACTCAAAGAAAGTAACATTGCCATAATTATTGACTCAGAACTCACAATCAGCGAAAAACACCAGGATATGAACACATAACCTCTGGCGTAAGAGTCTGAGACCTTAACCACTAGGCCACGGTGACTCATACAGGAAAATGACAGAAGGGGGGGGAACGGAGCTGTATGCCGACCACAGTTAGAAACCATGCAAGCACCCCCCGCAACCATAAGGGGCCTCGAATCAGGCAGGGAATATTGGCCATCCACCCAATAAACAACCATTAGGCAGGCCAAACCTACTCCATACCGGAAATGCATAACCCCCCAATCAAGCACCCCAAAACAGCCGGAGAGCAACAAGCACAACGACAGGACCACAAAAGGGCTGAAGTACATCGGGCCCAGGAGCCGCGGGAGGCGCCGCCCCCCTGAAGGCTCAACCCATCGGAAAACACGAAGGAAGATCGGAGGTTGGAAGAACCGCCTTCGCCACATCGGGAGATGCGGAGGAGAGCGCCCCGCGCCCCACAACCCCTCCGAGGGACGGCGTGGAGGGAGAAATGCGGAAAACAAACAGACCGGGAATAGACGCGTCGGTCAGCAAAACAATGCTGTATGCTTGCGACCACTGCCGGAGCAGAGACGTTGGGCAAATCCAGGTGAGCTCACAAGTGCAGAGGAGCATAAAACGGCAGATCTCCAAGACGTCAGAGCCCACTAGTGTAGAGCAGAACCAATAGCAGAGCCCCATACAACAGCACCCGCTAGTGCCAAGCAGAACAATAGCAGAGCCCCATCCGCCAGCTCCCGCAAGAGCAGGGCAGCCACAGAAGCCAAACAGAGCCAGGAGAAACTCCCTTGCCACCAGACGGCAGCCACAAGGCATGGGGGGAAGGGAGGGGAACCCAGAATATGAGCCAGCTAGTGCAGGGCCTCTCCCCCAGGGCCGTGGGACCTGCTAGAGCAGGACCTCGCCCCCACTTACCTGAAGCGCGCTCTGGAAGAGTCTGCAGGCAGAACAAAAGAAACAGGAATTTGGGTGGGTTGACCCTCCCCTTATAATGGGTCAAGGGTGACGGGTGTCGGCCATGTTGGGGAAGGATGGGAGGCATGGGATGGTAATTTGCTTTGGAAGGTCCCGGTGTGGAGCTAAAGCTCACTACGTAACTCTGGTGGCGAGGAAGACTTACGAGAAAGTAATGACTTCCACAAAATCAAACACTTCCACTGCGGCTGAGGAGTTGTGTGCAATTTCAGTTCGTGTTTTCTGCATTGAAAATGTGATTGGAAGTGTTCTGCAACATTATGGGATGTGAAGTTTTACTGACGATACAAAGAGTGCTCAGTGGCAATGCGGAGAGCGCAAGGTAAGTGGGTTTATTAATTTTATTTTACATATCCTGTCGTCTGTCAACTCCCTCCCCGCCTCACCGCTCTTACCTGTGCCGGCCGCACCTGGTTTTAAAGGTATTAATTGAGCACCAAAATGGTGCTTTTTAGATTGAGAAAGACTGCTGAGCAGCCGAAACGCGTCTCTCTTTTCCTTGTTTCCGTGTCCGGAGAGGCGAGATTAATTAAAAAGGGTTAAATTTCTCCTGCCTTCGAGTGCTAGCTCTCTTACTTATGTAAGTTTTGGAAGTTTGTGGAGTGTGTAAAGGTACTAGCAGTGGCGACATTATAAGCACCACCAGGGATATGGAAGCATGTCAGCAAAACCACTACTCTTCTTGGGAAAAAAATAATTATATATATATATATATAACAGCTTCAGTCTCCTATGGTTAAAAAGAAAACAATATGTAATAAGTAATATGCACTACCACCTCACTTTCAATGATTGAAAAAACCCAGCCGCAATCTATTTCTGTTCCCATTTGCAGTCTAACAGTGCCGAAACACAAACTATATTGTAAGAGATTTCTTTCTAAACCATCAGTTCAGCACTTTAGGGGTTTTCCATACAATTGCGCAATAAATTCCAAGCAGATATGTAATGATGTCCATAAATTTAACACTCATGGAACCCAATCTTCTGTTGTCCATTATCTAAATGTAAAGATATAGATGAATCAATATCTTCAAAATTCTTGATAGGGGACTATCAGTCAGGCATACACCTACCATAATCCAATTTTAACGGCAATTACAGAGACCATAGTGATTTTCTAATACACCCACAAAATACCACCAAGAGCTCTAGGAGAGCATGTCTAGCACCAGTATGGTGCTGATGAAGGAGTAACCCCAAGGATGAACCATGGGTACTGATGAAGTAGTAACCCCAAGGATGAAGCATACCACCTAGTGTGGGTGAGGAGTTATATCCTTTTTCAAAACATTTACATCACTGTGTGAGATCATGATCACACACAAACGCCCAGCCATTGGAAATATTAAAGTTGCTTCCCTTGCACTAGAGCCTACCAGTTCCTTAATGTTGTATACTCAGTATTAAAGGAGGTCGTACAGAGGGTGTGGCTAGACACCAATGGCCATGGCTGCATTCCAGTGAAGCTGCCGCGGTTGTGCCGGGCCCTGAGTTCCAATGTGCTCCATGGCGGGGCCTCCACTGCCCCATGGCATGACATGCGCCTGGTGAAGGTCAGGAGGACGCCCAGCGACAATGTTGTACTTCGGGATCGCTAAAACATGCTCTCCTTGCAGCTCGTTGATGAGAGGGGGCGTGTCCTTATTGGCAGACCACAGTCTCCGGCTCCGCCTCACTCTTGCTCCGCTGCCTGCCGGTGCCTGCCCCAGCATGGTTGACCCCGAGGGAATGTGTGGCGCACCCGCCACCCGAGCTCGATCCACACCGCTGACATCTGTCCCTCTGCTGTGCTGTAGTTCTGCCTGAGTTGCAGTCAGCGCGAATGAAACACCGTGAGTAGGGAGATTCCGGACGAACCCCCCGCTGGGGTCCTGGAATGATGCCATCCACCTCCCTCTACTAACTGACCGTGGCCACACTGGACACTTACTGCCCCAAGGGTGCACCACAGTTTATTTTCCTTTGTCAGGACTTTGTGTTTGGTTCAGATACATCAATCATCACTTTTGATAAAGCTCTATATTCATAAGTCATCTGTAACAAACTTGACAACAAGTGCACAAGCTAACCCATTGACCTTTTACCTGTTAAGGAAAAAGGTCATGTTAAGTCAAATACATTACAGTAAATCACTTTACATTTTCTACTACTGTCTTCCTTCGCATCCTCCTCTCCCCTGCTGGCCTCCAGTTCCTGGGTTAAAGAGAAGAAGGAGCAAAGAGGTAAGTGGCCCCTCCAGGCCCACACCCCTCAGGTATGGACAGGGGGGCCCCTTTGGGTCCTCAGGTGTCGTTGACTTCATTGTTGCCTGAGTCTTCCAGGGCCTCCCCTGTGTGAGGGTCCAAGGGACCCCTTTGGGTCCTAAATTTTCATCTTCACTGTCCTCTTCTGATCCGTCCAGTGCAGCGTAATCATGCAGGAGACTGTGGGTCATCTTTCAGTAGGCTAGGGCTATGTCTCTTTCTTCCCTTCTACCAGGTTGTTTCTGGAAAACAGAACATCTTTGAAGCAGCACAGGAGCCTCCAGCAATCCTGGAGGTTTCTGATTGCTTGTTTCACAGGGAACCAACCGTACATCACTGAGTCCGTGGTGATGCATGATGTTGGTATGCAGCCCCTAAGCTCTGTGCCTAGGGCCTTCTGCAGGTCATGTGCGTCCGCGCACTCCCAGAAGAGATGGTAGGTCATCTTGTCTGCGCTGCACCCTCTTGGGCAGGACTTGTATCGGTTGAGCCCTCTTGCGTGCTTGAAGGTTCTCACTGGCAGACATCCTTGGATGGCCATCCAGGTGATATCCTTGTGGTGGTTGGTCAGGTGCTTGGAGGAGATGTTCTCCCACACGTGGTCTGCTGTGGCAGAGGGGAGGGCACTGATCGGTTCACTGATGTCCCTCGTACGTATCTGACGTTGGACGATATTCGGAGTCCTCTTGGCCGGGGCAGCACCCTCTAGACCAAACTCCTTGACAAACTTTTCCACTTCCTTGTAGAATCAGGGGGTGTCCCAGTTGTAGGGGACGGCACTGACCCACTCTGCCCATCCAAGGTGCCTCCACGTTGGCAACAGGAAGAAGCGTGCTATCCAAAAGTTGGCATGGCTTTTATCGTTGGTCCTCAGGGTGGTCCTCATACAGTGGCACACGGAGATTCCCCTTAGGATGGTGGCCATGTCTGTCACTCCCTTGCCTCCCTTATTCTGGGTCTTGAACATCACCTCCCTCTTCACTCTGTCAATCTTGGTGCTCCATATGAAGTAGAAGATCATTCTCGTGAAGTCACACCTAATATATAACTTAAACAATAACATAATTACACAATTTGCATAATGAATTATCAATTAACTAATTATTATAAGTTAACATTAGTTATTAATTATTATAATTAATTTCCTACACACATTTTACCCATACTAAAACCACAACACACCCAAACCAACCAAAAAAGTGAATGTATTACACAATTTACTTTATTTAATTAATTATAAGAAATAATTTTTAATTATTTATAATGAATTTACTTCTCACCCTATACCGCTACAAAACCCAAAACCTGCATGTAAAACGTAACTTAAAAAATAGTAATTATACAATTAACATAAATAATTATCAATTAAATAATTATTATTAATTAAAAATAAATTATTCATGAATTATAATTAATTTTCTTCCCACCCTACACCCATACACAATGCACAACCCACACCTTAAACTTAACTTAAAACAAAATTAATTAAACAATTTACATAAATAATTATCAAGTAAATAATTGATAATAATTACAAGCTAGTTATTCATTAATTATAATTAATTAACTTCCCACCCATTATCCCTACAAAACCCACAACCTGCACCTAAAGGTTAACTTACAAAAATATTAATTATACAATTAACATAAATAGTTACCAACTAAATTAATATTAATTAAAAATTAATTAGTAATAAATTATAATTAATTTACTTCCCATCCTGTACCCCATTAAACCCCACAACCCGCTACGGTACTAAAAATGACAAACAACTATTACATTAAATTTAAAAACTACTAAAAATTTACAAACTATATTAAAAAACATTAACAATATTTAGACAAACAATTTATAACAAATACAATTAACAGATATATTAAAATACACAAAAATAATTAAAAATTGATATTAGTAACAAAGATATTTTTAACATCGATATTACCAACATAGATATTTTTGTAATCGATATTAACACTTTCTATATTTTTAACATCAGTATTACTTACCTTAAGATCAATATTCTTGTCAACAATATTCTTGCTGACGATATTTGTAGGGAAGTAGGATCTGCTTTTATGGTTACCTCCATGTTTTGCCTGGTGCTATGCTGTTTCTGACTGGGATCCTGCTAATCGGGACCCCAGTCTCTGTGCTTTCGCACCTAAATTAGTATGGTAAGTACTTAGGTGCATCCCAGATTGGACACTGGTGTACCCTTATCAGTTCCTAGTATATGGTACTGAGGTACCTAGGGCATAGGTACACCAGGGGTCCCCCATGGGCTGAAGCATGTATTATGCCACCCATGAGGGACCACTCAAACTGTAAGTACAGGCCTGCCATTGCCGCCTGTGTAAGCTGGTGCTAGCACCACTTACAAAAGATATAGGTTTCCCTATATCTAAGGTCACTGCACTTAAAAGCTATAAGTCACCCCTAGAGCAGGCCTTTCAATCCTGAAGGCAGGGTGCTTGGTTCTAAGTGTGAGGGTGCCCCTGCATGAAGGACACACCTACAACCTTCAAGTCCATTCACCAGGGTTGTAAGTGCATCAGCCACTAAGATACATAGGGGCCGATTCCGATTCGGGCCGGAAATCTCTCCGACCGAGCCGGACCCGGAGAGATTTCCGACCGAATCGGACTCTGGCAGTCCGACCGAACGAGTACGATGCGCACGCATGCCATCGGACTCGAGTCGGTCGGACTCCCATTGAAGTCAATGGGAGCCTGTCGTACAACGCGTACGCGGGCTCCCATTGACTCAATGGGTGCGAGGCGGACAAGGGCGCCCCTACAGCAGGTACGCGTCGATGCGCATCGCGGCGTACATGCACAGGTAGGGGGACCCATGGGTCCCCCCTGTGTGCGACTCGCGCGCCTACGCGTACAGGGGGTCCGACGCGGACCCCCAAAGTCCGGCTCCGACAGCTTTTCCGAGCCGGACGGCGCGAGTCGGTCGGACTGCTCGCGGCGCGCATCGTACTTACCCGGCCGGGATACGTCTCCACAGCGCGGTGCGAGTCGTGTCCATGCGAGTCGGTCGGAGCGTGTCGAAGCCGCGTTCGAGTCGGTCGGAGATTTCGCGGGTGCCTGCATCGTACTCGCTCGTGCCTGCATCGTACTCGCTCGGCCGGACCCGCGTACGATTCGGTCGGGAAACAGGGCTCCGAATCGGATCCGGTAAATCCGAATCCGATTCGGAGCACTACCGGCCGAGATCGGAATCGGCCCCATAGAGTGGCCATGCGTCATTACGCGATGACCATCTCTAAACTGGCTGTAACGAACCCTATCATGTTTGGCATCAAACATGTTGGAATCATACCCCCACACCGTAAACGGTGTGGGAGGTATGATTCCATGCACTGTAAAGCTCCTCTGGAAGGCCCTCAGTGCTCCTGGTACCAGTCTTCTAGACCTGGACAGCACAACATGGATGCTGCCAACCAGAGACACGATTCTGCCCTCCTGCTGCTGAGCGAAGCTCGAGTAGGGGAAGGCAGAACAATAGGTATCCTGTCACAGGGGGGTGTGACCACCTCCCAGACAGGGTTTAGTGTATTGGAGCCGGGTGGGAGCGCTTGCCAGCGCCACTCAGTCTGCTTGAAGAGCACATTTGGTGCCCTCCTTGCATAGTCCAGTTCAAACCAGTTCAGTGAGCCCTTGGCACGAAACTGGACAAAGGACATGGGAGTATCCTCCCCACTGTCCGACCCCTCCCCTGGGAGGGAAACCTGAATCGTCCCAACTCTTTCCTTAGGGTATTTAAGGGCTTACCTGAGGGTGGGTCCCTAGATTCGTCGTGGGACAAGATTCATTTCAAGATACCACTTCTTCTTCGACCGTCTGGGCACTCTGACCTTCGCTGGACTTCGCTCTGGGCATCAAGGCTGCAACCGGGAAGACTTCTGCTGCTCCTGATCTCGTCGCCCCGCTCGTCTGCTGCAACGTCCGTGCCTGTGCTCCATACAGGAACCTTCCAAGGCCTGTGGTCATCCAAGACACCTGAAGGAATCTCCCTTGAAGTGAAGGAGTCACTTCCCTCATCTGCAGGCACCGCAACTAAGTTGACCGGTCCGCTGATCCCGGGCTCCCACGGACTCCGAAAGGCTCAGCAACACAGGTGGTGGTTTTTCACATCCCATCCCTCGAGGCCTGCCCTGTCCTCTCACCAAGTTTGAGGCCAGTATCCCTCGTCGGAGCCGCAGGAACCGAACCCCTGTGCACCGCATCGACTTGCTGTTGAAAAGGCTTGTTGGCTTCCTTCCATCAAGATCTTCGGGAGCCAAGTAGCCCCAACCTCAAGCATCTCCTGTGACCAAGATCTTCGTCCTCACCGCATCACTTGCACCGTGGGCCTGCATCTTTGGTAAACTGCTTGAGGTCCTCTTGTGACTCCAGTGCCTCCGGGCTGTGGGTCCTCTTGAGGGTCTTCTTTGATTTCTGTAGGCTCCCCTGATTGCTCGGGGCCTGCTCTGACTCCCCTGCTTGTAGTGAGTCACCTGGACCTTGCTGGTCCCGACACTACACCTTCTTCGCTTTCCACCATGTTTGCAGTTGCCTAGGCTTGTTGGTGCTCTCGACGGACACCTACCCCTCAACTCTCGACATCTGACGTGGGACAGCTCGTGAATGGCTCCTGGTCTTCCAAAGCATCGCCTGGTCCTCACAGCTGCAGCTCCAAGGTCACCGGCATTTCTCCTGCAGCACTCAACATCGGTGGGCATTCGCCTTCCGTGCCTCCTGGTCACGCCTGAGTGGCATAAACTCTGTCCCCTCTGCTTGCAGGTACTCCTCAACTAGAATCCACCTTTGGGTTCCACCAGACATTTTCACCTTCTCCAGCAGCGGCATCTTCCTGAAGTCTCCCATTGAATTCGACGACGGTTTCCGGCGCCACTTCACACCTATGCACCAGCTTCCCTGGTGAAGGTATTCTGGTTCCTGGGGTATCCACAGGGGGGTTGCTCTCCATGGGGTTTCTTACGGGTACACTGGGAAGGGTCCTTCTTCTTTAAAATTGCAACCGCAACTTACCCATTGACTTGTATTGAGCCCGTGGTCATGTTCCCACTCTGCACACAGCCTCCGTGGGGTTCCTGGTGACTTACCTCAAGTGGTTCCTTGGGTCCCTGGCACTTCTACGTCTTCTGGGTACAGTCTTGACTCGAGTCGTGGTTCGCATACCACTATTTTAGTATATGGTTTGGTCTCCCCCTGGAGACCACTGTGTATTCTGTGCTACGTACCTGTTTCTATTGAAAAGTATTGTATGCATTGTGTATATCTCCGGCGAGGAGATATCGGTATGTGTTAGTGAGTGTCTTATAATATATACATATTTTTATAAATACACTGTGTGGTTCTTTTTCACTTAATCTATACCTATAAGATTCTGTTCTGGTAAAACAAGCTGCTTTACACTCCTTCTGGACTAAGCCCGAAGGCTGCTCTCCACAGCTACTACTTAGAGAGCTTTCTAAGGTTGTCTAAGACCACTAAAATCACCATAAGGGTTGTCTGGATTGGTGCAGGGTGCCCACTTACATAAGTGTGCATCATATACCAAGCCAGCTTCTCACAATATTTCTGTATCACGATATTTGCAACTCAATATTTATGTAGGTCAATAGTAAAATTTCTGTATTTTGTCTGAATACTGTATGTTTCAGAGTAAGTCCTGTGTGCTTGCATCGCTACGCTGGATCAAATTACAGTCTGGCCCTTTCAGTCAAGGTTGATCATCCCTGAGCAAAGAGCTGCTGACCCTGAGCACCCAGGGTCCACAAGTCAATACCTACTTTCTTATAGAGACTTCTAACCAAAGAGTCCTCACCCTGTGAATTTCCCCAGACGCCAGACGTTTGTAGCAATTCCCTTGCACACCGGTAGGTAGTGTTGTGCAGCTCTGTGTTGGGTCTGTCCCATCCCGGATGTGACATCAGGGCCACTGTATATGCACCACAGCTGTGCACTGACGTCAGTTCCTTTCTTTGCGTGTCTGCCGACACAGATCCAGAGCTCTTGAATTCAGTCACATCAGACAGATTTTTTTCTATCAAATTCTACAGTATGCAGATATGTCACTGCCAAGACTACAGGGTTTAAACTGTATCGTGACTGCAACCAACAAAAGTCAGTAACTGACACCCATGACATCAGTCTATGGTGTATTGGCATCAAACAAAATTTGGCGTTGTGTCCTGGCTGTTCCAAGATAAACAATAAGGCTATCTGTGACTGAGAGGCAAAACTCGTTGTCGCCAAACTTTGTAATTGAAAGAAACAATCTCGGTCGAAATCCAAGGCGTGGGTCCACTCCACCAATTCTCGCTCCCACGATCAAACATCAGATCTCAGATAAGTCCAAATGTCCCACAAAAAGCATAAAAGTCTGCCTCATCGTGCCACTCGGTGTCACACAAAGTGCCAGACACTTCTAGGTCCCGAAGTCGATCCCCGCACTCCCCTGGCGGGCCCAATTCCAACGCAGGTTCTGCTTCAACTGTGGCCCGGATAGACAATGACACTACAACAGCTCTAGCTGCTGACGCTGCCCATGGACCAGATTTTTGGTGCCTCACCACGTTCCTCTGGAGGTCCTATGTGGCCGATGAATCCGAGTGGGCCCCCAGTTGGTTGACTGTCGGTGGATCCTTCCTCAATGCTAACTGTGCCCCTCGGCCTCAAAGAGAGGCTGATATAATTTCTGACTTTGGTCCCTCTGGGTTTGGCCCTGGCACCATGCAAGATGTCTACCTTGGTGGCACTAGCTACACCACCTCTGGTGCCATGACTGACACCTTCGGCTCTGGTGTCAACGCTGATGCCGACATCACAGGCACTGGCAACGGACCAGTTAGTATTGTCAGACTCGGAGACACATATGCTCTACCTCCCAGAACTTGACAATGTGCCCACTCAGAACCTGACACTTACGCCCCACAATATGATGTTGGGGACAGTGGCGGCTTGCAGTGGGAGTGCTGCGGGGTGGTGGGGCGGGGCAGGGGAGGGGCAGGGTGGGGGGTAGTGGAGTCGGACATACGACGGAAGGAGTATCTACTTTACTCCTTCCCGTCGTATGTCCGACTCCACTACCCCCCCACCCTGCCCCTCCCCCGCCCTGCAGCACTCCCACTGCAAACCGCCACTGGTTGGGGATGATGATGGTAATGATGATGAGGACCAATATTATGATGACAATCTTTTTGATGACCTCCAAGAAGTCAGTGGTCTGGACACTTCCCCAGACATTGGTCTCTTCTCACCAAATCCAGCTACGGCCACTAAGGAGTCTGCCTCCTTTTCGATAGTCATTTGATGAGCAGTGGAGGCTCTTGACCTTACTTTACCCACCCAAGAGGTCAAGATTAATGTACTTGCTGAAGTCCTTAACCAGCACAGAACCACCAGGAACCTCTCCTCCGGGTTAGTGAGGCTCTAATGGATATTCTGGTAGGCACCTGGGCAAAGCCAGGTTCTTGCCCTCCAGTTAATCTGCAGGTGGACAACGGGACAGGCAGTGCTTAATTTAAGCCGGTGGTTTCTGGTGCTCGGCACCGGAACTTAATTGTCAACACCGGCACTTATGACAGTCTGCACTGCTTATCTAAATTAGAGATTAACACAACAACAGTTGTTTATTATTTCAATAAACATAGAAAATGACTAATATCTGCTGCCCAAGCCATTATTGTAGCTTTGTGGTCTGGAATAGTCTGAAATGCCATTCTTGTAGGGTGCGTTGATTAGTAGTTGTGTTGATTCTGTCACTGGCAGCACATATAGGAGCAATTAGTAGTGCAAGCTGCAGTGCCTCATGATGAGGGCCCGTCACTTATTTTTCACAAATTAAAGCACTGGGCACAGGCCTGCCCCAGGAGAGCTGGAATTCCTGCTGCAGCACCAAACTCAAGAGAGACCAGTGGCACATGTAGGAATCTGGCTCTTTATACAGTGGAGCAAAAAGAGGTACACTGTGTAAAGAGTCCAGGCAAACCCCAGTTAGGTGTATCGGAGGGCAGTGCTAAGCATTTGTTGTACTCACAGAGGCAATAAATGACACACACTCAAGAATAAATCCGAGGCCAAGTTAAAAAAATAAATTGCATTTTTATATACATTTTGGTACCAAGGACTTTGTTATCAAGTGAGCACTTTTTTAAATATTAATTTTTACAAATAAGAAAATAGTTCAGTTCAATGAGTCTTTACACAGCAATGCTTCCCTATGGGAGAAAAAGGCATATGTTGCATACAGGTATTTGTGATTGGTTTCTGGGGGTCTCTACATTGGGACTTAGGGGGCCAAGGTCCAAAGTACCACCAGCAGTTACTCGGTACCTGCCCTGGGGCGTCCGGATGCAGAGGTGCGGTCCGGTTGGTAGCTGTGCGTGCTACGCTGGTAGAAGGAGGGGGGCCACCTACAAACAGGCTGCAGAGGGGGACTTGGGGGTAAGTCCGGGAGCTCCCAATGTGGGGCTCGGGTCACAAGGGTCCTGGGAACAAAAAAAGCAGTCGGTTTGCCGGTACCCAGGCTGGGGCACTCAAGTGCAGAGTGGAAAGGTCGGCTGGGCTCTGTGCATCCTAGGGCTTTGCATTCGTTGTTCTCACTGGTCGAGGGTTCAAAATCAGGACAGCTGGGCCACTCTGTAAGTGGGTCCCTGCAGTGCTGACATTCCTCGATGGCTGCTTTGTCTTGGAGTTGTTGGAGTCTTGACTGGACTCTCACGGTCTTGGCTTGCTGCAAGGGTTTTAGTACCCTGGGTATTGGTCCTGTGCAGCTCCGGTTGGTCCTAGTGTCCTCTCACTTAGTGAGGAGATACATCTGACCTTCAGGAGCACATGTACCTCTTCCTGGGGGGCTGTGGCATCGGGCTGGCCGGTGAGCAGCAAGTCGGTGAACCGGACTTTGCTTTTCGGTGGCTGCGGACTGCAGGGGAGTAGCTAGACTACTCCAAGGAAGATTTGCTGGCAATTTGCAAAGGGCTGGCAGTCTTCTGGGGTTCTTGAAAGCTGTTTAGCTGCAGGACGAGTCTCTTGTCACGATTGTCGAGACCTGTAGCGGGCAGGCAGGGATTGGTGCCAAAAGTCCACAGCAGTCTTCAGTTCTCGCTTTATCTCGTGCCTCTCTGTGTCCTGTTCTTCTTGATCCATTGAATCTAAGATTTTGGTGTTAGGGCGGCACCTAAATACTCAATTTAGGTACGTTACAGGGAGTGACAGGTAGTAGCCAATGTGCTACTTACCTTTTGGGGGTGTCTACACCCCCTATATGAGCACCTCCTTTGGGAAGTGAGCATAATCCTGACCCAGAGTGCCTAATTGCACCAAAACTAAGATGGTGGAATTTCTAAAAGTTGTGTCCTCATCAGGTGGCACACCGTAGGGGTGGTACTAGGCTGCAAGAGGCACACCTCTCCTGACTAGCTACTTTTTCTGCCTGTCCTGGTGCCAAATGGGCCTGGCCCGGGGTGGTATTTCCCCCGTCTGGGGAAGCCTTGGGTCGCATATCGAAGGTGGCAGAGGCCTTTGAAGCCTCCTGCCTTGATATGCTGATCACTTAGCCATCCTGCTTGGAGGAGGTGACAACACCTCTGGCCGGAGCAGGCATTGTTTCTGCCCTCAGAGAGCATGGACTCTCACCTGCAGAGGGCCAGGCTGGTCTACAACAGTCAGCCACAGCACTAGAAATCAATAGGTTTTCAGGGGGCACCTCTAAGGTACCCTCTGGGTGCATGTATTAATAAATTCATCACTGGAATCAGTGTGGGTTTATTAATACAAGATTTTTGATACCAAACATCTGTAGTTTCAGTGAAGCCAACATTTAGCTGGGGAACTCGTAAACACCAGTGTCTAGCACATGTACTCAAAATGGCATCCCTGTCCACTTGTAATATCTAAGAATCCACTTAGACATCACAGGGGCATATCTGCTCATGCAGATATGTTAACACATGTAGTATAGTGCACCCTCCCTTAGGGTGCGCTCTGCCTTAGGGCTGTAAGCCCTGCTGTAGGGGTGACTTACCTTTACTGCATGCAGGTTCTGCAGGCATGGCACACAGGAGGTGGGCCATGTCGTGTCTTCACTTTTCTCTGCACCATGGCATGCAGCCTGCAATGGCAGTTCCTATGTGGGTGCTGAGAGGTGCCTCAGGGTGGCACAATACATGCATCCCTTAGGAACCCTCTTTAGCCTCTGCGCCCTAGGTACCATGGGTACCATTTACTAGGACTTACAAGGGATGCTAAAGGTATTGCTAATTGAGGGGGAAATTGTACATTTTTAGGGAAAGAGATCTGGCACTGGGGACCTGGATTGCAGGAAACCAGTGCATTTCTGTCAAAATTGCATCGGATACCAGGTATAAAGTGGGGGTGATCATGTCAAAAAGGGGCACTTTGCTACTGTCCAAGCATCTATGAGTTGCTTAAGCCCCAATGTATCCCTCACCACTCTCCCTCACAGGGAATCCAAGAGAATAGAGATATTCGCTGAACGAATGTTCTCCTTGGCCAGTCTCGCACTTAGATCTGTGAATACAACATGCTTCTTCAGCAGATATTCACATGCACTATGGGCAAGGCCACTAGAATTATGTGGCAGGAGAGGGCCAAATTAAGTGGCAGGGTTGAGTAAATTATGCGGCAAAAAAGGCACATTTTGTGGCATTATGCAGCACATTTTGTAATAGTATTAATAGAAGCGCGGTGAGAAAAAAAAGGCAAAACGGAAGAAACGATAGAAATAAGAGAAGAAACAAGCATTTGCAATGCAATAGGTCTCGCATTTGTGAGAGTTTAAGCTATTAGCATTGTAAATGACAATGCCTTTTATTTATCTCTTTTGAAAACCACACAGAAATAAATAAAAGGCATTGTCATTTACAATGCCAATAGCCCAGTCTTTCACAAATGCGAGACCTATTGTTTCGTTGAATATAATATTGAAAATGCTTCAGTTCTGCCACGATGAGACTATGAAAGAACTACAACAAGTGTCTTCGAAGTTACATCAAAGGCAGTAAAGGGCGGTACTGCTGCAGAGTTAAAGACTTTTTTTTCACACTGAGGGTGAGGGCAAAAATGGAAAGCCCGATAGGGGCCCATCTCAGCACCTGCTTTTTAAAACTGCCAGTGCTGAGCACTGGCAAGACCCGGGCCCACTTAATGCCCTAAGTGAAGGGTTTCCAAAATAATTGCAGCATATTGCCTCATAGGTACCTCAAAGACGCCATTACCAAACTATAGATGACTTCCAATTGTCATAATATCAATAACCATGAGGTGGGCGTGGTTTTTATAGTCGGTAAGGGATGGTATAGGCATGAGTCTTGAAAGTCTTTTTTTCTGTTGAAAGCAAGGAGCAAATTACTGGTGATCATGTCCCCTAAACTCAGTGCACCAGGACGCAGACAGCACTTTGTATTAATTTTCCTGCCTTCGAGTTCAGAGCTGTTTCCAGCGTGCTGCGTCGAGAAACTGAACACTTGAGCTGTAAGGAAAACAGTAACTCGGTCCAGGAGCCACAGATGCTGCAGGGCAACATTCTCAACTTCAAGTTATTATCGAGCATTCTGAGAGCAAAATTTATGAAAATGACTTACTTGGATGGAGGTTGTAGTAAATAGTCTCTTTGAACTCTGGCCGATTTGTAATACTTGATTCCTTTGGGTCTGTAATTTATGTTCATTAAGGGGCCGCAGTGAAGATAAGTATTTCATGTATAACGCTTTTCAATGCTGGAAGGCTGTTCTGCACCAGTAAGATACACAAGTAGGCACGCTATACATTGTATTGTATTGTAATTGCATTTATATAGCGCTTACTACCCCTGACGAGGCGTTGATGCGCTTTTTCGGCGCGTAGCACGCTACTCCGGGACCCATAAAGGATTAGTGTTGAATTAGTATAGTGAAACATGAAAGTAATTTAAGTGGCGGATAGGTTAGTCAGTTATTTGGATTCGGAAGGATAGCAGAAGGATAGAAGAGGAAAAAAGGTTTGTATTTATATAGCGCTTGTTACCCCGATGGGTTGTTGAAGCGCTTTTTTTGGCGAGTAGCACGCTACTCAGGAAACCCATAAAGGATTAGTGGTGAATTAGTATGGAGAAATATGAAAGTAATTTGAGTGGTGGGTATTAGTCAGTTATTTGGAGTGAGAAGGATAGCGGAGGGATAGAAGGGGAAGAAAGGTTTGCATTCATATAGCACCTGTTACCCCTGATGGGTGTTGAAGCGCTTTTCTGGCGAGTAGCATGCTACTCCGGAACCCATAAAGGATTAGTGTTGAAAATTAGTATAGTGAAATATGAAGTAATTTGAGTGGTGGATATGTTATTCAGTTATTTGGATAGAGAAGGGTAGGCGGCGGGATAGAAGAGGGAAAGAGGTTTGTATTTATATAGCGCTTGCTACCGCTGATGGGGTTTTGAAGCGCTTTTTTTGGCGAGTAGCACGCTACTCTGGCACCCATAAGGATTAGTGGTGGATTAGTATAGTGAAATATGAAAGTAATTTGAGTGGTGGATATGTTAGTCAGTTATTTGGATTGAGAAGGGTTGGGGAGGGGTTGAAAAGGGAAAAAGGTGGCACATCTGATCACTGTGACAGACACCTCTCACCAGCAGTTTTCAGATCTCAACGGGAAACTGAATACAGTTATTATGTTTTTCTTGGTATGTGGACGATCGTTATGAATTATGAGGTGCTTGGAATACAAAAGTGCAGGTACTCGCTAGTCACTATCCTTAAGTACCTGTATGTGCACCCCTGCACAGAGAAGTACAGGGATTTTTCCCTTAAAATTTAAAAAAATACATGTACTCGGTATCTGTGATTAGACACTGGTTTAAAGCACTGGGGTTAGGTCCAACTGTGTAGCGCACATCCACAATTTCCTATGGCCTTGTAGCGCTGTCTGGAATGACGTTTTCGGTACGGTTCTGGCACTCTTCCTCCCAGTATATCGGTTTGCCTACAGTGATGTGAATGATTTGAGCGTTGTTGGACGCGATGACATTGAGCCTTCAGCAGCGCGTATTCAGTATGTAGTTTATTGGAAGTAAACCTGTGAGGGTCGACATAGGTGCAAGGCAGCCAGACCCCTGCAGGATTTTTATTTTATTTATTTGAAGAGTTTTATATAGCGCTGGCTAGACCCGGAGGTATCAGAGCGCTTTACATAAGGTCAACATTTTTACAAAGTTAGCATCAGATTACAAGGAAGAAACATGGTATAGAGAAAATCAGCGTTACATAGTTACATCCATTACTAGATCATTAAATAGCATCAGAAAACAAGTCCAGTAGTGCATAGAGAGGAGAGGGTGAGTAGTAAGGGGGTAGGAATCAGAACAGGGCTAGCCGAATGGCCAGGGAGGAAAGTGCATCGGAAGAGGAAAGAGGAAAGGAAGGAGCGGGGACAGGAGGGCGCGCAGATCGGAAGGAGAAAGAAGACGATGCGGGGAGAGGAGAAACAGTGCCAGTGTCCAGAGGGTAGGTGACGTCCGAGGGAGGATCCGCAGCCCATCTCCTCAATAGCAACAAAGGCTGCTCCTCCGGGCATCGGTAATGTTGCAGGAAACTCCGCCATCGTAGAATATTACAGAGTTCATCGGAAAGGTGGTGGGGGCAATCGGATTCGAGGGCCAAAGTAGCAACCCCAGAGAGAGAAAAAGGGGTGAACCTCAGCCAACAACCACGCTGAGATGGTTCAGCCATCGTCAGGTCCACGATGAGTAAGACGGAAGGGGGGGGGGGAGACACAGCGGAGAGGCGAGGAGAACTGTGCCCAA
This sequence comes from Calotriton arnoldi, assembly GCA_963921515.1. Classification (NCBI taxonomy): domain Eukaryota; kingdom Metazoa; phylum Chordata; class Amphibia; order Caudata; family Salamandridae; genus Calotriton; species Calotriton arnoldi. The sequence continues at coordinate 2,248,732 of CAWUFW010002017.1, read as the reverse complement.
TGTCCGGCTGGGTAGGTGACCGCCGCGGGTGTGAACCACAGTCAGTCTCCCCTATAGCTGCAATGGCAGCTCCACCGGGCATCGGCCAAGTTTTTCAGCCTCCGTGGTCGGAAGAAAATTCACTGTTCCTCAGTTGCCACAAGTCAAATCACGGGAATCGGAGAGTCAAGGGACCGTTATCCACAGAAATCCCAGGTGAGTAAAAAAGGTCTGAGGAGGGAGAAGATTCAAGAGGAATAGTCGTCAAAAAGACAGTCCGACAGCGGAGAGGCCATAAACCAGTACGCGGGCCCCTATCCCACCGGCTGTGTCTGCCTTGTACCGATGTTGCGGGCAGGCAGGAGAACCTCGATGGCAGTCTTTCCCTACAGGGGGTTAAACCGGCAGTGCTGTACCTTGGGGTGGGGACGGCGGGGGGGGCTCCGCAGATCTTCAAAGCTCCATGCCGCGGATGCTCGGGATGTCCACATTAGACATATTTACGTAATTTACATAGAAATAATCTAAATGAAAACTATTTACACATATAGCTGTTGTTCTAAATATTTTGCATCTTAATTAGCTTCTTCACCAGTGTGCCCATTATCGGCGATAGGCCTTAACACAGCAATGTTAACAAGACCTCAAAAGCAGCAGAGGTACTGGCTTTTGCAGAGCGCTTGCATGGCAAGACAGTAAAAGAGGGTGCAACATGCAAGCCCTTCTCTTTGTTCCCCCAACATCACCAGGATATTCAAAGCTGCTGATGTTTTGCATTTGATTACCCTCCAGATGGCCCACCTGGAATTGGATGGAGGGCTGGGGGAGGCGGTGAGGAAGATGAGTTAAAGCTACACCGAACTCTCCACCTCTGCCCAATCATCGTTATCCTGAAGGAGGAGAGTAATGTGGCATCAAAGAGTAGCAGAGTGTGGCCCTCGTGCTCCTTTACCCTCCTCCATGAACTCCATGTCATGTTATGCTGTGGTTGCTATATCATGCTTTATTATACAATATGTAGCTGCTTCTGCCTATTATCTACCTGCTGGCTATGCTACGGCATCCTTTGTAACACATAACTGCTGCTGCACATGTCATGTAGCTGATATCTACGTTGTGTACCTGCTCTCCATACATGTTATGAGGCAGGTGTAACTGCTGTCTGTTATGTCATGTTGTGACTGCTGTTTATGTTTTGTATCGCTGCTGAATACGTTGTGTTATTTGCAGCTGCTGTCTTATGTATCAGGTGTTTGCTGTGTTATGCAACATGTAGTTGCTGCTACTTCTGACATCCATGTTGTTATGTAGCTACTATGTTATTTAGCAGGCAAATGTTACGCAGGTGCTGTCTGTTATGTACTGTGTAACCACGGTCTTATGTTGTGTGGCTGCTATGTGCTGTGTTTCATAAAATTCAAGATTTTCATGAAGATTTTTTGCAGACTGCTCGTACAGCCAAGCCGAACCCCTGGCTCGGCCCTCCCCTTGAATTCCCTGGCTCGCCCACCTCGTCACGAGTTTGCATCCCACAAGGCCAATTCAGTTTCTCATTCTTCCGATGTTGATGAACAGAGTGCCCCTGGCTAAACTGGGCAGCTGCAACCCCTGCTGTTTACACAGCAGTTAGGAACGGCAGACCTGGGGCGCTAATAAGGCATTGCACAAACATGCATTTCTCTTGTAGAATCTCGGCAGCATTTAGTGAATCTTAAGAGACATCTAGTGGTTGTGACAGCGAAATGCAGCTACTCCATCGACACTGCACTCAAGTTTGGTAACGAGTACACCTTTAAGACATCTCAACACATACATTCAGCTACAGAGGTAGGTAAAGAAGAACTGATGTGGCAGGTGCAGGTCAAGCAGCACTGCGCGATATTCACTCCTCACTTTACACAAAACTGTGTCGTGAAAATTTTTGTAAAAACGGCCTCTGCGTGGCAGGGACAACTTTAAAACAAGGAAGTTTCAAAGGCAAGCATGTTAGAAAAAATCCTTTGACAGCAAAGGAGACAAGAGATGCGCGCGCCACAACTCGGCACAAAGCGCTCGTTTGTAGAAGCGGGGCAGTGGGGAGAGAGGTGCGCGGTCTGGCGTGCATGAGTAATGCACTGGCGAGCATTGCTCCGCCCATGGCCTATTGGTGTCTATTACGCGCACCAAGCGCGTAATAGACACCAATAGGCCATGGGCGGAGCAATGCGCCCGCCTTTGGCCAATTGCGTGCTGTGTTTTATACAAACACGCACAAGCCAATGAGGTAGCACAAAAGGAATCGCACACGCACGAGCGTGTGCGATTCCTAGGTCAGTGCTGAATCCCCGTTTTTCACCCACTAAATGTCTCGTGCTGCGCGAGCACTGCTGCGCAGTGCAATGCTAGGCGCGGCAACGCTAGGCGTGAGACCTAAAAAAGTAGGGAGGGGAATTGAAAAAAAACTATCACAGAAGATACCAAGGATGAGAATAAGTATAATGAGAGGGAAACCAAAAGATAGCAATACATACAATGAAGTAAGATTTGAAACAGCAGATGGTTGTAAGAAAGGTAGAAGCATCTGTATATAGAAAAATAACAAAGAGACAAAGCAAAGAAGATGGCAAGCTAAACCATCTTCTTTGGGTGAAAGGACAGAGGCAGTAACAGAAAAGGTGAATAATGGGGGAAGAGCATGGGAGGGACACCATGACATGGAGGTCAAGTGAGAACAGGAGACAAATGGAGGGAGAGGATTAGAGTTATTTGGTGCATGGTAGATGAGAAGGTGACAGGAGGCTGGAGATGCAAAAGGATGCGTAAGAGATGCATGGAAAATAGAGAGGGCTGAGGAAAGAAACAAAAACTTGGGGGAGCTGAAAGGAAAATTGGGAAAGTACCATGAAAAGAAAAATGGGGAGAATATAAAGTGTCAGTACGATAGATCACGATGTATGTAAATGGTAGAGAATCACGCTGATCTGTCGTTGGCCTCCTTCGCAACTGACATAGGGTCTGCACTCTCGATGGCAGACGGTTGGGGGGAAAAGTGAATTTCACGATAGTGAAGTCCACGCTCGGATCACAAATATTATTGAGAGAAATATTGATGGAATGGTGTGCTGGGTGGTGTACCATAGTTCAAAAGGTTTGTGTTCTTTACAGTTGTACTGAATAATCGTTGAGTCAGCCTTGGATATAAGTGACTATTATGATTGTATGCACAAGGATATTGTATGGCTTATATATGTTTCTGAAAATAATATAAATATATCTTTAAAACAGTTGCAGTTTGATAGTAGAAGCTGAAAGATGCCTGTGAGACCGAGAGAGGGCAGAAATCAAAAGCTACAGTGGCCACTAAAGAGGGAATGAAGAGGCGAGAAAGACCAGAGTGATAGATGTCATTCCTTGAAAGCATCCAGGTAGTGAAACAGCCACAGCATTACTTCCAATGAGTGCCCGTGTTGTGGCTTGGTGCGGCTCCCTGGCATCACCGTGCCTGCACCTCCCATACTGCATTGCCCAGCCGAATTTCATCCAGCTGTGTGTCTATTGACTGCCTCTACCTGTCCATCTCAAGATCTTGAGGAAATGGTCTGTAGCAGTGTCAAAAGGTCCTCTCTTGCCTGGACAGGCTCAGTGGGTGTCAAACACTCTGTAGTCCCTCTAGTTTCTGGAGGCAGCCCAGTCAGGTCAATGACAGATGCAGGAAGGATCAACCGACAGTGCTTGGTAGGCTGTGGTGTACTTTCCTTCTGGTGTGTATAGTGATACAAATTATGGAGCTGTAAATTGATTGCACTAGAACTGCTTTTGATTCACTGTATATTTTCCAAACTGGAAACTTAGGGCCGGATTTAGATCTCGGCAGACGGGTTACTCCGTCACAACGGTGACAGATATCCCATCCTATGGGATTTATTTTTCGGTGGACGGGATATCCGTCACCGTTGTGACGGAGTAACCCGTCCGCCAAGAACTAAGGGATCGATTACGATGGCGGTCGGAAAAACATACCGACCGCCATGGTAGCGGCAAAAAACCGCCCGCATGGCCACCGGGAAAAACGCCGGATACATTACGATGAACCGGCACAATAATCCGTCCGCGGCGGCGGGAGACAACGAAAAACCGCCCGCACTCGCCGGACCAGCTGAAAATCCGACCGCAACTGCCGGCTACTCAGCGGAAAAGCCAAGAACCGCCGCCATGCACACGGAGTAACCGCCCGTGACATTATGACATCCCCGCTACCACCATGGTACCTACCTATGAATCCGACCGCATCGTGCGCGAACAGTGATGAATCCGATAGGCGGCGGAAGGGCTGCAGCATAGCCACCGCTGCCGAGGAACCGCTGCAAAGGAACCGCAAAAAAAATGGCGGACGTAGAAAAAATACGAAAAAAAATACAAACAATGCACACACTGAAGTAGACCTGTCCCAATACAAACCAAAAGTGCCCAATGACAACAGCCACAGAAATTTCAAAATAACCAATCACAGGACAACACACACAACACACCTGACAGCAACATACCAGCTTGCCACACCCCCATAGCCGAGCATAAAACCAGCCCCTCCCTGACCACAATCCTTTGCTACACTCCACAACTGAAGGTCCCAACCCCAGAGAACAAAGGAGAGGCAAACCTGCACACAGCACCACCACAACAAACACACCACCTACACCACCCACAACACCCACAACACCCACACAACTGCACCACAGAACATCTGCACAGCACACACCATGGCACCACACAAAATGCCAAAATTCACTGATGCAGAGCTTGCAGTCATGGTAGATGAGATAATAAGAGTTGAACCACAACTCTATGGCAACATGGTCCAACACACCCCATTAGCCACAAGAACCCAAATGTGGGTGAGGATAGTCAATAAGGTCAATGCAGTAGGGACCACCCCCGCAACAAGCAGGAAATACAGAAGCGGTGGCATGACCTGAAGACCGTGGTGAAGAGGAAGAGGGCCAAGAACCGTCAGCTGGCTGACGGGACTGGTGGAGGCACTCCCATCCCACCCAAACCATACAGTCCGTGGGAGGAGAAGGTCCTTGGAATCCTACATCCAGAGAGTCTTGAAGGAATCCGCGGGGGACTGGAAGCTGGTAAGTACAAACCAATGTATATCATCACATTGCCATGTACCGTCTTGCACAAATTCAAACCTACAACCCCTAGGCCAAAGGACATTCGTCTGACCCACAATACCCAAAACAGGTCACACAGATGTAACCACCACTCAACCTGAAAAAGCACAAAGCTAAACAAAACCAACTGGGATGCATGTGTACAGACAAAAAGCACTACAACACACACCAGGCCCCCATCTCCCACCCCTCAGCAGGATGGAGCACCACACCCAGAAGCATGTGTCAGCCATTGAACGCTCCCCCACCACCTAACAGGTAGGTAGCCATCTTCACAGGGTTGGGGAATGTGTATCTGGAGGCAGCACCACAACTCCCAACAGGCCCCCCTCTCCCACCCCTCAGCAGGATGGAGCACCCCACCCAGAAGCATGTGTCAGCCATTGAACGCTCCACCACCACCTAACAGGTAGGTAGCCATCTTCACAGGGTTGGGGAATGTGTATCTGGAGGCAGCACTACAACTCCCAACAGGCCCCCTCTCACACCCCTCAGCAGGATGGAGCACCCCACCCAGAAGCATGTGTCAGCCATTGAACGCTCCCCCACCACCAAACAGGTAGGTAGCCATCTTCACAGGGATGCGGAATGTGTATCTGGAGGCAGCACTACAACTCCCAACAGGCCCCCTCTCACACCCCTCAGCAGGATGGAGCACCCCACCCAGAAGCATGTGTCAGCCATTGAACGCTCCCCCACCACCTAACAGGTAGGTAGCCATCTTCACAGGGTTGGGGAATGTGTATCTGGAGGCAGCACTACAACTCCCAACAGGCCCCCCTCTCACACCCCTCAGCAGGATGGAGCACCCCACCAAGAAGCATGTGTCAGCCATTGAACGCTCCCCCACCACCAAACAGGTAGGTAGCCATCTTCACAGGGATGGGGAATGTGTATCTGGAGGCAGCACTACAACTCCCAACAGGCCCCCCTCTCACACCCCTCAGCAGGTTGGAGCACCCCACCCAGAAGCATGTGTCTGTAAGTAAAAACCAAAGTGACACTGCACAGGTAATCAGACAGTGCATGCACACCACCATCACTCAACAAAAGCATTGAGAGACATGACAACATGAGGCTCTACTTCACCCAAAAATAGAAAAGAAAAGCACAGCCATTGACAGGATGCAGACAGCTCAGCGTACGTAACTGTGACAGAAACAGAACTGTGACTCTCAACAAATATGTCCAAGCAAACGGGCCTCTGACATGCATCACCCAGACTTCCCTCTGTAGCGTACATGGGTGCTGATCATGAAGGACCATGGGAAAACCAAACTAGCATGGTCTGCTGTATAAAGAAATACAAGCACAGGACATGTCAACGGTATGCATGTGATGACAATGGCTAGTCCATGCACACAGGTAATGTCTGCCAGGCAGAGTGATCAGCAAAGATGCTGAACATCAACTTGTAGTCATGCCAGTTGTTAGATGACAACCTCACATTGAAATCACCAATACTAGACGTGTGGCATGCTAACCAATCACAGGTCACACCATTGTGAAATGATGAATGTAACTCCACTTCATGGCATGAGGCACATCACTGTGCAGACATACAATGTGTGAAAAAGGCAACTGTGTGTAGCATAACATGTAAATAAGAGACATCAAACACAGCAACCCTGAGGTGTGTAAGGCAATTACCATCTACTTCCTGTCCCACAGGTGACCAACAACTGACTGCAGAGGACGACAACCTCAACCAGCACAGCCAGTCACCAGCTCCCGAACATCTCCCCTCGGATGCAGACTCCCTGGATAATGATGAGGAGGAGGACCAACCCGGACCATCTGGTGTGGCAGGGCGTAATGTGTCCCAGGACCCCACAGCCCCACCACCCTCAGCAACAACATCAACGCAGAGCCCTGCTGCAACGACCTGTGCCACCACCACCTCCACCACCACTACCACTGCTGCCTGCAACACTCGCCCTGCTCCACAGGCCAACCAGACCACAACAACTGCGGAGGTACGGGAGAGTAGGCCGGTGCCCACAGGAGGGAGGCAACAGGGCCGTGACAGCAGGCCAGGTGTCAGGACAAGGCTGACCCAAAGGGAAGAAGACCCTGGCACTGAATCACTGGCACACATTCACAGAGTTGTGGGGGCCTATGAACACGCCCAGGGACAGTTGAGGCAGGCTCAGCAGGATGCCCGTGAGCAACAACAGATGCTGCGCTCAATTGACAACCGCATGGGCCAACTCGTGGCCTGCATGGGCCAAATCAGGGACCTCCTGGGCCAGCTAGTGGGGGTCCTCAGGGACAGGCATGCGGCACCGCCAACACCTACAGCTCCCTCCGTTGTGACGCAGGATGACAGACCCCCACCCTCCCCTGCGTCCAGCGAGCATGGGGACTCATCAGACACCACTGGCCATGCACCTGTGTCCCCCCTGCCAAAAGAGCAAGGGGCCACCCGAAAAAATCATTGGGAGCATCCCGTGGCAAAGCACCTGGCAAAAGCCAGTCAAGTAGCCAGCCATGATGGCACCCCTCTTCACCCTGCTGTGTACCCTGCAGACTGTCCCCACACACAATGCCGTGGGAATGGCAAATGACTGTTGGACTGTGTTACCATACTGATCTAGTGTATACTCTATTGTCTCATCTACCATCACTGACAAATCTGTTATTCACCATTCACAAATCTGTAAATATCCACATCTACATCACATGTATCAAACTGTAAATAAACACTAATAACGCACCAATGTAGTTGTCACTGTTCCATGTTCATCACAGTATGTTAACTCACACCCATGATTACAATGTCACAGGAGCAGGGATACTCCGCAGGCAAGTAGAGGCTGAAGGGACCTAGGAAAACACAACAGAACATCAGTTGCTACTCAGGTGGTGGACTAACAACCATCACACAACACAGCACATCAAGGTACGACAATCTGCACATGTCACAAGGAGCAACTGTACCAACATAGACATCAAGTAGCTGTGTCAAAAGATCCCTTGCCATACACATCTGCAGCCAGCACTGACTCTGCAACATGCTGTAGTCACAAAACTCACATACACATATTCACCAAGCACAACATCATCAGACAACAGCCAGTATTGACATTGCCACTGACCATCAAGTGAAGTAGTTGTTGATGAGCTGCTGACGCTGTCCAACACCTTCCTCCTCTCCACTATCCTCGTCACTTGACGTTTGGGTGTTTGCAGGTGGGGGCTGTGGCTGGTCATCATCATCCTGGATTAAGGGGATCCCCTTCCGCACGGCCAGGTTGTGTAGCATGCAGCATGCTACCGCTATCTGACACACCTTGATGGGTGAGTACTGCAGAGCCCCTCCGGTCTTGTCGAGGCATCGAAAACGCGATTTCAGGAGTCCAAATGTTCGCTCAATGACCCGACGTGTCCTCCCATGGGCATTGTTGTAGCGCACTTCAGCTGGTGTCCTGGGATTGCGAAGTGGACTCAGCAACCAAGGTCCGTTGGGATATGTAGAGTCACCTAAGTGTGAAAGACACATACAGATTGAGTGTCTGACATGTGTCCGAGGACAGCATGGCACACAAACAGCACACGACTCGACCCTTTGTACTCACCCACAATCCATGCCCGCTCCGGCGCCAGATTGGCCATCAGCTGTGGTAAAATGCTGTTGCGCATTATGTGTGAATCGTGGGCTGATCCTGGAAACTTTGCACAGACGTGTGAGATGACCATATCTGCCTGGCACATTGATGGAATGATAATGTTTCCTATTTCGGTAAATATGCTCCCGTGCTTGGGGTGGAATCAGGGAAACATGTGTGCCATCTATTGCACCAACTACATTAGGAACGTGTCCAAGTGCATAAAATTCGCCCTTCACATCCGCCAACTCATGCCGCCTGGGGAAATGTATGAATTGGTCCCTGTGTTGCATCATAGCCAACAGGACATCACGTAGCACCATGCTGAATGTTGGTTGGGACATCCCCCTGCAATGCCCACAGTTTGCTGGAAGGATCCCGTAGCCACGAAATGTAGGAATGCCATCACCTTTGCCGTTGCCGTGAGTGCTGTTGGGTATGTCCTGCGTGGAAGCAGGTGTGGCTCCAATATTGCACAAAGTTCCAGGAGGTTTGTCCGATCCAGATGGAATCGCCTTATGATGTCGGTATCCTGCATGTTAGCCAGTAGGGTGAAGGTACGAAACACATTAGGTCGCCTCCTAGGTGAGATGAAAGGGGACACGTCATAGCAACATAAATTAGGATGTGCACAAATTCATAAAGTCTGTCCTGTAACATTGACTGTCATCCCTGAAAGCACACAGTGCAATTCAGTGTTGTCCCAACATGAGACAGATTAATTGTACAACTGTCATGGATGTGCACAGTCAGTCAGTAGACACAATACGAACACTGTCTATGTGAATGCCAAGAGTCACATATCGAGCTGAGGTGGACTCAGCCTTGGGTGTACATGACACAGGACATGTGTGAAGCAGAGACACAGCTGGCGTCCACGTTGCTGCTGTACCTGCCACACCTCCTTGGCCAATAATTGCAGGGGACACATCAACAACACAATGTGGATAGATCATTGGGATTGTCTTTGTACTCAGTGCCACTTCGAACACACTCAAATTCAATGACATTCACATCCCAAACCCATACATGTGCCAATGTCATCAGTACACAGGCCATATCTGCTGCTGACTTGAATACAAAGTCGGACAGTGACAGATGATGTCACGCCTGTGCAGAGTATGTGTACCACTATAACAGGCCACCATTACCCCACTGCCCAATACTCTCTACAAGCACACAGATAGCCAATGTGGCACACATTAACAATAGATGAGGGACGTGATCAGCAGGGCCTGTATGCACCCTTAATCTTCCCCCATTTTGGACATTTACATGCAGCATCAAGGAGGGACTGCCCAAGGACACATGTGCACCACAACACATACCATGGTGATACACATCCAGCTGTTTCAAGACACAACAGTGCCACAACACAAACATACAACACTACATGGACAATGCCAAGCCAGTATGCCAACAAGTCTACGCATGAACATACTGTATGCATGACATATGGACAACTGGCTCAGACACCTGACACCAGTGGATGTAATTTTACACCACATGTCCCAAAGGACATGCATCCTGACCCTCATTCCACACAGGCTGTCAGGCCCAACACAGCATACAATCAATATCCCACATCTAACAAACATGCTGGCTGTGCATGAGTAGTGGGACACTGGTACCTCACATTGACCAAATGTCGGAGTTGGATGAGTGTCACAGGCACAACAGTCAAGGTACATCTCACCTGTCTTGGGTGCCCACTCCATCCTGATACACCAGCAGATGTGATCCACCCACACAGTGCTGGAATAGATGGTGAGCAAGGATGGCTAGCACCCCATAGCATGCACATACACTAGTGTTGGTGGCAACACACTGCACACGTGTGCCACTTGTGCTGACCATCCAACATTGCAGACAATTCCCGCTAATCAGTGCACACACATTGCACAGGCAAAACTGGACACCCATAGCCTGTGGACAAATGTCGCATACTATATTCCATACAGTTAGCACAATCCACAACCGTGCATGCAGTCCATCTGCCAACGCAACATTCCTGATGTGAACAATGGACATGCACTGGTGGCAGGTGAGTAGCACCGGAACACAGCACAACACTCAAAAACATAGTTTAGCTAAGCACCATTGTTGAAATGTACATGTCACTGATTCACATACAACAGTCCAAACAACATGAGCACAGACCTGACACTACCACATAGGTCCCTGTGGTTACAGGTGGCAGACATGTAGCAAAGACATCTGCTCTGGCCGTCTACCCAAGTGACAAACAATAATAATGCAACGGATGCCAGGTGTGGTGCTGAAGTACTCGTCATCCTTTAGCAGGTCGAGCCCCCCTGTACATGTGGACATACACTGCAGGAGTTGCCAGTGTGTACAAAGACATAACATGCGGCATGTAATTGGTCTTAGCAATAACACAACAGGGTGACATCTGTTTCCAATGATGACAGTCATGCTGAATAAATGAGTTCATCTGGGTTTTCAGTGTAACACATGGGCTCAGGTGTGAGATAGTGGTCAGCATGGGTGGCAGATACGACATTGTGTGTAAATATTGCTCAACATAATGGAGTACAGTGTTCCATTTGGTGTGAGACGTTACACAGTGGCTGACATTTGTGACAGGAGACCATATCAATGTTATCCAGTGCCATGTGCCACTGTACGTATCCACTGTGCGTAGTACAGTAATGACCATTGATCCACACACAACAAGAACTGTCCGTAGGTGCCTTAAACGTGCCCCATAAACACAATGACGCACAGAGTGTACGATGTGATGCTGCATATTCCCCATAGCGGACGCACATACTGTCCGTGAATTGGGTGGCGGAGCATGCCAACCACCATTTGTACCTGTGTCGATGCCCACCACTGACGCAAGTGTGTCATGTGCTGCACATGACACATTGGTGTTAGTGATGGCCCTCTACATAGCTGCAGATGGCATTTGTCATGCTCCACCAGCCACATCCCGGTCACCCATGTCACTCTATGGCAATCAAACAGCGGTAGCGCCGGCCACGACCCCACGGTGTGTCACCGCCATGAACCATGCCCTTGCAGCCAATGGGGACCGCTATCGCGGTGGCATGATGCAGATTCAAAAATCGCGGTAGGCGTGCTCCGCCCCCAGCGGATGCGGAGATAGGATGCATTTGTAAGATGCACCACCGCGGTAGCGCCGGCCAGGACCCCGCGGTGTGTCACCGCCATGAACCATGCCCTTGCAGCCAATGGGGACCGCTATCGCGGTGGCATGATGCAGATTCAAAAATCGCGGTAGGCGTGCTCCGCCCCCAGCGGATGCGGAGATAGGATGCATTTGTAAGATGCACCACCGCGGTAGCGCCGGCCAGGACCCCGCGGTGTGTCACCGCCATGAACCATGCCCTTGCAGCCAATGGGGACCGCTATCGCGGTGGCATGATGCAGATTCAAAAATCGCGGTAGGCGTGCTCCGCCCCCAGCGGATGCGGAGATAGAATGCATTTGTAAGATGCACCACCGCGGTAGCGCCGGCCAGGACCCCGCGGTGTGTCACCGCCATGAACCATGCCCTTGCAGCCAATGGGGACCGCTATCGCGGTGGCATGATGCAGATTCAAAAATCGCGGTAGGCGTGCTCCGCCCCCGCGGAGGCGGTCATTGGATGCTTTTGAAGAAGGCTGACCTGGAACACCAATGGCAGAAGACTATGACCACTGAAACGAGTCCAGGGCCCTATATATGTGTGGAAGGGAGCACCACATTTCCACTGCTCACAGAGCCTGCTGCCTGGGACCCCTCACCTGCTGCTGCCTCCAGGGACTGCTGCCTGGGACCCCTCACCTGCTACTGCCTCCAGGGACTGCTGCCTGGGACCCCTCACCTGCTGCTGCCTCCAGGGACTGCTGCCTGGGACCCCTCACCTGCTGCTGCCTCCAGGGACTGCTGCCTGGGACCCCTCACCTGCTGCTGCCTCCAGGGACTGCTGCCTGGGACCCCTCACCGCCCACTGCCGCTGCTGACGTCTCATGTCCACAGTGATGGCTAGGACGGAGAAGATCCGTGCCAGTCCATTTACAAGCGAGGAGCTGGATGTCCTGGTGGACGAGGTGCTGACACAGTACCCACGGCTATATGGTGGCCCAAATGTTGTGGTAAGTCTCCAACAGTGGGGGTGTGAGTGCAAGGGGGCACACATGTAGTCGATCAGATGGTGTATGTGCCTGAGAGTGTGGGGTTCTGTAATGCACTGGCTGACATGCTGTTTCCTAGTTGTTAAGGGGGTGTATGCAACCCACACATTAAATGCATGGACATGAAGGGTGGATGGACATGTGTTGTGTACACATCCATATGGTGTGACAGCTATCTGGTGATGCATGTTTCGGGACAGTTATTGTTCATGTGACTGTTTGTGTGGCTCCTCGTTGTCCATCTCTGTGTGATTCTACCTGGCATGGACTGTCCACGCCCAATGTGACAAGGACACATCACTGACTGTACAGAGTGTGATACGTGTGTGGTTGGCATGAGTGTACATCAATGACCCATATCTGCCGTGTGGAGATGAGTCTGTGTCATGCCACTGTTCAGAGAGAGAGGTTTTACCATGAGAGTGTGTCACTGATGTTTTCCCCCTCTTGTCTCCCACACCTGCAGCTCAAGGTACACCAGCGTAAGGCCGTGTGGAGGTCCATTGCAACCAAGGTGCGGGCTCTGGGAGTGTCAAACCGCCGGCGCACCCACTGCCACAAGAGGTGGGACGACATATCATGACTGGCAAAGAACGTTGCCGAGATGACACTGGGGATACTCCCTTGCAGTGGCAGGTTGTCACGACGCAGCTTGACACCACTGATGTGCCGCATCTTGGCTGTGACACAGCCTGAGCTGGACGCACGTTTGAAGGAGCATCAACAGCAAGCTAGGGGTGAGTATTCTGTGAAGGTTGATTTTGTCTGTGAGTGGCTGCATGTGTACCAAGCCTGTACCTGCGCTGGTGTACGTGATGTGGTTACTGTGATGCAGTGGGTTGTAAGTGGCCCCTGTGCTGGGTGTGGCAGTCACGGATTTTACATACATGCACTTACTGATGTTTTTCCAATCCTGGGAATTTCAATGGCATTGTGGGTGGTGTGCTGCAGGCCTGGTCCATTGGTGTTAGTGTTTGTACGCCCCAACATGCATGATGTTGTGCTGTCTGCCCATCACATGGCTCAGCTATGCCGTGTTTAGATGTTTGTACGCACTGTTTGAGGTAGCGAAGTGTGTCTGCATGGTGAGAATGCACGGGGTGGCCTGCAACATGTAGACTTTGTCATCCTCAGTGTTGCTTTGCTTGAATATGTTTGTCCTGTTGCTGTCACTTTGCTGACCCTACATGTCTCTCTGTTATGCAGCATCTCCCGTGGGCACGGAGGGACAGGGGACGGACACCAGTGGTGGTGAAACAAGCACAACAGCTGCACAGGATCCCAGTGACACAGATGTGACCAGCGCCTCGGAGGGGGATAGGAGTATGCTGGAGGAATCACAGCCCGAGACGCAAAGTTCAACATCATCTGATGACGGCGGTGGTGCAGACATCTTGGAGGACACAGGGAACGGAGAGTCTGCTACATCTTCCAGCACACAGCGTGCAGTGCCCACCCTCCCAGCCACTTCCTCTGTTGCTGCCCGTGTTCGTACCACAAAGAGGGGAAGAGTGTCCTTCATTCCAGGCACCGCTGCCCCTGCCCCTGTGCCCCCTGCTGCCATCAGTGCAGAGTGTGTGGACCTTATGCGCCAGCTGTGTGTGGGGCAGACAGGGCTCCTCAATGCATTGTCAGACCACGACCGCAAATTGGCACAGGTGTTAGCTTTCATGGAGGGCATACATTCAGACGTGGGTGGGCTGCACCGCACTGTCCAGACAATGTCCTCCACAATGGTGGCTGCACTTCAACTGGCTCAATCTCGTAGTCCAATTCCAGTCCCTTTGTCCACCCCCATGCCAGTGGCGACGTCTGACGACGGTGACCACGCTTCACACACCTCAACGTCACGATACTGCACACGTAGCACACAGCAGCAGCAGCCCAAGCGGTCAAGGTCACAGACACCTTCCCCTACGAAGAAAAAAACAACCCCAGAGCGCAAAGGGAAGAGCCCATCAGGCGTTGCAAAGGCACATGATTCAAGGAGGAAGTACTCAGGGTCACAAGCCTCAGAGCAATCCCCGGCCACAGACTCTGTGGTCCCAAAAACGTCTCGCAAAGGCATGCAGACACTCTCCATGCCCACTGTGAAGGTGGGGCCTGGCAAGGCTACACATAGTAAGGTATCCAAAGCTGTTTCACCAACTACCTCTACTCCCATTCCAAGTCCAGTGAAGCAGGGACAGGAGGGCACTGTAGGGGGCACACAGGGTAAAGAGGGGATGGAGGGGCAGAGGCAATGCCAGGCTAAGCGTCCTTCTGGATCCAGCACATCCCCAAAGGGAGGTCCAGCGTGTGCACCTGCGGCAGCCTTGGTGATGAGTGTGCCGTTTGTGTCCACACCACTTCCCATTGATACCAAGACAGGCAAGCCATTTAGAATCCCCAAGAAGTGGAAAGGCACCCCTCCACTGTCTCCCTCCCACACTGTGTCCCACGTCGGCCTGAGTCCACCTCCACGTGCCACTACACCACCTGGTCCAAGCAGCCCTCCAGCGTCCAAGGCCACTGATAGCTCTTCCTCAGTTGGGCATCTCACTCCCCAGTCAAGTGGTCCAACAGTGCCCGACACACAGTCAGCTCCCAGTCAGACTGACAGCCAAGTATGAATGTTGATCAACGTCACAGACCTATCTCTCCCACACCGGTACCTGTGCTGCCCATCGTGACACACCAGACTGTGTTGCTGACCATGGCGGAGTTTGGTGACACACATTCCCTGTGCAGCTTCTCATTGACTCTGTCAGCACCTTGGACTGGCCACTGGCCTTGCAGTTTGCCCCCTGCCTGTGCAGCTTCTCATTGTCTCTGTCAGCACCTTGGACTGGCCACTGGCCTTGCAGTTTGCCCCCTGCCTGTGCAGCTTCTCATTGTCTCTGTCAGCACCTTGGACTGGCCACTGGCCTTGCAGTTTGCCCCTGCCTGTGCAGCTTCTCATTGACTCTGTCAGCACCTTGGACTGGCCACTGGCCTTGCAGTTTGCCCCCTGCCTGTGCAGCTTCTCATTGACTCTGTCAGCACCTTGGACTGGCCACTGGCCTTGCAGTTTGCCCCCTGCCTGTGCAGCTTCTCATGTTCAGGCTCTGCATCTTGTGCCTTGGTCCTGTCTGATATTGTTGCCTATCAGTGCTATTTGTGAATAAAAACAGTTGCTCATGTTGTCAGTTGTGTCATTGTCCTTACTGAATAAGGCTTTTCCTGTATGTCTCACATTTACTGGGCCACATGCTCTGTGTGCCACTTCAACTGTGCCACTGGCTTGTTTGACTTATCATTTTTTTTACAGGGGTGACGGGGACTTCAGTTCTTCATGACTCGGATACTTGTGGGGTCAGTGATGTTGTTTTCGGTGACATACCAGACTCATGTTCCTTCCTTGTTGCTGTTGGCTATGTTTGACTGCATCCTGGTATGTGGGCACTGCAAACACATAGAGGGGTCATATACACGGGATTGCAGGCAGGCTGACCAGGCTCAACATGTATGTGCGTTCTTGCTTTCATGTATGCCTAGCAGTGTAGATGTGTAGTCATGTTGTGATGGGCAGTCATCCTAGTCACAACGGTTACTTACATGGTGTGCATTTGGGTGGTCAAGGGTTGTACGGTGTGTTGGTTGTGGCTTTGTCGTGTGTGTTGATGTGTGTGTTAATGGCGTGTGACTCATGGCTGTGTGGGACTGTTGTGTGTTTGTGTGCACACACTGCTTGTTGTGCATTCAGTGCTGTGGGTGTATGTTGCCTTGTGCTGTCCTAGTGTACATCCCCTGATGTACTGCTGTGTTTGCTATGTGCTTTGTGGTGTTGTGCATCTGTTGTGTGTTTGATGTGTCTGTGTTGTTCTGTGATGGTGCACTTCTTGTCTGTGTTGTGGTATGTAGCCTATGCATTTTTCCTGACTGATGAGGTGGTGCACTCCTGTTGTGTGTGTGCTCCCATTGCCTTCCCCTAGTTTGGCTGCACAGGTGATGTGTGTTATTTTTGTGGTTCTGTATGTGTTTCTGTTTTGAATTGTGTTTGCCATTTTTGTTTTGGTGCAGACGTTGGTACTGAAATCCCTGTGTGTGTGTGATGTTTGTGGATGCCCCCAGGGGGTTTGATTGTTTGTCTGTATCTTGTCTGGACATTATGTAGGCCCTTCTGTGTGTCTGGCATTGGGGTTGTGTGCTGCAGATATGAGGGGGGTATGTTTGGGGACTCCTACTTGTGTTTGACAGTCATTGAGTGTGCCAATGTGCCCTGTGTGATACTCATGTGTACTTGCTGTTCACTGTTTGACTTGAGGTCCTTCCTTTCATCCCTGTCCCTATACATGGGTTACCTTGCTGTCTCCCTGAGTTGTTGCACTGAGGTGACTGTTGTTTGACTTCACTCACTGTGCCAGCCATGTGCTTGGATGGGGTGTGGATGTTGTTCTAGGTTCCTTGTCCTGCATGTGTCTGTTCACCTGGTTGTTGGTTGTCTCCTTGCCCTCCCATTTGTGTGCACATCATTTTTGCTTTCCTCTATGTTGTGCTCCATTGCTGGTGGCATGTAGTCTGTGTATGTGGCTGTGTGTCGGTGTGGGGTATGTCTGTGTGAGTTGGCAGGGTGTGTGTCCAGTAGTCTGTATGTTCCTTGTGTGTGTGGATGTTAATTTTGTGCTTGTATTCTGCTTTCTTGCCATGTATGTGGTGTTGTGGTGTGTGTGTGTGTTGCCCTGGGCCTGTGCCTCTGTGCTGTGTGTTAATCTACACCCAATGCTGCTGTGTCTGTCTCCCTAGGTGTTAGTTGTGTGCTGCTGGGTGTGGATTTAGCTCGCTTGGTGTTGGACATGGGGGTGCACAGGGAGGGGATTGGCATGTTTCTTGCTGTGTGCGGCGGAGCTGTGGGTGGTGGGTGGTGGTGGTGGCCTGTGGTCTTTCTGGCCTGACCGTTGCTGTACATGCATTCTGCTTTGTGCGATGGATTTCCCGCATACTCACCGCTGCGGTGTCGTCAGCAACACATTACATTATGTTCGCGGTAATTTGGTGGGCTTGATGCAGGGTGTGAATTGGTGCCAGATGAGACATGTGTGGGTACACTGATGGATGTGTTCCTGTCCACACCAGTGTGTCTGGTGTGGCCAGGTGCCCTGTTTCAGCCCGTGGAATTTGTGTTCTGTTTTGTGTTGTATTGTGGTTTTTTTTACGTACCTGCGGCGGCGTCCGCGGCGGGCGATGTTGACCTGGTGATGTATCACGTACAGCACCGGGAGGACGTGTAGTGCTGGATCCATGGCGTTCGGCTCCGGGTGGAGGGCTCCGGAAGTCTCGTTTCACGCTCCGCTGTCGAGATTCCGCCGTGTCTGGAAGGGCGGTTTCTCCCCTGCGGTTCGACGGGTTGTTTGGCGCATCCTAATTTGTTGAGCGGACGGGACGTCATTCCGCACGGCGGTGAGTCTCCATTGGCTCCCACCGGCACGGTGGCGGGCGCAATTTCATGGCGGTCGGCGTTGCACCGCGGAGGTCGGGAAATGGGGCATATTTGCCCTTCATAATATGGCAGCCGTGAGGACCGCTGCTGGCGGGCGGTAAAAGGCATTTTTCCGCACCGCCGGCACCGCGGTACTGACACCGACCGCCATCGTAATCGGCCCCTAAATCCGGCCCTTAATTTAAAACCTAACCACCTAAACATCCATCATTTTACTAATGCCCTGAATGAGTGTGTTGTCACTATCAGGCCTCTAACCAGGAGTCAGACAGAACCTCACAGACAATGAACTCTTGGGTCTCCTGATAATTCAGTGGATTACTCCAGGCAAGAAAAGAAAGAGCAAAGCCAGCACTCTGGGCAGCAAGGAGGCGGGGGCAGCCCTTGGAATTTGTGAATTTTGGCAACATTCTGCAAATAGCCAGATACAAATATTGACACAATTGGATCAGCATCAGAGGCTTAAGAGAATCCCTGAGTCCTGTGTCTCCTATCTGCAGCTGACGTAGAGATTTAAATGCTTCCTTTGAGTCAGAAACTGCCGTGCCTGAAAAAAGCCTGCTGGGGGTGCATCTACTCCTGAGAGGAAGTATAAGGAAAATTAGTTAATGGTCAGCGTGTGGGTGCCCAAGAAATGACAACCACCAATAATAGAAAAGGGTGAATCCAGAAAAACCTGTTTCCCGCAAAATATATGGAATTACTGCCCTAGTGGAGTCACCCAGAAAGGAGACCTCAACTACCCAGGAAATGGTGTGTAAGTGGGTTGCTGGCAGTATTCAAACTGTGATGAACTGACTGATCAACTGGCAGCAGAAAACAAATGGTAATTAGACCACACCGATGCAGTTCACAAAGATGCCAAAGTCCTATTTGCTATGGAAATTAATATTAAGTTCAAAGGGGTGGATGTAAACTGCCAACTCACAAGAAAAACAAACCCCCCTTTTCTGTTTCATAAATGCCAAGCACCACTTTCCACACAGGAAAACACCAGCTTGCAAGGAGGCCCGTTGCGATTACCTAATTGTGAGGAGCTCATCACGAGCCTCTCAACATCAAATATGTTGTATTTTCACTTACGAATTTTTTGGGGGGACAATATGTGCTTTTTGATGTTTTGTTTTTATAAATTTTTATAAATTTTATAAATTTTTATAAATTGGTTTAGCAGTTCGTATTAGTGTAATAATGGGAGTAAACAACTTCTTAGGTCACATGGTATTTTACGTTCGGAAAAGGTCGAAACAGGGTATTGTAGGGGTGGGTGGTTTGATTATGTTGCGCAATGTGTATGGTTTTGTTTAATTATTTAAACATACGGGCACACTCTCTTTTTTGTTTAAAAATAGGTTGTATTTTTTGAGATTGCACGGAATTGTTTTATTTCACACTTTTTCATTTTACATTTATTTGTTCAGTAAGTTGAGTTTGCGCCATGACGTATGAAAACAACGCTCTAGGTCACATGGTATCTCACGTTTGAATACCGTCTCAGAGCAGGTTTTAATGGTTGCACCTGAGATGCTCGCAAAGGAGACTTTCACACTGGTTTGAAAGTTTGGCAACAAGTAGGTTGCCGTTGGTTTTTTCATGAATAAGCGGCACACCGAAGATGGGGAGGCTGAGATTGAGGTGAATCACAAGGGGCGTTTGGAGTGTCATTTAGGTGGGTGGTTGGTGCATGTGGTGTATGATGTATGGTTGTATTCAAGCACAGTCACACGCTCATTTTTTGTTTAACATACTTTGTTTTTTTCGTTTTTGTGATCACGGTTGAATAGTCACATTCTTATATCACATTTGAGTCTTATTTGATAATAGGAATGCACATTTTCTGTCAATAATGGTTTGAGCACTATATGTAGCGTATACAATATGTTTGTGATAAAGTGTGAGTTATATCCATACATGGTCTCTGAAGGGCTGTTTTTAACTTTAAATTCTAGTTACCCCTGACGAAGGGCTAGTAGCCCGAAATGCATTGGGTAGATTCCCAATTTAGGGGTCGATTCTGATCTCGGCCGGTAGGGCTCCGAATCGGATTCGGGTGAACCGGATCCGATTCGGAGCCCTATTTCCCGACCGATTCGTACGTGCGTCCGGGCGAGCGAGTACGATGCGTGTGCTCGCAAAATCTCCGACCGACTCGTTCGCAGGACCCGACCACTCCAACCGACTCGCACGGGGACGACTCGCACCGCGCAATGGAGACGTTCCCCGGCCGGGTAAGTACGATGCGCACCTCGACCGCTCCGACCGACTCGCGCAGTCCGGCTCCAAGGAGCTGTCGGAGCCGCACTTTGGGGGTCCGTGTCGGACCCCCCTGGAAGCGTAGGCGCGCGAGTCGCACACAGGGGGGACCCATGGGTCCCCCCTACACGTGCATGTACTGCACGACCCGCATCGACGTGAACACGCTGTAGGGGGCGCCCTTGTTCGCGTCGTGCCCATTGAGTCAATGGGAGCCCGTGTACGCGTCGTACGACTGGCTCCCATTGACTTCAATGGGAGTCCGACCGAATCGAGTCCGATAGCATACGTGCGCATTGTACTCGTTCGGTCGGGCTGCTAGGGTCCGATTCGGTCGGAAATCTCTCCGGGTCCGGCTCGGTCGGGGAGATTTCCGGCCTGAATCGGAATCGGCCCCTTGGTGATTTGCAATTGAAAGTGATTTACCGAGCTGTTGGAAAAAGCCTGGATGGGCATTCCTGGAGCAATAAAAGGTCTTTGATATCACATCGCCTTCGTTTGAATTACAAAGTTAACAGACAACTATGGATGAATATGGTTATCGGTATGATTAAAGCATGGTTTATTGAGACAATTGACTGGCAGTGCGCCCTGAAACTGGTTCGTGACAACGCACCAATCATCTCATTGAGTTTTATAAAGTTGGCATTTTCTTGGTCTACCCATTTGGTGCCTGCTGCCAGTGTCCTGTGTCACAGGACCCTGCTGTTAGGCTTTGTGTATTCCTCCCAGACACTGAGACAATAGGGCTTAAGTGTGGGCAGGATGGGCCATCGTGATAAGATGGTTGGGGAGGCGGAGCTGTTCCCTGCTCCACGTGCACTTCAATAGGGGCTGCCTCCTGCACACACAAAGAAACCTAACACTAGTCTTTAGACACCCTAGGCTTTTTGGAGCCTTGGCAGGGAAAGGAATGAACTTTCCAGAACCAGATGTGGGAGTAGCCTAGATGTTTCGCCTACTTCAAAGGCTGGCACTAGGTATAAATACTAAACCTTCAGAACAACTTTTCAGTACACTCCTGGACCTACGGAGGACATCAGAAGGAATGCTTACTGCTTAAGGCCTGCCTTGTACCTCAGAGGACTGCCCAGATGACTCAGGCCTATCTTGCTCCTTGAACCCAGGACTACCTACAAGAGTGACTCCAAGGGCTAGTTGGTGGGCCTTCTGTGTGAGCTACAGGGACATAAGCCCCAGAGACATTGAAACCTGCGCCCGGGCTCTGCTGGAGTGAGTTATGCCCCCCCCAATGGCTGTCCTACAGTTGTGCACCCTTGCAATTGGTGAAGGTGCCTCATGTAGAAATGACATGGAGCAGCACCAGTGGCCCAGGAACTACTAGCCCCTGCTACTATTGGTCATGAAGAGGTTAATAATCATGTACAAATGGCAAACCTTGTACAGTAAGTCTATATGTAGGCTGTACGGAAATCGGTTAAAACCGACTGTGCCCACAGTACCCTACCGGATGAAAATCAGTTGACCCGGTTTAAACCGAGTGTCACTGATTTTCATAGTTGTTGCACCACTTGGCCACTTGATGAAGCCAAAGCATTACAAACCAACAGCAATTTAGGCCTGAGAAGGAAGCACCTCAGAACGTGAGTCAACCCCATTAAATTCGGTCCGGCACATGGGGAGCCGAGGTGTGATTGGCCCAAGGGCCAGAGCAACACCAGGCCACCTGCCTGGCTCACGTGGGGGAAGAGGAGCTGTTGTGGTCTGCCGTCTGTCTTACTGCGGCCGCACCCGAGTACTTCACAGGTCTTTAAAAAGACCATTTACTTAACGAGGCTTTGTTGTTCTTTCGCCCCTTCTTAGAGCCCCTGCAGCTACACTCTTACATGGAAAACAGCTAGAGATCGAGCACTCTGCCCCAAAAAAACAAAGGTAATTCATTTATTTTTTCTAATTCACGTGTGCGTGCTTTTCTGTTGGGAATACAGTGACAAACGCGAGACTGCTCCATACATTGTTCGCTGTATAATCACAGATCCGTTCTCTGCAAGCTAACCGGTAGTTTCCAAAGTGGATATATACTTAATTTCAGTGACCGCTCTTATATAACCAGCGAGCATTTTTTCCCTCAAAATATATTTTATCACTTAACATGCTAACAGCCAGAGCCAACCTTCCCAAATAACCCTTTGATTAAGTTACAAAAGAGTTTGGAATTGGAATATTTATCATGTAAAGCCTTAATCGCCTTTAAACCTCCCTTGCTTAAAGATGGACTTTTCTCAAAATCGCGGCTAGGCATTGAATGTTGTAGTTGAGGCCTAGTGGTGGCTGGCATTCGTAAAGACGCACATTAGGAGCGTGAACATGCCTGGGTGTGGATTGACGAATATCCTTTTGAATGATAAATGATAGCTAGATATGCATTTCCGCCATAGGTGCAGCTACTCATGCAGGTACTGTATCATGTCAGCAGAGGGCAGCAAAGACCTAATTACATCCAAGCTGTAGTTTAGGTTCAAGATTTTATTGAAGCTCTTTTTAACCACGACGGGGCAGATTTACAAGCCCCTTGCGCCACTTTTGCGTCACTTTTCCTATGTTAAAAATGACGCAAAAGTGGCGCAAGGGTCTTGTAAATAAGCCCCGACGAGTTTAAAAATCTCGGGGTTTATTTACAAGCCTCTTGCGCCACTTTTGCGTCATTTTTAACGTGGGAAAAGTGACGTACGGGTGGCGCAAGGGGCTTGTAAATAAGCCCCCTCGAGTTTTAGCGCACCTAACATAATGTAATGGATATCCATGCATAATCTGACCATAGCTACATGAGAGGTGTAAAATGATAAGGTGAGGGAAGCATGACATACACCCTCCACATGAATAATAAATAAATGACGACACGTAACCGGCGCGTGCTTCGAAACCTTGATTGACCTTTGCTTGGGCATGAGAACGTCACTTATTTATGGGGCGGTTCACACCTAACCAGAGAAGGAGAGCTCAAAGAAACGGGTGACCGGAAAGACAAGACAGGCGAACAAAACAGAAGTCGAAGTGCATTAAAAACAAGCATTTACAATGCAATAGGTCTCGCGTTTGCGAGAGTTTAAGCTATTGGCATTGTAAATGACAATGCCTTTTATTTATCTGTTTTGCTAATTAACACATAAATAAAAGGCATTGTCATTTACAATGCCAATAGCTCAAACTCTTGTAAATGCGAGACCTAATCAAAGAAGTGGCCGACTTTGTCCCGCTTGCTCGGAAAGTGAAAGCACGCATGATGCGTTGAATGTTGCAGGAAACCATGTCGTGCCTGCAGCTGGAGAAACTCATTAAAGAAAATAGTGCTTACAGACTAAAAAAGACGTACCGTGTAACAACCGAAGTAAAAGGGCCATCTCTCATTGGAGGTTACACATGAAGACAAGGCGGTACTAAGGAGTGACTAACAAGCCTATTAACGAATCAGAAGCCAGCATTTATGAAGGACAATGACACAAGCCAACGACAAATATGTGCGGAGAGTGGGCGGGGCTTCTATTCCATACTCCAATATAGCATGCCGCAGAGCACTCGACCTAAAAAGTAAAGGAACTGTGATGCTGTGCACAATGAGGGCAGGGTCAAAGCCGTGGCTAAAAAAAAAAAAATATTCTGTAACTTTTTTTCGGTCTTTCACCTTCAGATATGTACATATAAAATAACACACAGTTTAAATGTAAAATAAATGCAGGTTAAGTTAATCAGTGTGAAATGTACTATTGCACTTTATGAAATCTCTAATTGTAAATGCGCTGCAAAGGTCTGTGTCTGTAACCAGAGAGCCCCAGGATTGAATCCTGGTTGGGGCAGTGGAGAATAGTTAGGGGCGTAAGACAGGCCCTTTATGCCCCTTTAAAAAGCAAACACTTCAATGCTCAGCTGGTAACTGTTTTCCAATACCACTTAAAAAGAATAAAGAATCAAGTGATTCCATTAATAAGAACTTCCTTCACATTGGCAGATTGACTCGTTGCGCACATTTACATGTGTTGTAGGCAGCAGCACCCTGGCAAAAAAAGACTGTTTACTTGTTTGTTCGCCCTCTGTTTCACAGCACAGGAGACCCCCCTGCCTTACACTTCATCTGAGATATTTCCGCTCGTTCTCCTTTCACAGAAAATAGGGGAACAGTTTTCCATAAATTAAAAAAGTATGGGCACGTCGTGCCCCTCCGATACCGTACACTTCGACCTCTGGTACCAAGGCACCAATACAGAAAGAGGTGGGCGAGCCAACAAATTAACAGCAGAGGGGGGCGATCCACTGAAAGCTAGAGCCAGGTGTAGTGTCCTACTGGACACATGATGAAGCAGACCCTCCCCTCAGGCTGTACAGACACCCACCCCCACATCTATACAGCACAGGCGTCACCAGTCAGGTGACCCTATAGATAAAAGAGACCAGGCGCACATGCCGGGGCCAGTTATGCACCAGACCACCAGTGTTCGGGTCATTCTTTATGTAGTATGTGGACCTAGGGCCCACAACAACACACCAGGATCACGCCTGAAGCTTGGCTCAGGGTCAGCTCGAGGTTCAATTAGACTCTCAAGCCCATGACGAGCCGAGCTTTCAACTGGATTCTGCCTACCGTCCTCCCTCTACCCAGGGTGTGGTTTTACGGTCATAGCTTCAGACTTTGGAACTGGGGAACCAGATTCGAGTCTCTGCGACGGCTCGACAGCCTGTGATTCTGGGCAAGTTACTTAATCTCCCTGTGCCTTTAAAATATTTCTGTGACCTTGTGTAATGTAAATGGTGCTCACTAAAGCGCTTTAGTACCTTTTGGCTGAGTTTGCGCTACATAAAAATTGCACAAAAATTAGCAAAGAGATAAAAGCAAAGTGTTAACAAGTAAATTAAAGACAAAAAGATACCTATTTAGTGGCTGATTTATACAAAGTGAAACCAGGAAACCTGGAAAAATTGCTGCTTCCCCTCTTAAATTTTGTGATCTTAGGCACATATTTTATTGCACTAAAACTCCTTTTTCCATTATCTTATTTGAAAGCACTTTCAAATATGTGAGTTCAGAATACCAGTTGGAAAAAAACCTTTAATGTTGCTCTATAATAATCTTGACCATGTGCAGGGTTTAGATGACAACTGTCTTGCCTCTTAGCTCACTAATGGTTCATGTTTAAAAACTCTAGTCACAATAGGTATGCAGTTCCTCAAGGCGGATAAAACAAATAAGAGGTGGGAGGAGGGGGATCCTCCTTGTCGGAACTAGAGTCCTCACACACCCAGCAAGCTAGGTGTCATGCTTCATCATATGTACCTGCTCCTCGTCGGGTCGGCGCTGCAATACCCGACGGGCACCCGTAAAAGGGCTCTTTAGCGGAGATCTTTTGTTCCTTGCCGTATGGTGCTGTGGGTGTGAGGGGTCTAGGTGGTGTAAATGTGGTGAAAGTGAGTGGTATTAAAAAAGGTTGGATAGTCCAAATAAGACTTTTATTCAGGCTGGCTATCCACCTTCTTAAAAGCAATTTAGAGTGGCCGCTCTCTGACTTTATGGTCCAGTGGAGCTAGGCTCTACTCTCATGGTCGACATGTTTCATGCACAATGGTCGGATTCTGACCTATGGGAGATAAAGTAAGAGGGAGAAAGTGTGGTGTCACATGGTTAAGGAATTGGATAACAACAACATTGTAAAAAGGTCACTGTGGATCAGACATCCTCTCTATTGTAATCCGCACTGTAAGTGGATTTTTACAATGTTGTTGTTATCTAATTCCTTAACCATGTGACACCACACTTTCTCCCTCTTACTTTATCTCCCATAGGTCACCACTTGAATCTGCGGGACATTGAGCTCGCATTCATGATACTTGGTAGGTAGGAACTTTACCAACCGCTTCGTGTAGATAGTGCACCCACTAGGTCCTGAAGAAATGCCACGGATCACATCCGACCATTGTGCATGAAACATGTCGACCATGAGAGTAGAGCCTAGCTCCACTGGACCATAAAGTCAGAGAGCGGCCACTCTAAATTGCTTTTAAGAAGGTGGATAGCCAGCCTGAATAAAAGTCTTATTTGGACTATCCAACCTTTTTTAATACCACTCACTTTCACCACATCTACAACACCTAGACCCCTCACACCCACAGCACCATACGGCAAGGAACAAAAGATCTCCGCTAAAGAGCCCCTTTACGGGTGCCCGTCGGGTATTGCAGCGCCGACCCGACGAGGAGCAGGTCCATATGATGAAGCATGACACCTAGCTTGCTGGGTGTATGAGGGCTCTAGTTCCGACAAGGAGGATCCCCCTCCTCCCACCTCTTATTTGTTTTATCCGCCTTGAGGAACTGCATACCTATTGTGACTAGAGTTTGACAGGGCATGTATGCTGGACCTCCCTAAATAGCCCTTGAAGTCCCTTCTCTTGCTAAGTAGTCATGTTTAAAAACGATCACTTTAAATAATATTTTTCAGTGCAGTACTTATGTTTAAAAGTATAATTTTTTAAAGTACTTATAGTACTGTAATGTGCTGTATTAATGTGAAGTCTTTCATATGTAAAGAAATACACTTTTTTGAATTTTGGAGACGTTATCATATTATATGGAATGCTTGTTGTATGATTTACATAGCAAACATTTTCAGGGCTCGGCTCATGCATGGCCTCTAAGAGCCGAGCCAGATCCTTGGCTCGGCTCTGCTCTCCCTGTTATTTTGTTTGCTCACCTACCTCTAATTAACAGGGATGAGCCTGACTTGGCTCTAAGAGCCCATACACGAGCCGAGCCATGAAAACACACCTGCCAAGTTTTCAGTTTGCTTGTGTGTGAAATTTCTGTGTTTACACTTTACTTATGTGTGACATTTCTGTGTTTACACTTTACTTATGTGTGACATTTCTGTGTTTACACTTTGCATATGTGTGACATTTCTGTGTTTACACTTTGCCTATGTGTGACATTTCTGCGTTTACAGTTTACTTATGTGTGACATTTCTGCGTTTACACTTTACTTATGTGTGACATTTCTGCGTTAACACTTTGCTTATGTGTGACATTTCTGCGTTTACAGTTAACTTATGTGTGACATTTCTGCGTTTACACTTTACTTATGTGTGACATTTCTGCGTTAACACTTTGCTTATGTGTGACATTTCTGTGTTTACACTTTGCCTATGTGTGACATTTCTGTGTTTACACTTTGCTTATGTGTGACATTTCTGCGTTTACAGTTTACTTATGTGTGACATTTCTGCGTTTACACTTTACTTATGTGTGACATTTCTGCTTTAACACTTTGCTTATGTGTGACATTTCTGTGTTTACACTTTGCCAAAGTGTGACATTTCTGTGTTTACACTTTGCTTATGTGTGACATTACTGTGTTTACACTTTGCCTGTGTGACATTTCTGTGTTTACACTTTGCTTATGTGTGACATTTCTGTGTTTACACTTTGCCTATGTGTGACATTTCTGTGTTTACACTTTGCTTATGTGTGACATTTCTGTGTTTACACTTTGCTTATGTGTGACATTTCTGCGTTTACACTTTACTTATGTGTGACATTTCTGCGTTTACACTTTGCTTATGTGTGACATTTCCGCGTTTACACTTTGCCTATGTGGTATTTCTGTATTGAAGGAAATTGCCCGGGTGGAGTCCCCTGCAGGTGTAACCTTACCTCTAGGAGTCAGAGTCCACTCCGAGGAGTCCCCTGCAGGTGTATGCTTACCTCTAGGAGTCAGAGTCCAATCTGAGGAGTCCCCTGCCACAAATACATCCCTGAAGTCCACCTACCCAGTGAAATCGTGTGTGTGGTCCTCTTTCTTGCAGGCCTTAGACCCTACATCGCTTTGGTATCTAAGAAACTAAAAGAAACTAAAACAACCAATGCTGCTATATACACCCACTTTGGGAGCTACCAATGTGAAAACACAAACATACTTGTTGGAAGTAGTGAGAGAAGGATCACATGGCCCTAAGAAATGACAGAAAATTATGCATTAGGCCACACATAGCATCCTGCCAGTGTTTTTAAAGTGTGAAGAGTGGATTCTGTTCAGGGTTTTAAGTGGGTCTGGTCCCTCTGTGTCTCAGAACCAGTAGTAATTAAAACTGGAGATTGAAATGGGTCCCTATCGGGTCCTATATTCATGTCCTGATCTTTACTGCCAAAAACACACAGAGATTTCTGACAATGAATGTGAAAAATGTTAAAGTGATCCATGTCAGGGATTTAATTCCTGTTTGTTTGTTTCACGTGTTTTACTTAATCCTCTTTTTCCTAAGAGTGTGAGCTATTTACAGGTTGCTGTGTTTCTGTATTTTTTTTCCTGTAGCATATTACTCTTGTATAGTGCACACTTTGGAAGGAGTCATTATTGAGAGCTTTGCAGGTGAGGCTGAAGGCACTGCGAGTGTCTAGCAGTGTCTGTCAATGGGTCGGAAAGGTGTTCAGGATACATGGTCATCCAATCCTTGGCCTCTCTGCAGAGTGCACAGAGCAATGGTCACATATTGCAGTTACAATTTGTGATTTAACATGGCGAAAATAAAAGAAAATGCAGTGCTTACATTTGAGTGGGTGTGTTGTGCGTTTGGGGGTGCGGAAATGAAGGAAATGCGAGGAAGTGCATTTGGGGACAGTCCAAAAAAATGGGTGCTGAAGAGGAAAGCGATGAGGTGTAAGATATGGATGGATGAGAGGTGGCGAGAAAAAGGGCGTACGTGTCTGACGCAGAGTGAACATAACGGGAGTGATTGAGACACTCTGAAGACCACTTCCCCTTCCACAGGCCTCACTTATGTTTACTTCACAGTCTTATAATTAAAACATTTTCAATATTAATTATTAACAACAAAATCATTGTTAGTACTTACATATCTTAAACGGTTAACAATCATTGACAAAGCCAATAGTTTGGACTGTCTTTAGGTGTATGTCAGATGTTGTGCGTTATTTCTGGATGCAATAACTGAAAGCTCAGAGAGCCAGAATACGAGTCGGGTGACACACTATGGAAATCACAGAAAGTTAGGGGTTTATTTACAAGCCCCTTGTGCAGCTGGTGCGTCACTTTTAATATGGGAAAAAGTAACGAACCAGCAACGCAAGGGGCTAGTAGATAAGCCCTTTAGTTTTCATGTTTAAGCCATAATTACATAATCTAATCCGCTTTTAAAGACCTTCTACCTCTTTCATTCCTCTTAAAACCCGGATCCTGTTCACATTTATCCATCACATTCGGATACGTGTAGGTCTGCATTTATAATGGGAACAACTGCAAGTACCAGAATGCAAAGAAACAAAAAAACAGGAGCCTACTTGAGCTCTCTGCTTTACAATACTAAAGCTTACAGATTAAGGCCTTATTCACAAAGGCAAACGTACACTTTTGGTGTAAGTTTGCTATTTTTTGGCTATTCACAAACTCTGAGTGTAGTTTTACATGTAGTAGTTATACGACCGCAGAAACTGTAATATTTTCTAATGTGAGGAGTTCTCCATAGTCGTAAAGATACATCACATAACACTACACTCGCAGGGGCATCTTTACTAGGAAATGTTGCAGCGCGGAGCTGCACCAAATTTGGCAGTGCCTTGCTCCAACATTTCCAAAATGCAGGGATGCGCCGTATTTACAATAATACGGCGCGCCCCTGTGTTTACCCTAGCGCTGGCGCTTAAATTAGCTGCCTAGCGCCAATGCAGGCACCCTTGCACCATCGTGCAAGGGTGCCTGTGTTGCAGGGAATAATTGTTTAGGGACACCTTCCTGCACATAAACAATCATTCATGGCATTTTGCAGAGTGCAGCACACATAGAAATTGCAAAAAAAGGAGAAATAACAGTATTTCTCCCCGTTTCACCATTCTAATGCCTGCTATTGCATGGAGTTTGTTTTTGGCGCTGCCTCAGATTTACAGATCCTTGTAAATCTGGGACAGCTTCAAAAGCAATGCGTGTTGCGGTGGAAAGCCCACAGCAACACCCATTGCACGCCCCTTTTACGCAAAGTGATGCATGTAAAGGGGCTGTATTTACAAGGTGGCGTTAAGCCACAAAAAGTGGCTTACGCCGCTTTGTAAATATGGAGAAGGGCATTCTACAGCACACATAGAAGGAGCAAAACGCCATTAATGATTGTTTATGTGCAGGGAGGTGTCCCTTCCTGCACAACAACAATCATCCCTGAAACGCAGGCACCCTTGCACCGTGGCTCAAGAGTGTCTGCATTGGTGCACGGCTGCTGTTTGTGTGCCGGCGCAGGGGAGAAGGACAGGAATGTGCCGTATCTTGTCGATACGGTGCATTCCTGCCCTTTTATTTTGACGCATGACAGCGCAGCAGGAAGGCTTGCTGTGCTGCCATGCATCAAAATATAGTAAATGAGGCCCTTACACTCTCCTGCTGACTCAGAAGCTGCTCCTTGACGGCTTCCTATTGCATACCCGCTCCTGCGAGCCCCTCGCAAATGCTCATAGACAGTTTAAACCAACAGGGTGCTATTATATCCATACAGTCAATTAGCTAGTGAATGGAAGAAAAAATGTGCACTATTGATATCTTTTTATTGAGATTTTATGCTTATCAGAATTAAAAACATGAATTTCTTTCAAAAAGACAGAGCACTGACTGGACATTATAGTGTATTGTCTGTTGTCCATGTGCAAGTTGACTCTAAAGTTCTGCTCTACATCCAACCTTCAACAGTCTGCTTTGTCTATTGGACCTGGTTGACTCCTGAAAGTAAAAGGCTAAAGAGGCAGCACTTGGCAATACAGAGAGCTTGCTGTAGTATGTGTGTCCTGTGGTTCAGTGGCGTAGCTAGATGGGGCGGAGGGGCAGCCCGCCCCAGGCGGCACTGTTTTTAGGGGCAGCTGAGGTGAGCAAGTCGTATCTGTCCACTACCAACATCCCCCCGCGAACAAGTCATCCATCAGCCGCCAACTCCCCCCCGCTTTTATCTGCACCGGGCGGCAAACTTAGGGTTTGCCCCGGGTGGCAGTAGGTCTAGCTACCCCACTGCTTTGGTTCCAAGAACAACAGCAATATTTCTTGCAAGGATTCCCCTATTTTGCTTACGCTTCTTAGGCCACCGAGGCAGGGCCTGAGAATTCAGGTCGGCCTATGATTGGGTGCCAAAAACACAATAATTTAGATGAAAGATCTCAGAGCAGAACATCT
This sequence comes from Calotriton arnoldi, assembly GCA_963921515.1. Taxonomy (NCBI): domain Eukaryota; kingdom Metazoa; phylum Chordata; class Amphibia; order Caudata; family Salamandridae; genus Calotriton; species Calotriton arnoldi. The sequence goes on along the minus strand of CAWUFW010002017.1, from coordinate 2,216,951 downwards.
TTAATAAAGTGCAGATTGTTTTAGCCTAGTTTCAAGAAAAAGTTAACTTGGGCTTGTTGCAGGTCACTGGTAATGAATCTGAATTTATTGATATTTCAAGAATGATCTCTGCTAGCGCTCCTTTCATTTGTCATGGCATTTCATATAATCTTTTCAAATTTCACTTGCCATTGTGTGCTGCTGAGGCAGGTTCACCAATAAGCAATCTTGCTTGAATACTACTCCTTGTACTGCCTATTAGGTCACTGTCCCTCAGCCCACTACCACGTTCTCTTTGTAATATCACATTCTTTTTTTATACAATTTGCTCATTTACTTTCTTTACATCCAAAGAATAATTCAATACTGTAGGAATATTTTTCAAACACCTTCATGATTTGTCAGACTTGCATAAAATCCACTTAATATTCAGGAAATTGATTGCTATCTTGTACTTTCCTCCCCACCTAAGGTGCTCATTTTTGCCATCAAGGACCAGTTCTTCCTTAGAAATATCTGCCAGCTTCCCTCATTTTAGTCTGTCACTACCAATTAAGCTTGTGCTTGGATTATTGCATGCGCTCTATGCTGCCGACCACCCAGCCTCACTCCAAGTCACAAGTGGACACTGGATGTCACCATTTGAATGGCGTGTGGAGTTAAAAAGCATGGTACGCATCTTGACCTAGGAACTCTCTTCACGACCAGTGGAGGACAGAAAGAAATTTATATTGCCCTTCATGGCTGTTACACCTCAAAAATATAGAGAATATGGATCCTTAACAGCCGCGGCCCGTGCAGGTAAGACTGGTGGGGCCGGGTGGGGGGGAGGGGGTATTTTGACAGACGACGAGGAGGGAAAATTAATTATTTATTTAATTTTCCCTCGTCATCGTCCGGCGAAATTCCCCCTCCCCCCACGAGGCCCCACCCCTCTTACCTGCATGAGCCACAGCTGATCCTTAATACACCCTAGTTCAGTTTTGCACGCACACTGACATGCTCTAATCCTGCGTCTCGTGCACCCCGATGCTTTTAGATTAAATTACGCATTGAAGATGTTTCTTGCAAGGGCCATCAAGTGTAGAGAAAAAAAGGTGCATGGTACCTAGTACTTCATCGCTAACAGTCACCAATAGGAGGCGCTCTAGAACGCTGCTTAGTTTGATGACGTTTGCTTGGGTTTTGAGATCTATTGGAACATCATTCATTGGATGGCCCCTAGTAAGCTGCTCCATATTGTCCTTTGAGGCACTTTGCCAAAGCTCATCACTATATTGAGGTGGCCGGAAAGTATGGACCTCTTAGTGGCAGAATAAGAGTCATAAATGTTCCTAGAGCCAGCATGGGGAGTGCAAGAGTCCCTTTTTTAGAGTTTATTTGAAGCCTGGTACTAGGTGTTTTGGGCATTTACTGTTGATATTTTGGTACCATTACGTGTTTTTGACATAACCAAGATGTTAGTTGTATTTCTTGGGTGTTCCATGCTATTTCATGACTCAGCATGGAAACAAATTTGCTCTTAAACATTTACTTTTGGTCACAGATTTCTGGAGGACCACACTCTACGACTCTCCACGTATTCCAAAGATGGGCTTGCTCCCTGCCTCTCCCAGTGGTACGTGCCGATTTGACAACAAAGGAATTTCCTGTATTAACTTTTTTTGGTATATGTCAAGATGAAGCATGTGCAATTTCCTGTCAATTCAATTTAATACGTTTATTTCGGATTCAAAATCCTTAAAAACATACATAAATAAAAAGAATTGTAAAAACCAACACTGCAACATTAAGCTCAATAAGATATCATACAAGCAAAAATACAACTTGGAAAGGATTAGGCGAAATGACCTAAAACAAATATCACGTAAGCAGCAAGGTGCTACAGAAATAAATCAACTATGTATTCAACCTATAAAAGATTCGGCAAATCAGCCTAAAGTATATCGCATAAATAAAAAAAGTGCTACAGCTACATGTGCAAAACAGCCAAGGTATGAATTACAATCAGCAAGGTATTAATAATATTTGTGAGTTCTTAGAATAAAAGCCATTTAAAAAACACAGATCCTTACATATAAACCATAAAAGTGGCAATGATCACACACATAAAGTTATAAAGTGTATGCAGATCAATGAACAATGATATACAAAATAATACTAAAAATCCAATGCAATGTATCAATAACATTAGAAAGATAGTCAACATCAGAGTCTAAAAGTTTCTTACGTATAACCCATGCAGAGGATAAAAACTCTTAGCGACGCTAATGTAGATCATTTCATCAGTATCAGTTCTCAAGATTCTTAGGGCAATTTCATATTGTCTAGTTCCTAAGAGAAGACAAACCGGCTTAATCCACTTCTTGCGAGGATTTGCATAAACGTTAGAAAAGAAAGTGGTGCAAAGTTATTCTCAAGTGTGCATGACCGACACAAAGCGCTAGAGCAATATTTCTCACCCCTGCGAATACAAAGACGAATAATTGGCAAGATCCCATGTCTGAACTTGATATACAACTGTTTAGCTAAGGGACATGTGAACTTGTCAATAAAAGGTTCAAATAATGGGATAACTTTGCGATCTAAAAATCTATCCATCAAGCTATCCGACTTACACCTAAGTGTTTCCTCATCCCATAAGAGAGTCTTTAGTTTTTCTTTGATCGCTGATCATGATATTAGGGCGGCGTCTGCATGAGATTCCCAGAGTGCGGCAAAATCAAGAATGTATAGCATTCTTTTAACATATACTAGCTAGGGTATTTTCAGATACCCTCTTGATCGCAGTATTTCCATAAGAGGTAGTCTATAGCTCATCATTGGACCACAATGTATGCCAGTACAACAAAGCTCTAGGTTTAATTACCAAAGAAATTGGGTTCACGCCTACATCAAGTAACTGGGGTAGGTGAGGAGTGCTCTGTAGGAGATTTAGTAAGGACCTGATACATTTATTTTCAGCCATTATGAGTCTCTTGGCCTTTACATGGCCCCATAACTCTATACCATAAAGGCCCGACCCCTTAACTTTGACATTATATATTCTACAGCTGGAGTGAGAATTCTGGTCTTAGTGTTCTTAGCTAACTTCGGAATGGCCCTAGATTCCTGATGTAACTTTCATGTGCTCTTGTTAATCTGAAGTGGCCAAGAAAATGTATTAGTCAGTCTTACTCCTAAGTAGTCAAAGTATTGAACTTGTTCAAGCAATTCTTTCTGTGTCCTGATACAGCTTTCAAAGATTTATAGGGGTTGAAAGACATACATTTTGTCTTTTTAGTGTTCAATTCTAACCCCCTCTCTGAACAAAAAATTAGAAAGTGGTTCACTGGAGCTGTAAACCAGCGAGGATTTTAGAGCTAAGAAGCGTGCCAACCGCAAACAGTAGTGTCGGGATTTTAGAGGCACCTACTTTTCGGGCATTCTTACCAGGGAAATCTAGGTAATGCAATAAATCATTTATATAAAATATAAAATGGTTTGGGGCCAATACACAGCCCTGTCGAACTTCGTTCTCTATTCTAAAGTTGCCGCTCCTAACGAGGGCATAGTTTGTTTCATGTAGTCATATTAGAATTGATAGAATGTTATCTGGACCAAATAGCATGTGCAATATCCTATCTTAAAAGAGGACTAAGGAGTATGTTCCTTCTCTGTCCTCTGTCCCACACCATGTCATCAGGCAGCCTTCCCTCTCGATGAATTGTTTTGACAATCAAACATCACTCCAAATTGTATTTTTATTTTCTATTCGAACAAGTAACATAAACATTACGACTGTAATAATTGATCGCATCCAAAAAGCTTGGTCGTCAACAACATAGCGAACCCCCCCATCCCTATGGTTGGTGCAGGTTTGTGTTCACCACCAGTATCCTTACATGTCCATTACACATTTCAACTTGGGTCTAGGGAACAACAGTAGTTAGCAACCAGATATTCTCTCTAGGGAGGTCCCCATTCAGGCCCACCTACGGATATCTCCTGTGATTTATGTGTTGTGGATTGTTGTGTGTCGTCCCCCAAGTCCATCCCAAAGTGTCGCCTCCATGGATCCCATATTCTCTGAAATGTTTTGGGGCATCCCCTGCTACGGTACGTAGTGTGCTCAGCTGCCATGTATAAATCCATTCCTCTCATCCACTTCTGAATTGTAGGGTTTTCAGCCACCCCCCATCTTCTGGCTTCGTCTCTTTTGGCCACCACCAGTCCCAGAGATGCGAAATTTAGCTGTGTCCTGGTGACGTCTACCTCACTTGGAATCCCCAATATCACAAACCATGGTTCAATCGGCAATGTCACCCCCAGGACAGTTCCTAGTAACTCAATTATCTGCGTCCAATAAACCTGCAGCTCAGGGCATGCCCATACTGTAAGAAATCGCTTTTGTCCGTTTTGCAGGTGAGGCAGTATGGTGACTCCGTCCTTCCCATTTTATGCAACCTGTCCCTGTCATAGTAGGTTCTATGTAGTATCTTGTATTGAATGAGACGGTGCCTTGCCTTGATGGCTACTTCTCTAGGGTGCAATGCCGCCTCCCAATCTATGTCCTCAAGTGACCCCACATCTTTCTCCCACCGTACTTGTAGCCCTCTCAGTCCGTCTGGGATATTATTGTTAATGGTTTTATAGGTGAAAGAGACCGCCTTGTTTATTAGTTCTTCTTGTAGGAGTCTGCCTTCTAGCGGCGCGTACTCCTGAAGTTGTTCGCATTGGATGTTATCTGCCTGCCATGCGTCACGCAGTTGCGCATACTTGATGAATTGGGAGTTATTCATATCGTATTCCTGCTTAAGCTTTGCCCATGTTTTGAGTTCACCTCTTTCGATGATGTCTCCCATCGTGGAGATCCCAGGCCTCGAACCCTTTTAACTTTCGTATCTCTTTGAGCCAACTTCCTTCCCAGAGCGGAGTGCTCTTCGTGACCCGGCCCGACCAGCCCATGGTTTTGGTCGCCCTCACCCACGCGGTCAAAGTAACTTGTGTCGCGGGTAATAAGTGGGAGCCCCCTTTCCCCGTATAGGTAGTGTAGGTACGTATGTGGTAACATTTCTTCCCTTTCTAGGCGATACGTGGGGTGGTCCCTATCCTTATGTATCCATTTATTTATAGGTATCAGATGGGACGCCCAATAATAGGCCTCTATGTCTGGGAGTGCGATCCCTCCGTTATAGGGATTTTGTTGCAGTGTCGTGAGCGCCAACCTGCTCAAGGGTTAGCGCAAAGAGGAGAGGCGAGAGAGGGCAGCCCTATCCTGTCCCTCTCTCAACAGGGAAGGGTGCCGAGCACTTTCCGTTGACTCGTACCGCAGCTACAGGCTGGTTTTAAAGGAGCGCCACCCAACGGCAAAATTTAGGCCCGAACCCGAATTTAGTCAAAGTGGCCTCCAGGAATGACCAGTTTACTGCGTCAAACACTTTTTCGGCATCGAGTGATAAGAACACCTGTGGATTTGCCCGGTCTTTTGCCTTCATTAGCCAATGATGGGTTCTTCTGAGGTTCAGGTGGGTAGCTCGACCCGGCATGAATGCCGACTGGTCTTCATGGACCAGGGCCGTAACGACCCTCAGGAGACGGGTCGCTAGGATGGTAGCTAAAATCTTCACTTCTGAGTTTAGCAGCGAAATGGGTCTGTAGGAGCCACACTGGTAGCGGAGCTTACCCTCTTTATGTATGACCAATATAGTTGCCAGCCTCAGATCGAGGGGTAAGACACCGTCTTCGTGTGAGTCTATGAAAAGCCGAAGTAGATGGGGGCCCAAGAGATCAATGTACCTCTTATAGAATTCAGCCGGCAACCCATTGGTGCCGGGGGTTTTCCCCAGGCGGAGTTTCGCCACAGCCTCTTGGATTTCTGTCAAGGATAGATCTGCTTCTAGATCTTGGGATTCCTCATCTCCTAACGTTGGAGTGGGAATTGCTGCCGGGTATTCCCTTATTTCTATATGTGATTTAGGGTTACGGGACCGATAGAGATCTCTGTAGTAGTCAGCAAATGCCTTTGCCACTCTGTCATCTGTGGAGTGATTAACCCTCTGAAGGTCAGTTATCTCTCTTACCCATCTATCCTGGATCTCCATTTTTCTAATCCAGGCTAAGAGCTTTCTTGCCTTATCTCCCACTTTGTAGAGGCGGTGTAGTGTGGCTAAGTGTTGTTTTTTGGCATTGTCCATGGCTAGCTCCTTATACTCCTGCCTCAGGGTGGATAACCTACGAGTCAGTTCGGGGTCTTTTCTTTGGGATACTTGTTTGTCAAGCTCAGTTATCTTTTGTTCCATGTTATCTAGGCACTTATTTTTCTCTTTTTTCTACCAGGCTATGCGATTTTGAGCTCTATCCCTTAGCACGGTCTTTTATGCTTCCCACACCGTCACCCCGGAGGGGACCGAGTCCTTATTCTCCTGGAAATACATTTCTGTGTCTGCCCTAATGCCACTTGCTATTTTGGTGTTATTCAGGTCCCATGGGTTAAGTCTCCATCTTTGGTCTCAATCTCGTTCCCTCAGGCTCGTCTCAACTAGGAGCGGAGAGTGTCAGAGAGTCCCCTTGCTGCATATTCTGCGTGGCCTATATCGTGCGGTGTTCCCCTAGGAATAAATATATAGTCCAGTCTGGAGTGCATGTCATGTGCCCCTGAGTGATAAGAGAACTGCCTAGTCTGGGGGTGTTTCTCTCGCCACGCATCTACTAGTCCCATTGTTATGGAGAATCGCCTCAAGGGGGTGGTTTATGTGGATTTGTCCCACCCTCCAGTGCGGTCCATTGCCAAGTCCATCACATCATTAAAGTCTCCGCCTACTATATGTAGGGCGGAGGGTGTTTCAAGCAAGATGTCAACTACCTTATTCATGGTGGACGCTTGAAGTCTAGGTGATGCATAGATGCATATCAACATGACCTCTAACCTTCCCCATAGTCCCGTAACTCCCACGTATCTACCCAAGGGGTCCTGCCAGCGGCGTGAGGTCTGAAAGGGGATAGTTTTCTTAATCAGGATGGCCACCCCTCTTGCCCCAGAAGAGAATCCCGCATGCGCCAATACCTTATATGCCCCACGACCTATAAATCCACATTGCGCGCCTTTAAGGTGTGTTTCTTGGAGCAATGCGATATTCGGGTGGAGCCTTTTAATGAGTTGTGACACTAGCCCTCTTTTGATTTTGTCCCCCAACCCATTAACGTTCCATGTCATAACCGTTAAATTTAGATGCTGGGCCATGTTGTGTCTGGTGGTAACATGTGTTTGGCATTGGGCCCATGGGAGGGGAGCAGTACTCCTCTGCGTCTTGTTCTATAGGAGTTTCTTGTTGCGGCGGCCTCTGCGATCAGTGAACAATAGTATAAACAATTGAACCCCAACTGTATTGTCTCCCAACCATCTCCCCACCCCACCTCCCTCCACCCCCCTCAGCATTCTGTCCTCCCATCAAAGGAAGCATCTCTCAGCCAGAGACAGCAATTCGGTCTATCGTCCCCCCCCTCCCAACTAAGCGTCCTAAAACCCCAACTCTTACAATTTGTAGCTCAGTCTATTAGAGTAGTCTCGTTTTGAAGCTCTTAACGCTTCCTAGGGGGCTCTGTGATGGTTCTCATTACCTTCCCGTCGGTATTCATGTAGCAGTTCCCAGTTCACTCGGGTCTGTCTCTGGAGGTATAGTTCCCTCTGTTGGCTTCTCATTCTCTCCACTTTTCTCTAGAGCCTGGATTGCCACTACTAGTGGATGCATCGACTCCGGCCCTGAGGACACTCCATTGTCGTCTGAGTCCATCTGTGGGTTTGGGGATTCAGTCCCCGGGGCAGTCTCGGCTTCAAAATGGGATCGATCGCCTTTTGACTGCTCTTGGCGCCTCTTGTCATGTGCGATTGTACTCAGGGCATATGGAGTTTCCGTATCTATTCTTCTCGACCGACTGGCGGTCTTGTGTTTCCGTCTTCGTGGAGACACCTCTCTGTTTGCCATGTCCCGGCTCGTGCGGTTGGCCAGTTGTGATCCTCTTGGGGGCCGGAGCACCGGTCTTTCCTCAACCCATGCCCAGGCCTCCCCTGGGGTTTGAAAGAAGTAGGATTTCCCCTGAAAAATGACTTTCAATTTAGCCGGGAACAGAAACATATAGTGAAGTTGGAGGGCCCGTAGTTTGACCTTGACTGCATCAAAAGTTCAACGCTCTTTCTGTACTTCACAGCTGTAATACGGGAACGTAATGATCTTTGAGTTTTCGTAACGGACTTCCCCCTTGCAGCGCATTTCACGCAGTATCATGTCTCTGGCCATAAAGTTCAATATTTTTGCATTGATCGGCCTTGGCGTCGCTCCTGGGGGGGGGGGGGTGGTTGGTTTGCACTCAGAGCGCGGTGTGCGCGTTTTATGACGAAGCATTGGGAAAACTGTTCTGCCGGGATGAGGTCTTTCAGCCAGGTTGTCAGGAACGTCGACGCGTTGTTTCCCTCCGCTCCCTCCGGAAATCCCACAAAGCGGAGGCTGTTTCTCCCGGCTCAATTTTCCGCATCATCGATTCACCATAACATGTCTGCTGCGGCACTATGCATGTCTCTCATCCCTTTCTGTAGGTCTTTTACGGCATCTTCCACTTCTGATACATGAGTCTCAGCCTCAGTTACTCTCTTGGATACCTTGCGGAAGTCTTGACGAAGGAGCGATACTTCTGAGCAAACCTCTCCAATATTGCCTTCCAGGGCTTCTCTGGAGCTTTGCATTGCTTGGAGGAGCAGTGCTGTATCCGTTGGTGGTTGCATTGACTCTGTCGATTCTGCTTGTGTTGGGAGTATCTTAGTGTATTTGTCCATTTTTCCATGTCTTAGGAGTTTTGGCTACTTGTCTTTTGCCATAGTGTTAGCTACTGTCTCTCTGGTCAGGGTTTAATGGCTCCGGCTTGCTCACTCTCCTGTGTCAGGCCGGGTGGGGGTCCCCTTCCTCTTCTCTTTGAGCATGCAACGCCGTCCTGTGGGATGAGATCTATCCTCTGCTATCAAGGTTATAACTGGGGATGTGTTCTCCCTTTTTGGTATGCCACTCACTCTATCTTCCTGGTGTCTGGACTCTCTTATGGCCTTTCGTGGCGCTGCAGCGTTTTCTTTGTTTTGGCTGTGATTTCTGGCCACCAATGCCTCGCCGAGTCCTATCTTAGGTCCCCCACAAGTCCTTTGCTCTCTTGGGTTGTGTCTTATCTTCCCTTTAGGGAGAGGCTGGTCTCACGTGATTCCGTCGGTTCCTGGCCCTCGTTCTCGGTGTCTCCACCAAGCCGTGTGCTTTCTGGTGCTCCGTTAGGTATATTAAGACTAGTGCCTTCCAAGTAGAAGATTAGCTGCCGGCAATCTTTGAGTTCTCCAGTTTCCCTTGCGCCGGGATGCGATAGCTAATTTCTGCCCTGGGGTAGAGGGGCCTTTCTTGTGTTTCCTGACCCCCCACGTTCAACCGCAGCACCTAGGATGCTCAGGCAGGCCCGATCTGGTCGCAGCAAGGGGAGGCACTCTCTCCGGGGAGTTCACGTCTCTTCGCTCCCGTATTTGTCCGCCTGTCTGCGCCGGAGGGCCTCACCCCCTTTCTCACTCTTCTAGGGGTTCAGCGGGTCTCCGCGCCTCTTTCGGGCACCTGTGTGCCAGCAATCGTCTGCGGAGCAGACCAGGGCTCTCGGCTGCTGACGGCTCTCCTTTTCTCCCCACCTTTACCTTCGGTGGTCTGCCAAGTCACCAGGAAGTCCGCTATTTTGCCCCTTTTTGGGCCTGTGGCCTGACTGCCAATCGGGTGTGTGGGGCCCGGTGACCCTGTGTCACCTATCTGCACCGTTGGTGGAGGGACCCGGGGCCTTCATCCACTGAGTTCCGCCTTGTTGTACTGCAGGCTGTCGAACTCTCACTCTACTCCACCTCCATTGGGCACCTTCTTTTGGAGGCAGACGGGGTTGTATGCGGGGGTCGCTGGGTGCCCTCCGTGCTTCTGGATGGCTCGCTGAGCTCTTATGTAGTCTCCGGTGGATCGACGCAGGGGGAGCACCCCACCCCCTACTCTGGGGACTCGCCTCTGTTTGTTCCCGGCTCCGTCTTGTAGCCACCGCCGGGGGGGCTGCCACCCTCTCTTCACCTCCCACGGCCCCAGCGAGTCTCCCGCTTACCGCATCTGCGCCCGTGGGTGCAGGAAACGTTCGGCGGGACGGGGCCGGGTTCTCCACTGGTCGACAGCCTCCGGTCTCAGTTCACGAGTTCTCCCCTCGGATCGGCCCTCCGGCTATTCGCTGATCCACTCGGGTGAAGAAGTTACTTCACCTCTTCTTTTGGGCCACTTTCCAGAGGCTGATCGTGCCTGGTCAGCACCGGTTCTGCCTCCGGTCCGCCTGGTGTCCGTGGAGGGTGTCCAGAGCTCTTCATTCGCGGCGGGCCGCCATTTTGAGTCATCCGCGGCCTGTCGATTCTCGGACCAGAATCGCTCAACTGTTCCTCTTCTGATGCTTGTCGGGCTTCCGCTGAGTGCCGGTGGGGTCCAGCCTCTTAGGGAATACCTCCGTAGGCATTAAATCTCACGGGTTACTGCAGGATTGTACACGTATTCAAGGCTCCGGCGGGAGCTCTCCTTCTTTGCGACTTACTCGGCCATGAGCTAGGCCACGCCCCACGTGATCATTTATTTTTAAACTTTAGCGGACTGTTAGAAATTGGGTTCTTGGTTGACTAGGGTATAAGCCCTGGTCACGCAGTAACCACAATTTTAGTCAGGGTAAGTCACAAACACACCCTTAATTAACCTGTGCGCAACCTCTGGTAGCTTTGCCCAGAATAGAAAGGCTTAACTTATGTACCGAAATGACAAAAATCCAATAAGTAGAACTTGATGTTTAAATTTTTAAAGAATAAACTGTAAAATAGCGCTTACGTGGGACATCTCCTCGTACCGGAACAAAGTCAAAAGGTGAGGCCGACCACGATGGAGCAAGGGACAGATACAGAAACCCACTGAGGCCTGCTGAACAAAAGTACCTTAATCTTGGTTGCGTCGACGAAGATGCAGGGTGCAGCCAAAGCGATGCGTGTGTCGATCCCGCTGCAGAGGGGATGCGTTGATTTTTTCCACGCAGCAGAGATGATGCATCGAGTTTCCTGTGCAGCAGCAGCGATGCGTCTGTTCCGAAATGCACGGTTCCGATGGTGATGCACTGATACTGTGCCCGCAACTGCAGTGATGCTTCGATTCTGCGTGTGCACCAGAAGATGCGTTGATTCTGAAAGCAATGCACCAGTTCCGAAGTGCGGTGGTTCCTAAGGTGATGCGTCGGTTCCGAAGGCAATGTGCTGGTTCTATTCCCACAACAGCTGTGATGCGTTGAATCTGCTCTCACAGCAGAGGATGAGTCAGTTCCGCTGGAGTAAACACTTTAGGCTAACTTCCAAGGGTCTAGGACTGGGGTGGCACCACTTGGCAGGGTAGACTCACTGATTGCAGAGTCTGGGTGCAGGAGCAGGATGGTTGGAAGTGCCCCTGAGACTTCAGATCAGGAGGCCAGCCAGCTAGTCCTTGGAGTCACTCTGGGTTCAAGTGATCCACGTCCAGTACTTCTCACCCAGGCAAGAGAGAGCAGCAGGCAGCAGGGCAGCACAGCGAGGCAGGAGTCCGGCAAGCAGCAATCCAGAAGAGTGGCAGTCCTTTCAGCAGATAATTGAAGGAGAGATGAGGAGTGATATGTTATGAGGTCCTGCACACCTACTCCTCCAAAGTCAATGTACAGTAAACACAGAGGGAGCAGTTCCTCAGGTAAGGGGCGAGAGTGACCCTAAATAGGTGGAATCAAAGGACCAACCAGACGGATCCCAGGGGGATCGAGTGATCAGATCGAAGTGCCCTCACACACCTGGTAGGGTGTCATGCGTCATCATTGGGCGCTCCTCGTGAAGCCGGCGCTGCAATGTCTGATGGGCCTGTGGTCTCTTTTGAGGAGATCTTTTGATCAAAAAAGCTGTATGATGAGTGCATGTGAGGGGGTGCTATAGGGTTGTGATGAGGTGATATAAAAGAGTCTAAGGGAACCAGGAGAACTTTATTGGAGTAGTGGTCCCTTGACATGCTAAAAACAAGGAAGCTGTCTGAGGCGGTAATGTATCTTAATAGCTATAGTATGAGTGAGGTAGAGTCAACATGTTTCATGCTGCGACTGCCAGGAGGGTCAATTGGCATTTCATGAGGACCGGAATGGTGCCTACCCTATAAAATATGAATGTGGGGTCCGCAACTGAATATCGGATACCCACTTAAACAGTTCATACTGCACCTGCTACGATGCTGAGAGGCTGATTCCACCCAGTAATCAAGAAAGAAACGCCCCTTAGGTGAGGCAGAAGGCCGCGTCTAGCAGCAGATAAGGAAAATGTGGTCCTCGCACTACATTCGCCCGAGACCTACACTCCTCTGCCGACCTTTTGTCCTTTCATCAGCAAAGCAGTTATTCTTCCTGGCAGCAGGGTCACAGGTCCAGAATTGTACTGAAGCTGTGGTGTCTAAGGTCCAGTACTTATACCCTGTTGTACCTTTGAAGATGGGGAGACTTCAAAGAGATGCCTTTGAAGTCCACAGAGTCCCTGTTGTTCCTGCCCTGGCTCCAGACTCTCTTCAGGGGTTATGCAGCCCTTTGTGTGTGTGGACAGGACACAGCCTAATCAAGTGTAAGTGATGCTGTACCCAGCTCCTCCCTCCCATCGTGCCAGGATGGCCAATCAGGTCACACCTTAGCTCCCATTGTGTGTGGCTGTCTAGGAGGAACACACAAAGCCCAACTGTCGACTACCACAGGCGTGATCAGAGACAGGCTGCAGGCTTCTGATGGCTAAAGTAAGAAAATGCCGTCTTTCTAAAAGTAAAGGGAACAAATGATGGACGGAATACTGAACAATGCAGACATTCACCCCCAGTCACAAAGATCTGGCAGTTCGGCCTGGACTGTTCCCACAAGGAACAGGTTCAAGACTGATTTGCATGTAGCTGGGTCCAAACTGGGGTGGCGTGGTGCGCAAAAGAACGATGGATTAAACCCAGATCTTTGTGGCTGGGGGTGAATGTTTGCATTGTTCAGCATGCCTTCCATCATTTGTTCCTTTTGCATTTGTTGCCCTAAGTGGGAAGGGTATGCCCAGATGTGGGTCCCGTGCTCACTGCACTACTGGTTTAAAGCTAGCCTGGCTGATGAGGGGTGATGCTCCAAAACCAGTCCCAGGATGCTTGTTTCCGGTCCAAGGGGACCTGGCTTGGAAGTTTGGGCTGGACTGTTCCCATGACGAACAAGGTCAAGACTGATTTGCATATAGCTGGGTCCAAACTGGGGTGGCGTGGTGAGCAAAAGAACAATGGATTAAACCCAGATCTTTGTGACTGGGGGTGAATGTTTGTATTGGTCAGCATTCCGTCCATCATTTGTTACTTTTGCATCTTTCTAAAAGTGGCATTTTCAGAGTTATAATTTAAAATCCAACTTCACCATAAGTTGTGATTTTAAATTGTGACCCCAGAGACACCAAACTTGAATCGGTTATATCTTCCCATTTGGAATTTACTCTTATAAAATGTAATAAGGGAATCCCAATGTTATCCTATGCGAGATATAGGCTTTGCAGTAGTGAAAAACAAATTTAAGAGTTTTTCACTACCAGGACATTTAAAACTTAAAAGTACATGTCCAGCTTTTTAAATACACTGCACCCTGCCCTTGTGCTTTCCAGGGCCTACCTTAGGGGTGACTTATATGTATTAAAAAGGAAACTTTGGGCCTGGCAAGAGGGTTCACTTGCCAGGTCGATATGGCAGTATAAACTGCACACACGGGCTCTGCAATGGCAGACTTGAGACATGTTTAAAAGGGCTACTTAAGTGGGTGGCACAACCAGTGCTGTAGGCCCTCTAATAGCATTTAATTTACAGGCCCTGGGCACATTTAGTGCACTTTACTAGGGACGTATAAATTGAAATATGCCAATTGTGGATAAAATAATGTTACCATGTTTTAGGGAAAGAGCACAAGCACTCACTCAATCACTTTTTCATTGAGAAAATTGATACAATTAAGTCTAGTATTCCTAAACGTATTGATCCTCTGCCTTATCTATGCTGCGACACAAATACTGCTTCTTTGGATCACTTTCCCCCTGTTACTAAGGAAGCTTTCTTTGGCCTACTTAAGAAAGTTAGTTCTGGTTCTCCTCTGGACAGCTGTCCCCCTCATATTCTCTATGAAGTTTTCCTACGCTGTCCGGATCCCCCTCTATCGCTCATCAACAACTCCCTCACTCAAGGGATTGTCCCAGATCTATTTAAGATGGCTGAAGTCGTTCCTATCCTTAAAAAACCTAGCTTAGATCCGCAGGTACCTGGCAACTATCACCCCATCTCTCTGCTACCTTACTTGAGCAAGGTCATGGAAGCCCATGTTGCCAATAGTCTGAGCTCCTTTGCAGAGCAGACTCACTATCTGTACCCTCACCAAGCAGGGTTCCGACCTGAACATTCCACTGAAACCGTTGTCCTGGCAGTCCTGGACGAACTAAGAAAGGGGGCGGACCAGGGCACCACCCAGGCCCTGGTGCTTCTCGACTTGTCGGCTGCCTTTGACACGGTCGACCACCAGCTTTTGGCCGACCGTGTCGGCAGCGCTGGGCTCCAGGGTCTGCCTCTGAAATGGATTGCCTCCTTTTTGAGCAATCGCTCCCAATCTGTCCGCCTTGCTGGCTTTAGGGCAGAACAAATGAATCTGACCTGTGGGGTCCCACAGGGCTCCTCCCTTTCACCTTTACTCTTTAACCTGTATATTCTTCCTCTGATCTCAGCTCTGCGCAAGAGAAAGGTTGTCATGTATAACTATGCCGACGACCTCCAGCTGATCTTTAACATCGACCCATCAGCTGCATCTACCACAAACTTTCAATCCATAATGATTTTCATCAGGGATTGGATGAATGCTAACCAACTCAGACTAAACCCAGATAAAACTGAGTTAATTCTTACTGGTGACTTGGCTAACCCATGGAGCTCCTGCTTTTGGCCACCATCTCTAGGGAGTCCCCCAGTCCCGGTCTCGTCAGTAAAAAGCCTGGGAATCATGATCAGCGATGATCTTACCATGAAGGCCCAGGTCAGTTCAGTGGTTTCAGCATGCTTTTTCCATCTTCGCAGAATCCGAAAAATCAGCAGATTCCTTTCCACCGAAGCCCTGACCCAAGTGGTTCTCGCCCTGGTTATTTCGCGTATTGACTACGCCAATTCCCTGTACGTTGGTATACCTGCGTACCAAGTCCATCATCTGCAACGGGTCCAGAACCAGGCAGCCAGACTCATTCTTGGACAGCCTAAGCACTCCCATGTGAAACCACTGCTGAAAAGTCTCCACTGGCTTCCCATACCCCAACGATGCCTGTTTAAGCTCGGCTGCACCATCCACAAAGCCCTGTCAGGATGTGGTCCCGCCTTTATTGCTCTAAACATTCAGCGGTATCTCCCCTCTCGCGATCTACGCTCTTCCAATAAGAACCTGCTGGTCTCCCATTCTTTTAAACGGAAGAAACATGGTGGCCTTAGATACACGTTCCTGGCCCCTCAATTTTGGAACGCCCTCCCTCTCTATCTGCGCATGGCGGATTTCTATGCTCAATTTAGGAGACTACTCAAAACCTGGCTCTTCTCCCACGCTTATAATTGATACCCACTCACTGTTTGGAATGGCTACCGTTCTGCCTATAGCGCCAAGAAACCGTTTGGTGAACGTGCGCTCTAAAAATGAATTTTAACATAACATAACATAACTTTAGCACTGGTTAGCAGTGGTAAAGTGTGCAGAATCCTAAGGCCAGCAAAAACGAGTCAGCAAAAATAGGAGGTCTGAAGGCAAAATGTCAGGGGAAACTATGCCACAGATGCCAGGTGTAACCCTTGGGAGTTCTCTTCATTAAGGCAGACGAACCTAGAGAGACCATCAGCATTGGTGTGGTCTGTTCCAGGACAGGGTTCCACCATAAAGTCCATTCCCTGTATTGGGAAGGACCACCTCAACAGTTTGGGATTCTCACCTCTCATCTTCATTAACCATCTGAGGGGTCTGTGGTCTGTCTGACCCCGGAAGTGAGTGCGAAACAGGTATGGTCTTAGCCTTTCAGCGCCCAGCCCCAATTTCACATCTCTATTGCACTCTACCTCTGTTCCCTGGGAAGTAACCTCCTACTGATGAAAGCTACAGGTTGATGTAGGTCCTCTTCATTTAGCTGTGAGAGCATGGCCCGTATGCCATGCTCTGATGTGTCTGTCTGCACAATTAACTCTTGGGAGAAGTCAGGGGCTTGAGCACGGGTGATGTGCACATAGCCTCCTCTAGGGTGTCAAAAGCTTTCTGGCACACCTCTGCCCAGATCACCTGTTGTGGCTGCTTCTTGGAACGCAGCTGTATCAAGGATGCAACAATAGTGCCATATCCCTTGACAAATCTCCTGTAATAGCAGGAAGGCCTAAAAAAGCTCTCACCTCTGTCTGAGTCTCGGGGTCCCCAAGGCAGAATGGTTTCAATCTTGGCCTGGAGGGGGTGCACCTTGCCTCCTCCTACATGGTGATCCAAGTAAAGCACTGAACCCTGCCCTATCTGGCACTTATTAGCCTTGATAGTCAGGCCTGTCCTCTGCATAGCCTGAAGCACTTCCTTGAGGTGGCATAGGTGGTCCTCCCAGCTAGAACTGAAGACCACAATGCCGTCTAGGTAGAAGGCACTGAAGTTCTCCAACCCAGTCCTTGCTGACTAACCTCTGGAAGGTAGCAGGGACATTCTCCAATCCGCAGGGCATTATCCGGAGCTGGAAGTGTCCTTCTGGGGTAGAGAAAGCAGACTTCTCTTTGGTCCCCTCGGTCAAGGCAATCTGCCAGTACCCAGTCCTCTCAAAGTGGGGCTTCAGGCAATTGAAATGAAGGATCTCAAGGGGCTCCTGGGGATCTGGAGGTCCACCTAGCAGGTGACCTCACTCTTGCGCTCCTTCACCTCAAAAGGCCCAGACCAGTGGTCTTGCAGGGCCCTGGGCTCCACGGGCTCCATTACCCACACTTTCTGACCAGGCTGAAACTCGACCACAGTGGCATTCTGGTCATAATGCTGTTTCATGTCCTTCTGGCTGGCTTCCAGATTCTCCTGACCGAGTTTCCAGAAGCGCACTGTCTGGTTGCGGAATGCCAGCATGTAGCCCTTGGGGGCCTTCCTGGGAGCTTCCTCCCAGCCCTCCTTCACCAAACTGAGAAGTCCTCTCACAGTGTGTCCATACAGAAGTTCAAAGGGGCTAAAGCCAACCCCCTTCTGTTGTACCTTCCTGTATGCAAACAACAGGCATGGCAGGAGGATGTCCCACTTACGCCTCATGGGCTCTGGTAGGCCCATAATCATGCCGTTTAGGGTCCTGTTGAACCTTTCAACAAGCCCGCTGGTTTGTGGATTGTAAGGAGTGGAGAACTTGTAAGTTTCCCCACACTCCTTCCACATGGCCTTCATGTACCCTGACATGAAGTTGGTACAATGGTCGGATCCTCCTCAGGGAAGCCCTCACAGGTAAAGAGCCCCATCAGTGCCCTGGCTACTGAGGGCACAGCCACTGTTCTTAAAAGGATAGCCTCCAGGTACCGGGTGGCATGGTCCACCAAGAACAGGATGAACCTATTGCACATGGCTGTCTTGGGGTCCAGGGGCCCCACAATGTCAATGCCGACCCTTTCAAAGGGGGGTGCCAATAACAAGAAAAAGTTGCAGGGGAGCCTTGCTCTTCCCTCCTGACTTGCCACTGGCCTGGCAGGTAGGAAAGGACCTGCAAAACGCATTTGATTCCTTCCTCATTTGGGGCCAGTAAAAGTGGGTGACCAGCCTGTCAAAGATCTTGGTCTGCCCTGAATGACCTGCCAGGGGTACATCTTGAGCCAGCTCCAGTAGGAAGGCCCTGTAACATTGGGGTACCACCAACACACAGGTTGAACCAGGCTCAGGAACCTTAGGCTCACTATACAGGAGGCCATTCTCCCAGTAAATCAGGTGATCACCAGAGCTGTCTGGGTCTCAGCCTGCTCCAGAAGATCGACAAGAGTAGGATATGCCTTCTTCTCCTTGCAAAACTCTTCTGTGATGGGACCCCCTATCTGCTGCCAATTGGCCAGCTCAAGCAGGTTCCCCAGTTAAGCCACATCCTCCCCTCTAGGTTCTTGGGCGTCGCCCTCAGGGTCAGCCTCCTCCTGGACTGTAGGAGTCTCAGGAGCGGGTTTCCTCTTCGTGGTAGGCACCTAGCCCATTCTACCAGGCTCCGGGTCCTCTTGACTACCCTCTCGGCCTGCCATGGACCGTGTGACCAGGCACACCCACTCAGGCAACCGTAACATCTCCAAGTGGGACCTGAGCTCCACTTCCTTCCAGGCGGTATGCTCCAGGTCGTTGCCAAGCAGACAATCTACAGGCATGGACAGACTTGCAGCTACCCTCAAGGAACCTGAAACCACCCACCCCATTCGAAAGGAACAACCAGAACCACTGGGTAGTGACTCTCATGGTTGTCAGCTGCAACAACTTAGTGGAACACGTTAGGGACTACCTGCTGTGAGGGCACCAGATGACATCCGATAGTTGCCATACTGACACCAGTGTCTCTCAGAGCCTCCACCCTCTGCCCATTGATGGTGACCCACTGCCTATATTTCCTATAGTTACTAGGCATGTGAGTTCTCTGCACCATCTCTCCATCATTCAGGGACCCAAGGGTAATATCTACTCTGTCCCCAACACTATCTGGGACAATCTCCTCCCCAAGTGCCACACTAGCCAGCCCCAGTAACTGCCCACCGGTGGGGGGCTGTGTCCGCTTGGGGCACTTGGCGTCCCCCTTGTAGTGCCCTTTCTGCTGACACTCATAGCACTTGGGGGGGATGCCTTCCCTGCAGACCTACTCTCAGGGAACCCTTTTTTCTTCTTTTTACTTGGGGCGGGGGTGGGAGTCCTTACCTAGAGAACTAGTTTGGGGCCCTTTAGTGAACTCCTTGTTTTTATGTTTGTCCCCCCTCTACTTCTTCTGATGGGGACCCTGCCCACCCTTGTGGTGATCCCTCCAGATACCTTATGGTGGACCCTGGTGCTGAGCTAGCGGTTTGCTCCCTTGGCAAGTTCCTTGTGGTCAGTGAGCTTACTATCAATCAAGTGCTGGGGCAGATCTGGAAAACAATTACTGAACATGTGCTCTCTTGTGAATAGATCATACAGCCCTTTGTAATCATTCACCTCACTGCCCTCCACCCAACCATCCAGTGCCTTGCAAAAGAAATCCACAAAATCCACCCAGGACTGCTGGGACAGCTTCTGGCTGTCCCTGAACTTGAGCCTATACTTCTCTGTGGTCAGACCATACTTTCTGAGAAGGGCGTCCTTCATGGAGGGATACCTCATTCTGTCTCTCACCTCTAGGGACAATAGCGTGTCCCTCCCCCTCCTAGGGTTATGCCTCCACAGACTAGCATCGATATTCCCCTTAGGATTCTTGTGCATCTGCAAGGCAATCTCATAAGCCTCAACCCACTTGTCAATGTCGTCTCCCACAGCAAAGTCAGGCTCCAGACCTTTAGGCTATGAACGAT
Source organism: Calotriton arnoldi (assembly GCA_963921515.1). Classification (NCBI taxonomy): domain Eukaryota; kingdom Metazoa; phylum Chordata; class Amphibia; order Caudata; family Salamandridae; genus Calotriton; species Calotriton arnoldi. The sequence continues at coordinate 2,197,347 of CAWUFW010002017.1, read as the reverse complement.
AATAATAGATTGGGGGCAGGTGGGGTTGGTGCGCCTTTAATGTATTCTGTGCAGGACGGCTTTGATGTGGGTGGGCACGAACTGACAGTCTATGCAGGAAAAGATGGGGGTGGGGGGGTCTCTGTCCTGTGTGCTCATGAAGTGTACATGTGTGCCCAGGTGTGGACGTATTGTGTGCACGACGCGCTAGCGGGCATGGGCTCAGTTATAACGGATTGTGTGCATGGACAGAGTTTGCTGTTGGTGCACAGGAGGGCTGTTTATCCCGTTGGGGTAATGTGCTTGGGGGTCCTTCATACTGGCGGATGTGGGGTAGGGGCGATAGAGAGGCTGAGAATGGTTTATGTACAGACTGAGAGTGGCAGCGGGAGGGGGTAGTATCCTGCCCCAGTCATTGAATGAACAGGGAGCTTGCTCTGCGGCGTGCGGAACCGCAAGTTGAGGCACGCTTCTTGCTACCTCACCTGTGCCTCTCTCTCACAAAGCGCTGTGCCTCCCCTCTGCCCGGTTACAGATGTTCACTTACAGCAGCCGCCAGAGCAGCAGAGTGTTGTCTGGGCACAGCATCTGTTCTCACTGGGCACTGTGCTGCCACTGGGGCACCTGTGCATCTCACTCCCTGGAGACACGGGAGGGGGGGGTTGCACAGGTCCCCTCTGTACGCTGAAGTGACTCGGACCCGAAGCACTGGGACCGCTGACAGATTTTTTTTTTTTGGGGGGGGGGGGTGGGGAGCGTGGGGGGGGGATAATCTTAGAGCTATGTGTCACATCGGCAACTGTAGTGTGCACCCTCAGGGTGTGCTTAGTTTGTGGTAATTGAACCTGTACCTTGCATATGGACAGGGTGCCACTTGCAGATCATCAACAGTTTCATGAAGTTTCTTTTGTTGTGCTTCACTAAACTGTCGTCCCTGGGTCGTCTTTCCCTCCTCGGGTTTGCCTTCCGTGTGGCACCAGCTGTCTCTGCTGTCCCGAGCCACGCATCCTTTGTTCCTCACTGGGTGCAGTGCCCACTACTCCGTACCAGAGCAGTGGAAGTGAGACAAGAATCACCACTGCTGCCGTGTGGTGCAGTGGGATACAAGGAAGAGGCAAGGCGCACTGACCGCCGGGCATTTCCTGATGGACTAGAGCCACAGTCTCTGCCGCTTCCCCTCCTCTATCGGAAATGGGTTACAGTTACACAATTTTAAAAAATGCACGCACAAGGCCAGCAAAAATAAATAAATGTACGCGCATGGCGTCTCGTGAACCAGGCGCCTAAAAAATGCACGCACAAAGCCAGCAAAAATAAATAAATGTATGCGCATGGCGTCTCGTGAACCAGGCGCCATGGCGATTAAAACAAGCATTTGCAAAAAAGCACGGCGCGTTCTGTTTAATTAGTAACCTGATCCACGACGAGGAATGCAGCTGCCACCCTGCGCGCCGCTGCTCACTCCCGAGAGCAAAACGCCGTGGGAGTGAACATTAAAAAAAAGAGGTGGGACATGCACCCGCCTTTAGCCATTTGCGTGCTTTCATTATTGAAAGACACACGCAAAAGCCAATCCTATGCGTGGGAGGAGTCAGACCCACACACAGTAGTTTAGAGTACTTACAAGAAGCCTCGCAGAGCAGGGCATGCGCGCTGGCTCAGGGACGACCTAAAAAGGGGAGTTTACTTTGGAAAAACAAAAAACTGCTGTTTTGGAAACCGCCAGGATTTCTCAGGTTGGGTGGACCATCAGTTTGGCACGTTTGTGGCTGAGCACCTTGCCTGCCAAACTGTGAATCAAACCCTTTGTCTGGAGTTGCACGGTGGGCAAAAAACAGATGGATTAGAATGCAGCTGTAGAAATTACCAATCTCAAAGGTTCTTTTAGCTTTTTGTTTTTTTCAGCTGAGGCATGAAAACATACATTGGAAAAGAGCTGCAGCGTTAATGTACAACCTGTATTTCCAACAACCTGTATATTTACCTGGTAAATGCCAGCCTGACTTCTAGTGCCAGCAAAGCAAGGTCATCGCTCACAAAAGTGCAGCAGGCTCAGTGGCACCGGGTCCCAGGTTTGCGTGACAGGCCCGCTGCACACCAACTATGGCTGCATTTCACTTCTTAAGATGGTTATGGGGCCATCTTCATTGTGCATTAGGCGCTGCCCATGGCTTCCTAGCTAGGCCTCGGTAGCAAGGCATGTCTATATAGTCTCGCCCGCCTTCCTCACTGTAAAGAGTTGCGCAAGCGCAGAGCCCGCTCGTTGGCTTTTGGCGGTAACACTTGGGCACCGCTCGTCAGAGCGCAACGACACTTCAAGTGAAAGGAACCCGTGACCCGGCTGGGCCAGCCGTTGGCACCCCTGCCAGAATGAGAAAGCACCCATTGTTTCTGAAAACTCTGTGACAGGTTTTTGAGAGCGGATGAAATGCGTGCACTCAAACGTGTTTACACAACCGGAGAGAGAGGGGAGGTGAAGGCAGCGATGGGCCCGGGGTGTTTGCGCAGGCAGGGAGCGCGCGCGATAAGGGCCGCTTTGGCACAGGGCGCACCTCTCCGAGTACCATGGTTTGTGGGCAGACCCCTTCTCTGAGAGGCCTTGTCTGTAACCAGAGATGCAGGTCGGTACACAAGACCCGGGGCACGGGCAGTGGAGGCCGACTGAAAGCCCAGGCTGCAGCGAGCATGTCTAGGCAGGTCCCGGAAGACATGGCCAATGGAGACGTCAAAAAAAGACGCCATGTTCTGGTGGCGCGCAGTATTCCATATCTGGATCTGCGTGACAGTGTGTACAGACGCGGAAGTCAATGTTTGCAGCTTGTCTGGTCTTATCAGATCGCCTTTCATGGCACGTTCTTTGCATTTTTAGGACTTCTGCCAGTTTGAAGAAAAATAATCCGCTCCTGGCAGGCAAACCCAGAAGTACGGTCTCTCCAAAGCAGCCCTGAACACCGTGGCACATTTAAATGCTGCCAGTCACTTCACTGACTTAAACTGGTTGCTGTCAAAATGACACTCGCCCAGTGAGTATTTGTATTAGCCATGGCCTACTTTGCAAGCAGATATTTTAGAAGTTGCTCTGGAATGTAAGCGTATACTATAAACAGAGGCCCTCATTTATGAAGGGCTTACGCTGCCGTTAAGCGCCACTTTTTGTGACTCTGCGTCGTAATAAATGCGCAACACTGCGCCGTATTTACAAAGTGACGCATCTAGGCAGATGCGTCACTTTGTAAACCCCTGCACCACATTATATCTGCGTCAGGTACAATGTATGCAGGGTGGGCGTTCCACCGTAAAAAAGGCTGAGAGAAGTGGCGCAGTGAAATGTATCAGATTTCACGGTGCCACTTCTACGAGTTCACTGCGTTAGATCCTAAGGACTGACGCAGGCCCTTTTACATGGGACTTGCCCTTGTGTAATGATACATGGCAGGAGTTGCGTCTGTTTTGCGACACACTCCAGCAATGCATCATTACTGTGCCACCAAGCACGTCAGGATTCCTGACGTATCTTGTCAATCATTGCGACATGGAGCGCCGTACTGTAAATACGGCTCATCCAAGGTGTCGCAAGGAGGGCGCAATGAAAAGTATTGCATCGCTGTTTTCAACCAGCGATGCAACACTTTTCATAAATGAGGCACACAATCACCTCAAGGCGCTGGAGTGGAGGTGAAGAGGGTGCAAGGGAATGGTGAGCTGTTGGACAGGGCAGGTCAGATGCCTTGTGTTAAAGGGAGGTACTGGAGTCCGACTGGCGCAACAGCCCGACCACTAGCTGCTACCCCAACACCTCTAAGAGGGTTACTGGTGAGTGCCGAAGCACAGGCCTATTTGCACAAGTGATTTTTATTTGTATTTGACCAACTTGCTTTTGTGAACCAAAGGTAACAAGTATTGGTAAAGCCAATTTGTCTCTTTTATGTGCTAATGCATGCAACACAGATATGCAGAAATGCACATATACATTCAGGGCTATTCTCAAAGGTAACTCACACTTGCAAGTAAGTTACACGTGTAAGTTTACTATTACATTTTTGAGTAACTTCACTACTTTTGGCTACACGCCATTTTCAAATGCAAAGTTACTCAAAGGTGTAGACTTACTGGGGCTATTCACAACAGGAACTTACATTTTTGAGTAATTTACATAAGTGATTTACTCTTACACATTTGAGTATCTTTACGACTTTTAGCTATTCACAAAATCTGGGTGTAAAGTTACTTAAAAGTGTAGACTTCAACATCACTCCCTGAAAAAGGGGGTGGAGCAAAATTTACAAGTGTAAGGTGTTAATGTCAAAAAAGAAGCAGTGGTAAGTTAGCACCACACATGGCCACCCGCTGATACTGCAACACCCTCTTATATAAAATATTGGAGACAGGAACTTAAAATAGAAGTGTTAAAAATGTAAACATAATTTAAACAAAAATATTATTTTTATGTTAAAATTTTAGAAGAACTTTTTATGTTAAAAATAAATGTAATTATTTTTACAAAAAATGTATTTATTTCAAATTATTTGTACAGCTAACTTTTTGTATAATGAATTCATAATAAGTACACATAATAATTTAAATTTTGATGGTATTTTTTAACCAATCTTAAAAATAATGTTCCTTTAATGTAGTTGAATTAATTAAATAATTAATTCAAAATTAAATTAATAATGCTGTAGCATTTTTTTGTTCTACATTTAAAAGAAATACCTAATATTATAGTACGTAAATTGTTGATGTAAAAATATTGTTAGTATTTTTTAAAATGTATAACATTTGTTACTATTCTCTGTACTTGTAATACAAAATGATCAAAAGTGATGTATAGAATTATTTTAAAGTGATTTCATTATATTGTAATAAAAACCAATGTTAATTTATTTTTAAATTAAAAAAGGGTTATTAAAATATTTTAAAATAAAATGATGAATGTTTTATTTGTAGATATATTTATTAACATGAAATTAAATATATTTCGATTTTTTTGATAAACCAAGTTTTATTAATTTTTAAAATGAGATTATACACATACAGTAGTAGAAGTAATACCCAATCAGCGGATCCTCTGTGAGTCATCCATATTAGAACATCCCATACAATGTCAGTTCCCTTCCAGCCTCTAAAATGCCCACCACTTTCCCCATTTTTTTAATGTTTCTGCGGGCCACCCCTTGCCTAATTAATCGGCCATTCCATTTTAGCACACCAGTCCACTCCCCATCTGGATTCCTCCAGGGCAGGAGCCTGGGGAAACTTCCACTTTCGTGCAATGTCTTTCTTGGCAGCCATTGTGGCCACCCCCATCAGCGTCTGGTCATGGCGAGGTCTGCACAGATCCTCCAGTATCGGAGAACCTCAGTCCGGGGGTTCAGTTCGATTGGCCGAACCAACACCTTCGAGAGTGTTTCTGAAATTCTCCGCCAAAATCGGGAAATCAGGGGGCAAGACCATATCACATTTAAAACGTCTGCATGTGGGCTGCGGAAGCATGTGGGGTGAATAATTTGCCTGCTTGCCATAAGCGTCAAGAGAGTATAATATGAACAGTGCAGGTATTTCAGCTGGCTCCAACTCAATCCAGAAGGGATGACTAGCTCCAGGGGGGCCATCTCAGCATCTCTCCAGTCTGTCTCATCAAGGGGTCCCACCCAGTGCTCCCCCTTCCCTTTTAAGATCTCAAACACCTCTGGCACGTGAACCACTTATAAGTGGTATAGTTTAGAGATCACTCCCTTTCCCAGCCACCCTGTGAGAATGCGCTCCTCAAGGGAGCTGTCCTCCGGCAATTTGGTCCCGTGGCGTATGTGGACGTGCCCTAGTTGTAAGTATTTGTGAAATTACATGAGCAAGAGGGAGGATTGCATCTGGAGATCCTTGAAGGAATACAGTTGTGCACCGTGCCACACATCCCCGAGAGGGCTGATACCAATTTTGTCCCAGGCTGCAAAATCCTCCAACTGAGCTGAGTGGTGGAGCCATCTGCCAAGCCACAGCGGGGTATAATGATTGGATTTCTTATCATAGTCAAGGAAGCATAACGCGGAGTGCCAGATTTTAAAATCCACTGCTGTTACCATTGGGAGAGATCGGGAGAGCCGGTCTTCATATAGCAGCACATAATATTATCTATGCCGAAAGTGGGAGAGCTTGATTAGATATGCCTGGTCATCCCAACCACCCGTCAACCAGTCAATGACCACCACTAATTGGGAGGCCCAGCAGGAAAGCCGGATGTCAGCCATTCTCACGCCCCATCGTAAACCGACTATCTGCATTTGTCCATGGCTATTGGGAGGGGGGACAGTTCTGGGGCGTAACACAGGCCCCTGCAGCCCCCGTGGTGTGGGGGGGGCCCAGAGCAGCAGAGGGCCCCTTCATCACAAAACTCAGGTCTGAGAGCTCTGGATTAAATCCGGAGCGGGGGCCCATCCTGGCAGGATGGGCCCCCTCAACTTTCGTTACGCCACTGGGGCAGTCTGCCCACAAAAAGATGCAATGAAGAAAGTGACGAGTTGGGAAAGGGTGGGGTGACCATTCTCTCCACTCCCTGATTGATGGGAAGCCCCGGTGCTACAGGGCTTCACCCTGAAATGCCCGGGCCTAACTTTACCGCCACGTCATCAAGGGGTGAAGATTGATCCTGGAAGCTATGTCTTTGCCGAGCTGATGCCCTCACAGGCCTTAGGGTTGTGAGATCGCCAGCCCGAACAAATAGTGTAGACTTTGGGCGTCTGGCAGGTATTGAGAATGCGGAGGCCTGCTAAAGACAACAAACGTGACCCGGGTGAGTGCAGCAGCCTCAGCAAGATCAAGTGTGTGCAGGAACAGTGTTTTTTTTTAAACAAAGGAAGCACTGTAGCTTCAAAAAATAGGATTTTATTTTGAGCTGCCCTGAGGGTGGGATAAAGGGGGCGGAGCCCTGACGCCCTCAACCACAAACCGCCTCTGTGAATCTATTGTTACTTAACTAGGATCTAGCTGAAGTGAAAATGTAATGAATTTCACAGTTTCTCTACAGCATTGGTGATTTCACAATGCCCTCTTGCACACGTGAACTGAGCAGTGACTCAATGTAAATAAGTGTTCAGTAAACAGCGTAGATCCTAATTGGTGTAAAGTTAAGTATTTCCTGATGGATTAATTTACCCCAGCGGGCCATTACGCAATATGACGCCAATGAGTTCTGACGTTTGTATGTTTGGGATGTATGCGTGTGAGAGGCGGTGTGTGAATGTGCGCATGGAGCATGTTTGAGGAAAGGGTTTTGTTTGAGGCAAAAAAGAAAGCTTCAGTAAGTAACATTAGAGTATATCTCTGGTTGAGAGAGGTATTTATATCCCTGAGTGACGAGTTCATTTTAAGTGGGAATTGAGAACCATGCCTGCCCCTGCCCTGCTATTAGTGGACTAGGTGGAAAGTCAGGTGAGTTGTTATGTGTGCAGATGCACTGCTGGCGTGGGGGCTACAGGGAATGGAAGGAGAAAGGATTGCTTTTGCCCTAACGGTTGTTGCTATTGGAGAAGCAGGCTGTGACTTCCCACTTCGACTTTGTTTGAGAGTTGGGGGGCTTTCCAAATCCTGCAGGCTAGTGTAGATGGGGGTGTTTTGCAGTGGCGGTTGGTGGCAAATCACATGGGGGGGTGGCACAAAAAATATTCACATAACAGATACACATAATGCACATAACTTATACACATATATACACATACACACACATATATATATGCACATATATATATGTATATATATACACACATATACACAACACATACACATAATAAATACACAATAATATACATAAATATACGCATAAAAACATCACTTACCTTACACTGCCGCTCGATGTTCTGCAGCACGTCCTCCAAGCGCGAAGCCAACTCTCTCATTCAGTCAAGACGCTGTTCTAAAGTGTCTTGATTGGCTGGAGCGGGCTGGCTCCACGCTCCAAAAGGCACTGTAGGCCTATGCCTGCTCTCCAACACAGCTGTCCAAGACAGCCGGGTTGGAGAGGTTTGAATTGCGCATGTGGGTTTGGCCGTAGCAAGGTAGCCGCCCAATCCAACATGCGCAATGCTACTTAAGTGACCACTCCTCACTGCTGCCAATCATTGGTAAAATTAAAAGAACTTTGCCTGTCTCCTACATGTATAACTCGGTTCTGTCAATCAGCCTGAAAACTAATTTCACCCCATTAAAAAACAAAGAAATTGCACATTGAAATTGCCACCGACCTCCAAAAAACACGTCTCGCCCCCTTAACGGGCCCGTCCCCAGTCTCACCACTCTCAGACCTCACCAACCGCCACTTCTCCTTCTCGCAAGATTAATTTAGTACATTGCACAGCACACTTCAGCTCTCTTCAACCTTATGGTTTTGTGAATTGCAGGGTTTGCGAACACAAAAGTTTTTAGTACATTGCACAGCACACTTCAGCTCTCAGAAACCTTATGGTTTGCAGGATTTGCGAACACAAAAGTGTTTAGTACAGCAGGCCATTGGCCGTTTTGACATAATAGCTGAGAACGTGTTTAATGTGCACCGTGTGTAGAATTGGTGACTGGCAAGTACAATGTCACTGCAGGCTTCATGATGTAGGTAAAAGTTAGGTGACCTTATATTAAAGAAGAACCTTTTTGCAGAGTTTCTGATTAATTATGTGATTACGCCAACCTTTACTCCTACTTTTCCCTACTAGATTTAATGCAGATGGTCTTTTATTTGCCTGCTAAAAGTGGTAGAGGGGAGGAAAACAATTCAAGATTATACTTCCGATTTAGCCATGCTGTAATAGATCACAGACTCCGAAGTTCAGTTTGGTGGATTTATTATAAGGCCAAAAATAATTGAATATAAACACACCTCAATATCAGAGTATATAGGTACAGAAAGATCAATACAGAGCCGATTTTACGAATATAAGTCACTCGGCACAGAAGGCATAATATGATGAACTCCAAAATCAAAATACAGCAAAAGCGGAGTCCAATTTTCTTTTCATTAAGAAGGAGCAAAATCTTTCCCTACTCTTCTCTCAATGAGAATCCTACCTATCTCCTTATTATCATGTCCCAAAGGTGTCAGCATGTGTTGACTTCCTAAGAAGTACTCACGTCAAATGGGTCTGATAGCTTAAAGCTATGGAGCTCGCTCTAAGATGCTCCTTCTCCTCCGAAAACTGGCAGAAGTCTGTCGAATCTGTCCCTGCGCATCATATAAAAAGACAATATTCAACCCACAATACGTCATGTTCAGTAAGTTTCCACAGAAGCTTTAATTAAGTCGACTCTTCTTCCAGTGGCCTTGGTTCCCAGATAGGCCAGACACGAAAGGAGTCCTCCCTTCTCGCCTTGCAGTTTTCTTCAAAGACATTCCGGGTATCTCCTTAAATCTAGGAATAACGAGGTCGGATTCCTGCACCTGCAGTAGGATGAGAACATACTGTCTTCGAGCACAACAGAATTTATTTAATTAATTCTTGAGCAACCAAGGAGAAACGAAACTCAAAACAACCTACAATTTGGGCCTACAAATCGGGTAACTTAAACTAAACATGGTTACATTATATGAGTATAATTTCATCCTGCACATTACACATACAGGAATTATGTTTTCTAATACACGCAAATCCTACTTAAACATACTTGCTTCATTGTAATACTAATATGACGTGAATAAATGCACCTTAATAATCATAAAACATTGCACACGACAAAAATACATATGAGTGCGTTTATATCAAGAGTATAGTGCACCCCTACAATTTAGAGTGCTGTAAGCGCTCTATCAGATGCAACTTGATGTATATTTATATTTCCAAGAGGATTTCCACTTTGAGCTTGGGAGATATTCAAGCAGAATCTGAAACTACAAAAAGACCCATATGGTGAAGAAATGTCTTTTCTGCTAATTTCGTATGTATAAGTGCCCCCTTTTTTTATATTCATGTTCTGTAAAATGCACAGCAATTTTTCCAAAAAAGCTAAGTTTAAAAAGTATCCATGTTTGAGTCTTCGGTGTGAAGCTAGTACTTGTGAGTCCACAGCAGCACAGGCACTTCACATATTATATGATCTTGGGCACCACATATTGGTTCCTGAAGACTATTGTCCCATCGCTTGATGAGCAAGTCCTTCATGGGGGTTCCTTTCTGCCTACAAAATGGGGCACACTGGAGCGGAAACTTAAAAATAATTTGTGTGCCATCTCATCTTGGTTGCTCCTTTGAAGGATCAAATGGTGCATTTTACAGCACGTTTTGCAGCAGCGTTGGTGAATAAAAATATAGTTTTGTGTAGTTCTAAAGGCAGAGTGCTCAGAACTCAAGGACCATTTTTGATGACCAAGTCAATGTTATAAATCTGTAAAAAAAAAAAAGGGTTATTTTTTTTATAAAATCGATTACCTACAGACATATTAACCGGAAGTGCAGTGCCTTTCAGAATACATCCCTGCCAAGCTTCCCATGCCCATGTCTAACAAGCTGCTCCTAACAGGTGTTTTCTTTGAATTCTTGGACAGAATTAGAATTAACATGCAATCCAAGCACAATGTTACACCAAACCGATAACTAGACTCTATACGCTTCACAAAATAACACTACCTACACCCAGAACACAACTAACTACAATACAATACACATAGTAACACTAAACACTATCACTAAATGTCCAAAGTAATAATAAAATTAAATAAGTCTTACAATTTACGGTTCTAAACTCCAACTAATGACAAAAGACTAAAATCCTATAGATGCAGTGAAAAAATAAATATTAATAGAAATAGAAAAGAGACTAACCATTTATAGACATAAATGGAATGATAATGAAAGTATACAATATTATTTTTTAAATGCTGTTCAAAACAAAAAATGTATAAACATGTTAAAGATAAATGTGTAAATATGTATTATTAGCACAATATAAAATTCAAAAGTAATGTGAAATGTATGTATAAAAATGCTAAATTCTATGTGTAGATAATTACAATGTAAACAATGAGCGTAAAATTGTGAAATAAATGTACATAAAATAAAAAGTGTTAATACATTGTGTAAAAATATGAACATGTTTGAACATTTCTTATACATATGAAAAAGCGTTTACCAAAATGGAAATGTTTAAATAATGTTTAAGTGTTATTAATAATGTTATTACAAAAATTATATATTTTCAACATATATACAGTACTTATATGTTTCGTGACTTGTAAAAATGTATTTAATATTCCCCTCCAATATAGGCTACATTAAATATAGTGTTGGACATTGAGTGGTTAAAATTCACTATTCTCACTCCAATTTAAGCTACATTGGGGAAAGTGTTGGACATCAATGGATTAAAATTTACTTTTCGCACTCCAATCTAAGCTACAACGGGGAAAGTGTTGGACATTACGGGGTTAAAATATTCTATTCCCACTCAAATCTAAGCTACTTTGAGGAAAATATTGGACATTGAGGGGTTTAATTTATCTAATCCCACTCCAATTTATGCTACATTGGAGAAAATGTTGGACACTAATCAGTTAAGCTTTACTAGTCCCACTCCAATCTAAACTACATTGTGGAAAGTGTTGGATATAAAGAGGTTAAGATTTACTATTCCCATTCCAATGTAACTTACATTAGGGAACATTTTGGAGTTCAGATTTACTATGTGTAGGGAAGTGCCCCTTTTTGCATGGTTACCCCCTAACTTTTTGGCCAGATACCTGGTGCCAACTTGACTGAGTGTGCGCTGGGATCCTGCTGAGACGGACCCCAGCACCTGTGTTCTTTCCTAAAACTGAACCTGTGTTACCCACAATTGGCACACCTCTTGGCCACATGTAAGTCCCTTGTAAAAGGTACCCCTGGTACCAAGGGCCTTGTGACCAGAGAGGGCCTCTGAGGGCTTCAACATGTATTGTGCCACCCTCAGAGACCCCTCCCCTTAATATTCACAGACTGCCCTTGCAGGCTGCGTGTTTTGGTACAGAGCAAACTGAAGAGTCGACATGGCACATATCCTTGTGTGCCATGGCCATCAACACAGCCTGTAGTATGGGTAAGCAACCCTTCTAGCAGGCCTTAGAGCCCTAAATGCAGGGTGCAACATACCCCAGGTGAGGGCATAGCTGCCTGAGCAGTGTGCCCCTACAGTGTCAGTGCCATTCACAGACATTGTAAGTGCAGTGAAGCCATTTTCAATACATGGGCTGGGAGTTTGTCAACACAAACTTCACAGCTCCATTATGGCTCTGCTGAAGTCTGGGAAGTTTGGTATCAAACTTCCCAGCACATTAAACCCACACTGATGCCAGTGTGGGATTTAATGAAAAATGCACACAGAGGGCATCTTAGAGATGCCCCCTGAAAAACGACCAACTCTGGCGTGGTTCCTGACTGGCTTCCAGCCATTTGCCGTCACCAGACGGGTTTCAGGACCCTTGGGTAGAGAGCCCTCCGATCTCTAGGTCTGGAAACAATGTACATCCTGGGCAGAGGTGTCATGACTGCTCCCCCAGGATGGGTAGGGTCCCAGAGGAGGGAACTTCAAAGGCCTTCTACCTTTGTTAGCTACCCCCAGCCTTTTGCTGCTATCAGTAACTGGCTCCCACCAATTCGGACCCCCATTTTGGGTGTGAGAACCGGCGGGAAAACCTAGCTAGGAAGGGGGGTGGGCTCACCTTTGCCAACCCCACTCCTCAGGTGGGGTGGTGAAGTGAAGGCCGCTGCTCAGTCCCCACCATCTTGAAGATGGAGGGACCCCTTCAATCAGGAAGAGACCTATGTCCCCCCTTCCACTAGAGGGTAGCATACAAGGGGGTGTAGACACCCCAGGGAAGGGACCCATTGGTCCCAAACTGCACGGCCCTGTATTTCCCCTAAATCTAGTATTATGGGGTACCCCTGAACCTTACCTTTTTAGATTTGATGTGACAAGAAGAAGAAGGACCTAAGAGCCGCGCTGCAGATGAGGCGGACGACGACAACTGCTTTGGCCCAGCCCTACCGGCCTGTCTCCTGCTCCGGAACCCCTGCAAGCTGAAACCGACGTTTCCTGCAGCCAGCAGCCTCCAAGAACCCCGGAGACCTGCCCTGCCTTCCCAAAGAACTCTGGTCTCTCGTGGACACCGGATTTGTCCAACACCAACCTGAGCCAGGACTCCAGATCCAGCTGGATCCACGAGTCCTCACCACTCTGCACCTGACGCCCACAGCCCGAGTTCGAGTGGCCCAACACCCCAGCGAGGTCCCACTGTCGATCCTGACTTGTGATCCATCGTTGGACGACCTCCACCGACCTTCTCCTCCACGCCTGCAGCCTCATCCTGAAGGGTCCCCCCGACCACGACCGGAACTGGTGAGAAGAACCCGACACGAAAAGACACCCCTGCACCCGCAGCTCCTGAGTCATGAGGTGCCCAACCGATGGAGTCCTGGTGTCCAGCAACTTTTCAGCTTCATCCTCCAGTCGTTGCTTACCTTTGTCCAGTCTTCTGGCTCCAGCCTGCAGTTTTTTTCCGCGACTGACATCTTCCATAAAAAAGTATTGGGCTCCCAACACATCCTGAGCACCCTGCACCTGGCTGCTCTTGCGCTGCTGGCGGTGTGGACTTGGTGCCCACCTGGGACCCCCTTTGCCCTTACCTTAACCCATGGAGCTTGACTCCCGAGACCGAGTGGCCTGCCCATGAGCAGCCCCCAACAAGATGCCCCCTAGCCCCTTTGGCTAACATTGGCACCCTGCACTCTGCACCCGGCTGTCCTAGTGCCACTGGTGGTGCCCCTTGAGTGCCAACCTGAACCTTGGGGAGCCTTGGTTCTACCCCCCAAAACTCCATTCCTAAAACCGTTTACTCATCTGTAAACCTAACCCTTCATTTTTCTCCATAGAATTGTATGATGGGTTTTCTGTGCAAAATCTTCAGTGTTGAACTGCCTTGTACTACAACAAAAGTACCTTATTGCCTGGAACAGAGTTAACCTGCTTACTGATGTGTCCTGTGATGCTTAGACCATATTATTAGTTTGTTTCATGCAAAACTAGAAAAGTAACTGCAAAGTAATCTGAAAGTAATTTCAAGCATATTTGAACAGTTTACAAACCATTTTCTCGACTGCAAAAGTAATCTGAATGTTCCTACAAAACCAGTGCTCACTGCATTGTGAAAAATAACATTGTATGCAAAGTATAACTTACCTGCTACTAAGTAAATCTTGGTTCTAGGAATAAAAAAACAAAATAACTTTTTATACAAACAATTGGTCTGGAGTCAGTTTTTAAGTGTGTGACATCATTTCTTGCCTGAGTGTGTACAACAAATGCTTAACACTGCCCTCTGATAATCCTGACTGCTCAACCACACTACCAGAAAAAGAGTAAGGTGCTATCTACTTTAGCCTTTGCTATACCGCTGGGGATCCACTGGACTCTGTGCACATTGTACCTTACTTTGGTATAGTATATAAAGAGCCAGCTTCCTACACTATTCCAATGAAAGATAACAAATATACATATATATATATATATATATATATATATATATATATATATATATATATATATATATATATATATATATATAAAGAAAGGGTTGCCCTGCATGAGACCGCACACATGGTAAGTAGACCACTTTATTGAGGACTTGGCAGGTTACACAGGCTCACAGCGCAAATCCTCTCTGGGAAGCCTGACGCGTTTCGAACATCCTTGTTCTTATTCATAGGCATATCACAAGCGGGACTTACAGTTAAGAATTTACTCACTGCTGGGGATTGTTTTAAAATTCTTGGATGCCAGCAACACCCACCTGGGTTTTAATTTTCATTGCAGAACTTCAACTTCCAGAAGGCACTTTGGTACACGCCCATGGGGGCGGGATGTTGGCGAACTTGAATAACTGCTCTCCAATGCTGTGGCGGCTCCGCTTGTGATATGCCTATGAATAAGAACAAGGATGTTCGAAACGCGTCAGGCTTCCCAGAGAGGATTTGCGCTGTGAGCCTGTGTAACCTGCCAAGTCCTCAATAAAGTGGTCTACTTACCGTGTGTGCGGTCTCATGCAGGGCAACCCTTTCTTTTCACATATAGTGGCTGGGCTCAGCCGCGAGACCGCACTGCCGTGAGGGAAATGCGGATCTGTGGCGACTTTGTAATGAGGTTGCCGACAGAGCGGTGAGGTCCCCTGGTTGTTGGATTACATGGGCAGTGTTTTCGGGACTTACAGTTAAGAATTTACTCACTGCTGGGGATTGTTTTAAAATTCTTGGATGCCAGCAACACCCACCTGGATTTTAATTTTCATTGCAGAACTTCAACTTCCAGAAGGCACTTTGGTACATGCCCATGGGGGCGGGATGTTGGCGAACTTGAATAACTGCTCTGCAATGCTGTGGCGGCTCCGCTTGTGATATGCCTATGAATAAGAACAAGGATGTTCGAAACGCGTCAGGCTTCCCAGAGAGGATTCGCGCTGTGAGCCTGTGTAACCTGCCAAGTCCTCAATAAAGTGGTCTACTTACCGTGTGTGCGGTCTCATGCAGGGCAACCCTTTCTTTTCACATATAGCGGCTGGGCTCAGCCGCAAGACCGCACTGCCGTGAGGGAAATGCGGATCTGTGGTGACTTTGTAATGAGGTTGCCGACAGAGCGGTGAGGTCCCCTGGTTGTTGGATTTTATGGGCAGTGTTTTCGGGACTTACAGTTAAGAATTTACTCACTGCTGGGGATTGTTTTAAAATTCTTGGATGCCAGCAACACCCACCTGGGTTTTAATTTTCATTGCAGAACTTCAACTTCCAGAAGGCACTTTGGTACACGCCCATGGGGGCGGGATGTTGGCGAACTTGAATAACTGCTCTGCAATGCTGTGGCGGCTCCGGTTGTGATATGCCTATAAATAAGGACAAGGATGTTCGAAACGCGTCAGGCTTCCCAGAGAGGATTCGCGCTGTGAGCCTGTGTAACCTGCCAAGTCCTCAATAAAGTGGTCTACTTACCGTGTGTGCGGTCTCATGCAGGGCAACCCTTTCTTTTTATATATATATATATATATATATATATATATATATATATATTTTAAAAAAATACAACAATTATTAAAGATTAAAAATAATGAATATAAAAAATAAACAATTACATAAAAAATAAAAAAAATAATACTTTTTTTAAAAACAGATATAAATATTTAGAATGATTAATTATGGAGCTGATTAGGATGGTGGTCGGACGAGCGTCCAACCGCCATTGTTGCGGAAACAGAACCGGCTGATAGGTAGTCGGCAGTCCCTCCCACTAAATTATGATCCAACCACCGTGGAGGCGGTTGGAAACATGCCTCTTTGCATTGAGGCTTGTGCTGCAGCCCGGAAAGGGTCGCAGCACAAGTCCCAATGCCAAAAGGCATGTTTGTAAACATCCCTGCACCCTGTGGTAGGCACCATGCAGTTTCTGCCACATGATGCAGGGATGTTTAGGGGGGCACCACAGGTGCACCCTCTGGGCCCATAGCGGAGGGCCACGGGGTACAGGGGCCCTGCTAGGGGCCAAAAGAAGCCTTTCCACCAGCCTTTTCACGTCAAAAGAACCAACGTGAAATGGTTGGCAAAAAGGCGGATCGTAATCCCCACAGCGTGCCTGAGATGACACCGCCTCCATTGTGGAGAATGCGATCGGACCGACCGCCTGATGGGCTCCTTGAGCCCGTCAGAAGCTGTCGGTTGGTCCCTGGGCCAATGCGGTCGACCGACTGCATCCGAATGCGGCGGTCTGAACGTGGTTAGAAATGTCGGTGGGACCAACATCGATGGCACGTCGGTGTCGGTCCCACCGACATCGTAATGGGCCCCTATGTTTTAATTAATTAAATATATTTAAAATAAATTAAACATGTCATTAATGTTTTTAGATTTTATTTTATAATTAACTTTTTATGTATGTCAGAACGACGTTCAGAGGGCAACGGGGCTACTGGGCTCAACTGTGGCAGATGAGGCCTTTCACTTCTGAGGTCCTGGGTCCCAACCAACTATGGATCCTGAGCAACTGCTCATCATCCTGTGATTCTGGGCAAATCACTTAATCTCCCCGTGCCTAACAAAAATGAATGTGTTCATCTGTAACAAAACTGGTGCTCATGTAAAGCGCTCTGATACCCGATGTCTCGGGTCTAGTTCGCGCTATATAAAACTCGAAAAAGAGAAAGAGAAAAAGAACTGGGCCAAGTACCCCTTAAGCACTGGACTCTCTGTGGTAGCACAAGCCAAGTAATCCAAGGCCCCTCTGAGGGAGGTAGACACAGGGGTGAACAAAGGCTTACAATCAAAATATGTGCAGCAGCAGCAATAAATGATTATCCAGTCAAATACTTGTTTTTATGAAGAAATTAGTATGTATTTACAACCAGTGAAATACACCATTCACAAACAATACATACACTCCCCTGTGGTCAGGGCTCTGGTGTTTCATAGGCTGGTCCCTGAGTCCCGCTCCCCTCAAGCTAGCATAGTGGTTATTCCCCATTCAATATAGGTGACATTCAGATTAAGCTACACTAGTAGCCTGAGTCTCTGGATTTCCACTCTGACTCTTAATTATATTCAAAAGTGTTCCTGTACCCCAGTGCCATCTGGCAAGCAAGTTTCCCTGGGGATGTTTGGCCCCAAACCCGCACCAGCAGGATTGGATTGACTGGATTCTTTGAGTTCACCTCCTTCAAGGGAACTGAAGCTGTTGCGGCTATCTCTGGTAAATCTTTCACACGCTGCCCAGAGGGCTGTGGTTGGCTTTCCTCGAGTTCCTCACACGCGGTCCTGCAACGGCATTGGCTGGGGGGTTCTCGATGCTTCTCCGAATGACGGGTAAGTTCTTTGGTTCCTCTCACAGGCAGGGGGGGGGGGTGCGACCATTATAGTACTGGTCTTCAGTCACGGCTCATTCCTGGTAGGGTCACCACAGCGGCCTCATTCCTCCGTTGACGGTCTCGACCAGATCTCGCTTCATGCTTAATCCCAATGGCCCCCTCTGACATACAGGGTCACCGTTCCTCCTCTGCACATGGGCTTTGGCCTGATCGGCACAGCAGCAGTCTTCTTGGCGGCCCCACCTGGCATAAGGGATTGCCGACTTGTCACCGCACAGGGGCTACGGCCCGATCGCTACTGCAGCAATCTCCACAGCGGCCCCACTTAGCATATGGGGTGTCGACTTAACACTGCACAATGGTGATGATCCGTTTGGTGCAGCAGCAATCACGGCTCACTTCATGGCGGCCCTCCTCTGGCATAAGGGTGTCGCCAACTTTTCCCTGCTATCGGGCAACAACACGATCAGTGCAGCATCCGTCTTCTCAAACCTCACTGCGGGGATCCACTCACCAGGATTCCCCCACTGGACCTCGCTCCGTCCAACGCTCTCCTCTTCCTCACAGAGCACACACTGGTCTTAGCAAGCAGGCTGACTCTGGTGCTCCAAGCAGGTGGGGTTGGATTCCCTGAGTGAGGTCCCTTGCCCAGCTGGGAGGCTGGCCGGCCTTGGCCCCCAGTCCTGCTCACAGACAGAATTCTTGCAGAGCTTCCCCTCTTCGCACAGCCCACCTGGCTGCTTGACAGTTGACAATTTTTGGGGTCTCAAGCTCTCCTTCGTATAGTCCATTTCCAGACACAAAATGTGATTTACAATCTGAGCTTTGAAGTTTATGGTGAGGGTCTGCTTCCTTTTGAAGTGCCCTCTCCTCTGTTCTCTCTTCCTCCAGAAGACAGTCTCTCGTAGCAAGAGTGACGCCAAAGCTGATAGCCGCACAACACTGGCCATGGGAGAGACTAGAGTTTACACCTGACTGTCAGCCGCAGTGATATGTGTACCAAAAGGTTACCCGAGGGCCTCTGCCCTACTCTTTAAGATTCTTTTATCAGCTCCATCTCACTCCTGAAATGTGCCCAGGCCTCATCCCAGTGACCCTTCTCTGAATTAAAAAGCACCCTTTGAAGCCTTACTGAATAGCAATTAGGAAATCACAATTCCTAATGTAAGAAAACGTACATTAGATTGCGATTCCTAGTGGGTCGCAAAACGACCTACCTCATGAATATTCATGAAGTAGGTCTCAGTTTGAGACCCATTGGGAATGATAGCCATCACTGGGATGGTGGTGTGCTGGGGCCAGCAAACCACCATTCTTTTTAATAAAGAAATCTATTTTCTTTTTTTAAAATGCTGCCCTTTTTCTTTAAAGGAAAATGGGATGCGTTTCAAAAAATAAAATGAAACGTTTAAGTTTCATTTTTTAAGAGTTGGCAGTGGTCCGTGGTACCACTTTACTTTAGTAGTCCATAAATAATTCATGTTTTGTGACCGTAATTTGGTTGCAAAACATTAATACATACTACTGCGATTTGATATATGAAAGGGACGCCCTAAACACGCCCCTTCCAAATACTGAATTCCTAAACCAACTTGCGATTCGGTAACAAGTTACCAAATCGCAGTCTGGTGTTGTACATTACAAAATGCTATTTTGCAGTAGCAAATGGCCCGATTCTGCGAATTGGACCATTTGTGACTGCAAGATAGTTTAGTACATATAGCCTTGAAAACCTGGAAGAGCCCTATCTGAGAGTAAGAGCAGGTGAGTGTGTACTGTGCAGAGAGCAACATGCGAGAAGTGGGGACCCGCCATCTCACATCTGCACAGGGGCGGCTCCCAGGGCTGGACTGGGGACCGAAACCTGCCCTGGCAAACTGCTTGGCCGGCCCCCCGGGAGGGGGGGGGGTGGGGTGCTGCCGAGCTGTTTGTTAGGGCCGGTTTCGGACGATTTTGTTACAGGGGGCCGATATTGACAGCCCCCGTAACAAAAACGGCACCCAGAGGCCCAAAACCGGCCCCCACCCTGGCGGCCCACCGGGGAAACGCCCGGTGCCCGCTACGGCCAGTCCGGCCCTGGCGGCTCCTCCATTTGAGCAGAGGAGCATCTCCCCACAAGCCCTAGAGATGAAAAATAAAATGGTAATAAAGTTTTATTTATTACCATTTTATTTTTCATCAACCCTATCCCGAACGAAGTGTCAGGACGGGGCGGGGCCAGCGCTGCCGAATGGCAGCAGCAGGGTGCTGTCCATTTTAAAATGCGCATGTCTCTTTGGCCAGCCGTCTTGTAACGGCCAGCCAGACATGCGTGTTTTAAAGTTCTCTAACCTAGCTGCCTTAGACAGCTGGGTTAGAGAAAGCACAGGCCTCCAGTGCTCTTAGGAGCATTGGGAGAGCCTGCTCTATCCAATCCTGGTGCTGCTTTCCTGCTCTGAGAGCAGCGCCAGGATTGGGTAGTGCAGTTTCCTTCATCGGAAGCTTCCTGGGAGACACCCAAGGGAGGAGGACGTTGCGCTGCGAAGGTAAGTGAATTTATTTTATTTATTTATTTATTTTTTGTGCCCCTGTCTCACCACTCTTGGTACAAGCTAGCTGCCACTGCATCCACATACATGAACAATAGGCTTTACAGCAAGGGCTCTGGAATTTCCACCTTGGTAGAAATTCCACTTGACGATACGCAAAGAGTTTCTACTGGACTCAGTAGCAGCATGTGATTCATTGGATATTGCACATTAGACTACAAACGACCAGAGGAACAAAAGAAACCCAGCTGATTAGATAGAAGTGCTACCTAAAATCATTAGACACCAACAGGAGCCATTAATTACAGTTACAAGATGTAATCTGAAGGTTGTAGCGCTCTCCTGGGAATGCCTGTTTAAGGTCGTTGTAAGGTTGCGATAGCTGGGGTGTGCGCGAAGTTGCTTAATTTCCCACAAAATCAAATTAAAATCCCACAAAATTTCACTTTCAGAGCAAAATGTAGTTTGCTGGTATCTTACGTGTGTTTTTTTTTACAGGAGCATGCAAACTGCGTTAAAAAAAAAGTCTTGAATGATACTGACAGGAGACTAGTTTGAGCACAAGATGTCTCTCAGCGAGACATTTTGTGTACAAACCAGTCTACAGCAGAAAAAAATTACAAAAAAAAACTCTAATACGAAATTTCGAGACATTTCACATGATTTAGGGAAGGTGCTTGCATTTCCCGAATTTCACCTCCTTAATTCACTTTTATCCCAGGCCTAAGGTGATGGAGCACACAGAGGGCAGGATTCACAGCTTTAGAGCCTGTATTAAAAATGTGTTTGGCTGAGCTGCGAATGCTGAGTGCTCCTATGGGGTGGTAGATGCCAATACAATCAATGAATTAAGTGACTTGTATAGCACGACTACTCACCCATAAAGGTCTCAAGGCGCTGGGGTGGTGGGTGGGGGGAGTGCTGATCTGTTAAAGGCACTGTGGTTTAGTTGAAGAGCCAGGTCTTGAGGTCCATCCTGTTATGTTATGTTAGAATGTTTCTAAATGTTTCTAAAGCGCTCGAATACCCATGGGTGTCTTGGCGCTGGTTGGATGGCATTAAGGTGAGAGTATCCTGAATTGGGGCAGTGACGGTGATTGCCTGAGGTGGAGATGTAGGGTGTTCCAGGTCTTTGCTGCGAGGTAGGAGAAGGATCTTCTGCTGGCTGTGGTCTTGCGAATATGTGGGACGGGGGCCAGGGCCAGTTGGGCAAGCGGAGGTCTCTGGTGGGTGCATGGAATAAGAGGCGGTGGTTGAGGTACGCAAGTCCCGCATCATGTAGGGCTTTGTAGGCATGTGTGAGGTGCTTGAAGGTGATTCTTTTGTTGACTGGGAGTCAGTGGAAGTCTCTAAGGTGGCTGGTGAGGTGGCTGTGGCGGGGATATTGAGGATGAGTCTGGTGGAGGCGTTTTGAATGTTCTGCAGTTTCTTGAGGAGTTCCTGGGTGATGCCGGCATAGAGTGCGTGCCGTAGTCGAGTCTGCTGCTGATGAGTGCGTGGGTAATTATCTTTCTGGACTCGGTGGGGATCCAGTTGAAGATCTTTCAAAGCAGGCGTAGTGTGTGGAAGCAGGATGGATAGACGGCGTTGATCTGGCGGTTCATGGTGAGCGAGGAGTCCAAGATGATGCCGAGATTTTGTGCATGGTCTGTGGGTGTGGGGGGGATCCAAGATCTCCGGGCCACCAGGAGTTGTCCCAGGTGGAGTGGGTAGAGGACTTCAGTCTACTTTGAGTTTAGCTTGAGGCAGCTGTCCTTCATCCAGGTGGCGACAGCCTTCATCCCGTCGTGGAAGTTACTTTTGGCGACTGTGAGTTTGTTGGTGAGGGAGAGGATCAGCTGGGTGTCGTCGGCGTAGGAGACGATGTTGAGTCCGTGGTTCCTGACAATGGTTGCGAGCGGGGCCATTTAGATGTTGAAGAGTGTGGGGCTCAGGGAGAAGCCCTGGGGCACAATGCAGCTGATCTCTGTGGGTCCAGAATGGAACGGTGGTAGTCTGACTCTCTGTGTTCGGCGGGTGAGGAAGGAGAGGATCCATTCCAGGGCTTTGTCGCAGATGCCAGCGTCGTGGAGTCTTGTGCATAGGGTGTGGTGGGAGACGATGTTGAAGGTGGCCGAGAGGTCCAGGAGGATGAGGGCTGCAGTTTCACCTCGGTCGAGGAGGGTGCGGAGACATCGTCTGTGGCAGCGAGGAGGGCAGTCTCAGTACTGTGGTTTCTTTGGAAGCCAGATTGGGAGAGGTCCATGATGTGGTTCGCTTTGATGAACTCGGAGAGTTGGGCGTTGATGGCCTTCTCGATGTCCTTTGCTATGAAGGGGAGCAGAGAGATGGGTCTGAAGTTCTTGAGGTCCTTCGGGTCTGCAAAGGGTTTCTTCAGCAAGGTTTCCAATCTTCTGGGAAAGTGGCAGAGTTGATGGTGCAGCAGAGTTTGGGGGCGATGGAGGTGCCGGCTCTGTCAAAGATGTGATGCGGGCAGGGGTCCAAGGGTGCTCCGGAGTGGGTGCTCTTCATTATCTTGAGGGTCTCATCAGCAGTGAAGGGAGTCCAGCTGAGCAGGGTCTGCTGGAGCCCGGTGTTGTTGGGTGCGTTGGTTGCGAGTAGGGTGAGAGGATCTTGGGTATCTGGGCTGTTGAAGCTGTCGTAGATCTCCTTAATCTTGTGGTGGTAGAAGGTGCTGAGTTTGTTGCGGAGGTCTTGGAAGGGTGGGATGTAGGCTGTCTCTGTGCTGGGTTTGGCGAATTCTTTGACCACGGTGAACAGTTCTTTGCTATTGAGTGCGTTGCCGTTGATCCTTTCTTGTAGGGCCGCTTTCTTTGTTGTTCTAATGAGGTGGTGATGTGCTGTAACAGTGGTTTTGAAGGCTGAGCGATCTTCCGGGGTCTTGCTGTTCCTCCATCTCTTCTCGAGCCGTCTACAGGTGCGTCTGGACTCATGAAGGGTGAGAGAGAAACCAGCTGGCTTTTTTGGAGTGTGGCTTGCCTGGCGCTTTCTTGAGGGGAGCCAGTGTGTTGAGGCAGTTGGAGGTTGCGTGCTGAGGTATTAGCATCCGCGGAAGTCGGAGGTGGGTTTTTGCTGAGGGAGGTGGTGAGCTGTTCTTCGGTGACCCTCTTCCAACTTCTGCAAGGGTAGCGGTGGGCGTGGTGGTGTACGGTGGGTTTGGTGAAGGAGAAGTGGACGCAGCTGTGGTCGGTCCAAAGCAGCTCAGAGGTGTGGCTGAAGGTGATGTTATCACTGGCAGAGAAGATGGGGTCGAGGGTGTGTCCTTCTGAGTGGGTTTGGGAGGTGACCTGTTGTTTGAGTCCAATGGTGGCAAGATTTTCCAGCAGGGACAATGTGTTCTTGTCGTTGGGGTTGTCCAGGTGAAAGTTGAGGTCACCGAGGAGGATGTAGTCTGAGGAGGCGAGAGCGTGGGGTGCGATGAAGTCTATGATGGAGTCACTGAAGGGTGGATGGGGTCCAGGGAGTCTGTAGATGTAGGTGCCGCAGAGGATAGTGTTCGGGTTGGTCTGAACCTGGAAGTGCTCCATGTTGGTCACGTTGGTCGTCAGAGTGAGTGGTGAGGCTGAGGGTGCTTTTGTGTACGATGGCGATGCCTCCACCCGGTTTGTTGATGCTGTCCTTGTGGATGAGCTTGTAGCCGTCCAGGATGGCGGTGGCGATGTCCGGGACAGAGGTGGAGTTCATCCAGGTTTCCGTGAGGAATTTGATGTCAGGGTAGATGGTCCCAGATCTCCATGGTGTGTTTGTGGGGGGAGCGTGTGTTGAGCAGGATACAGCTGAGGCAGTCTGGTCCGGTATTTGTCAGTTGTTCAGTAGGTGGGGTTGGTGTGCGGTGGCAGACGAAGGTGCAGCTGCACTTACCGCAAGAAAAATGGCCCTAGGTGTCATTCGACGACCCCTGGTGGCAGGCGGTGTGGTGTCCAATGTTGAGGGCGTGTAGGGTGTTGGCATCATAGCGGTGGATGGTCTGGGTGCACCAGCACACCCGCTGCGCTGCCGTGCTGCGGCGACCATGGAGTAGCGTGAGGGGGAGGGCTGGACAGCTGGGAGGCGGAAAAATGGGAAAGCGGTGCTGGAGGGAGCGGGGCTATGGTGGGTCGAGCAGCTGTGGGGACACAGCGAGGAAAAAGCGCAGAAGTGACAAGAGGGAAGAGTGGGGAAAAAAATTCAAAAAGTGAAAGAAAATGACAGAAAAGCAGAAAAATGCAGAAAGTGAAAGAGACAGAAAAGCAGAAAATACAAAGGAGGGAAAAAGAGATGAGGCAGAAAGTAGGGAGGCAGAGGGCTGATGAGAGAGGAGCCAATGGCGGCAGTCCCAGTCAGTGCGCCCCAGCCGCTGTCAGCAGTCACACACTGGCAGTCTCCGGGCGTATATTCGGCCCTGCAGGGGGCAGTCGGAGGAGGCCACAATAGCCTACCAGGGCCCCAAGTGCCAGTGCGGCGTCAATGCACTCCAGGGCCGGCGACACGGCTGCTACGGGGCCCCGTGGCGAGAAGCGCTGTCTAGCCGTGGCAAACCCGCCCCTAAGAAGGCAGCTGCGATCAAGGCCGGCTCTATGTGCAGAGCCCACGCCCGCTTCCACTCCCGCTGACCGAACGCTAGGTCAGCCGTTGTATGCCTGACAAATGTTTGGGGTTGGGGTGGAAATAAGAGACATTTGCTTTGGGTTTGGGGTGGGAGATACGAGACATATGCTTTGGGTTTGGGGTGGGAGATATACGAGACATGCTTTGGGTTTGGGGAGGGAGATACGAGACATGTGCTTTGGGTTTGGGGTGGGAGATATACGAGACATATGCTTTGGGTTTGGGGTGGGAGATAGTTCCATTATTGGCACAAGACCCCCACCCCCCACAATAGAGTAGGCATGCATAAATAAATACGCCACACACCTTTTGTTTGGAGAAAATAATGCTGCAGGTTTATTCCATACAAAAGTATGCAAAACATGGTGGGTTATCTTACGGGCGATCCAAGGGCAGGCAGCTAAACCAACCTATGCTGCCCGCCCGCCTGCTGAGCCAAGCACCGTGGAGAATCCAATCGGCGCTACCCTTATGGGGGTGATCCCCTTACTGGATCACGTGACACATTGGTCCGACTACTCACGCCCCTTTCAGGGCGGAGCGTAGCAAGGCAAACCCCTGGTTGTTCAGGCCCACAACCGCCCGGAGGACTAACGGGGCGCCGACGTAATTGTTCCAGGACCCTCCCATGAGGTTCCTGGGGTTTGGCTCTGGCACCCCTATTGTGCTCTTGCAGAGGTACCCTTCTGTACCCGTCCTGCGTCCAGATCGCCCTGTAACTCCGCCTGCAACGACAAAGAAAACATTACCACGTCCTCTGCAATTAGCCTGACAGCCCCCACGCCGGGTAAGAGGTAGGGTGGGAGACGGCGTGCCAGGCGTAAAAGAGGGCACAAAATGCAGTGGGGAGGCCTAAATACCCTCCCCTCCCCAATCCAAGCCGGAAGTGACGTGCTTGGGACGTCATGTAAGGGGACTCCGCTAGGAGTCCCGCAGTACCACAACGCAGGGGGTGGGGACGTGCCCAAATGCCACTAAAGGGGCCGCCCTTGAGGGTGGCCCCTGCGGGGCCGCGGGCAGCCTCATAGTTCCATTATTGGCACAAGACCCCACCCCCCACAATAGAGTAGGCATGCATAAATAAATACGCCACACACCTTTTGTTTGGAGAAAATAATGCTGCAGGTTTATTCCATACAAAAGTATGCAAAACATGGTGGGTTATCTTACGGGCGATCCAAGGGCAGGCAGCTAAACCAACCTATGCTGCCCGCCCGCCTGCTGAGCCAAGCACCGTGGAGAATCCAATCGGTGCTACCCTTATGGGGGTGATCCCCTTACTGGATCACGTGACACATTGGTCCGAATTACTCACGCCCCTTTCAGGGCGGAGCGTAGCAAGGCAAACCCCCGGTTGTTCAGGCCCACAACCGCCCGGAGGACTAACGGGGCGCCGACGTAATTGTTCCAGGACCCTCCCATGAGGTTCCTGGGGTTTGGCTCTGGCACCCCTATTGTGCTCTTGCAGAGGTACCCTTCTGTACCCGTCCTGCGTCCAGATCGCCCTGTAACTCCGCCACAGCTCAGGAGGCGGCCCCCGTCGCCTAAAGAGCCCCCCCACCAAAACAGTTCCTTTCTCACTGCACCTGCAATTTCCCGGGCCTCATTCATGTCCAGTAGGAACAGATCCTAGCCCACCTGTGCAAAGTGCACCCAACTTTGTCAAATTAACCTTTGGTGTTCGCCCGGCATAGCCCATGCCTGATGAAGCCAAAGCCCCTTCCTCTGCGACTTGCGCATGGAGCGGTTTATCCTTCTCTGGGAATGTACCAGTGCCTCGCATTACCTGCAAGAATGTGATGGCCTCCCAGGATGGGGCTCTACGTTTAAACATCGCTATATTACCCTTCAAGCTGATGTGGCTCCCACCTCCTGCAACCTGTAGTTGCAGTCCTTCTGGCATTTCGTGCTCTCTAAGACCAGTTTCCCCAATTTATGGAACAGCAGCACACTTGCTTCGAAGACCGCTTCCCCAACCAGGCTAAACACTATGGCTATGCGGACGGGGCATTTGATGCATCACTGAAGCAACCCGTGACCTGCCCAGGGAGCAGAGTGCACCTACTTTGTTGAAGTTGACCAGACATGTGCACCGACCTTTGTGATTAATAAACCATGGCGAACAGGACTGATCGCATAGCGCACACTACTGCCGTCACAGCAACCATTTTGAGTGACAACTTTCGCCGCCTACCAGGCTTGCTTAACTAAAGCACGATGACAGATACACACATACCTGCTAACCAGCTGTGACCCTTGATGTTCAACCCAGCTAATGACCTAGTACCTTGTTATACCAGGGAATATAGCCCTCCACAAGATCAAGCCGCACATGAGCCTATGGCCTTCACCTACTGGGCCGAGGTGCATTGTGTGCTCTGGAATTGTCAGTGATGGTCCTCCAAACACATTACAAGCCGCTATTGGAGCCACAGCACACATTCTGGCCTAACCAGCTGGCGCATGCCACCTGGCTACCTTGCCGCTGCGAGGTTTTGCTCTTAGCGCCAACCTCTTGCGGCTACTGGTGCACATAGTCTGTAGGTCTTGCCCCCACTCTATTTATGCTGAATACCTGCAATGTACCCTTCTGCCCCTGTATGGGCGGGGAAAATACCCAAAACATTGCAAACCCCCCTGCATTCACATTCTCGGGTAGTCCGGTGGGGGAGAGAGGTCCTAGAATTGGTTCTGCTATCTTGCCTGGCCACCTAGCCGGCAAGCACCCTCTTCTGACCGCACACTAATTGCTGTGTCGCCCGTGCAATGTCCGCACCCTGGTGCAGGACGTCCCGATCGACACCTCTTCTAACAGACTGCCTTCAGGGAGCTGGGGTGAACGGTTGTATGTTGTGCATCTGACCATAAAACCTTGGTTTGCTTTTGGAGGGATCAATTTGTTGCACTCAAAATAGTGGCAACGTGCAGTTCTTTAGCATACTACCCTGCAGGGTGTGCCTGGAAGATCCTAGACACCCCCTGTGAGCCAACCCGCTTTGACCCAAGATGCAAGGCACTACACCCGGTACACTTGGTTAACCGGACTAATTGCCCTCCACCGAAATCCATGTGTAAAGGTACCTGGTCCCTGATTTACTTCCTAATAGTCTATGTGTCATGCCATGCTCCTTATTATTGCTTATTCAAAGCAGTAAACCCGCTCAACCACGAGACCTGCTAGCAGCAAGTTTAGTATAGCCTGTACATGGAATTAAATCCCCCCGCCAACTGCACAGAGGGCAAGCCACCCTCACTGCTACAGGTGTTTCACTGATTGGCCCTTGGAGGCCGTGGCAATACTGCGGTCAGCAAGTACGCCCACTGTACAGTTGTAACTTAGTAACTCCTGGCGCTGACAACTGCAGGGGCCTAATACCGGGCTGTGTGTATGTGGCCCAGGAAGCCTAAGGGCAGGCTTGGGGTGGATGGGTTGTAAGCAGTGCCTGGCAATAAGTATAATGCCTTTGACAAACCTCTCCTGACTGGCATCTATGTCATTCTTAAACATATTCACGGTTATGCCACATGGCACCCTACTGGTTGGTGACATGGAACCTCCTACCCAGCATGAGCGGACAGTCTCGCGTTGCCGTCACACCGCCTGTGTGTCTCGAATAACCCTCCTTGGTCACCTAACCTCTGTTCTAGAGTGCACTTAATCCGCGCCGTTGACCAGACAATTTCACAGGCCTCTTTGATTGCTAGACCCTGGTGAACACAATGATTGAGTCAATTCTGGTTTGAAACAATATATGCATTGTGCCCTCTATTGGAGACAACTCACCCCTCATGTGTAGTTTTGGAGTGACGACTACACCTGTGCCTACACAAGTCACCCAACAGACAAGTGGCCCTGACTACTTTGTGTTCTGGTGCCAGATTTGGGAAGAACCTTGCCTTCACTTGCTGCTCCCTGGGAAACACACAATGCCCGTGCTCTGGCTGCAACTCAGTGATGCCCTCGTGTAGCAAAGAACCCCTTGTCAAATAAGAGTGCCACTCCAACTAATTAAACCTACACCTTGACCACGGGTGGAGTCTAGCTCTCCCCAAACTTCTGCTGTTGAAACCCACGGTCACGCCTCCTGTCAGTTCAAAGTAGTAATTCCTGGCACTGACCACCACAAGGGCTCCTACTGGGCTGTGTAAGTGCGGCCCAGGGTGACCATAACGATCGGCATGGTGTGGATGTGTTTCATGTTAGCTGCAGTACACATTCAGTGGATCTCCTGGGAGATACCACAAACCGCATTGGTCATGAGAACCTTAAGCACCCAATTTTCACCTGGGCGTACCTCAAAGAGACTTGCTTCAAACAGCTGTAAGGCCAGAGACACACATCTTAAACCAATTTACTGTATTTTTTGCCACTTGGCACCCTTCTGGTTGCTGCTCTGTTTTGTGAAGCGCGCGTGACCCCGGGGCACGATGTCGCTGAATAGCCGGTGTATGTTACCCACTCGCTGATACTTATCTATCGCTAACTGCCCTTGCTAGGATTGAAGGAATGCTGGATGCTTCCTAAGGACTTTATACTAATGCTCCAACCTAGTTTGACCCCAAAAACTTAGGATCAACCCAAGTAGTAATCATGCCCTACATGGTACATCTACCCCAGCGTTGACTATCAACGTATATGGGACACCGGTCACAGAAGATGCCCCTTCCAGTCTCAGGTTCTAGCCCATAGAAGGGTAACCCAGGGTGCAGACAAGTCTGTGGGAACCAGAGGGGAACATTCTGTGCAACTGCCTGCCCTTTCCTGAATCTTGGGAATGCCAGATGGTCTATAATACCCTGTCGCCATTTGGCTCTAACGCAGTGTTTACCAAACTGTTTTGCACCACAGCACACTTGTTAGATGACAACCACCACCACCCGCCTGCTGCCCTGGCAAAAGCGCGGGTGAATATGTCTTAACTGAAGCAACCTGAAACCTGCCCTTGGTTGCAGAGGAATGCCCACCCAGTGTACCTGTTCCTATATGGTGCCAGCAGATGTTTCTCATAAAGGCCCTCGTAGCCCATTGCCCAATGCAGTCTCAGCCTTTCGCAGTGCCTCTCTTTGTGCATATCATTCTGGGGAGACTAAGCCCTAATGTGCCCCCTTACCTGGATGATCCCCAGTATGAGGGTACAGACTGATGACCAAGCGGTGCACCAGCCAATAAAATTGTAGACATGGCGTGAATTTACACTATCTCATGCCCTACAAGGCGGCTCTGTGTGCCACTTCACCTAAACCAAGGCATGGGAGGATCACCATGTCCTTATAGCCTGCAAACTCCTCCGTCATCTGCACTGACGGATGCAGTGTCTGCACCTCCTGGATGCATGGTCAATGCATATGTGTGTGGGTGACCCATATGCTTGCATTTTGTATAAGCTTAGTGTGCCGCCGGCTGGCATTTCGCGGCTTCTGTCATTGCCTCCAGCTGTATACTGCAAAACCACACTATACCTGCAATGTGTCACTACCATTGGCTTAGACAATGCTTGTTTAGTTGTATAAGGTACATTAAGCCCTAATTTAAGCTTCGTTGCATAGCGTATTGAGAATGCTTCATTCTTAAATGGTGGGTCTGTCACTCTTAATGTGTTGACCATTGAATAAAATGTCTCAATTCACTCGAAAGCAAGTTTACCGCAAATGAGACCATTACCACTAAGCAACATCACATCCCGAATCAACTGAGATCCTGTACCGCCCCATGAAGCAGGTAAATGTGGGTAAAACCCATCCGTAGCCAAACGAGACCTCTAGAAGCAGTTTATCAGGGAATCGTAGAGACCACCGGAGTCCCTCAGCGCCCCCCGTACTTCGGCAACAGCCAGACAGGTCACATGCGCGCATGCCATGTGCCGAAACCAGAAAGCGGCAGCAGTTTTGAAATGAAATGGCGGTGCACGATGCTCATGTTGGAGACAAACTTGGCTCGTGCCGGCATCCGCCCCACACTGGGCTAGCTATTTTATTGAACCATGGTGCTTTCAGCGGACTGCCCTTTTCCAGGAACTGGAAAGCATGGAGGAAGCTGCATCTATCATCAACCTGGCAATTCTCACCAGCACCACGCAGCTCAGTACCCGTGAACTGCGTCAACCACAATGCCGGAGTCAACAACCCTGGTGTCCAAGGCCCAAAACTGGTAAAACAAGGCACACAACCAGAGCACCGTACCTGCACTGTTAGCCTGTAGCGAAGACGCCCAGAACTATAATGCGTTTCTTGTAAGTTACCTCCCATTCCAACATTCCACAAAACTACTGCTTTAGTGCCGTGCTGTCTGAATATTGGCAACCTATCCAAGCACCACAAAATGTAACTAAGAAATTGAGTCTCAACCTTGAAAAGTAACAATCACTGGCCCTGAAACGAGGCAGACAATGCTTGAGCAACTCAGCAGCCTCACTTTCCAAAATTACCTGCAGGTTATTTGCTCACACCACTGGGCAGCTAAAGCTAAATGACCAGAAATATTGATTATCTTTATATGCTCGTACCTACTCTTTGTCCGCAAGGAGAACCGGGTCCATTTCATGGTGCACCGACAAATCCCATTTTGGACTGAGTCACCGCAAGCAGACAGCAAAATGGTGCGCTGGCCAGGCTCAGTGCTCCATAATCAGGTTGCCTATCTTGGAACAGGCCTGGGTTGAGGATGCTGAACGTGCATGCTAGCTCGGCCCCCTCCAAGCTGCCATTGTCGCAGATTGCTATGTAAGACGTTTGCATAATTCCAGAGCATCTGTGAGTGACATCAAGACTATGCCTGACATCTTCTAGCACTACACCTACAACAAGCCCATCCATTGGCTTAGTCAATGCTTATTAGTTGCTCGCACAACTAACCTCGCCACTCCTATGAGTGCGACAACTCAGACTGCGAGGTAACTTAAGTGATTTGCACAGCTTCACAGGATGCTTGAGCCTACCGCCAGACGCGAAGAATGATTTTGGAGCGGGCACTAGTTGTCTCCAATGCACATTAAACAACAAACAACTGCTGTGCTCATCTTTAACCACACAACAAACCACACAAACAGCGCCACCATGTGGCAGCGACCACAAGGGCCGGCGGCCGATGCCAAGCTCCAGAAAACCACCGGCTCAAACCAAGCTCTGCGAAAATACCGGCGAGGGAAACGCTGACACCCCTCTATCCGATGGCCACAGCGAGCAGCACCGTGCTTCCGCGCGTAGGCGCTTGACACTGGACTACCTCCAAAAGTAAATTTACAACAAATTCAAGACATGGTGAAGGTGGGTGAGTGCCCGGGCTAGAGGCCTACCGACACGCAATTCTGTGCCCCCGACCAGACTCCAATCAGTTGTGCCACCAAGTGGCCTTAACACCTTATGACTACATATGAAATGCGGCGCCATTCTCTTTCCTGGACACCTCCACATTATTATGCTGCATTACTTTTAAATACAGAACTCCTGAAAGAAGTCACTGCCAGCCCGAAGCTGTAAATGTGGGGCGAAGAATGTACTGAGGCTTAGCTAAGTGCCCATGCCTCCCCCAAGGCCAAATGTTGCCCAGTGCCTGTGTTACACAGTTGTTTTATAGTTGTGCTGCGTCGTGAAAGACTAGATTCGGCCAAGCACGTAGCACATCAAAAACTGTCTGCAGCGTGGTTCTAAATTATTGCCAGCAATCTAAACTTGGACCAATTTCCAAGAGTAGCCTGTAATTGTATATTGCTCAAATTTCCTTCAAAAGCACAACCAATGAAACTTTTTTTTTTTTTTACACATAACTTTTGTGGGTAAGAGCAAGGAACCTTAACTACTGGGCCACCATGGGCAAGGACAATATTAAGGGGGGGGGGGGGGGCGGATAGGAGTTAGCCAGCCCGCGTTATGTCCGCCCCCCGCCTCACCGCACTGGCCTCCAGGGCGGCAGATTCAATAACTGTGCTTGGACTAGTGTGCCGCCCGACCTGTCTGTGGCCGTTTCGTTCATCAGACGGCAGAAACGGAAGGTATTGCACCTCGGCCCCCCCCCCCCTGCATGCTCCGTCACCATGCCGCGCAGAGACCAGAACGGAGCTGCCCCATAGCGACTAACCCGTGTGCCTTGTGCTGCGACTCAAATGATAATTAAAGGCCCTAGGCCGGAGATGCTGCACGTAATACTGATGGCTGGGCACATTCATGGTGGGTACCGCGAGTGGAGCCCGTGGCCAGCCCGCCCCCCAGCTGGCCCCCACGGTCCGAGAAAACATTACACTGGCCCCGCAGAGTGGACCCATTCGCCTGCGGTAAAGCGGGGACCAGCACAGCGAGAGCAGCCACAACCCCCACGGATGCGGCCCTGTAATCCGGCCGTGTCTCACGTGGCGGGCCGCACCGAGGCGACCTCGGCCCTAGCGCTTCCATTCCCCGATGCTCCTCCCCGAGCGAGCCCCTGCCCAGCAGCCGGGAAAAAGCGTAGGCAGCCCCTAAGGCCAAGGACCGCTACCTCCGCTCAGTCCAAGCCATCAGCTCTCCCGCGCTGCCCCGGCAGGGACGGGACAAAGCCCCGAGGCATGCACGCAAGGCAGGGGAGATGCAGTGGCTACCTCGGCGCGGACGGGCACAATGAAATCCTGGAAGAGGGGGGGCGCAGCGAGGCTCCCTACTTCCCCCTCTCCTCCCATAGCTCACCGAGCGTCCCAGGCCCTGGTAAACCCCGACCCGGGCCTGTCTCTGATCTACCCTCACCGGGGACCCATCGGCACTGGTGCCGAGGGTCGGCTGTTCTCTCCCACATTGGGAATACCCGCCGAGGGATCCAGCTCGCCTGCTAGCAAGGCCTCATCGACTGACCCACGTGGGGCCCCGCGGTCAGGACTACTCCCGCTGCACGGCCCAAAAGCCCTCGGCTCCCCCGCCCGCTGCCCAGGCAGGTAAGGGATGCAGCTCCCGGTGGGAGACGGGAAATATTGCTGCAATTTCTCGGTAAGAACCCTGTAAAGAGGGGGTGGCCAAGATGCACGCTTCTTCGCGGTACATGCGAATGCGACAGCTGCAGAGCCGGTCAATGCCGGTGAGAGGAGTGGGGGCTGCGCATAGAGCCACCGTGGGGCCTATCGTGAAAATCGAACCCAAGAACTTGGGTTCAGTGTACCACGAGATCACTTAACTGAGCTAACAGCTCGGTGCTCCTAAACGCTACGCCATGGCCTCCTCCGACTGCTGAGCGCTGCAGCACAGCACAGCCCAACGCCCCCCCCCCCGAGATGCCAGTCCTGCGAGAAGCGCAGCTGGCCACCTGGGAAGGTCCGACAGGGTAAGGGCATTAGGGAGCCCTGTTGGTTGGGTTGGGTTGTGCCCTGCATGGGTCTCTTCCCCAGGCCAGCAACGCCAGGCCCCAGGACAAGTGGCTGCCCCGACGCACTGCAATCCGTGCAGGGGAGGGCCCGCGATCCTAGCGCCGGGGCCGCTGGCATAAGGGAGACAAGTGACCAGGCCCAAGCCCCGCCACCCGGGAAGAGCCGCGCCGGCTCACCGCATGGCCTGGCTGCTCCAGGTTGCGGGTCATCCCTCGCGGTCGAGCTCGCGATGCTGCGGGCTGCCCCCACCACCCACCTGATGCGTAAACAGGGGGGGGAGGGGGGGGGCGTGTATGGCGGACATCAGGGGGAGCCAGACACGCTCCTCAGCCTGCGGCCGACCGCGCAGGCCAGCGCAGCATGCGGCCGGGAGTCAGACCCCCTGTTTGCCCTGCCCCCGTCCCCTGCCATAACCCAACCTGCATGTCCCGGCAAGGCGGGCCTCCTGCGGGGGCCAGGCAGCTTACACTGGGGCAGGGTCCCACACGCACCATGGCCCGCATGGTGGGACCCGGGGGGAGGGTGGGGGATCCGGGTGAGGCTCACCTCGCTTCCAGCTCGCCCGACCACCATAAACGATTCCCGCAGCAAGACGGCGTGCCAGGCGTAAAAGAGGGCACAAAATGGAGTGGGGAGGCCTAAATACCCTCCCCTCCCCAATCCAAGCCGGAAGTGACGTGCTTGGGACGTCATGTAAGGGGACTCCGCTAGGAGTCCCGCAATACCACAACGCAGGGGGTGGGGACGTGCCCAAATGCCACTAAAGGGGCCGCCCTTTGAGGGTGGCCCCCTGCGGGGGCCGCGGGCAGCCTCATATACGAGACATATGCTTTGGGTTTGGGGTGGGAGATATACGAGACATATGCTTTGGGTTTGGGGTGGGTTGGGGCCCCGGAACAGAGTTCTCTGGACTCTGTGGTGTCCGCATGTCTGTTGTGGCATCTTTACATGTAAGGTTGAGTCCACAGGACTAGTTTAGGGAACGCATTTACAGGATGGGGTCTGCATGTGTGTATTGGGGGCCACAGATATAATGAGGGGTTCTCCGGGCTAGTGTGAACCTGTAGATTTATTGCAGGCCCTAGATATAAGGTGGGGTCCGCAGGTATGAGACGGAACCCTAAGACGGGTCTCCTGGGATGGGTTGGAGTTTTGGAAAGGTCGATCATGTTTGAGGCTCCTAAGAATGGGGGGGGGGGGTCTGATAAGTAGGTCTGGGCAGACTGTACATGCATGGAGTTGTGAAGCAGGGCCCTCAGATGTGGGGTGCGGTCCTAGGGTGAGGGTTGGGGCGGTCACCTGATGTTGGGACTGCGCCCAGTCTTGGGAGGAGGGCTCCGGCTGAGGCAGGTGGACGGTGCCACTTATGCACTGGCATTTCGTATGGCATGTCCTCAAATATGCGGGGTGGGCACACATGTCGGGGGGCTCCGGGCCCAGGGGATTAGGCCCGGCACAGGCTAGGAGTCTCAGGTGCGTGGGGGAGTGGGGGGGCATTGGGGGGGTGAGGATAACGGGGGACTCTAGCGAGGCACCCGTAAATACCAATTTTCCAGGTTCCTACGGAATTTAGCTGCCACGTGTAGGTTTTTGAACATTTAGACTATTTAATGGCAGTGAATAAACACGCGATAAATATGTCACCTGAAACAAATGATCACTATAAACAGTTCGCCGAGACGCAAGCGGAATAACGTGGATTTTTCCATAGCAGGTGAGTGGATATCGAAAGCCCCGTATGTCGCAGCCGCCTCCTCCGGGAAGTGTTTGTCAGTGATGGTACAACAGGCTGGAGAGGCAGCTCCAGGGGATGGGCACGGCCCCCGGGGGCTGGGCACGGCCTCCTTCAGGAAGTGTTTATAAGTGATGGATACAGGGTGGGCACGGACCCCGAGGGCCGGGCACGGCCTCCTTCAGGAAGTGTTTATAAGTGATGGGTACAGGGTGGGCACGGTCTCCTTCAGGAAGTGTTTATAAGTGATGGGTACAGGGTAGGCACGGACCCCGAGGGCCGGGCACGGCCTCCTTCAGGAAGTGTTTACAAGTGATGGGTACAAGGTGGGCACGGCCTCCTTCTGGAAGAGTTTTAAGTGATGGGTACAGGGTGGGCACGGCCCTCGAGGGCTGGGCACGGCCTCCTTCAGGAAGTGTTTATAAGTGACGGGTACAGGGTGGGCACGGCCCCCGGGGGCTGGGCACGGCCTCCTTTCAGCCGCTGCTGTGGGCGTTGCTGCAGGCCCGAGGCGGCCTGGTATCTCCTCGGAGCGCGCATTCCTCAGCACACCCGCCCTCCCTCCCTCCCCACCCTCCATCCCGCCTCTGTTTGCAGTTCCCTGCCGGGAGGGAGAGGGCAAACAGTGTCTCCAAGGCAGCGGCAGGAGCAGGCCTGGGCTCCCGGCCCGGAGGTGGGTGATTCCTGGTGGCAGAGCGCAGAGGCGAGGCCTGCACCGCTGGCACCAGAGCGCTGACGGGGAGTGAGGCGCTAGATGAGCGAAGAGAACCTTTACCGGGTTGCCTGAGACCATGCGAGGTAAAGGACTGCTGCACTGTGTTTGAGACCCCGTGCCACTCTCACGAGGGCCAGGAGTCCTGGCATCAGAGCGCCTGACGGGGGAGTGAGGCGCTGGAGAAACCGTAGCCCTGGTGGGTGAGACCATAATCAGGGAATTGTAAGCGCGCTACTCACCCGTGAGGGTCTCAGAGGTAAAGCAGCCCTGCTCCGTGTATGAGACCGTGTGCCACTCACTGGAGGGGTAGCAGTCCGGGTACCAGAGCGCTGAGAGAGGAGTGAGGCGCTAGATGAGTGAAGAGAACCTTAGCCAGGGTGGGTGAGACCGTGCGAGGGAAAGCAGCGCTGCTCCGTGTGTGAGACCCCGCGCCACTCTCAGGAGGGACCAGAGTGCAGACGGGGGTAGTGACGCCTGCTCAATGAAGAGACCCTCAGCCGGGGTGGGCGAGACCGTGCAGAGGTAGAGCTGTCCTGCACAATGTATGAGACCCTGGGTGACCCATAGCAGGGGCAACAGTCCCGACTCCAGAGCGCTGACAGGGGGAGTGAGGCGCTGGACGAGTGAAGAGTACCTTAGCCGGGATGGGTGAGACCATGCGAAGGTAAAGCTGCCCTGCACCAGTGTCCTGACTGGGGGTGAGACAAGAGCTGTCTCCACAGTGGGTGAGCGTCCCGACTGGGGCTATCGCAACGGAGAGCCAGTGGCAGGAACGACAGCTCGGGTCAGTGAGACCCAGAGGAGGGGCTCCCCCCGTGGCTCCTGCGTCTGAGGGACCCTCGAGGTCAGTGACAGACCCCCTGGCATCCTGTGGACAGGTGGCACCCTTGGCACCGACAAGCTCAGGTGATTCAGCATAGCATGCCAACGCTTTAGACCAGACACGAGGGAGATTTTGTAGCTTGAGAGGGGGTGTGCTCACAGATTTCCACTGCGAGCGAGAAAGATAAACAAGCATTGGCAACGCCACTAGGGCTGTCTTATAATTGAGAGTGCGGCTACATTCACTCCCAAGTCTGTGCGCGTGGTGGTGTGGATGCGAGAATGGAGGAATGAATGCATGAGTGAGGGGCTGAGCGCGTGGATGAGTGCCTGGGCGAGTCCATGGGCAGCTGGCTGCCGAATGGATTCTGGAAAGTTGATGAGTGAGTGCGCACACTTCTAGATGAAAGGGTTTGAAATGGTTACTGAGTGATTTGCCACCAACAGTATGGGGCAAGGGGCCTCTTTTGTTGAAAGTGCCAGCCACAGATTTACTCCCATGCGACTGGCATGCGCGTAGATAGATGGGCACACTATAGCAACAATGCCACATTTTCCCAGAAGCTGGTATCGCCATTAGCTATGGAAGCCAGGCACAGTGCCGTAACACAAGCCCCCGCGGTGCGGGGCGAACTTCAGGGGGCCCCTCAGCAAGAGTGCTAGGTAGTGGACCGGGGGTAAGGGGAGTACTCCGTGCACTTTGCAGCCCCCCCCCCTCAAGTTTTGTTACGCTACTGGCCAGGCCTAGTATTTTGTCCCCAAAATGCTACGGATAGTCACAATATAGCAAGAATTACGACCATTATGCCGTAGCCAGCAGTATTTCCTGGAAGTGGGCCTTATAGTATGAATTCCCACACTATGCCAGCAGTCAACATCATTATGTCTCTGACAGCCTTATGCCGTGGATGGGGGGGGGGAGGGCATCATATCATGGGGGTTTACTGAATGCTAAGAAACACCACCATTATGTCAGAGCCAGACATGTGCTAGAGGTGGACTGCATCATGCCGCAAGTGCCCAAACTATCCAAGAATGACAACTGTCATGGCAGTATTATCACCATAATGCCAAGGCCAGTAATGTGCTGGTCGTAGATGCCATCATGCCATGAGGACTTCTGTTAGCCAGGAATTGCCACCATTATGCCACAACAAGTATCTTAATATGACAGCAAAGCACTGCAGGAGTCTTCCTAACCACCCCTGCCCCAAAAAAGCCAGGAGCCTTGTAGCTAGGGTTCAGTCCCTCCCCTTGGAGAAGATTGTTGTAGCTGTAGACACCTCTGGCGAGGGGGTGTGGCTCGCTGTTCTATCCTGTGGCATCCGTTTCGCTCCTGCAAGCCCGGCTGGAGGTTTCTCTGCCCAAGGTTCATACCATGACATGGAGGGTAGGTGTCAGTTCATTCATGACCTGTAGTTTGTGGTCCCCGCTCTACTGATCTCTTGCAGAGATGAGGATGCAGTGACCAGTCTCACGGTTAGGGATGGCTGTGCATATCTCATACAGAAAAAGGCAACTAAGCAGGAAGGGGCTAAAAATAGGGGGTGAAAAAAGCACTTGAAGGTCTAAATTAAACTTCCAAAGAAAATTTAAGTAGACGCCTCACCCACTAAATAGTGGCATGCTTCATCATTTGCGCCTATCCACACCCTGGTAGTATGATACCACCAGGGCGGACTCAACCAAACATGGGAGTTTTTATATAAAGGATTTATCTGGATAAAGCAGGGATCCAGGAGAGAAAGCTGCTAAAAATAACTTCCGGTATACCCAAAGGAGATATCTGGAGGGGATTCCGTGTTTTATTCAAGGATAGCGAGGGTATGAGTAAAAACAAATGTGGGGTTTCACTGAGAGTTAGTGTCTCAATCCCCTGATTCGCCAACATGTTTTGGCCCTCACAAAGAGCCCGTCCAGGGCTGGGGCCTTTGTCAGGGCAGTCTACATATCCCTGCCTACCTACAGGTAGGATGTGCATACCGACATGCCAAAGGAGCGGTGATGTGCATACTGTGCTTTTTGTGGAAATCTGAGCTCTGGACTCGAGGCCAAAGGGAGAACTTTAAACTGATGGGTTGTTGACTACAAAGTGGAGGTAAAGAGGCAACCTGAGGGGACAGGGATATCGAAGGATCTCTGCTGTGAGTCAATAGATGCGCGGTAGATATTCAGATGAAATGCATAAAAGATGTCCTTCAGAGTTACTATGTGGAAGCCCTGCCCCTTGAATAAGATGCCAGCGACCTGTTTTCTTCTATATCAGGCAAGACTTTGCGTAAACCCACGATGCCTCTTTGCGATTTTGGCATTAACTGTTTTGCATCTTTCACTGACATTTTCAAGATTTTTTCAGGAAGTGATAATAAGTTTCTCTGAAGCATTCTGTTGTTTAGCAGTATTGCTTAGTGAAACCGAGGCAAACAGGGTGGGGTCAGAAATCAGTTTTTGAATGTGATCCTCGCTAAAGGATAGTGTTTCCTTTTCTGACATAACAACTGCCCTAGTACGCCTGGTCAGGCTGGCTAGGGAACACTGAGTGTATATAGTTAGGCAACTGTGAGAGAAGTAGCCTTGCGGACCTGCGTCCGCTCTACTTCTAGTGTGATCAAGCAAGGCTTGGGTCCGTCACTCCCCAGACTGGACCACCTCAATATTGAAATAAGCAAACAGGATGTCTGGGGGATTATTTTGATTAGAGTTGTGATAAACCTTAGACCATTAATTCCAAAGTTTTCAAGCTTTATTTTGCTTATTTTTGATATTTCAACAAAGACATTCATGAATCAATAGAGCATGTCTTTTGAAAGAAACACCACATTAGTAAATCGCACAATTCAAAGTCAAATAAAACTTTATTTCGGCTGTACAGCCATAAAAGCACAATTATAAAAGACATTTAGAAGAAAAAAAGAAAAATTTGTTGTAGAAGAAATTAGAATTAACAACAAGTATAATTGGCAAAGATAATAAAGTAGTATTTAGCAGAAATTCATTAATAGGCTACACAGATGCAAGAATTAATCCTAACACCAAGTCTGGGTCAAAAAACTTTAAACAATTAAAATTTTAACTTTTAAATTCTAGCCTTCTCAAGAGAATAGATTAAAACTAAAATTAAAAATTAATTAAAAACATTAAAACCACTTGTCCAAAACAGCATTGTAAACAGCTTTTTCTCATTTTAAAAGAAAATACAAACAAATGCGATGGCTTATCTGGGGAGGAGCAGATTCGTGTTATTACCTAACTCTTTTGACTTTATAATGCCTCTACGTATATTCCACATCGCAAATAAAAATCTTGAGATAACAGTTACAAATAGTGGCTGCATCTCATATTTAAAAAGCCTAAAAACCTCAATGTAATCTCTAATCCCCAGGTTCCTACATAGCTGGAGTACCCACCTAGACCTTGCCCTGCCATATGCAGGGCAGAAAAAGATGACATGGAGTTCTGTTTCTTCAAGGTGGGCACATCCCGGGCATTCTTGTTTTGATGCTCCCTTCCATTTATTAGTAAAAGCCCGCAACGGGAGCGTCCCATGCCTGAATTGTAAAAACAATTTCTTTGCCATAGATAGTTGGATACTATCCAAGGCAGGCTCTAAAAAATATTGTTGCTTAACGTCCAGGAACCTGGACGTTAGGGTTGAGGATTCTAAACTCTGAATAATTTGGGCCAATTTGTGATTTTTAAAAGTAATAGTTAAAGATTTTTTTGTGATGGTAGGGCAAGTCACTTCTGGAGTTGACCACATATTAGCCCACCCCATGTGGTGGCACGTATTCCTAATATAGGTCAACCATGGTAAATTACCTGCTCCCAAGATGGACAAAACGTCCTTCAATTCCTCCCTATATGTTTCTAACTCCGGCGTACTCCAGAGACGTCGCCAATATTGGAGAGGGCGGGAGGCAATTAAATCAGCTATTGGATCTATACCCAAATCCATCCTAAGTGGGATTAGAGGAGTACTTTTGGGGAGGCCCGTCAACTGCCTAATGAAGGTATTCTCAGTTTTTATCAAGCTGTTAGACAAACAATAACCCCAGAGTTCGGCGCCATATAGCGAAGCTCCCCTCGCTTGTGTTTTATAAATTTCAACTGGGGGACCTAAAACTTTAAGAGAACAATTTTTATATACCTTTAAAATTCCCCCTGTTGACTGTATTAATTTAAGATCTGCTTTCTTTACTTGAGTGTCCCAATCCATTGTATCATTTAGTGTGAGTCCCAAGTAATCAAAGGTGGTCACACGCTCTAAAGATCTACCATCCAATCGAGGATGGGGGCAATTTCTGGTATTAGCACCAAACACCATGTACTTAGTCTTCTGGAGATTTATCTCGAGATCTCTTCTCTTACAAAATAGACTAAATTCATCCAGTACACGCTGCATACCCATAGGGGACTTGGATAAAAGCAGTGTGTCATCTGCAAACATTAGGGCTGGCATTTTACGATTGGCTAACCTTGGAGAATCTATATCTTTAACCAAGAGTAGGGTTTTGATTAGACCATTTAGAAAGAGGGAGAACAGGGTCGGTGCCAAGACACAGCCCTGTCTCACCCCCTTCTCGACCGGAAATGGAGCTGTCAGTTCCCCGTTCCTACCGTACCTTATCCTTGCATAAGTGCCTTCGTGAAGGCGCTTCAGAAGATGGCAAAGATAAGCTGGGGCACCCATATCTAAAAGAAGGACCCATAGCTGATCACGCCGGACCATATCGAACGTGGACTTAAGGTCCACGAAGGTTAAATAGAGACTGCCACCCTCCAAGATAACCGTTTTCCAAAGGATCAGCTGCAACCTAAATAATTGGTCTATAGTTGACGTTTTAGACCTAAAGCCAGCTTGTAGTGGGGTTAAGACTGTCATCTCGTCCATCCACGATTGCAGTCGACCCAGAAGGACACGGGCGAATATCTTTTGGGTGACGTCAATAAGGCTTATTGGCCGGTAGTTTGCTGGGTTTAGCGGGGAACCTTTTTTATAGATAGGAATAATTTCGGCCCCAGCCCATGTTAAAGGAAGTGCCATACCACATTGGGGTGGTGGAGTGAGCTAAAGAATGATGATGGATTAAACCCAGATCAGTTGACTGGGGGTGAGTGTTTGATTGGCT
This sequence comes from Calotriton arnoldi, assembly GCA_963921515.1. NCBI lineage: Eukaryota > Metazoa > Chordata > Amphibia > Caudata > Salamandridae > Calotriton > Calotriton arnoldi. The sequence continues at coordinate 2,154,687 of CAWUFW010002017.1, read as the reverse complement.
CAAACGTTCCGTCCATCATCCCCTTTTGTATCGCTTTGGTCGCCCTAAGTTGGCGGGGGTATGCCCAGACGTGGGTCCCTTGCTCACTTTGCCACTGGATTCAAGCAAGCCTGGCTGATGACGGCTGAAATGCCAGAAACCGGTCCTAGGATGCTTGTTTCCGGTCCAGGGAAGACATGGCTTGGCAGTTCGGGCTGGACTGTTCCCATGAGGCACAGGGTCAGACTGATTTGCATATGGCCATGTCTGAACTGGGGTGGTGGAGTGAGCTAAAGAATGATGATGGATTAAACCCAGATCAGTTGACTGGGGGTGAGTGTTTGATTGGCTCAAACGTTCCGTCCATCATCCCCTTTTGTATCGCTTTGGTCGCCCTAAGTTGGCGGGGGTATGCCCAGACGTGGGTCCCTTGCTCACTTTGCCACTGGATTCAAGCAAGCCTGGCTGATGACAGCTGAAATGCCAGAAACCGGTCCTAGGATGCTTGTTTCCGGTCCAGGGAAGACATGGCTTGGCAGTTCGGGCTGGACTGTTCCCATGAGGCACAGGGTCAGACTGATTTGCATATGGCCATGTCTGAACTGGGGTGGTGGAGTGAGCTAAAGAATGATGATGGATTAAACCCAGATCAGTTGACTGGGGGTGAGTGTTTGATTGGCTCAAACGTTCCGTCCATCATCCCCCCTTTTGTATCGTTATACCACAAAGGATGGCATTAAATAGAGTCAGCAAGTAAGGGGCCCATACTGCTTGTTCATTCCTAAAAAGATCTCCAGGGATCCTATCCAACCCTGGAGCTTTATTTGGTAGCAGTTTAGTTAAAGCCAGGGATACCTCTGCCAGGGTACACAGTGGTAAGCAATTCTTATTAGCATCAAATTCATCAGGATCTGGGGCCCCACCATCCCTATCTCTAGCTAAGGGCTTAGCATACAAAGCTTTGAAATAGGATCTCCAAACTTCAGCCCCCAAATTTGGTTGTATAGCCGAATTGCCTTCAGGTTTACCCGTTTTATTAGGTTCCAAAAAGTTCTCATATCCCTGACTTCTAATGCTTTCTTTATTGCATCCCATCTGGCTGTCTCCCATTCTGCTTTTGCTACAGCAAGAGTATTTTTATAATGTGCTCTGGATACTTTAATACCAGAACTATCACCTTCCCTGATCGCTACTAGCAGAGCACTTTTGGCTATCCTGCACACCTTGGAGTACCAGGGATTTTTAGGTTTTGAATCAGAGCTGGCGAGACTCCTACCATTATAGAAAAATTCAGCCAAGTTTGAGACCAGATCTTGATGGTTCTTACCTATCACCCATAGGGATTCTAGTGCGTCATTGTTTTGGGAAGCTGTGAATGCAGTTACTAGGAAGGGGATGATTTGGTCATACATAGTAGCCATTTTTTCTGGTGTTTGTGCTAGTGTTGCCCAACGTACTCTTCTACCCCCCTCAGTTGCAATTAAATTCGAGGGGGATTGTTGTGGCATATCTTGGTGCTCTTTGTTCTGCAAATAGTCTAGAGTTAAGACCAATGGATTATGGTCACTCTTCAAAAACGTTTGAAATAGAACTATATACAACATTTACATAGTGCAAAAAAAATGTTGTGAGAAAAAATAATAATATATGGAACGTTTTTGCAAACAAATAATAACAACAAATCAATAATCACAAGAAAAACATCAATAGCTCATGTGTGCCAGCCTGAAATTAAACCAGTCCTACATTCATATTAACACCAGACGGACAGTTACTCATTTTCGCAACACGTTTCCTGTCCTGCCTGTGAGAGGATGGGGATACCTAACCTACTGGTGGGTGTTGTCAGAAGCTGCTGAGGGTAATATTATTTAACATTCCTCATGACACACCCCATCAACAGTCCCCCATACTCAAAGCCAACGCGTTTCGAATCCCTAACAAATCCGGGATTCTCTTCAGGACTTGGACTTGGACTTGGTATTTTGGCTCTGCAAAATTAAAAGAAATATTGTTGGTTTTCATTCTGACACCCCCGTGTACCACCATTACTTAACGGACAGGGAATATTTTAGGTACCTTAATTGTGGTGTGGAGTTGTTCCACAGGAACTGATGTCCAGAAACGTTGCTTCAAATCTTATATTCTGATCGAAGCTACAGAGGGTTAAACATTAGGGCATTAGCAATTAAATGTACTGAATGGGACAGCTCTTCGTGCAACAGAGGACCAAAGGGAAGAGATCCTACCTTCAAATGTATGTGACGTGTGGGACAACTCAGTGGTGTCAGTCCATTACCTACAAACAATGAATGGAATGACTGTGAGCGCTCTATGAGAAAAGAATTCAGTGCGCGCATGGTGCTGCGTGACAATGCAAAACTAACTCAGCTGCACTGTTACCTTAAAATCGAAAAAAGCCATAATTGATGCGGACGCTTTTAAACAGCAGCTGCTCCCAAATCGTATCTGTTTCCTATAAAAGGGAAACATAATTTCGGTAAGATTCTGAATAAATGTGTGCAATTATTCCTCCCCTAGTGGCAGCGTGTCACTTGCCTGTAATTCTTTCTCTATACTGCGGGAAATATCAATCCAACATGCTACTCTGCTTCCAAACCGGCAGCAATGAGGCCATTGCAACACTGGTTCCTTTAATACAACCTGGAAGGGGAACTGAGAGGTCAGGCGCCTCCGGGCATTGTGGGACATGAAGTCCATGTGTGTTCGGACTGTTGACTTTTAGAGTTTTGTGACTTCAGACAACTCGTTGAGGCTGTGCAGTGCCGTGTTGAATTTCATAATTAAGAATGCCTTCCTCTGTACCAGTAATACTTCCGGATCGCCGCCTCTGTGCGGCACTGTGGTGTTTGCTAATAGGTTTGGAAAGAACCATAGCTCTTATTTTACCTCTGGAGCAAAACCTACTGTGTGAAAACCTCAACTGACCCCAAAAGTGTGCCTCCTGTAAGGTGATTAAGAAGATCTTTGATGACTTCAGTGATTTGCCAGTTTATGTATCCTTTAATTGCTCGAAAACCTTAATCGACATGCTTTGCAAATATTGCTGGGCCATTGAATGGCAAGTTTGTGATCCAGGCTTGCACCTCCAGCCTAAAGGAGGTACTGTGTAGCCAGCAGTAGTGCCCAAGAACAGCTCCGTTGTGTGGGTGGTTGGATGCTGCTGTTGGCAGGGCCCATCGACGCATCAAAGGTGGTCATGGATTTTAGCTCATCTCCCCTTTGAGTAGCTGCTTGCTATGTCTTTGTGGTCCTCTGGTTGCTTATCTAGAAACTATGCATTGTTCCATACCTGCCTATCATGTCTGCCTGGAGCTCCAGGGGCTCAGTTTGTCCCTTCTTCTCATATCTTCTCATAGGTCATCAGATATGGAGCTGATTTTTAATGCATAGTCATTAGCAGGTCAAACTTGGAAGATGACCATTTGGCAAAGGCTGTGAAATTTCCAAACATAGGGGCTTATTTACAAGCCACACTCCGCCGCCGGTGCGTCACTTTTATTGACGCACCGGCAGCGCAATGGGCTTCCCCATATTTACAAGGCCATGGAAAGTCACCCTCCGTGACTTATCATGGCCTTGTAAATATGTTTCCCTTTCACACATAACTGCGTGAAAGGGGCGTTCCATGGGTGTTCCTGTGGGTGTTCCCACGCAACATCCCTAGATTTACATTTTGTAAACCTGGGAATGCGTCAGGATCCAATGCCTCCTGAGGGGAGTGCATGTTGGAATGCTGCACACACAGAAAAAGGAAAATGCCATCAATGATTGTTTTTTGTGCAGGAAGGTGTTCTTTCCTGCACAAAAACAATCATCCCCGCAGCGCAGGCACCCTTGCAAAATGACGCAGGGCAGGGACGGACTGGGAACCGAAATCGGCCCTGGCAAACTGCTCGGCTGGCCCCCATGGGGAGCAGGGGGGTGCGGCTGAGCTGTTTGCTAGGGCCAGTTTCGGCCGATTTTGTTACAGGGGGCCGATATTGTCAGCCCCCGGTAACAAAAATGGCCCCCAGTGGCCCAAAAATGGCCCCCACCTGGCGGCCCACCGGGGAAACGCCCGGTGCCCGCTACGGCCAGTCCGGCCCTGCGCAAGGGTGTCTGTGCAGGTGCATGGCTGCTGTTTGTGCGCCGGCGCAGGGGCGAAGGACAGGAGGACAGGAATGCACCATATCTTGTAGATACAGCATATTCCTTCCCATTTATTTTGAAGTGCAGCAGGAAGGCTGCTGCGCTGCCATGCGTCAAAATATTGTAAATGAGGCCCTAAATCTTTCGGTGGATCCCTAGACCTGGGCTCAGAAGAAAGGTAATCTGGTTCCATATAAGTATTCCATTTTTTAGTGCCAGGGAGGGCTTGGAAGGCCCTTTTCTCATTGTCATCTTTGTCTTCTCTACATTTCCTTTCCCTTTCTGCCTCTGCTCAGCAGGGGCTCCAGCTGATTTACATGGAAAGTAGCTCGCTGCAAATGATGCTGCTGTGGCTTCACAGGACTTCTAGGTGGTTGGGTACCAATCGGTTGTGATGTCGCAGCTAGACATGTTGAAGGCTCTACTGATGGAGTTTGTGGAACTCAGTCATAAAATTCCTGCATCATTTGTTTAAAGGATTCAAGGAAGCCCACACAACCTCGTACCATGTGAGGCAGAGGGATGCAACTGCAACGTTCTCCATAGGGGTAACCCCTATATGCAGAAAATGTGCTTCTTTCACAAGATGTCCATCCTTTTTCTCTGCTAGACACTGCTGGTATTTTGACTCTGTGCATTGAGAAACCACTAACTGGTCTATCAGCGCATGTGCTTACTTTATGGTACAAAAGTTCCTTGTATTTAGTTTCTCTGCCACATGTGCACAACCAGCCTGTTCTTTGCATGGGAGAGATACAGAAGGGCTGATTCCATTTGAAGGACCTCACAGGTGGGTGACAGGAGGCACTGAGAAGAGGTTAGTGAGGCATGAGGCAGGCTGGCTGAGCCCAACCTTCAAAGGACCAGCAAAGATGGGACTGGAGCATGGGGAAAGATACACGGCCCCAGCATGTCCCCCAATGAAGTCTAAGATCAGAGGTCAGCAAACCAGCGTAGGTGAGACCCGCCTCGTGTCCAATGGAAGGGAATCAGTGTGAATGGGCTGAAGAAGGGCAGCCCAGGGTTGGACATTAGAAGTGTAATCTTTGGAAAGCTTTAAACCCACTAGTCACTCAGAAGGTTTTAGATGTAAAGGGGTCGGGGGTGTAGTCAACAGGGGAGTAACTGGGGATGGAGATTCACAATAAGGTAGTATTCCCTCACTTCTTCTATGTGCTATATCTGATGTTGTTTCCGATTGAAGCACTGGATTTGATACTTAATTTGCAATAAGATAAGTGCCAGGGCCCTCGTCAGGAGGCCACTGCAGCCTGCACCACCTGTTGCCCCTGCCAGCGCTGCCAATAACAGTACCATACATGCCAACATTTTAGAAGAGGAAAGTGGGAGATTAAAAATAATAATAATAATAATAATTGGGAGAATGTATTTACCCCATTGACTTCTATTGAAGGAAAGGCAATTTTAGGCGGGAGACAGTCAAATAAAAGCAATTTTTGTCTTAAAAAATCGGGAGTCTCCTGCCTGACTCTGGTCTGCTGGCATGTGTGGACAGTACCAACACAACTACTAACCATCACACTCCTACAAGTGTGACAAATTGGACTAGTCCAGGCCCCCAAAGCTATAAGAATGACTTGGGCAGCAGGTATTAGTAATTTTAAAAATGTATTGAACTAATAAACAACTGTGGTTGTGCTTCTCTCTAAATTAGTCAAACTGGCACCGCCATGTACCAGATTGTTATAAGTCCCGGTGTTGACAATTAAGTGCCAGCGTCGAGCACTGGAAACCACCAGCTCAAATTAAGCTCTGGATACAGGCATACCTCTGCTTTCTGTCACCTGCTAGACTGGGACACAGACCCCCTGAAGTGGTGGAAGGTTAATTTGTGGCCTGTTAGCCACTGAGTCAAAACTTATGATAACTCTGAGAGACAGAGCAGAGCTGGACATCCGATTAATGAAGAAAGATAACCAAACACGAACATCCACATGCGGCTGGACCTAGAAGTGAATGAGGGATTGCTGTACTGTGGGTGGGAGCGTGCCCTCCCCCAACCAAGCCTCTAGTGTTTTCTTTAACAAGAGGATCAGTGTCAGCTGAACTCCTGGTACCTCCCGAGGCGTTAAAACAGCACCAAGAACACTCTTTTTGTGAAGCAGACCAGTCGATCAGTTGTAACTCTTCTGGCACTGGGCTTGACGAAGATTGTATGTTGGACCTTGAAAGGAAGTGACAACTTACACTCAATACAAACTGGTATCTGGAAAAAGGTCAGTCCAGAAGAAGGTGAGGACTTTGGAGTCAACCCCTGGTAGCTGAAAAGGAGGGGCAGGCAGTCGAGTGGCTTAGCCAGATTTGGAAAGACCAACAAGAGTCTATGTGTCATGGAGACACAAGCCAGGACACCCCTACTGGAAGTCTCTGAAGTTTGGAAGTTATTGACTGTGCCTGCCGGCACAAGGCGACTGACTCTTATCCAGCCCCTTTGGCCTGACTTAAGGCTGTAGGCAAAGTAAACACAAGGAGATAATGGACGGAGCACTGAAACTTTTCAGACACTCACCCCCAGTCACAGATCTGAGTTGAATCCATCATCGTTCTTTAGCTGACTTTGCCACCCCAGTTCAGACCCAGCCATATGCAAATCAGTCTTGACCCTGTTCCTTATGGGAACAGTCCAGCCCGAACTGCCAAGCCAGGTCTTCCCTGGACTGGAAACAAGCATCCTGGGACCGGTTTAGGGGTAACACCCCTCATCAGCCAGGCTAGCTCGAATCCAGTGGCAAAGTGAGCAAGGGACCCACGTCTGGGCATACCCTGCCAACTTAGGGCCAACAAAGCAAACACAAGGAGATGATGGACGGAGCGCTGAAACTTTTCAAACACTCACCCCCAGTCACAGATCTGGGTTGAATCCATCATCGTTCTTTAGCTCACTTCGCCACCCCAGTTCAGACACAGCCATATGCAAATCAGTTTTGACCCTGTTCCTTATGGGGACAGTGCAGCCCGAACTGCCAAGCCAGGTCTTCCCTGGACCGGAAACAAGCATCCTGGGACTGGTTACTGGGTATCACCCCTCATCAGCCAGGCTAGCTTGAATCCAGTGGCAAAGTGAGCAAGACTGTAGGCAACCTGAAGATAGAGAGTCGTGCTGTGTGACTGGAAGGGGTAGCAGCCTCCAGTGGCCATCTGAGAGGACTGCACATGAAGAATGGAGAAGCCTTGTGTAATCTGACTGTTACTTGGAAACTATAACTTAGCAGTGACTGATTACACTTTTGTAGTTTTGGCCTCAGCTTAATCATAAAATAAATTTTTATTTTACTAAATTGGTCTTTGAGATATACTGGGTGGTTTCTTGATGCAAGAGTTGTGCTGGTATTGCTAACACTGAACACACATGCTCTGAATTCGCCTTCCATCTCGGTCCTGCTCTACTAAAAGGTAAACAGTGTTTGCCTGACTAGCAGGTAGTTTTGCACTGTGGTGGGAGAATTTGTCCCATTGGCAACCCGGCCTCCTCTGGATTGGCATGGTATGACAAATACCCTAAAAAGACATCCTTCCACTAGGATCTACATAGCAGCATAGGTTCATGGAACGCATACGTTTAGAAGAGCCGTGTTTTAAGGTACTTCATGCTTTGGAATGGCCAGTTACCAAGTTCAGTGATAGAAGTTTGGGAATTGGAAAGCAGTGTACGTCCCAGAAACTTGCAAAGAAGGTGCAGTCAGCGCGGCAGTCTCCTGTGTTGACACTACGACATGTAGAGAAGATCTGTTGACCACCACTGGCATGTCCACTCCAGAGATAGCAAGATCATTCGGACTTTGGAGTGTGTCAATTTTATGAGCTCAGTCGAGAAGAAAGAGACTTGAGGAAAAGTGTAGAAACATTTGCCTGACCAATAAACAAGACCATTCACCTTCACCTCTGCTTGCTACTATCTGGAGACAGTGAGTGTGGTTTGTGATGAATGAATGAATGAATGAATGAGGCAACATTTATAAAGCGCATAGCTACCCGTAGGCATCCCAGCGCTGGCGGATAACTGAAGCTTCAAAGAATCACTTAGGGAAAAGCCATGTTTTCAGCAGCTTGCGGAAGACAAGATGATTAGGTTCCCCACGTAGCTGAAGAGGAAGGGAGTTCCAAAGTTTGGCAGTTTTGGGAAGCCACAGTCACAGAAGATGTGGTGCAATACTTTGTTGTTAACACATTTGTGGTTTTCTTGAAATGGCCTGCTGAGGGTCTCCGTTTTTGCATTGTCTTAGCCTTCAGAGGTGGATCATTATGATGAGTAGATTTCTGGTTAGAAGCAATCTCTAGCTGGTTACTGTGAGAAGTTGGCCTGGCATATGCTAGGCCAACTTCTCACATTGGTGTGCAGCGGTTGGATTCAAGCTTGCCTTTGTTTTACCAGATAATCTCAAGTGTGTGATCAACTGAAAACCACTAAAGGTACCTGAGGTACATATAAATTCAAGCTTAGCAATACAGTAAGTTCTACTGAACTTAGAGTTGTGTGTTAAGGGCTTAGCACACCCTTTCTACAACTCAAGAGAGTTTAGTAGGCCACACTAGAATAGGTAGTGCATACACCACACCACACCTCACTAGTGATGTCTTCAGTGCCAGGAACCAGTAGGTCCCTGCCAGGAACCAGTGGGCTCCTACCCTCCAAATATGACAACCTCCCATTCTTGGAATTGAGAGAGTTGTGCAAGATTAGGAAGCTGAAGACAGGCAAAAGTGCCAACACCCAACGTCTCATGGAGATGCTTCTGCTGGATGATCTCAGAAGGCCCATAGGGTCTGCAGGGGTAGCAGAGAGGGTGGGGCAGAAGATGAGGAAGGGACCAGGGGTGAAAATACCCAGGACCTGACCTCTGAAACTGGCCAGGAAGATGGAAATGATCTTGCCCTGGACAATCCAGCTCCTCCTGCAGGTGAGGAGGAGGATCAGAATGACCTCCCCTTTGTCCCACCAGGAAGAGTTGTGAGTGTGCCTAGAAGGTCTAGATCTCCTTCTCAGGAGTCTAACCATTCTGACACCTCAGTAGGGACCTCTGTTTCTTCTCATAGGAGGGAAACCTCTAATGAAAGGAAAAAGAGACTGCTCCAGTATGAAGAAGCTCAGCTTAGGATCAGAAGAGAGCAGCTGGCTATTCAGGGAGTCCCTAGAGCTTCATAGACAAAGAAGAAAGTTGGGACTAGAGTCCCATGGTGGCAGCAACTTCCCTAGTGGTAGGGAAAGGTCTTATGACCATAGAAACCTGAACAAGATTGTCCCTCCCTACCAGAGTGGGGATGACATCCACAAATGGATTACTGCACTGGAGAGGGCATGTAAAGTTCAGAGGGTCCCCCAGGAGCAGTGGGCAGCAATCTTGTGGCTCTCCTTTGCAGACAAAGGTAGAGACAAGCTCCTCACTGTAAGAGAAGAGGATGCTGATGATTACCAAGTCCTAAAGAGTGCCCTAATAGATGGGTTTGGCCTAACCACTGAGCAATACAGGTTAAAGTTCAGAGATACCCAAAAGGCACAGACACAGGACTGGGTGGACTTTTTAGATTGTGCTACTAAGGCTCTGGAAGGCTGGTTACTTGGCAGTAAGGTGTGTGACTTCAAAGGATTGTATAATTTAATCATGAGGGAGCAGATTCTTAATAACTGTCAAAATCAGTTGCTACATCAGTACCTGGTTGACTCTGATCTGACCTCTCCCCAAGAATTGGGAAAGAAGGCAGTCAAATGGGTCAGAACCAGGGTGAAGCAGAAAGTACAGAACCAAGGTGGTGACCAGAAGAAGCAAGATTAAAAAAACTCTGACAAGGGTGGGGAAAAGGGTAAAGACCAGAAGTCTTCTCAAGGTCCCCAAAAATCTGCATCTGGTGGGGAATCCCAATCTACTAAAGGAAAAGGCCAAAAGAAACCATGGTGCAAAATCTGTAAGCAGAAGACTCACTGGACAAGTCATTGCACCAAGTCCAAAGACTCCAATCCAGACACCATTGCCCCTAAGACAACTGTTCCCCCTAGTCCAGCTACAAATGGTGGTGGAAACACTCAGAATAAGGGTTTAGTAGGGTTGACCCTGGGTACTGAGATGGGCTCTGGCCTAGTCAGAGTGCCAACTCAGGCTGTCCTAGTCTGTGATGGGGGCATGGATATGTCCCCCTTTGTGAGTCCCAATAATTTGGGCAAATACAGACAGCAGCCTTTAATTAATGGAAGAGAGGCTTTGGCATTCAGGGACACAGGAGCAAGTGTCACCATGGTGACACAACATCTTGTGGATCCTGGGCAGATTATACTTGGTGAAATGTACCAAGTGACCAATGCGAGCAATGTCAGAACAGACCATTCTCTGGCAGTTGTTAACTTCTCCTGGGGAGGGGTAACTGGCCTTAAGAAGGTTGTGGTGAGTGCAGACCTACCAGTCGAATGCTTGCTTGGCAATGATCTTGAAACCTCAGCTTGGGCAGAGGTGGAGCTCATGAAACATGCAGAAATGTTAGGGATCTTTGCACATGTCTTTGCTGTGACTAGGTCACAGGCAAAAATGTCAAAAGCTGAACAGGCCCTGGATTCTGGAATAATGGACCAGGTGCCTCCCAAGAGGAGGAGCAGTAGGGTTAAGGCAGTGCCTTCCCCTTGGCTCAGGAAGAAGATCAGTCTTTTGAGGAAGATGATCTCAGTCCTGAAGAAGGAACTGTCCCAGAGGAGCTTGAACCTGATCAGGTTAAGTTCTTGGGGACAGGGGCCCTTCCAGGGCAGATCTGAGCCAGGAGCAGCTGAACTGCCCTCTCTCTTGAACCCCTCAGACAGCAAACTGCTGCTGAGGCTGCTGGGAATGCTAGTGGCACCCATAAGATATATTGGGATGATGGACTCCTGTACTCAGAGAGTAGAGACCCCAAGCCTGGAGCAGCCAGGAGGTTGGTTATACCTCTGAAGTTCAGGGGCTTCCTATTGACACTAGCCCATGATATTCCCTTAGCAGGTCACTTGGGCCAGAACAAGACTTGGGACAGAATTGTCCCTCACTTTCACTGGCCCCACATGTCTGAAGACACAAAGGAGTTTTGTCGCTCCTGTGTAACCTGCCAAGCCAGTGGGAAGGCAGGTGGCACCACAAAGGCCCCCCTGATACCACTACCTGTGGTGGGGGTTCCCTTTGAGAGGGTAGGGATTGACATAGTTGGTCCCATGGATCCCCAAACAGCATCTGGGCACAGGTTTATCCTGGTGGTGGTGGACCATGCCACCAGGTACCCAGAAGCCATTCCCCTTAGGACCACTATAGCCCCTGTGGTGCCAAGGGCCCTCCTGGGAATTTTCTCAAGAGTGGGCTTTCCTAAGGAGGTAGTATCTGACAGAGGTACAAACTTTATGTCCAGTTACTTGACTGCAATGTGGAAGGAGTGTGGAGTGACTTATAAGTTCACCACATCCTATCACCCACAATGCAATGGTTTAGTTGAGAGATTCAAAAAACCCTGAAGGGCATGATTAAAGGGCTCCCAGAAAAGCTTAGGCGAAGATGGGACATACTTTTGCCCTGCCTTTTATTTGCATACAGGGAGGTGCCTCAAAAGGGGGTTGGCTACAGCCCTTTTGAACTTTTGTTTGGCCATCCTGTCAGGGGTCCATTGTGTCTGGTGAAGGAAGGTTGGGAGTTACCTCTCAAACCCCCTAAACAGGACATAGTGGACTATGTACTTGGTCTCTGCTCCAGGATGGCTGAGTATATGAAAAAGGCAACCAAAAACCTTGAGGCTAGCCAGGAATTACAGAAAGCCTGGCATGACCAAAAGGCTGTGCTGACTGTTTACCAGCCAGGACAGAAGGTGTGGGTGTTGGAGCCAGTGGCCCCAGCAGCCCTCCAAGACAAGTGGAGTGGCCCCCATACCATTGTTGAACAGAAGGGAGAGGTCACCTATCTGGTAGACCTGGGAACTCCCAGGAGCCCCCACAGGGTGCTCCATGTCAACAGGCTGAAGCCATATGTGGACAGGGCTGACATGGGCTTGCTCATGGCAACTGATGAGGGACAGGAGGAGGAGAGTGACCCTCTCCCTGACCTGCTCTCACAGAACCCTGATGATGGGTCAGTGGATGGTGTAGCCTTGGCAGGCAGCCCTCACTGCTCAGCAGCAAACTGATTGTAGACAGGTGCTCAATCAGTTCAGACACATGTTTTCTCTGACTCCAAGTCAGACCACCTGGTGCACTCATGAAGTGGACACTGGGGACAGTCTGCCTGTTAAAAGTAAGATTTACAGGCAACCTGACCAGGTCAGGGACTGTATCAGGACAGAAGTCCAGAAAATGTTGGAGCTGGGTGTCATTGAGCCTTCAGATAGCCCTTGGGCTAGTTCAGTGGTCCTGGTGCCAAAACCTCACACTAAAGATGGTAAGAGAGAGATGAGGTTTTGTGTGGACCACAGAGACCTCAATGCAGTCACTAGGACTGATGCCCATCCAATCCCCAGGGCAGATGAGCTAATAGACACTTTGGCCTCAGCCAAGTATCTAAGCACATTTGACCTAACAGCTGGCTACTGGCAGATCAGACTAGCTGATGATGCAAAGCCAAAAACTGCATTTTCTACCCCTGGTGGGCTTTACCAATTTGTGGTGATGCCCTTTGGTTTGAAAAATGCACCTGCCACTTTTCAGAGGTTGTTGAACACAGTCCTTACAGGCCTGGAAGCCTATAGTGCAGCATATCTAGATGATATTGCTGTCTTTAGCTCCACCTGGGAGGATCACCTGGTCCACCTCAGAAATGTTTTGGAGGCCCTGCAGAAGGCAGGCCTAACTATCAAGGCCACAAAGTGCCAGATAGGGCAGAGTCAGCTTGTGTACCTGGGCCACCTTGTGGGTGGAGGCCAGGTTCAACCATTGCAGAGCAAAATCCAGACCATCATGGACTGGGTTGCTCCAACTACCCAGACTCAGGTGAGAGCCTTCTTAGGCCTGACTGGGTATTACAGAAGATTTGTCAAGGGGTATGGATCAATAGTGACATCCCTGAATGACTTAACCTCTAAGAAAATGCCCAAGAAGGTTCAGTGGACAGTTAGCTGTCAAAAGGCATTTGATGACCTGAAGAAGCCATGTGCACTGCTCCCATTCTGCAGAGTCCTGATTACTCCAAAAGTTCATTGTGCAAACAGATGCATCTGAGTTGGGGGTAGGGGCTGAACTATCACAGTTGAATGATGAAGGTCAGGATCAGCCAGTAGCTTTTATTAGCAGAAGGCTGACCCCAGAGAGAAACGTTGGTCAGCCATTGAGAGGGAGGCCTTTGCTGTGGTTTGGGCTCTGAAGAAGCTGAGGCCATACTTGTTTGGTACTCACTTCCTTGTTCAGACAGACCATAAGCCCCTCTTATGGCTAAAAGAGATGAAGGGTGAAAACCCCAAACTTTTGAGGTGGTCCATTTCATTGGAACATAGACCTGGAAGTAACCATGCCAATGCAGATGGACTCTCCAGATATTTCCACTTAGAAAATGAAGACTTAACTGGTCAAGGTTAGTTTAATGTCCCTGTGTTTTGGGGGGGGGGGGGTTTGTGTAGGAGAGTAGGATCTGCCTCTTAGGGTTACCCCCACTTTTTGCTGGTGTATCACTGTTTTTCGACTTTAGTCTGGCTGGGGCCCTGCTATTCAGGACCCCAGCCTAGCTGCTTCCTCTCTAAATTGATTCCCTGTACTTTAGGTACATCACAGATTGGATTCTGGAGTGCCCTTATAAGTCCCTAGTATATGGTATACTATGTACCCAGGGCATAGGTATCCCCAGAGGCCTACCGGGGTTGAAGCATGTATTGTGCCACCCTTGGAAGGCCATCCAAAATGACACCACAGGACTGCTACTGCAGCCTGAGTAAGGTGGTGCATGCACCCCTTACAGAGATATAGGTTCACTATATCTCACCTAACACTGCACATAGAAACCTATCAGTCTCCCCTATGGCAGGCCTTATCAATCCTGAAGGCAGGGTGCTTGGTTATATGTGAGAGGGTGCCCATGCATGAGCAGAGCCCCTCTGCAGCCTTCGGAATCTCCTCTCCGGGGTTGTCTGTGGTGCAGCCTGACCATATACTCTTAAGTGCATTATATCTAAACGGTAAATGCTAACTTTGGGATGGCTGCACGGAAACATGTCGTGTTTGGTGTCAAACATCTTGGAATCCTACCCCACACCAGTAACTGGTGTGGGAGTATGATCCCACCCTTCTAGAGGGAGAGACATGACAGCACCGGTATACCCGGTACCAACTAAACAGAGCCTGGCATCACAAAATGGATGCTGCAGCCACAGACACGAGTCTGGCCTCCTGCTGCTGACCGAAACTCCGGCAGGGGAGGCCTGGACAATAGGTTTCCTGTCACAGGGGGGTGTTACCACCTCCCAGACAGGCCTTAGTGGATTGGGGCTGGGTGGGTGCACTCTCTGAGTGCTTTGAAGTCCTGCACTGGGGGCACATTTGGTGTCCTCGTGCATACCCCAGTTCAAACCGGTTGCAGGGGCTACCAGCCCCTGCTCTGGTGCGAAACTGGACAAAGGAAATGGGTGTAGCCACCCCTCTTTCCAAACCCTCCCATAGGTGGGTCCCCAGAGTTAGTCTAACCCCCTTCTTTAGTATAAGTAAGGGAACCCTGGCAACAGGACTTTAGATATCCCTGGATGAAACTCTGCTACTGAATCCTGGAACTTCGACGCTCTACTAAAGACTAGAGGACTGAAGAAATCTCCCTTGGGGTCAAGGAGTGACTCCCCTGCTTGGCAGGCACCAACAAAGCATTTGCTGGTCTGCATCTCCGAAGCTCCCGTCGGACTCCGAAGTACTTGCAGCCCAGGAAGAGGATTTTCAGACATCTCAGAGGCCGACCCGAGTCCCCAGCAAAGCCGAGACCCACAGCCCTCGTGAGTAGTGTGGAACCAGAACTCCTGGTCACCGTGCACATTTGCTAGTGCATTAACTTCTCGACAACTCTTGAAGTCCTGCTTTGGGTTACTCGTAGCACAGGCCCCGAGCACCATTTGCACCGAAGATTGTGAGCCTACACTCCACGAGTGTTCCGTGGGCCCGCTTCCTGCATTTCCGCTTGGGGCTCCTTTGCGATCCCTGGTCCATCGACTGGTGGGTCCCTGTGAAGGCAACTCTGATTTTCTTTGGGTGTTTCTGGTTGCTCCAGACGTGCCCTAACTCCCCACCAAGTGGTGAGTCCCTCAGACCTTGCTGGTCTGCTCCGAAGCATCTTTCTCCTTTCTGCATGGGTTGCTGTTGCCAAGGCTTGTTGTGTTCAATCTGGATACCAATGCTGCAGCACTCGACATCCTTTGTGGGACAGCTCGAATCCAGCTCCTGGTCATCGTCGACGCCTCCTGGTCCTCGTGGCTGAAGAATCAAGCTTCACCTCTTTCACCTGAAGCACCCGACATCGGTGGGCATTCGACTATCATGCCCCTGGTCACTGGCAAGTGACCCAGACTCTGTCCCCTCTGCTTTCAGGTTCTTCTCATCTTCGATCCAGGCTTGGATCTCTTCGGACACTTTGCATCTTCCCGGCAGCAGCACTTTGTGGCAGGCTGCCATTGAAAACGACGACGCGACCCGACACCATTTGACATCTATGCACCCGGCTTCCCTGGGTGAGGTAACTCGAGTACTACGGTGCTCCCGTGGGTGTTGACCCTAGAACTGTCTAAGTCCAAGAGGGTTTGGTCCTAGTCCAATTCTAAGTGTCCCTAATCTCTAAAACGATAACCGCGACTTTCCCATAGACTTTAACGGAGCTCGCGGCTGTGTTCACACACTGCACACAGCCCCCGTGGGTCCCCTGTGTGACTACCTTGGGCGGTTCCTTGGAGTCCCAGCGATTCTACAGGCTTTAGGCCTTGTGTCTACTTAAGTCGTGGTTCTTATACCACTTTCTTAATATATGGTTTGGTACGCCCCTAGGGCTAATCGTATATTGTGCTAATTTACTGTGCTATTTGACTTGTAACTTGTGTACTTTGACCTCTAGCCTCATAAAGAGACTATTGGGTAGTGTCTAGTAATAAATACATATATTTTATATATATACCTGGTGTGGTTCTCTTTTCATTTGATCCTTCATGAGCTTATAACTGGTAAAACAAACAGCTTAACACTCCTTCAAGACTTAGCCTGAAGGCTGCTCTCCATAGCTACCACTAGGATAGCTTTCAATAAAGGTTGTCTTTAAATCTATCATCAATAAAGGTCGTTTGGACTGGTGCAAGGTGCCCACTATAACTAGTGGACAGCATATGCCAGGCCAACTTCTCACAGTGACCACATCCAGGGAGAGGGTTCTCGATCTTATTCCACCCTGCTTTATCAGATAAAAGTTTGTTGTATTGTCTGAGTGGATCAATAAATAACTTTTTTGCATGTTAGCAAGAGTGCTTCAGAGGTAGATGGACATCTCTGAGCTCCAGAGGAAGGATTTGGTAAGATCTCTCCCTCTAAGACCCCACTCCTGGTATCCGAATGTGACCCATCTGGGCTCCCCAGTGTATCTGGGTAGTGTCTGTAACCACAGTGTGTGTTGGGATCTGGTGATTATATGGAAAACCTTCAACAGAGTCTTCTCTATGGATAGGCCTGCAGAAGCTGCTGGTGCTACCGCCTATATCTTCCTGTCTGCCTGAACATTGGCTCAGTTGATGCTCCAGATGCGGCTACAGTGATCTGATGTTGAGGCATGGATATGGCATAGTGACTATGCAGGAAGCCAGGGAGCTCCCAAGAAATGAGGTCGGACAGTTCCATGGATGGGCAGCTCTTTGACTCTATGCTTGTTGGAGTCATGCTGTATGCTGTTCTTATGCTTTTTTTTACCATGAACACGTCAGTCCCTCTCAATAACTTTTGTTTGGATGCTAAAGTGGCGATGACATGCCACATTCTTAGCAAGTTGTGTCAACATCAATGACGGCATGGATGAGGTCATTGGTGATGTCACACAGGATGTCATACATTATGTTACTGACATCACTAGTGATGTCATCTTTAATGTCACGCTTGAGGACATGAGCCGTGCTCGGTGGGATGGGGGACACTCCACCTATGTTGTATGATTCCAACCTGAACCTTTAAAGGGCCATCCGGTGAATAATCACAACCTCAGGTAGATATCACCAAACAATCTGGAAAGTCTGCTGCTGGTGATTGAAAGAAATGCAGTACTGGGTAAAGAGAACTGTATGAGCCCTTTAACTTTCGGTTTTTATCAGTGCATTTCAGTGGCTTTGTGATCATATGTCAACCTGCTTCTACCACAGCCTTCTTCTTTGGCCCCTTAATTTTATTCATCAGCATTTGGGGGCAATGCAGCAATTACTTCTCCTCTCCATTAACTTTGATGATCACCTTGGCAGCACTGCAATGCTTATGTACAGTGAAATTGTAAACATTGCAATAGGAAGTTTTGTTTACATTGAAGGTGCCTGTACATGTGGAGGACTGCAGAGGTCTTTCAGCTCTTTGCACTGCTCACCAATAATTCCTCCTAGTGATCAGTTTCACTGATTCAAGATGGTGCCAGCACGGTGATCACAATAATTTCTGTGGCGAGCATCTCAATCACAGGTCTGTGTTTTCATTAAATACATGTGTGCTCTGGGGTGAGTGTTGCAGGGTGTCCAACCAACCTGACTTTTTGAGGGATTGTGTTAACCTTTTAGATATGCTAATTCAGAGTGATGTGAGCACATGCAGCGAAGAGGCCATGAACCAGCAGGGTAGCTCCCCCAAAATAAGCAGTGAACCACGCATAAACCTGTTAATCACAGTCATCTGCCCCACATATAGCCATAAAAATATGTTGAAATAATAACCATGTAGGAATTACAAATTTCGATTTGGCCTATCGTGATGAGGCTTTGTCCTTTTCGAGTATTAAGCTGGTTTTAACTTCTCAAATAATGGCAGTTAAGGGAACAAGGGAGAACATGATTTGCACAAGATCAAACAATTAGGCAAAGTAGGAAAATCAAAACTGCAAAGCAGGACTGCTTGTTTCAAGGCCTATAACTGTCCCAATATACTACATTTTAGTGTGTAGTCCATAAGAGTAGGCGCTCTCTCCCCTACAATATCAACAAATCACAGGTGTTTATGTTCGGAATTTTAGGCCTATCCCGTTGCCCTCGAACATTATAAAATATTTACTAATGAGTATGCAGATTTCAGTTTTGTAAATTTTTCTTTCCGATATGATCAGCTATCTGATAGAAACCTAAGACTTCTGTACATATTGGACTGTGGTATTTCGTTTAATAACTACATAAGAGGGATGTGGAACTCCTATAGCCCTATGCCCAGGACATATTGTTTGGGGTCAAGGGCATGGAGTTTTCATGTTAATTTTGTCCTTGGGACAAGTAGGCCCAAGCCCCCTGCAGCATAAACCCTTTGGCTGCCAGTTAGCAGTACCACATTATGGATCAGGGAAGGGCACTGTCTGCAGTTAAGGTCATATTTTTGTCCATATGTTAATGCTGTTCAAACTTGTATTTATGGTTCATTAATTGAAGCCTTTATTATTAGGGTGAGCGCTCTAAGTAAACGTTGTAAGCTCTGACTGCACTACTGACAGTGGTCCCAGTATAAAAATGTGTACACATGTTTAGCAATATGAGGCTATGTATAATGCTCCCAGATTGCTCTATGATTTGATGCAAATATTTGCAGAAGCTTGAAAGCAAGATTGATGATTCTTTGCTTTCAAAATAAAATGTTCATAAAAAAAATGAAAGCACGAAAAAAAACATTTAGCTAAACTACTGTAAAATCTCAGGTACCATTTCTTTGCAGCATCATTTAGTAACATGTGTTGATGCATGCTAGTATTTCCCAAAAATATTCATAATGGAAAGTCAGTGTAACCAGTTTCAATAAGATTAAGAGAAACAAAAATAAACAAGCATTGGCAAAGCCAGTAGGTCTGAAATTGGTGGTCAGCTTTTTAGTTTTGTCAATGCGTGACTTGTTTTGGCATGGTTTTTGTAAATTCTTATTGGTGTGGGAGCTGCCGGGCCTTCACCATTACAACAAACATTGGCAAAAGCAGAAATTGTTTTTGGTCTCAAAAAGCACACACTGCCACAGTAGTTACCGGCACTGAACAAAACTACTTTGTGTGCCAATAGGCTCCTTGTGAAAGAGCAGAATACTGTCACTCACAGTGAAGCCAGCCGATAGAGGGAGAGAGACAGAATTTTAATAAACACAAAAGGTCATGGTCAACGCCAGACCAAATTAGGGGCCCAATTATTAAAGAAAGTCTCAAAAGTGCAACCATGGTATATGTCCTTGCATTAAGTTCAGCTATACGGCTTTCGTGAATTCCCAAGAATTTACAGAAGTAGGAAATGAAACAGTACTCCTAGAAAATATTTGTGAACTGCATTTCAGCATGAGCAAATATGCATGTGTAGATTTGCTCATGCGAAAATCTGAGTGTTTGCAAGTTCACTTTCCCTTCAACCACTTTTTTCCCAACTCTGGAAGAAGGTTTACGTCTGCCATTGTCGGGAGTACATTTCCAACATTTCTCAGTATGGGAAAATAGTAGAGAAGAGTTGTTGAAAACCCCTAAAACATGCAAGTTAGTAGGTTTGCACAGACTCAAAAGGGCATACTAACCCTGGAACTATTGCTTACCACTACCTTCAGCCCCAGGATGTAGATCTGCGGAAACGTGGCAATATAAGGGAATGGCAAATATTCAAACACTCCTATGGCATGAGCCCTGGCATAATCAGAGAGGCTATAATCAGAGCTCTTCCATAACAGAATTGCTGCCATAATTTGTCGCAGCACTAAATGGCACCAAAGTGACAAGTGGATTTTGTTACAGGGCAAGTAGATTTATGAAGCAACCTGCCCCATGGACAAGTAGATATCTTATTAAATTCCACACCCCTGAATACACAAAAAAATCGCACAAAACCAGCTAAAAGCCCCAAATGAAGCCTAGCGCTACATGCCAATCAAATCTGGTGAACTCTCATTTAGCCAGATTAAGTTTTAAATAGAGAAAATTCCCAAGAAGGTTCTACATGCACTAAGTGCTTTAGGAATCCCTGTAACTTTGCCTCTCATGACCAACCTGAGCCAAATTTTCCAGAATCAAAGACTGATACTTGTCCTGTCTTGCTCTTTTTCTTATAGGTCCAGAGTGACCCCACAATATGTCTCTGCAGGCCTGCACCCCATGGGTCAGCGAGGAAGACCCGGAGAGCCGAAGATGGCTAGTTCGTCCCAAGTCAGCCAAGGGTCGAAATCGCCCAAGCTCCGTCCAGCTCCAGGGGAGCCAGCAGCGCAGAACCCTTGGGTGTGAGGCCTTGACACCGAAGAGCACAGAAGAGGCACTGGAGCAGGGACCTAGTACTCATAGTAAGGAGGATACCACACAGCACAGAACCCGCTCCCAGAACGTCTGGAAGTCAAAGACCATTGATCGAGACTTGAGGTTGGGAAGTGGACGCACTCAGGGCCCGCGTGCCAGCACAAAAGCACAGGTGACCGAATCCTGCTCCACTTTGCAAGCTAAGGATATGAACTTTGTCCTGCCTGCCAAGGTGCACACTCAGGATATGAATTTTCCCGTGCCCACTAAGGGACCGTGCACCCTTAACAAGTACTCCATCTTGCCTTCCATTGGGTGCGTCGGGGAACGTCCATCTTGATTACAGGCCGGCCTGTGCTCTGAGGACAGTGGGGCATGAGTGGAACACAAAAACGCTTTCTCTGCAAACAGCTCTTGACTTGGTGCTTCTATGTCGCTTTATCACCTATGTCTCAAGATGCTGTACTCCAGGTGTACTTTTGGGTATCTAATTTGTACGCGTACTATTGACCTCAGAAAGTGGATTATTGGGTCAAGAAGCCCAGATGTGGACTGGTGACATGGGTGTTGCACACAGATCTCTGCGGTAGATGCATTATACTACTGAGCTACCTTCAGGGTTCAACATGTGAGCATGGAAGATCAGGAGGCAGGACAAAGAGATAAAGAAATGTCAGAGGCAATATATAATTGTCTCTGAGTGTCTACTGCATTTGTAATGTTGCTGAATTTCTACCACTGTGGATGGGTCCACTCCACAAGACGAACGGTGGGTGATATTTGAGGATAGTCTCGACATGCTGCGCTGGGAGCTCTTGCCTCGCTGATTGCGAAAGTGCCTGATGTTATATTTTCAGGTGGGATAAACTGGTCTACCATGATGCTGTTTTCTTTCATTAATATTTAATGTTAGAGCATGTTGAAACAGAGGCAGACAGGATCATAACTAGGTTTGTAAGGATTGGTGACATTTGACTGAATTCAACCCAGCTCTTCCGGCATTTCAAAGGCTCAGACATTTGCCCTCTCCTTCCCCCACACATGCAGGCAGCCCAAACTCCCCCCACGTCCATCTCCCACCCAGAAGTGAGAAATTAACAGAGGGCTACTGGATGTTAGGAAGGGTAAGGATTGACCTAGATTTTGTTGACTTCGCCCCAGCTCAACTAGCATTTCAGAGGGTCACACATTCCACATGTCTTCGGGTGCGTGTAGCGTGGTGTAGGGCTAGGTGATGTGGATCCATGTTAATAGTATGCCAAACTCTCCGAGCAATGCTTCGTGCTTCACCCTCGTATAAGTACCACAAGACACCATTTGAGCCTTTGGAAGTATTGTAGATAGAGAAGGTAGCGATTCTTGCTTTCTGCATATGTTAAACATTTCCAAGCAGATTCTCTCAACAGGATCTCTCAGGACAATCATGAGTGGATCCCAAATAAAGATAAACTTCAAGTTGTATTTTCAGACTGGAGTTTCCCTCAAAGAAACATTCGCAAGATTAGAAACCAAAAAAGTCTCAAACGTTGCATCCAGGGAACACAAACCAAAGACATCGTGCAATTCTCTTTTTTTAATCAAATGATCAATAAAATGTCTTTACGCTTTTCCACCCGTTGCTCTGATTCCAGAGGTTTTGACCAAAATGCAACATTTCAAAACCAGAATAATTGTGATCATGATGGAGCGGACGCTGCAGTGAAGAATTACGGATTTCCTTCACATGGTCAAGTTATTCCTCAAGAGGTTTCTGTGCCAAATCTTGTCTTCAGGCTACAACATCCGCACCAACCATCACTGAACTTGGCAACATGGCTCCTGAATACAGTCAATACTGCCGAATGAAACTTCTACATTGTAAAGGAGGTGAAATACCCATCAAGCAGGCATTCTGATGCTTTGAAATGAAGGTTTTACATCTGGTTGATGCTCACATAGAAATTCAATTACAAGCTGTGTCGAGGCAGTCACATTATATACGCTGTATATGGCCAAACTGGTACAAATCCCATCAGTTAAGGTACTCCTTTGCTGCAATTATAGATTTCAGAAAAAGTCCTTCCAAGATGTCTTTTTTTCACAATTCTTTTGATAAAAGACTTCTTAAAAGGTATAAAAAGTATTTCTGCCAATTAGAGCACTTTCACCACCAGGGAAATTCTATATAGTCTTGCTAAGCTCAGGTGTCCTGCGTTTGAACCAATGCGTAAGGTTTCCTTCCAAGTGATAGGTCAGTAAATAAAACCAAAAAGATCAGGTGAGATATTCTAGACTCCCCTGAAGTGATCCCAATCAAATCATAGGGACCACAGTAAAAGAGATCCAGTCTAGCTATGACCTATTGTCAATATCTCCTACTTGCCCTATAGTAACCCTTGAGAGGTTGGGTGTAACTCTGAGAGGTTATACCCAAGTTTGAGCTATTGAGAGTAACTCTGACATGATGCTTGACGCTCCTAAGATGATCTGTAGCAAATGTAAGCAAATAGAGGCAAAGTCTAGATCTGACATGCTTGTGTCTTCGCGACATAAGGGCTAGCTTGAATCCAGTGGTGTAGTGAGCACGGGACCCACGTCTGGGCATACCCTTCCCACTCAGGTGCTCTTGCACAGTTTTTGTTTGTTTTTTATGGCAGTAAGATCCCTAAAACTACTCCCTTTTTCCCCATTCTCCCCCACCACTCATCTTCTCTTTCCTCCTGGCAGACATGGGCTGGTCCCTCTGGCTCTCCCTTTGTTCCCTACATTGTCTTTCCTTTTCCATTTGCCCCTTCCTGCATATTTTTCTCCGTCGCTTGTTTTTTTCCTTTATTTTTTCTTTTCACTCTTTTTCCCTCACCCCACCCTAAAACTGTTACATAAATAAAAACAAATGTGTGATTCCCCCATTGTGTTGGAACACCATAGTTTACTGTGTGCGCTCTGAATCTCCCTCAGCTATGTACATGCAAATAATAAAATGGTGGAAATCAGTGCCATTGTTACTTACAGATGGTCCAGTTCAAAATACTCTGCCTAACACATAAAACACAATACTGTGCCCAATCCATGAACGCTTACCTGGCAATGACTCCACACGTTTTCCGACTGCCAGAAGCAGATGCAATATCAGGGCTATAAATTCATCACAATAACCACCAGAAGGCATTCATTCAAGTACACTCTCTGTTGTCTCTGCTTTATTCAATTTTTTTGCCTTTCATGTAAACAAACAACATTCTGCGGTGGTGCCGTGCCTTGCTTCATATTTACAAGGCGGCGCTAAGCCACTTTGCATGGCTTAATGCCGCCTTGTTAATATGGTCCTTCTCAACGCAGTTTTCTGCGGCAAATGGCCGTGCAATGGGTGTTGCTGTGGACGTTCCCACGCAACACCCATTGCTTTTTGACACTGCTCTAGATTTACATGGATCTGTAAATCTGAGGCAGTGCCAAAAACTTGCGTCTCCCCAGGGGAGGCGTAAGAGTGGCGCAACGAGGAGAAATATTTTTATTTCTCCTCGTTTTTTGCTCTTTCTATGTGTACTGCATTCTGCAGCACACAAAGAAGGAGCAAAACGCCATTGATGACTGTTTTTGTGCAGGAAGGTGCTCCTTCCGGCACAACAACAATCATCCCTGCAACGCAGGCACCCTTGCACCTCGAGGCAAAGGTGCATGCAGTGGCATAAGGCTGCCTTTTTTGCACCGGTGCAGGTGTGAGGACAGGAATGTGCAGTATTGTTGTAAATACGGCGCATTCCTCAATTTAGAAAATTATGTAGCACGGCGCAGCAAAATTACTTGCGGCAACGCGCTGCGCCATTTTCATGTAAATATGCCTCACAGAGCCAAAACAACATGATTTTCACTAATGCCAGTCCACATATTTCAATTCAATTTTAGTGGCATTCTTTCAGCATTAATAGCATTCATCAACGGTGCAAATTGTGGGCCTAATAATTCTTGTGGAGTAGTGTATGTTAGTGCCACACAAATGTATCTTTGTGGATGAACAGCAGTGACCATTTTGTTATAAATCAATACCAGCAACTCATCCAGAGTTCAGTAGACCAAGGCATCACTAGTCTGCTGACGAAAGCTCTCCAGCAGCTGGGCTCCAGATTGGTCATTCAAGCAGCACAAGATGGCGGAAAGGGCAATGGGAGGCAAATCGCACTTCACCCAAGGAGGCGACAATCCCTGCAGTCCCAAGTATCACACCTATCAGAAAACAACAAGAACATGGTTCTGAAGACCAACTGTTGGTTGAAACAAAGATACCCACCATGGCCTCGCTGTGACCCTTGACCTGACTTCTGGAACCATTGCCCGGTATGGGTATGGAAGAGTGCCTCCAAGCCACGCCCCTTCTCCTGTGTGTGCACCTCATGTTTACAAATACACTGCATGTATTTGCTTTCATGCTTGTTTCTGCTAATATTGGGTCTTGTACAGTAGCAAGCGCTGTGGAGCCACCCTAAGGAGAAATGTGTAGCGCTAGATAAAACTTCCCAGTAATAAGAAATAGCTACGGCTCATAAGTCTCTCCACAGTTTCCACACCACGTGGGTAGTGACTGAGACCATGACACAGGTTACAGCAGAGAAGATAACATAACGTGTATTTGTAAAGCGCACATTCACCCAGAAGGGTATCTGGGCTCTGAATAACAGATGTTTATTGTTACCCAACTCAATGGTACTCATTTTATCAACTTCAGAAGGATGAAAGGCTGAGAAGACCCGCTGTAATTTGAACCTGTGACCATGAGGTCAAACACTGGCCCTTACAGTGGACGCATTAGTTCCGAAGCCACCAGACCCGGCCTAACTATATACAACAAATTCCTGAAACTTTGAATATGGAGTGGAGAACATATCACAAAGTGTGTGACATAAAGTGTGTGTCATAAAGTGTGTGACATAAAGTGTGTGTGGCAAAACTTTCAGGCAGTGACATAAGATGTTTATTGAAGGACTGCTGAAATGCCGATGTTCACAGGAAATGCCGACAAAATTGTAACCGATTCGGATCTGTTTGTGAATTTAACTCTCACTGTTGACTGTTTTGGTGTGTTCAATAAAATATATATTTTTTTCATTAATTTTGTGGTATGTTTTATGAGCATACATTTTAATTGCTTGTTGCTGAACAGCAGGGGTTCAAAGGATCGCAAATAGTATATATTTGCATTACCATTAACTCCTGGATTCTGCACCACCACCAACCCTTTTGTCACTTTTAGGTATGGCTTGACAGTGCAACTCTCTGCGAGACCTATTGTTGCAAATTATGTAATATATGCATCAAGTAGGCTTTGGGTCCACCCAAAAGAGTATTTCTCCCTCACCTCATTTATTGGCTGTTTAGTACATCTTTCTTTATCCTGTGCAGTATTTGCATTGAAATGCATGAAGAATTATTTTACAACGCTAAAGTACTTTGAACCATTGCACATTAGATTCATTATCTCACAAACAGCCGCAGCTGCTGCCCATTCTACGTGGTGGGGCAGCGTGGGGAAAAAAAGAACATATACACTTACCTGCTGCTCCCCCGCCGCACTACTCCTTTGCTCCCGGCACTGCAGTTCCCCTGAGCGCAGGCTCCCAGCTCACCACGCAATCCCAGCTCTTCTCTCATGCTATTACTCCCAGCATGAGAGAAGCGCTGGGATTGGGCGGAGCAGGCCAGTTTCACGCTCCAGCATGGACTTGGAGCCTGTGCCCCTGAGCCCTGCGGAAATCTCCAAGGAACAGCCTGGAGATATCCAAGTGCGTATGTTGGTTTGGCTGACCGTGGACGGCCGGCCAAACCGACATGCGCACCTTCAGTGCCCACTACTCCTCCTCCCCTGCTGGTGACTGCAACCTGGCCCCTCCCGCCCCAGACTCGGTGGACTCAGCAAACTGGGCTGAGTCAATGGAAAATAAAATGATAATAAAAGTGTTTTATTATCATTTTATTTTTCATTTTCTGGCTTTAAGCAGTAGGGCAACGCTCCTCCGCCATAGCGGAAGAGCCGCCCCTGCTCACAGATAGACTGTATACATGAATGAAGATTCACCAAAACACCAGGGGCAGAGGAAGCAACATTGCACACTCTTTTAACTAATGACATCACAGGAAGTGATATCATAAGACCTTCGACCCGATCACATATGCCACATGATCTTGATCACATCACAAAAATTGATATCACTGAAGTCCAGTGGATAGCTCAATGACAAAATGTTTTGATAAATCACTGGGAGATTCACAAAAAGAGATTAGAAAAACACAATAGTGATCCTGGCTACATCATCTCCTACGCCGACGACACCCAGCTGATCCTCTCCCTCACCAAAGACCCTCACACCGCCAAAGCCCACCTCCACGAAGGAATGAAGGCCGTCGCCGAATGGATGAGGACCAGCCGCCTGAAGCTGAACTCGGACAAGACGGAGGTCCTCATCCTTGGTTCCAACCCTTCAGCCTGGGACGACTCCTGGTGGCCAACATCACTGGGAACAGCCCCGCCACCCACCGACCACGTACGCAACCTAGGGGTCATCCTCGACCCCACCCTCTCCATGACTAAGCAGGTCAACGCCGTTTCCTCATCCTGCTTCAACATCCTCCGAATGCTCCGCAGGATTTTCAAGTGGATCCCCACCAAAACAAGAAAAACAGTCACCCAGGCCCTCGTCACCAGCAGGCTGGACTACGGAAACGCCCTCTACGCAGGAACGACGGCTAAGTTCCTGAGACGGCTGCAACGCATCCAGAACGCCTCTGCACGTCTTATCCTCGACATCCCCCGACGCAGCCACATCACACCCCACCTGAGAGACCTGCACTGGCTCCCTGTCAACAAGAGGATAACCTTCAAGCTCCTCACCCACGCACACAAAGCACTCCACAACTCCGGACCAGCCTACCTCAACAGACGACTCAGCTTCTACACCCCCACCCGCCAGCTCCGCTCGACCAGCCTCGCCCTCGCCACAGTCCCCCGCATCCGGAAAACGACCGCCGGCGGCAGATCCTTCTCCCACCTCGCCGCCAAGACCTGGAACACCCTCCCCACCAACCTCCGACAGACCCAAGACCTACTGGCCTTCAGAAGACTCCTCAAGACCTGGCTCTTCGATCAGTAGCAGCACCACCCCCCTCTTCCCCTAGCGCCTTGAGACCCTCGCGGGTATGTAGTGCGCTTTATAAGTGACATGATTGATTGATTGATTGATTGGCTACCGTTATTAATCCCAATGGACCATGTATCGAATATATACTATGCTATTTGCTTGATTTCCTCATTATTATTGTTAACAAGTTTTGACTTATGGCCACTTGTAAGGAACTAGCGCACTTGAACCTGTTTTATTCAAACACATAATTAGGTGTGACCTAGAGACAACTTTAGCTGTTTCACCACCATCAAGTAATGAAAAAAAGTATTAAATACTTTTTTTTAAAAAGCTTAAAAAAAGTTTAAAAGTATAAAAAAACTATAAAAAAAGGCAAATATATACAATCTCCTGAATATGAGGTAAAATCATGCAGGAAATCAGTATATACAATTAAACCACTCAGATGGCATTCATTCGCCCCAGGATCCGAAGCTCCACGTTCTCCCCGCCCAGCTTCCAGGGATTCTTAGCCAGCATGTGCTGAGTGAACATATGAATCTTATCGCCCGCCACCATTCTCAATTTAGCAGGTACCACAAAAAAGCAGTCAAGCTTAAGGGTATAAAATCTTTCTTGATAACCTCTAGCTATTGCCATCTGCTGAATTCGGGAAAAATGCATATTGCCTTGGAACAGGTTGCTGCTGTGCATCAACAGGGGTGACTGCTGCTCTCTGATCAGAACTGCCCAGGTGCCCAAAAGTAGGATCAGCCAAGGGGGCTCAAAGGATCCTTCCGCCGGGTCCCTTGTCGGAAGCCTCTCCGCTCTGCTGATAGTTACAGTTCTGCGGCATCCTGGAGCTCTAGAAAGACTAAAAGAACTTGTCACTTTAGCATCAGAAACTGAAGATTTAAATCTAGGACAAGTGACTTTTTTTTAAGTGAAAAAAGATTTAAATTGGTGAAAGAAAAAATTTGAGCAAAGAAAAAAGATCTTCAATTCCAGAAAAAAATCAGGGAGCATGGCTAATCATCCAACCAGCAGTAGAGGGAGAGAAAAACAAACATTGGCAAAGCCAATGGGTCTCGCTTTGGGACCTGTTGGCTTTGCCGATGGCTTATGGCGATGGTGTACAGCATCAGCAAGACGTCGTGCAGCATGGCCAAAAGTAAATGAAAGAAAAGCAAAAATAAAAAAGTATGATGACGCCGTCACCGCGGCCCTGACATTTTGTAGGTGTGCGTCTGTTGAGGAAGCATCATTATGCAGGCACACCTACAAAATGATCAGTCGCAATTTTTTTTTATTTAGCAATCGAGATGGATCAGTAAATTAAAAAAAAAACTGGAAAAGAAGTAATGCGAAAGCACATTTTTTAAGGTGGAGGAGCTGGCAGCAATTTCCTGGCTGGACTTCTCCAAACAAAACATTGAAAAAAAGTTGGTGGGTGTGTGGGGCCAATAAGGAGCGGGTGGTGGAAAGCAACAGAGAGCGGGTTGGCAGGAGTATGGGAACGCAGCACATGGTGGAAGCAGGGAGATTGGAGGGAGAGGAAGCACAGAAGACAGAGCTTACAACACACTGGGCCCAGAAACATGGAGCACATGGGGCAGGTATATAGCAACATATAGAAACTCATAAAAGAGAGAGCTGGAAAACACATGCACTCTCATGGAGTGCTTAAGCAAAATAAAAAAAACTGTTCCCTAAAAACGAGCAGTGGAAGGACAGAAGCCCGCCAGTCAGAGAGATGGTAAGGAGGCTATGCTTCATTGGAGGGACAAACACAAGACTATAAAGCAGAGTTAGGCAACTACTACAAAGAAATTAAAATAGCAAAAAAGGCCTACTTTGAAGCCAGAATCTTGAAGGCAGGCAATCACTCTCGAGAGATTTTTAAAATCGTGAGGTCGTTCTTTACGCCGGAGGTAGGCTCCAATATAGAGCCTCCCACTAAGGAATGGTATGAAACACTGGCCTCCTTTTTTCAAGAAAAAATTGCATCCATCCAGGCCAGCCTCCCTAAACCTGTGTTGGACTCTGGTATATTGGGGCCGTCCTTAGATGGGACCAGTACTCAAGAAGTTCTTAAAGACACTGGACCCTCCTCTTGGGAAGTAAATCCTCTGGACTCTTTCGACCCCATTTCTTTGGAAAATTCTCTAAGGGCGCTAAAAGGCCTTAAGTCGGGCTCTCCCTTGGATCCGGCCCCCGCCTCCATTCTGGCACTGGCAGCAGAGGCAATCAACCCTTACATGAATCAGCTATTAAATGACTCCCTCCTTGAGGCTACGGTCCCCATGAATTGGAAGCTGGCCAAAGTTATCCCTTTGCTAAAAAAGGCTCATGCCAATCCCTCTGACCCAGCAAATTACAGGCCGATCTCCCTGCTTCCAGCATTTTCGAAGATATTGGAAAAACACGTGAACCAGCAGCTATCATTCTTCCTGGAAAAAAATGGCCTGCTCCACCCTAGCCAGTCGGGCTTTCGCCCGAATCACAGTACGGAAACAGCTCTGTTAGAAGTGGTGGCTTCTATCCGGCTGAGTCAAGAGGCAGGTGAGAAGGCGCTGCTGATATTGTTAGATCTGTCGGCCGCCTTCGATACGGTGTCACATCAGATGCTCTTGACCCGGCTTCGCGCGATTGGCATCAGGGGTTTGGCCTGGAAGTGGCTGGCTTCTTTCCTAGAAGGGAGAGGGCAGGAGGTCTGGTGTAACCCTTTTTCAGCTTCCTCACGCTCATTGGAGGTGGGGGTCCCACAGGGTTCGGCTCTGAGCCCAACAATGTTTAAAATCTACCTCACTCCTTTAGCTGAGGTGGCTGAATCATGTGGGGCCAAAATTGTGTCCTATGCAGACGACACTCAGCTGTTGTTTGCATGGAAGGCTAACGATCCCTGCCCGGGTGTCCTAATCAGTTCCTGCCTCACAGCTATTTTTGGGTGGCTGGCCTCTAACCGGTTGAAATGTAACGCTGCTAAAACAGAACTACTCTTCTTTGGTAAAGCGGCTGAGACCCCTTTACATGTCTTCTGGCCTGCGGACGCTCCGGCCCCCTCAGCGAATTGCCTGGTGGTGAAAAATCTGGGGTTCAAACTAGACAACCAGCTGCTCTTTCGCGCTCAGGTGAACACAGTAGTTGGCACCTGTTTTGCTCTGCTGCGTCTTCTACGGAAATTCCTGTTTTTTCTATCTAAAGAGGCCAGACAACAGGTGATCCAGGCTCTGATTATATCAAGGCTGGATTATGGGAAAGGACTCTATCTGGGGATGCCTGGCTTTCTGCTGGACAGGCTTCAACTGGTCCAGAATGCAGCAGCCTGGACCATTTTTGAGCTCCTCCGAAATTCGCATGTGTCACCTTCTGAGGAGCCTACATTGGCTCCCTGTAAGGAAAAGAATAATCTTTAAAACTCTGCTTATCACACAGAAGGCACTCTACGGGGAAGGACCTAGCTACCTTAAACGTAGAATTTCTTTCTACTCTCCTCGTAGACAGTTACGCTCCGCCAACCTGTTGTTGGCCAATGTCCCTCGCTTTAAAAAATCTAGGTCAGGGGGTAAGTCTCTCTCCGTCCTGGGACCATGCCATTGGAATAAAATGCCACTTCAGCTGAGACGCATTGAATCCATTCCCCTGTTTCGGAAAGAGCTCAAAACATGGCTGTTTGCGTGCCCCTAAGCCTACTCTCCCGTGTTGCTACCGGTCAGTCAGCGCCAGGACACTCTTTGAGTGCACTTTACAAATACTCCTGGTTGCAGGCGCTGCAGACCACTTTTATTCACTCGGAGAAGTCGAGGCATATGGGGTCAAAGAACAGAGGAAAGCGTCTCCTTCTGAGCACCAGGCCTGACCCCTGAAGGCTGCCGGGTATTTCCACGGGGGGTGGGGGGGGGGGGGGTTACTGCTAAAAGGAGATATTTTCTGCGAGCGCACAACAAATGCCCTGTACGTCTTTGAGTTAAGGGGGGTGTGGGCTTGTAAGTGCTTGAGCAGAAGCAGCCACAGAAAGGGAGAGGTCAGGATGTGGGGGGTAGAGAGGGTTTATGGAGAAGGGGCCCAGTCCGAGATGACCAGACATGGGGAGAAGAAGACAAGCCCCACAGATATACACACTCACAAATCACACTTGTGCACATACAAACACAAGAACTACAGATATACACACTCACAAATCGCACTTGTGTACATACAAACACCCGCGATATACAGACATTATCACACTTGTGCACATACAGACACAAGCACCGCAGATATATACACTCTTAAATCACACGCATGCACACACAATCACAAGCACCGTAGATATACATATTCTCAAATCACACGCGTGCACATACAAACATAAGGACCACAGATATACGCAGTCTCAAATCACACACGTGCACATACAAACACAAGCACCCCAGATCCACTCCAAATCACATGTGCGATCACAAACACCAAATGCACGCAAAGCAAGGAACTGCATATCCCGAAGCAATTGTGCAAAGAAGAAACTACCAGCGGACCTATATGCACATACCTATTAAACAAGGGTAAGATGGGAATAGGCAGTGAGTGAGCAGACACAGAGCAAGGAGAGAGGTAACAGTGGGCAGACAAGGACAGGAGGAACACAGAGAGCATGAAGGGCTGTGGCTCTCTGAAAGAAGGAAGACAAAGGTTCAGACATTGGGGGATTGTGGAGAGAAGCACTGGTAATGTTTAGGGCAAAGAGATGTATTTAAAGGAGACATAGGGAGCAAGAGGTAAAGGAGGGAGGGACAGGAAGCATTACCTTGTGTTTGTAGCTTGTTAACTGTTCAGTGAAGACGAATCACTGTATCGTGAACCGAAGAGGTGGGAACCGGAGGCCCCCTTGGAAAGTTAAATGGAATGCTTTTAACCCGTGCTGCTGGTTCACCTGAAAGAAGTCGGAAAGATGCAATCTAAACAAGCACGGCCGTGCGTGCCAGGTCGGCGGCGAAAGTGAAAGCGCCGCGTTTGCCCATCTGTTTCCAATTAACGTGACCGCGAGACGCGGGCGCGATAATTGGAAACAGATGGTGCTGCTGCTCGCTCCTGAGCACCCTAGGCCAGGGGACAGAGAAGGTGGGACATGCACCCGCCTTGGGCCAATTGCGTGCTGTCTTTCTTAGAAAGACGCATGCAAAGCCCAATAGCGGGTGATAAAAAAAAAGCACACGCACGAGTGTGTGTTCAGAGTTTTAAAGCCTCGCAGAACAGCGCATGCGCGCTGGCTCAGGCGAGACCTAAAAAATGGTGGGGCGAGAAGGGGCTACTCACCATTAACTTGGAGCTGGAGCACGACCGCTGCAGCACTTCTCCCTTCCACGAGCAGGAAAAGGAAGGGCTTACTTCCTGCTCGAGGAACGAAACTCAAACCAATCCTGGAGCTGCTCTTACGCTGTGAAAGCAGCTCCAGGATTGGTGGAATCAGGCTCACCCAGTGCTCATTCTGAAGCTGGGGGCCTGTGCCTGCAATCCCCAGGCTGTTTCACAGCCTTTGGATTGTTAGGTCTACACTGCGCATGTTCAATAGGACGGCTGTAGACCAGTGCTGTAATCCTGCATTTGCAGGATTCAGCCCCGCCCCCACCCTCGGGCTGTACACAGCGCGAGCCGGTGCAGTGGCAAATAAATACAAGCATTTGCAATGCAATAGGTCTCGCATTTGGGAGAGTGAGAGCTATTGGCGTTGTAAATGTCAGTGTGCTTTACCTATGTGTTTTCGTTTGGAGTGGAGCAGGCCACAGATGCATAAAGAGGGAGCTCAATGATTTACCAGCTCAGCGAGGCTTTACAGCGCTGCGTGCGTTCAGATGTGTAATTTGAGTTTTAAAGAAGATTACACCCTCTACAATACTTCTCAAATTAAAATTCACGGAAAACAATGGATTCCATATCCTCCAGTAGTTTGTGCCTGGCTCATGCTTTTGAAGTAAGAACATAAATGAATCGCCATTTACATGTCGTTGGACACACACTCACTGATGTTGTTTGCTTTTGACACACGCTTATTTCTGCAGGGAGCGCCCTCCACCAACAGCAGAGCCCCGAAACAATAATGAGGCAGAAACAGCATGGAGCAGGCAGCACAGCCCTCACGTTTCAGATGGGGGGGGGCACTATGCTAAAATCAGCCTCTTGGTGAGGTCTGTCAGCCTGACACACAGGTCTTACATTTGGCTACTTACACACCTTACAGCTGCTGACCAATTTTCAAATAAAAAAGTCCAAGCATCGTGATTTTTGTTGGGTGCCCTTTATTTTGTCTAGTGTTTTCTGAAATACAAATCCTCAATTTTTTGCAGTTTATGATTATTAAAAAAAATATTTGGGGGATTATGACATTTTTAGGTCAATGGTTTTTATTTGTTTGGCTAATTGCGAGATTTGATTAATATTCTCGGTCTCTGGAAGTGACAGGTGCTGTAATCTCCCTGGCGGACTCAGATTGCTGCACAGATTAACTGCATTTGCCTGAAAGGGCCAATGCGCTGCTAATTAACATTAAATTACGTTTGATGATAGTGTCAGGCAAATCACTTTTCTGTTCGGCCCTTAACAGCTCTCTGCTCACTCGGTGGGTGAGGTTGAGCGCGTCGCTCAGTTACTTAAAAGTCCACCCCCACATAAAAAAAGTGCCAAAACTAATATGAAACAAAAACCCCTTAAAAGGCCCGCTTTTACAGTGCAAACAAACTACCGTTGTAACTAACCCATGTGCCTTTAGTTTGCTAGATTCCCTAGTTAAAAAAAATATTAAAAAGAGTGCAGTAATGGTGGAGACACTTCCCCGGTCTGCCAAACTTTGTGTATTGTTTATATTTATTGGCACTTTCATATAGCGCAAACTGGACCCGAAGGTACCAGAGCGCTTAACATGAGCACCAGTTGCATTATACAGACGGACATTCATTTTTAGGCATGGGGAGGATTAAGTGATTTGCCCAAAATCACAGGATGTTTGAGAATACGCGGCGCCAAGAGTCGAACCTGGTTTCCCAGCTTCAAAGTCGGCCGCCCTAGCCATTAAGCCACACCCCTTGCACTACAAGCTCCCCCGCCTACTTTCTACTAAAAAGAGACAGGCCAAGAAACAGTTAATCCCGAAAAGGAAGCGTGTGCATTATGCTCTACACCTGCCTCTCTTCCTAAATCCTCTTTGAAGCCCGGTGTGAAAAACAAAAACCAGAACGATTACACTGATTTTAGAAGGGATGGTCATGGTCCAAGATAAGCTCCTGTAGAACAGGGTCAGTTTAAAATTTGACACTAAGAGACAGCGTCGGGATAACACTCAGTTCACTCCCGCACAGGGAGACTAAGTGTGAATGTATTAGCGGGATGATCATGTCCCCCTTTCTTTTTCCATGGAAAGCTCTCTTCCATGCTCCCAGGGCCTCCTCTCCTGACTGCCAACGGCCAAAGCAACCAGGCTACCGGTGCCAAAGTCCTGTAGACACGGGGGTAGGGTTGAGGAATGCTCAGCTTCCCTTCGCAGTCCCAGCCCCTCTGTCTCGTTTCTTCGTTCTAGTGTATGGTGATTCCGGTTGCCACGTGGTTTACTTCAGCAAGCTATGCTGACAAGTTCATGTCAGAGTCGTTGTTTTGTGGCCATTGGGAGGAGGGGATACTGGTGGCTGGGGGAGGGGTGACGAAGAACTATGTTTGGGTGGGGAATCCCTTCTAGCTGCCTAGCTCAAATTAACAAGTGGTGCGCGCGCACCACAGAGGAGCGGGGCTAGAGAGCGCGGCAGCAAAAGCGAGACGAACGCGCGCTGCTGCGCGTTCTGGCCACCGTCGGGAATGGGCGCGGCAAAGGCGGGACATGCACCCGCCTTTGCTCAATCGCGTGCCGTTTTTCTAAAAAACGCACGCTACAGCTAATGAGGGCTTCTGAAAACAAAACCACACGTACGAGCGTGTGGGTCGTTTTCAGAAGCCCTTTCTAGAGGTCTCGCGCTGCGCGAGCAGTGTTGCGCACTGCAACGCTAGGCGCGAGACCTAAAAACGGCATTGGCATGCCATTCTGTTTATTTGTGTTTTCCTTACTGCTCTCAAAGCAGGCGGGGCGACGCTCCTCTGCTCCTGAGGAGGAGCCGCCCCTGGACGTTTAACTCACGTGCAATGTTTCTCATACATATATTTATTGAAATAACCTCCCGAGTGTCAGTACATTATAGCATGCATGCTTGCAATATTTTAAAAAGTTTCACATTAATAAAAGGTGAGTAAACTTATGTTATTTTGTGGTTCTGGGACCATTTTTGGAGTGGGGTGCTGGCCTGGAAAATCAAAATAAAGAGGGTGAAAACTTGTGTTAAAGCCTATGCTCAACTGCCGCAATGAAAAACAATCTGTCATTTATGGAGTGTTGCTGCCCTCCAGCGGTCATTGATAAAATGACTGCTGAATATCAGAGCAATGCAGAGTGAAAAGGACAGAAAATCACAGTTGACAAAGCCAGCGCAGGAAAAAGAGGTATTTCGGACTAAATGCACCGTTTATTTATTTGCGATTTTCTACCTCGCGCCTTGGCCTAAAGATATTAAGCGCTTTACAGGAGAGTCCGACGTGTGTTCGGCGTAACAAACACCGTAAAACAACCACAACCACGTGGTTGACCTCTATTATACTGTATTGGAACACTTGCGCCACTTTTGCGTCACTTTTAACATGGGAAAAGTGACGCAAAAGTGGCGCAAGGGGCTTGTAAATCTGCCCCATAGTGCTTACTACCCCTCCGTGGGGCACTGAGGCGCTTGCCTCCATGAATGGCATGCTATGCTGTATCTGGTGCGTGGTTGGACGGGCGTTGTCTCTCTTTTTGATCCTATGTGGTGCTCGTTAAAAGTTTACTGTGATCGAGAAAGGACTTTGCAGTTTCTCCTTAGGCACCAGACTGCGAACACCAACCTTAAAAGGACCTGTTTGCTACGTAGAAAAGAGAGCCTAGATAGTAATATGTAAAGGTGGGCGAGCCACCGTATGCTTGAGCCAGGCAGGAGCCAGATGTCTGGCTCTGGCTCAGCTTGAAGTCCTTTTTAACACCTCAAGCCCAAAACAAGCCGAGCTTTCACAGGAGGCATTGTGGTCTAGTGGCTACAGTTGCCAGCCATGAAACAAGAGGAACCAGATTCAAATCCTGGCCTCGACTCAGCATCCTGTGAATCCCAGAAAATCTCCCTGTGCCAATGTAGTCTCTATCTGTTGCGAAGCGCTCTTATGTTTATGGGCAAGGTTTGTGTTATGACAACTGCCAAAAATAAAATGTAGATTATGCCTGTCAAGCACACTCCAATCCAGGCTTCTCCTACGGGTGGCTCGTGAGCTACCGGTAGCTTCATGTAAGTATTTCTCCTCTGTGCAGTCCAGCCTAATAAATTAGAACTTTTGCTTGGTTTAATTAATATATGTATACCAAAATTGAAACGTCTATTCAGGTGAAAATATGTGTATTTTCAGAACTCATAAAGTGATGTTTGGAGAAATATGGTTGAATTTTTTTTAAATATATCTAAAGGTGATATCTGAGTGATAGATCATGTAGCATTTGGGAGTCTTATTACTAATATTAATAACTCGATGCCAGGGCATTTTGACTATGGCTGTTATGTATTACCCATGAAGAGGCATACCACATTGACAAAACATTTTTTACATACCTGCTGGCAACCGTACCTGATGCACTGAAATGATCACTGCTGGTAATCTTGTATATGGTGGCCAGTAATGTAACCTTGTATGATGTGGTCAGTATTACAACTCTAATAATATTATAGTTCATGATGATTTTCATCGAACATAAGTAGCTCTTATTTCAGAAAACGTTAGACACCTCTGCTCTAATTTTACCAGCCAAGAACTAAGTACAAAGCATTTACACATACAATACACATACATTTATATAGCGCATGGCTACCCATGGGCATCCGAGCGCTTACTGTGGCGCCTATTTAGACTGTAAGCAGATCAAGGGAAGAGGGAAGAGGAAAGTTTTAAGCTGCTTTCTGAATTTAAGGTGATTGGATTCCAGACGTATGAGGTCGGGGAGTTGGTTCCAAAACTTAGCTGTATTATATGAGAACCGCCGACCACCAGTTTGTGATCGCTTGATCTTGGGAACTGCGAGTAATCGCTTGTTGTCGGATCTCAAGGCCCTATTAGGGCGATAGAGTTGCACCATAGAGTGAATCATTGGAGAGCCTTTCCCAGAGATAGCTTTATGGGCAATGCACATTGCTTTGAATTTAATTCTTTCCTGGATGGGGAGCCAATGCAAAGTAGTAAGGGCTGGTTTGGCTGAACTACGTTTGGGAATGTTCAGTAATAGGCGGGCTGCACAATTCTGAACGGTTTGCAGTCTCTTAGTCGTGCCGTGGGGGGGCTCCCTGATAGACTGCATTAGCATAGTCCAGCCGTCAGAGTATCAGTGCCTGAACTAATGACCGTCTGGCAACAAAAGGGAGAAGAGGAAGAATCTTTCTGATCATCCTTAGGAGTCCATAGCAGTTGGCTGCGACTTTGCGAGCTTGTTCCTTAAAGTCCAGATTGCAGTCAAGCCACATTCCCAGACTCTTGATCTGTTTTTTCGGGACGGGTGGAGGGCCTAGGCAACTAGGCCATAGAGAATTTATATTAAGGGGGGCAGAGTGACCAAGGAGCATAAGTTCTGTCTTTGCTCCATTCAGTTTTAAAAATGACTTGTCCATCCATTCGAAAATCTTCTCAAGACATAGGGTTAAACCAGGGTCAGATTTGTCCTTCTGGCTGAGGGATACCACCAGTTGGGTGTCATCAGCATAAGTGACGATCTGTATTACCCATGGACACACCATTTCTGCCAGAGAACTCATGTAAATGTTAAACATGGTAGGACTTAGGGAGGATCCCTGAGGGACACCACACATAAGAGGACTCTGCTTTGAAGCAACATCCTCTTCATAAACTGTGAAGAGTCTATTTTTAAGGAAAGACTGAAGCCAGTTCAAGGCAATTCCAGCCACTCCCACCTCCCTGAGTCTTTGGATCATTAGTTGATGGTTAACAGTATCGAAGGCTGCGCTAAGGTCTAACAAAATAAGGGCAGCGCAGCCTCCATCATCAAGAATTTTTCTAGATTCCTCTATCACGGCCATAAGAGCCGTCTCCGTGCCCTGTTGGGATCTAAAACCTGTCTGCGTGGGGAGAAGGCGGTTATTATTTTCCAGAAATGCTGAGAGTGCAGAGTTAACATGCTTTTCAGCTAGTTTGCTGATTCCTGGTAGCAGAGATATGGGTCGATAATTAGCCCATTCCTCAGGGTCAAGATTAGTTTTTTTCAGAAGTGCTTTGACCCTAGCCTTTTTCCAAAGGGGGGGCACCATTCCTGTGTGGAGAGAGGTGTTTATCACCTCAAGAATGACCGGGATACTATTTCATTACATTTACATTTGATGTCAGAAAGAGACTCCCATCTAGTGGCTGAACTGCATCGTTTGAAACTGGAAAACCTGGGATTAATTCCAGCCGCTCTGCTAGACCAAAATGTGTGATCCTAGGCAAACATTTTATTTTAGAAGCTTGCTTTTTGTTCATTAGCATATATGAGAGCATTCAAATACGAGTTTGGAATGTTTGCAGTACAAAACCTCTCTTCTGTTTGATGTAATAGACTGTAGTTTTGCTCCATATATAACAAGAATTTAGCCCACATATGGGGTGCACATGACCCCTGACTTGCCTCTTAGTTCACTAATGGTATTGTAAAATGGCGGGGGCAGGAATGTTTCTCACTTAATGTTTAAAAACTCTCAGCTTTATTAAATACTCCTCAATGCAGCAAAATGAGATGCTATATTGGAACTCTTCAGCGTGCTAAAGCAAGACACGTTTTTGAATTTTGAAAACACCTTATCATATGGTAACATGATCTTTGTTGCATGATTTACTTATATTTTTATTGCTCAGCTCGTTTCCTGCTTTTAGAGCCAGAGTCGACCCTTGGCTCGAATCTCACTATTTAAGTGTTGACCCACCTCTATTAATATGCAATTTTACCTGTAACACTTAAAAAGTTTGCATCGATGCAGCTGCCCCTGTGCAGCCCCTTTTAATGTGAACATGAGCTCTAGTACATAGCCTGTGAGTGGTCAGCATTTATTTGTATTTTGTATCTTATGTATCATGCACACTTGTCACTTTTCCCTCTTGTAACGTATCATTTGCTACCTCTTCTTGTATCTTGTTTGCTTTTGTTATTTGGACAATTGTCACTTTTTCCTCATGTAATGTAACGCTTGCTTTTGTAATATGCCCACTTGTAATCTTCTCCTCATGTAACGTTACTGTTCCTATTGTGAAGCGCTCTGACACCTTCGGGTAAAGTTCGCGCTATATAAAAACGCATAAAATAAATAAATACATTTGTCTAGGAGAATGGGAGGGAAGAGCTCCTGCCTAGAGGACAAAGGTCAAGATTCACAATGCTTTCATGTGGATGTCTTGAGACGCTAAGTGACCTTACGTGATGCAAAGTGGCAACTTCTATCAACTTTCATGCACAAAAGTGATTTTTGTGCTGTAAGTTGACACAAGGCCAGTGCTAAATGGCTTTAGGTTACTTTGCACCAGACCCCAGATAATTCATGCAAGTTGGACCTATCGGGTGGGAACAGTGCATAAACCTCTTGGATTCCATGCAAAGCCAGATCAACTAAAGGCATGCAAAGCTGCACAACCAGAATTTGCAAAGAATTCCAATGCAACATGGCCAAAAGAAACTTTGCATACCTTTCCTCACGTGTAGCATACGTAGTTCTGCAAAATTACTCATATTACATGAGTAACTCTTGTGCAAATATCGGCTTATAGCACTTTGCATCTAAAGATGTGGCTGGAGTATAAATCTTATGCAAGACTCTGCTCCCTAACCTATGCCATAGTAAAACAACAGTTTGGGTCTGATTCACAAAGAAAGTTACGACTCATCACTTTCCGACTGCGGATTCCCTGCAGTCAGGGCGGAGCCTCCGCAGTTGGGGCAGGGCCTCCGCAGTTGGGGCAGTTGGGGCATGGTCTCCTTACGGTGCAAATGCCATACGGAGGCTCCGCCCTGAGTGCGGTGACTCCGCCCTGAGTGCAGTGACTCCGCCCCGACTGCGGGGATTCCCCAGTCGGAAAGTCATGAGTCGTAACTTTCCTTGTGAATCAGGCCTTGTGTGTTTAGCCTTGCACCAATATTGTTTTTTCTAGCGCAAGCGTATCTGATGACCTCATTGGTGCTGCATGCATAGAATATACAGCGTGGAGCTGTTTTATTGCAGCTCATGCAATGCAATGGTGCAGGTTTCCATGCAGTGTTATGTGCAGCTAATCTTACTAAAACTTGGCCAACTGTGCAAACACTGCTTTCAAAACATTTCTTTAGCAATGCTAATAAGGAGGGAAAATAACTCATGCAGCAAAGCAGCCCTAACCCATCTGAAGGTCATAATGATTTTAATACAGCTAGCCAACCGGTCATTACCCTGGTTACATTTATGGCCAGACTGCTTCTGCCTACTGCAGATGAGGATTTCTGGCCTCCAATCTGGATGTATTATAATGATTTTTTGATAGCTTTATGTAATCAAAGCCACAATGCTCCAATCCTGTTTTTGTTTCTTTACAAACCATTGTTTCCAGGTGTGTTAGTTTAAGTAGGTCAACTAGGATTAACCAGGACTGCAAGTCCCAGAATGCCTTCACCTTTTAACAACAAAAAAAACAACAGGACTGGAGTGCGGCTTTCTTTGAGGTACGAATCATTGCATAATCGTACCCAAGAAGCATATTATCAGTCAGAACAAAACAGAAGTTGAAGCAACTGGAATGAACTACAATGTCCAGAATGCATTAGGTTGCTAAACAAATAACCCAGTAGTGGTGCAATGGAGCGCTTTGCACTGTGCACATTTGGGTGCAACCTCAGGTTCAGATTGCTCTCTCTCCAATTCATTTTTAGTTCTGACTGAAGCTGACATCACAATCAATACATTCAATAATGTGAAGCACATTTGGCCTCACAAAGATGACAGAGGGGCATATTCTCAAGGACTTATCGCCGAGTTAGCGGCACTTTATCGCAGCCAAAGTGGTGATAAATTCATCGCACCATTCACAAGCTGGTGCTAACAGCCGATATCGCCAGTTATCCTGCGATAGCAGCCGCAAAAAACATCGTCACGGATGACACCGG
The DNA here is from genome assembly GCA_963921515.1 of Calotriton arnoldi. Classification (NCBI taxonomy): domain Eukaryota; kingdom Metazoa; phylum Chordata; class Amphibia; order Caudata; family Salamandridae; genus Calotriton; species Calotriton arnoldi. Next base: position 2,112,859 of record CAWUFW010002017.1, on the reverse strand, counting down.
CAACTAACGCTAATGAGATGCAGAGTAGGCGTTCCCGTGCAAAAACCCGCGGAAACACCACTACGCAACATTCCCAACGACCAGCCAGATGGGCGATAAGAAACAAAAACATGCGATAAGGCGCGTTAGCAGCAGGGATTTAACACCTGCTCCTACCTGGTGTTAAGTCGGACGACAACCTGCACCATGAAAGGGAGCCCAGCCCAGAGCCACACCTGAAGAACAACAGATGCCATGGAGCTACTGATCATGCAGCCCGGAGCCCCAAGAGGGCCACAACACCCACTGCCACCACACCCAGGCCCCCCCACCCCCTCCCCCGGACCCCCCCCCACCGGGGCCCTACCCCGGGCACCCCCCCCGGACAAAGATATTTCACATCTACCTTACAAATTCATGAACACAACAATTCGCCTGATGTCGCACAAGTACAACAACCAACATCCATGTGTGGTCCAAAAAAGGAAAAACATACATACATCTTAGAATTCCAAAAATAACCAATTTATTCAAATTCAACTCAACATCAATAATTGGAAGAGTCATGGCGGGTCTTCTCCGGACAAACCGTAAGTCACAGCCTGCAAGATAAAATTGAAGATAAGAAGGTGTGTCATGCGCTCAACAAAGGACAGAGAGAGAGAGAGAAAGAAAGGGAGAGAGAGAGAGAAAGATAGAGAAAGAGAGGGAGAGAGAGAGAGAGAAAGGGGGAGGGAGGGAGAAGGAGAAAGAGAGAGAAACAGAGGAAGAGAGAGAGAGACAGCGAAAGGAAGAGAGGGAGAAGGAGAGAGAGAGTAACAGAGGAAGAGAGAGAGACAGTGAAAGGAAGAGAGGGAGAGGGAGAGAGAGAAAGATAGAGAAAGAGAGAGAGAGAGAAAGAGAGAGAAAGGGAGAGAGAGGGAGAAGGAGAGAGAGAGAGAAACAGAGGAAGAGAGAGAGACAGCGAAAGGAAGAGAGGGAGAAGGAGAGAGAAAAAATCTAAATCTAAATCTGTATTTGTAAAGCGCGAACTACTCACCCTTACGAGTCTCAAGGCGCTAGGGGCCGTCGTGGAAATTAAGTGAGCTATTGCCAAGAGTCACATGGTGCTGAGCTGAGCTGCGGCCGGAGCCGGGGATCAAACCATGAGCCCTGTGCTCCGAAGTCAGCTGCCCTGGCCGCTGCACCACCAGAGAGTAACAGAGGAAGAGAGAGAGACAGTGAAAGGAAGAGAGGGAGAGAGAGGGAGAGGGAGAGAGAGAAAGAGAGAGAAAGATAGAGAAAGAGAGGGAGAGAGAGAGAGAGAAAGAGAGAGAAAGATAGAGAAAGAGAGGGAGAGAGAGAGAGAGAAAGATAGAGAAAGAGAGGGAGAGAGAGAGACAGTGAAAGGAAGAGAGGGACAGGGAGAGACAGTGCCGACACTGCGCACCCAGGCTGCTGCACCCCAGCCCCTCCCGCCGCCCAGCGGGGATTGCCCGCCCCTGCGCACCCAGGCCTCACTGCTCACCTGCTGCCACCGGTGTGTCTCCAACCACGTACCGGTTCACACTGCAGGCCACCAGGTCCCTCATCTGAAACAGAGTCCACAGCTAATGATGGCAGAGTACATATCATTGCACACGGCAAAATCGCTTGGCCGCCCCTGCGCACACAGGCTGCTGCACCCCAGCCCCTCCCGCCGCCCAGCGGGGATTGCCCGCCCCTGCGCACCCAGGCCTCACTGCTCACCTTCCGCCACCGGCGTGTCTCCAAGAGGGCTCACCACGTGCCGGTGCAAGCTCCAAGCCCGGGGCCCAACACCCTGGCAGCCTCCACATCACACATCCCCGCAGCGCGGGCCACCAGGTCGCACACTTGATTCTGGGTCTTGATTTTGCAATGGCAGAGATCATATCAGTGCACACGTCATCATCGCAGGCTGCACACCGGCTCAGCTCTCTAGGTGCCACTAACTCTGTGAAACACGAGGCAACGCCACGTGGCGGTAGGCCCGCGCTGCCCGCTGGCTCAGGCCTACATTGCGGTCCACCAGGCGCACACTTGACTCTGGGTCTTGATATTGCAATGGCAGAGACCATATCAGTGCACACGTCATCATCGCAGGCTGCACACCCGCTCAGCACTTTAGGTGCCCCTACCTCAGTGCACAGTAAGCCACGTCCAGTGCACAGTAAGTCACTGTCCCGTGGCGGTAGGCCCGTGCCGGCCCCAGTGCAACCGGTGCCACCGACTCCGTGCAAAGCAAGTCATGGACCCTAAATGATTGAGTCTCGTCATCGGCCAGGCGGACGCAGCCATGTCACCTCAGGCAGTGGGGAAGAACTGGGACACGTAGCGTCGTCGTCCCTCCCTTTATACGTAAGCCGAGTGGGCTGGCTCGGCGTACGCCAGGCCAGCGTAGGGGTGTGAGCAATTATCCCTGGCCTCTGGGCGTGGTTCATATCTGGGCTGCACAGGAAACCAACTGATGCGTGTGTCTCTGTTGCAGTGTCTGCGCCACACGGCCCGCAATCGACAATGTTGCAATGTTGCATGCAGCCGGAGGGCGTCCGCACACGAAGGGACTGTACAAGGAGCGCAAGGCCGCTCGGGGTCTTGGCTCATACATGGCAACTGTTGTGTGTGTTCATCGCTTTTGGTGCACCATAAGCCCAAGGCCTAGCCTCAATTGCAGCGCGATAGCCACATCAAATTCCCAGGATACAAGCAGTAGTCTGACTAACATTAGGGATGAAAGCCCCTTTGTCTCAATACAGAAGCGGAAGGACATCTGCGCCCCTGACCTTGGAAATGCATGCGGCAGGCACCCCCTAAGAGAGATACCATGGCAGATGATGACGACTCCCACACTACACACGGCACCAATGAAAGATCAACGTCTCCACACCCCACACACAGAAGTCCTTGCTCGAGGTACTCCTGCATGGAACGGCCTTGACACTTACGTACAGGACAACCCATATGTACAAACTTTGCACACTCATACGACTCATTGCTCCGAGCTGTGGCATATCATCCACATAACAGCCGCAGGCCAGAAGAGTGCTGGTTCTACGAGTGCGAAAAACGCAATGTCAGAACATCCCGGGCACATGCACAACCCCTGTCACGTGGAACTGTACCGTGACCGAATGCTGCATTTGTTGGGGGCACTGCGCATCAGTTACCGTCTGAGCTTCCGTCTTGCGTACGTCACCTGCGTCCAGCCCTGGTTCCACTGCCGATCATGCATATTCGAGTGGCCCATGGATGTCTGCCTATCCAACACAACGGTAGATGAACTGGATTATGACATGTGTGTGCGCCCCCTGTTGGCCCACGACCAGGAGTGTAACCGTGATACCCGTTCATGGGATGCCTTGGTATTGGGCGTATGTGCTGGCAGTTGGGCATGTGAGATTGCACAATTCCTCGTGTGCAGTGACCACATCGAAGCGCTCCCCTATTGGGCTGTGTTGCGGATTGGTGAAACGGCGTGGACGGAGCACATCTGTCCGGACCAGCTAATGGATTGGCTCGCCCCCGTGTTCGTTGAAGTCGACAACGACGTACTCTTGGAACTGATTGCCCATGAAGCTACGCTCGCTTTCATGGCCGAGTAACTACGTTCCTGCAGCCACAAAAGATTGTAACCCATGGCACAGGTCCCAACACCCTTTTGCATCTTGGAGAAATGGACACATATCCCACCATGACAGTGGACATGGCTGCATTCGCCTGGACTCAGAATGCATGTGCGTGCAAGACTGCGGGTTGACACAAACCTGTGCAAGGTGAGTGGACAGCGGCGCCTGGCAACGTTCCTCAAACTGACACACCGCTGGAAGGAGAGTACACACATGGCAATGTAGTACTACATGTGACCTTGTTGGACTCCTTCACCTGCTCACTGTCAGCAGAGCAGACAGTCAGCGCTGTCCGGTGGTACAGGACTATGCAGATCCCATGGGCTGTGAGTGGTGTCCCCTGACACGGTGCAATGAGCATTCGCCAAACACCACATGATTCGTCCAGCAAGGCAAGGTGGGCTGAGACCGTCGGCATCCGTCATGGTTGGTGTTTATTTGTGCCTCCCCATGTCTTGCACCTCTACATGTTCCTTTGCTGCCTGTTAGTGTATGATGCATTGGTCTGCATGTTGTGGCCCTTGTCTTGCCCGTACTGACACGCACATGCTAATAAAGTGTACGCAACTTCACTAGTGTTCAACTGTGATGAGTGTTGATTAGCATGCCACATCGTGTGCCTCAATGAGCATTGTCCGTACACAGAGAGGGACTGACTGACGCATTTCACTTAGGGGTGAGTTCCTATTGCCAGCTCCACCTCTGTGAGCCAGACATTCTGGTTGAGAGAGTTGCTGGTAGACCTGTGCGCTTACGTGTCTTCAGCAATGTGAGTATGGTGTCCAACTTCTTGCAATGTGGATCCATGTGTTCCATCAAACCAGGCTGTGTCCACACAGTTGAGTGTGTGTAAGTATGCGAAGCGATGTTCCGTTGTCACATGTGATGTGGGACTCAACTTTAGGCCTCCTACCGACTTTGACATTTTTACACACAGCCCTATTTAATACATGGACGTGGGGCTACGTTGTGGGGTTGCGAGATTGTTGTTCATGATCAATGAGGCCACAGCTAGTTCACACCTTCACAGTCATCTAATTGGCCATGTGTGTCACGGTCAAACATGCGCATTGATGTCATTTCCCAGGGTGTAACTTTTTGTGCAATAAATGTCCCTACAGTCATCCATACTGTTATACTTGATTGAACATAGACATGACACATCTGTGTGATTAGGAATGTTTTATTCACATCCTGTGGCGTGTCGGAGCTGGAGCAGTACATGGCCATGCACACCCCACATTACATGGTTTCCCAGTGGACGTCCAAACAGAGTCCTTTGGGGGATGACAAGTTCATCGGTAGAGGAAGGGTTGAGTCCGCAGCCGGTTTGCTGTGTCATTGGTAACCAGAGCAGATATGGCAGTCCATGTCGGGGTCCAGGTGAATGTCGCAGAGTGTTCCGAGGGACAGTGGAAGGTGTTGTACCAGGGCATGATGCAGAGGGCTGTACCAAGCAGAAACAGGCCATATGGCGGGGGATGAATGCTAGAACCTCCTTCCACAGAGTCATCAACATCCACATCTTCGTCCTCTGATATGTCTTCTGTGTCAGGTGTGCCAGGTGTGTGTGGTGGTGTTATGGCTGCATCACTGTGTGCCACTGACACATCAGGGGGCGGAGGTGGTATGGCTGCATCACGGTGTGCCACTGACACATCAGGGGGCGGAGATGTGTGTGTCGAAGTTCCTGCAGCAGTCATCTGGGACAGGCTCTGTGGCAGCAATGGCAAGATGAGGATCTGCAGGGCATGGTAGATCCCAGCTACATCTCGCTGGTGTTCAGCCGTGGCAGCCATCCTTCCTGCCTGCATCCGCTCCATGTTCTCCATTGTCCTCCGCATCTGTGCCAACTCTGTGCTGTCGTCGCTGGAGCCTGTCTGACTAGACGGTTCTTGTATCCGAGTAATGGCTCCGGCGAGGTCAGCCAAGGATTGTTGTAGGGCATGAAGCGGACTGTGGGTGTCCGTTAGGGACTGTAAGTGGTCCCTGATGGGACTGAGACACCCACGTACGGCATCTAGTTTGTCTTCCATTTGGTCGAAACCCACCCGCACCTGTTCAGCCAGCCCCCTCTGGCAGTCTGACACACGGCGTTGGAATGCCATGTTTTCTTCGGTGAGGTGCTGGTAGCCAGCCGTGGTGGTGGGTGCTTCATGCTGTGTGGTCTGTGCAGGGGGTGGGATCACCTCGATGCTGCTGGGCTGCCCTGCTCCTGGTGGTGGGGTGCGGAGGCTGTCCATGAGCCGTTGGAGGGTGTCGGAGCAGATGGCCAGGGGGTCCTCCTCATCATCACTGAAGAGATGTCTGGTCTGCTCTGCAGGAGGTGTTGATTGTCCCTCTGCAATGTGAAGGGGAGATGCAAGTTAACCGTGTGTTCCATGTATGTGCACGCATTGTACATGTTTACATACAGACTGCATGACAATGTACATTGTGACTGTTTTGGAGGAGCTGGGTATTTGATGGGGGACAGTGGACATTTCCACTACATGACGGATGTGAGGTTGTACTCGTACATTATCATCTGACAGTTTCCTGCTATGCCTGATGTGGTTGGCCAGTTTCTACGCACATGCGGCACCAGTTGTGTCCTCTGTTCTGTGGTGTAGGTGTGGCACTTTGTACCACATTGTCGTCAATGTTGATGTGCTGTGATTGATATGTGTGTGTGCTGCATTGTGGGAGAGTCGCCCCTGCAGCTCTGATTTAGCGGCCCCTTATCCCTTTGAGGCGGTGTGCCTTTGACTTGTGTGCTTTTACGGTGCTGGGATGTTGGCGACTTGGGTCATTTGTGCTCTTGGACGGATTTTGGACTCTTGTGCATTGTTTGTCTGCAGATGTGTTGTTGACGTCAGGGGTTGTATGTGCACGTGGATGTGTCAGTGTGTGACCTGCTCCTTTGAGGATGTTATCCACACTGGGCCACCTCAGTGTCGTGGCGTGCACCATGTCATGTATTTTGACTGCAGCCATGCTATTGGTCATGCTGTGTCACTTGTATTGTCAGTGTGGCTCACAGAGCCGCTGCTTTGCTGGGTTCAGCACATGTGCATGGGTGGGTTGTGAGATTGGTGAGGGGGGGGCATTTGTGCACAGGGTGGACGGGGGCCTACTTGGTGTTTCTATGTGTGCTGCAGTGTGCCAAGGCCATCAGGGACATGTTCCACAGTCATTGTGGGTGTGCAGTGTGCTACACATAATTGTGCATGTGTGCCATTGTGACCGTCTCCCCCGTCCCCCCAGTCCCTACTCACCCTGTTGCTGTATGGTCAGCTCATATCGAGCAGTGTCCGGACCCCCGACTCCTTGCACCGTCTCCGCACTGATGACTGTGGCCACCATTTCCTCCAGCTCATCCAGCTCCTCCTGTGGTGCAGGACTCCCACCTCCAGTCGCCGTTGCTGCCTTCAGGTTGGCAGCGAGTTTCTGCTTGGTTTGGCTTTTCACATCATGCCAGCGCCTCTTGACCTCCTCCATTGACCTCCTCGACACTCCGACTGCATTCACGTTGTTCACGATGGACTGCCATATTTCCGTTTGTGTTGCCGATGACACAGTGGAGGTGACGAACAGTTGTTGGTAGTGTTCTGTCACCTCCGTGACGATGATCCGGTTTTCTTGCGGACTGAACCCCGTCTTCCTCTTCCTCTTCTCCTTGCCCTTCCCCGGCCCCGGGGTTCCTGGCTGGTCGTCTGTGGGGCTTGTGGGGTTCGCGTTGTCCTCTGCACTCGGTCCGGGTGCGTCCATGGTGCTACGCAGTTGCATTTTTTTGTCTTTTTTTTTAATCTGCTTTTATAGTGCATTCTCACGCATGACGCGTGGGAATCGCAGGCCTGTCGCTGGTTATCACAGATTTTTGTATCGCCATTGGGGACATCGCAACTTTTTTGGCGTTCGTGATTTGCTTTTTTTCGGCGTCGCGTTACTTTTAACGCGGGCATTTGTCGCGTTATCGTGAGACTATCGCATGGTGCCGCCGGGTTGGGAATACTGCGTTAACACGGTGTTATTTTCCCACGATGGACTGCGATGTGAGAAGTTGCGTTAAGCAAATTTGGCGATAGTTAACACAAGTACTTGAGAATATCCCCCAGAGAGTATTACATTTGAAAACCATGAAGGTTTATTAAAGGATTAACAAAGTTACAACCTCAAATCATCAAATTAGTGGGAAGTCAATAGCCAATCTATGACCGCATTTGTTGATATATTTCAAAGCAATTTAAAATCATCAGAGCAAAGCCAAACTATTATAAAGTTGTTTCAATTAGAGCGGAAAAGATCCAGTTTTCCCCCTAAAGGGAACACCCTACAATGCCAAGCTAGAGAAAAATTGGGAAAGTTTCTGAAAGGGAAAAGGAAACATCTTCTCACAAGCAAACGGAAAGAGAATTCTCTAAAAGTTGGGCAAGCTTCTTCTAACAAGAAGGAAAGGACATCTCCTCCAAGTCTACATGGCGTTAGTTTCGATTGTTCTTTTCTAACATTTTGCTTCATCTACACATGATTCTCAGGAAGGGAACCAATCAGGGGCCGTATTATGGAACGCGGCACATTTTCCTTGTTAGCACCAGGCGCATGGTTCAAAAGGTGTGCCCTGCACAAACAACGAGAGTGCCCCATGGTACATTGAATGCGCTGCCCCAGGGCACCCGCTAACTCGTGCTGCCTTGGAGGCAGCGCATTCAATGGAATACGAAGTGGCTTTGAAGCAGCCGCTCCGTGTTTCACTGTGCAGGCGGCAACCCGCCTGCACTTTTAAGGGGGATTAGAGATCCCCTTGCAGGCGGGTGCAGTGAGTGACTGCACCCGCCTGAAACGGGATGTCTGGGGGGGTCCACAGGACCCCCTTTCCCCCTTCAAGAGGGCTGCTATCAGGGGGCACCTGGCGCACTGACAGTATGCTTCCTGACAGCTTCTTAGCCTCTGCGCCCATGTCTACAGTATGGTGTGGGCGCAGAGGCTGTAATACTAAAGTGCCCTGGGGGCACACAAAGCAGGTGCACATGCCGTTGTGCCCCTGGGGCACTTGTTATAATACGTCCCCTTGTTTTAGGAACAGAAAGATAAAGCAGATTCATTATTTTCACGAGCAGAAGCCCAATGTAAACTTTCTAAACGTCCTTCACTGTCAGTTATCTGCAACATAATGAGATACATTCAGTTTAAACTGTACTCTGCAGGTGTTCATTAGTGCATGCTTTAAGAATTGTGTAAAATAAACATTCACATGGGAGAGAGGAAACAAATGATACGTCACTCAAAATTACTGTACAGCTCTTCTCCTGAAACAGAAAAAAATGAAATGCACAGCGAGAAGAAATATGGCGGTCTAATGTTGGCCATCCTAAAATGAGGCCTTTGTTATCTATAGTCAAACATGGAAAATGCTCAGTAAAATAATAATATTATATATATATATATATATATTTTTTTTTATATATATATATATATATATATATATATATATATATATATATATATCCAAAACAGAAAGCGGCTCCTTCCGGAGATCCCTTGCCTTTCTCGGGGTGGCTCGGTGCCGGCGGAGCAGCCGGATAATTAATATAAACAAGGGACGGAGTTCCAACGAGCACTCAGGTCTACAAAATCAACAACAAGGTCCGTTCTTTAAGCCAAGATGAGAGGTTTATTAATGCATAAACCAGTCGTGACGCGTTTCGCGCTCCAAAGAGCACTTGTTCACACAACAAGGTCAATAGAGTTCGTCTCTTAAAAAGCATTTCGACTCAATACATTCATCGACATAAAGAGTGGACTGTGACATAAAAAGTGTTTGGGCGCCATCTTAACACCGACAATTTGATATAACATATCCAACAATTAAATTCAAACTTCAGTGCAAAGAAAATGTAAATATCAAATACCGTCAAGGGACTGGAAATGCTAAGTGTCAATGTGATGTACCCAGTTCCGCATTCCTATATGTCGTTAACACATTTGCCTCTACTTATGCCGCTCCCTGGATGATGTAACCTCAAGGGTGCATTGTGGGGACCGTAGTCTAAACGTGCTCGTGAGAAGGTAACTCACACACATCATGAGAAAATCTCACCTATTTCTAAACACGTATACTTTAAGAGTACGTGAGCTCTTGTTAATGCCTCATTAATGCTTTCAAGGGCCATATATTGTGCCATCGATATCGCGGATGCCCTACAATTATGACTTTTAAAATTGTACAAGCCTACGTATATGACTGGTTAGTGCCATATTACGCCGGGCATAAACATCGATAGCCTCTTGATTGTACTGTGTGTTATGTGCATGCACTTATGACAATTACAAGCGAATCTCAACCACTAATGGGAATGCATGTCTGTATGGCGGCTATGTCACCCTTAAATAATCAACCTCGCACCATAAATTCATCTGGCTTCCATGTATACTTTCCTGATTAGTGGAAACACAGTCCGTAAAACCAAAGGGACGAACAGAAATATTTAGACCTTATTCTCATGCACAAAGTGAATCACCATAAAAACTACATAAATGTGCACATATGTACAAGTGTTGTTATGTCGATGAATGTATTGAGTCGAAATGCTTTTTAAGAGACGAACTTTATTGACCTTGTTGTGTGAACAAGCGCTCTTTGGAGCGCGAAACGCGTCACGACTGGTTTATGCATTAATAAACCTCTCATCTTGGCTTAAAGAACGGACCTTGTTGTTGCTTTTGTAGACCTGAGTGCTCGTTGGAGCTCCGTCCCTTGTTTATATAGATATATATATATATACATATATATATATCCCAAACAAAGTCTCGCTTCAATCCTTGCCTCACACGACGGCGGGCCGTGGCGGGTTAGCGGGACCCCAAACATCCATATTTCATTATTGTATCCGAACAATGATCCACGGCACCCAATTGCTTCAAGCAGATTTTAATTCAGCAAATGCTCCACTCAACGCGTTTCGGGAACCAACGTCCCTTGTTCGTGAACAAGGGACGTTGGTTCCCGAAACGCGTTGAGTGGAGCATTTGCTGAATTAAAATCTGCTTGAAGCAATTGGGTGCCGTGGATCATTGTTCGGATACAATAATGAAATATGGACATATATATATATACATATATATATATATTATCCAACAACAGCTTACACGGCACTCTCCTTGGTACAAAAATATATCTTTATTGAGACCTCCTTCTCCGCCACCTACGCGTTTCGAACACAAAGTTCTTGTTCACGGTAGTATACGAAGTCCTACTTCGATTTCCAACCTTTTATACATAGTCTCCACGTAGCCCATAATGAGGCATTGTGGGACAGGTAGTTTTACATATATTACAATTACTTTTTTTATATTTATTTCTTTTACCCAAAAAAATGTTGCAAGAAAAAGATGTTAATTATAAAAGCCATTATTATACATTCACATCTTGTACACAGGATCTACCCAATGTGTGCTATACTATCAAGTATTCATTACATTTTGCTTATGGAGAGTGTCCGTTTTTACAGAACCACTCATCCATTTCAAGGAAATCATGACTTGGTGTCCCATATGCTTGCGGGCTAAGTGCCCCACTGTCTTGCAGACAGTTTAAACAGATGCTACTAAGTTAGGCTTATTAGAAAGAAACTACTTGCAACACAATAATAATCCAATACCGGCTACGTGTTCTCTTAAAATCTAAATCACATTCTAATTCAAGGAAAACAAACTATTGTATGGAGAAATAATATCTCTGAAAAATATACTCATTAACACTCTGTATCTCAAAAGCTGAACCAAATATTTACAAATGTATATACATTTCTTCGTCCCCATTGAGCCCAAGGGGGACCTTGGTTTTAAAACGAATAATCAGTTTTGATTCCATGCGTCTCAACTTGAGTACTCGATTTCCTCCTCTCTCATGTGGGGGAATTGTAACCAATCCTGAATATTTCATGTCTAACCATGTCCGATTGGTATGTGTCTTCATATGCTTGGCAAGAGCATAAGTTGCATCTTCATTTTGTACAGCTCTTATGTGTTCTAATATACGTTTTTCAAAGAACATTTGGTACTTCCGATGTATCTTTTCCCACAAAAACACTCTAAGAGGTATACAACATAGGTTGATTCACAGGTGATTTTTTCTTTAATTTCAAAGACTCTGTCCCTTGGATCTTTAAGCGATTTCAGATTTTTCCCAATCTTGCATGCTTTGCATGTTATGCATTTTCCAAAGCCTAGTTGTTTCGTTCCTAGCCATGTTGTTTTCTTCTCACTCTCAAAATGGCTTCTTATGATTGTATCAGATATAGATGGAGCTTTCCTATATGTTATCATCGGTCGATTGCCCAAATCCTTCCCGATGTCAGGATCCTTTTAAGTACATTCCAATATTTTGTCAGGATTTTTTGAATTTTGTAGCTCTCTTTGCTGTAAGTTAAAATCAATCGTGGTTTTTCATCTTCCACGGTTGTTTCTTGTGATTTACCACTCACCAATGTTTGTGCTCTGCTTTTTTGTCTTGCTCTCTTTTCCCCCTTCTGTACATCCTTATGTTTATATCCTCTCTGAAGGAAACGTGAAGTTGTTTCTTCAAACGTCTTTTCCATTTCCGATGGTTCAGAGCAGTTGCGTTTCATCCTTATAAATTCCCCATAGGGGATACTCTTTATAAGGGATTGAGGGTGAAAGCTTGATCCGTGGAGAAGACTATTTGTGGCTGTCTTTTTCCTAAAAACAGTCGTCTGGATTTTGTTTTCTTTTATGTAAACTTTCGTATCCAGAAACTCAATTTCTGTAGGGTGGATGTTATGGGTAAATTTTAAACCCACCTCATTGTTATTCAGAATTGTCATATTGATTAAGAATTCCGCTTCAGTTCCTCTAAATAGTATAAAAAGATCATCAATGAAGCGTAGCCATAAGGCTACCCTCATTGTATGGGAATCATTCTCTTCTCTCCAAGCTATGCTCCTCTCCCACCACCCCATCACGAGATTAGCATAACTTGGAGAAAGAAACTCCCATGGCAGTGCCACAGCTCTGGGAGTACAATTTTTTATTAAAAAGAAAAATGTTATTTTTCAAACACAGTTCCATCATATCCAATAGCATAGTTGTATGTTTTTGTTCCCCTATTGGTCGTTGTTTTAAAAAATACATAGTTGCTTGTATCCCGACATTGTGTTTAATGGAGGTATATAATGACTACAACGTCTATTGTAACTAAGAGGTAGTCCGGCTGCCATGTCGTCTCCATAAGTATCCTCAAAAAGTCACCTGTGTCCTTAATATAAACATACAACTATGCTATTGGATATGATGGAACTGTGTTTGAAAAATAACATTTTTCTTTTTAATAAAAAATTGTACTCCCAGAGCTGTGGCACTGCCATGGGAGTTTCCTTTTCTCCAAGTTATGCTAATCTCGTGATGGGGTGGTGGGAGAGGAGCATAGCAAAAAAGCAGAGCACAAACATTGGTGAGTGGTAAATCACAAGAAACAACCGTGGAAGATGAAAAACCACGATTGATTTTAACTTACAGCAAAGAGAGCTACAAAATTCAAAAAATCCTGACAAAATATTGGAATGTACTTAAAAAGGATCCTGACATTGGGAAGGATTTGGGCAATCGACCGATGATAACATATAGGAAAGCTCCATCTATATCTGATACAATCATAAGAAGCCATTTTGAGAGTGAGAAGAAAACAACATGGCTAGGAACGAAACAACTAGGCTTTGGAAAATGCATAACATGCAAAGCATGCAAGATTGGGAAAAATCTGAAATCGCTTAAAGATCCAAGGGACAGAGTCTTTGAAATTAAAGAAAAAATCACCTGTGAATCAACCTATGTTGTATACCTCTTAGAGTGTTTTTGTGGGAAAAGATACATCGGAAGTACCAAATGTTCTTTGAAAAACGTATATTAGAACACATAAGAGCTGTACAAAATGAAGATGCAACTTATGCTCTTGCCAAGCATATGAAGACACATACCAATCGGACATGGTTAGACATGAAATATTCAGGATTGGTTACAATTCCCCACATGAGAGAGGAGGAAATCGAGTACTCAAGTTGAGACGCATGGAATCAAAACTGATTATTCGTTTTAAAACCAAGGTCCCCTTGGGCTCAATGGGGACGAAGAAATGTATATACATTTGTAAATATTTGGTTCAGCTTTTGAGATACAGAGTGTTAATGAGTATATTTTTCAGAGCTATTATTTCTCCATACAATAGTTTGTTTTCCTTGAATTAGAATGTGATTTAGATTTTAAGAGAACACGTAGCCGGTATTGGATTATTATTGTGTTGCAAGTAGTTTCTTTCTAATAAGCCTAACTTAGTAGCATCTGTTTAAACTGTCTGCAAGACAGTGGGGCACTTAGCCCGCAAGCATATGGGACACCAAGTCATGATTTCCTTGAAATGGATGAGTGGTTCTGTAAAACGGACACTCTCCATAAGCAAAATGTAATGAATACTTGATAGTATAGCACACATTGGGTAAATCCTGTGTACAAGATGTGAATGTATAATAATGGCTTTTATAATTAACATCTTTTTCTTGCAACATTTTTTTGGGTAAAAGAAATAAATATAAAAAAGTAATTGTAATATATGTAAAACTACCTGTCCCACAATGCCTCATTATGGGCTACGTGGAGACTATGTATAAAAGGTTGGAAATCGAAGTAGGACTTCGTATACTACCGTGAACAAGAACTTTGTGTTCGAAACGCGTAGGTGGCGGAGAAGGAGGTCTCAATAAAGATATATTTTTGTACCAAGGAGAGTGCCGTGTAAGCTGTTGTTGGATAATACTTAATGCGAGAGGTGGTCCTGTCTCGCCACGAGCACCAGCTGGAGGGTGCTCCCCCGAAAAGGACCGTGTTTGTTGAATAATATATATATATATATATATATATATATATATATATATATATATATATATATATATATATATATATATAAATACAAAGTTGTCCACCAGATGAGCAGCACTCAGACAACAGCAGCAAGACAACAGCCTTTGATAGGTATGAACGGAATTCCGCCTGCGGATACTTTAAACAGCCGTTCCGTATAGGACTGCCTGACGCGTTTCGAAGTTCCTCAACTTCTCCTCAGAGGCTTTAACGGAAAGGATGCGTGCATGTACCGGTCCCAGTTCACATTTAAATATTGCACGCCCCCAAATGGGCCGCTCCTATGAGAGCTGTGCATAATGGGAGCTGTAGTCTCGGCAGTTAGTAATCCACAGATGGATGCACACATAATGTTCTGTTGAATTCAAAGTCCTCAATGGACCCCGCAGACAGGCCCATCCTAGATCCTCTGCTGCTGCCCCACATTTACGATTAAGTCAATACCAAGTCGAGTGGCCCCCTTGATTCGCGGGGTGGTGCTCGCTCCGCGGCAGGACGGCCGCGTATTGATTCAGCTCCAAAGTTGTCCACCAGATGAGCAGCACTCAGACAACAGCAGCAAGACAACAGCCTTTGATAGGTATGAACGGTTTTCCGCCTGCGGAATTCCATTACGGAGCAGCTTCTACAAGCGGATCCTCGTCCCTGCCTATCATAAACAAAGCTGTTGATCGAGTGCTACTCACCAGGTGGACAACCTTTGGAGCAGAATATATATATATATATATATATATATATATATATATATATATATATATATATATATATATATATATATATATCAGCATGTGAATCCCAAAGTATCCAGCCACAGCGGCGCAACACGAGGGCACAGACTCCAAGGCAGTGATGATGGCAAAGTGTCTTTATTTAAGTATCAATGTCCAAAATGACGCGTTTCGGCCGCCAGACATGCGGCCTTGTTCACATAGTGCACTGCATGTGAAAGGGTGCTTTATAATATATATCCAACAACCAGAGGTGCCCCTGTGAGGATGCACACTCGAAAAGTATCCTCCCTGGATGGGGACTCAAGCACAAAACCAGCTTCCATATTTTCAATCAGTCATAGTGCGGCTTAATGCATTTCAAACTTTCCGTTCTTGATCAGAAGCCCAACAGACTGGAAAACGGCAACCAAAATGTATAACACCTGCTCATTTTATTCAAACAACCCGCCCTATGGGCGTATGCTTCTGCCCCAGTGGGCGTATGCCATGATGCATCTTGGTATTGGCAGTTGATACACCTACGTATTACCTCAGTGGGTTATGCCGTTTGCCAGCATTATTGCAAAATAACAGTCCCCAGTGGGTTGATTAAAATTGGAGTGCTGGAGAATGCTCCCTGTACACAGTCCTCAAGCTGGAGCTTTTCGTCCTGTTCAACGTCTCAGTTTCAAGGCGTTGCAGGTCCGCAGAGCTAGCGGCGGTTCATCCTCGCGGCTGGGCCAGCCGCAAAACATCCAACAACCAGAGGTGCCCCTGTGAGGATGCCCACTCGAAAAGTATCCTCCCTGGATGGGGACTCAAGCACAAAACCAGCTTCCATATTTTCAATCAGTCATAGTGCAGCTTAACGCGTTTCAAACTTTCCGTTCTTGATCACAAGCCCAACAGACTGGAAAACGGCAACCAAAATGTATAACACCTGCTCATTTTATTCAAACAACCCGCCCTATGGGCTTATGCTTCTGCCCCAGTGGGCGTATGCCATGATGCATCTTGGTATTGGCAGTTTATACACGTACGTATTACCTCAGTGGGTTATGCCGTTTGCCTTGAAAATTTTTACGGAAGTAAAATGTGTGGAATTTTCTGCACTTTGAGCGCCCTCTTGAAATAACCTCCGGTTTGTATATGTGGTGTGACATGAATTTGAATGAGTTAAGAAGCAAAACAGTTTCCTGACAATAAGGGAATCCTTATTTCCGCCCTTTCTGAATGACTATTAAATCCGTCAGGATTTACTGCATGCTGCAGACAAAAGTCCTTCCCCAGTCCATCAACTGGGTCATTAGCATAGTTTGAGGACAGGTTTCACGTCATTAGTGTCAGTACAACACTTGAACATGGCAATCAACAGCCGAAAAGGGACCTGTTAACCTTTGCAAAGTGAACGAGACTGCACTGAACTTTATAGGCCTCGTTCATTTTAGTAACATTTGGTCCACGCAATCAGAAACTAATTGTTGTTTTTATCAGCAAATTATGCAGCAGAGGGTCGAATAGTTTGCAAGCACTGTAGATTCTTAATAACGCGGTTGTGTAATTGATATTTTACAGTGCCCTTAACATACTCTACCATAGTTTGACCAATGTCATTAAACAAACATAATTAAACTACACAAGGTTTGTTCAGGATTCCCCTTGGAGGACCTCCAATCCACTAACGTTTTTCAATCCTACCAAGGTATGACCAATATTGTTGCCATAATGTGTTTGTAATGTGTTATTTGTCATTAAGGGCCTCATTATGCTCGCGGACGGACAAGCGTCCGACTGCCATCGTAGCGGGATGGAGACCGACTGACAAGTAGTCGGCGGCTCCATCCGCCATATTATGATGTGACCGCTGTGCATGCGGTCGGAAACATGCTCTTCACTATTGCGGCTGGTGTTGCGGCCCGGAAAAGGGCTGCCGCAGAAGCCACAGTAGTAAAAGGCATGTTTTTAAACATCCATGCACCGTGTGCCAGGCACCATGTGGTGCCTGGCACATGGTGCATGGATGTTTGGGGGGCATCACATGTGCCCCCCTGGCCATATATTGGAGGCCCACGGGGTACGGGAGCCCTGCTAGGGGCCCCCAAAGTTCCTTTCAGACAGCCTTTCCAGGGTGGTGTGACCGACATGAAAAGGCTGTGGGAAATGGACATCGTAATCCCTGTGGCGGTGCCTGCGCATTGTAGGGATTACGGTCCGACCGCCACCCCGACGGGCTCCTTGAGCCTGCTGGAGGCGGCGGTCTTTCCCCCCCACCTGCTGTGCTCTGACCGCCTGTATCTTGATCCAGCGGTCAGACCATTTCTCTGGCTGTCGGGCGGACCGCCACAAATGGCCTGTCGGTAGCGGTCTGCCCGACATCCTAATGAGGCCCTGTCTAAAATGTTCCTTGGGGAAGATCCCAAATATTCTTGTAAAATAGTATTTAAATCCAAACAAGTTTGTACAAATGCTAATGCCTTATATGCCTCTGCTTGCTCCATTTATCATTAATTTCCCAAACAAATAGCCAGAAAAGCCTTCAACTCCTTTGTAGAACAGTCTTTGAATCCTTCCTGTTTTGACCAGTTTGTTCCGGCCCCCGGCGGCCTTCACACTTCAAAGTAGCCGTTCTCCAGGAGCTTTTAAAGATTGTTTCTGGATAACAGCCTGCATCCGGTGGAAATTGGGTTTTAATTTGTATCAAATTTTGGCCACTGCAACTGACCTAATTTGTTCCTTGAAATTCGCCAGCAAATGTCCCAAAGAATAAGTACTTTTAAATAATGCTTAACCGCTTCGCTGCGGCCGGAATTCCCACGCTGTGCTGAAGAATTCCACGCGTGCGCGGTTTGGACGGCCCCCGGCCGTCCTCCGCACACGCCCACTGTGACGTCAGACGGCCGGGGGCCGTCCGACGCCCGGAAGCGGTTTTAATTAAATGTATGATGCATCATTGTTGCCTTTTATGTTCATTACTACTATTCATGTTTCAAAGAACATATCTATGCTGATATTTTCCACTGCGGTTCAGATGTCATTCACTATTTCCATCAACACACAACTGCTGCTTGATGAGGTCGATCCACTCAGGGTCCCCATCGGACCCCTACCCCCACCTCGCCTACTACAGAGGACTGCAACTCATGAGCACCATGCTCACATCCATTCTAAATGCCTCCACCTCTTCCGTGACCTTCCCAGATGCTTGGAACACACAACTGTCCTCCCATTGCTGAAGAAATCTTCTGACGACTCTTCAACGCTCACCAGCTACAGACCGATCTCTCTGCTACCATTCCCGCTCAAGGTCGTAGAGAAAAGTATCAACAGACACCTCACAGAATACCTCAGTGACCCCCAACTTCTCGACATCACTCAGTCTGGTTTCAGACCCAACCACAGCACGGAAACTGTCCTCATCGCTGCCACAAATGATATCTGCATGACTTTGGACAGGGGCGACACGGCGGCGCTCATCCTCTTGGACCTCTGTGCAGCATTTGACACAGATTCCCACCCCATCCTCATCCGACGCTTGCACAACATCAGAACCCAAGGGCACGCACTCCAATGTATCTGCTCCTTCCTGACAGGAAGGACCCAGTCAGTCAGCCTGGCACCATACACACTGAACGCCCGTGACCTCATCTGTAGCGTTCCGCAAGGATCCTCCCTAAGCCTGGCCCTCTTTAACGAATACATGATTCCACTAGCCAGCTTCATCTGCTCTCACAATATCAATGTCCTCTCCTACATCAATGACACACAACTCATTCTCTCTCTAATGGAGAAGACACCCAGACGGGGGGTACTTCAAAGGGGAGCACATTCGCTCCAAGTGTAGCGGGACTCTATGTCTTCAACTTTGAGAAAAAATTCATACTTAACAATCAGAATCCCTTTTACACTAATATCATCTTTTGGAGAAGATATATCGACGATGTCCTTGCCATTTGGAAAGGACCGGTCGAGACCCTAAGGGATTTTATTCTATGGATCAATACTTGTGACCAAAACCTGAGGTTTACTCATATCATGGACCCCAAGACTATGATATTTTTGGATGTAGTTATCACCAAAGAGAATGGTCACTTGGAGACAATAACCAACCAAAAACCCAGTGCGAAGAACAATCTACTCAGATTCAACAGTTTTCATCCGAGACCGTTAAGGGAGAATTTGCCCTATGGGCAATATCTAAGACTGCGTCGCAACTGTAGTAAAACCACTGACTACCGCAGCCAGGCAAAGGAACTGACCGAAAAATTATCTGATAGAGGCTACCCGGAGAATATCCTCAAAAAGTGTCAAAAAAGAGCACGTAATCAACCAAGGGAAGCTCTACTTGAAGAAAAAACACAGACAGATGGAGCAATTCCTCTCACGTGTGTTACGACATACAGTACAGCTTCTAATTACATGACCAGATCTATTAACAAACATTGGTCTATTATTAATACGGGTAATCGCCATTGGGAAAAACCGGTATTCTCCTTCAAAAAGGCGAGGAGCCTAAAGGACTCCCTGGTAAATACACGCCCGAAGGAACCAAGACCAGAAATACCTCCCACTGTACTGAACGCGTGGTGTCTACCTAACGTTGTAGGACACTATCAGTGTGGTAACTGTAGTGTCTGTCATTTGACGAGCAACACAAAAACATTATCTCTGGAACAAGGAAAATATGGACTCACCGAGCCCATACGAACTGCAACAGCACTAATGTGGTATACCTGATAAAGTGCCCCTGTAATCTGCAATATGTGGGCATGACATGCAGGAAAATCAAACAGAGTATGCGAGCACTGCAGTACAATTAGGTGCAAAAGAATCACAACTAAACTCACTGAACACTTTCTCCAAAAAAACCACACACCAAATGATATGAAATGGACCATAATTGAACAAATTAAAATGGGTCCAAATGTGCAACAAAGACTATTTGAAATGGAGCAACGGTGGATTTATAGGCTTTCCACCCATAAGGAGGATTGAACGAAAATATTCCATGGAACTCAGTTCTACCAAAATGACCTACTATGTGCCTGAATTGCTCAATGCCAACATTCTCTTTTCAACATCTTTATAATGTGCCCATGTTCTATTCTGTCTTGTCATCACTATTAAATGTATGACCGCTATAGTATGGAACTGGGAATTAAATAACATGAGTAAGTACTAGACCATGCGATTTGCTTACTCCCACATTAATAATACACACAGAGATGTTGTGAGCACTGGATTTACTCTCACTTAAGAGCACTAGTCACTGTGACTGTATGCCTGATTACATTGCCTTGTGCTTGATTATATCGCTGTATCTGAATGTCTGACTACATCGCCCTGCGCTCTTTTAATCAGTTATTCCGATTTTCATCTTTGGCCCCTTTTTTATGCATTGCCAGTTATATCATCTAGCGCGCTCACAAACATCAAATTCCATCTTTGATTATTTGTATACATCATGCACGATATTCTGTGCTATTGGAATTCCTAACTTTATTGTCCCGCAACCAGTTTCCAGCTACAGAGTCCTTGGACACTCCCACTGACGTGCTGACGCCGGCCACGGGACTACTCAGCCACGCCCTCCGTTCACGCACCCGGAAGCGCCTGCATATAACCGGCATGGCTGCTCCGATGCGATGATCCTGCAGGGAGTGGCAACGGGTCTTTGTGGGTAGGCGCAGCAGCCGGTGAATAGCTCCACTAAGTAAGTACCTGTATGAGTTGCGGGAATCTATTCTTTCCCTACGTCCTCAGGGACTTTACTAATCTTTTGGATTTTAACCAGATCGTGTACAGAGTTATTTACCACGACCCCGACTCCCATGAGGCATGCGAACATCGCGCTTTTAGTAAGCCTCTTTTTTTTCTCATTCCCACGGACCCAGATATCCCGATTATCAACACGCTTGCAAATTACGCATGAATGCAACTTTGTCACGCCCTCACTTATTTGATTGAGAGCGTTCTAAACCCACTACGAATGTATGTTGTATGTGGTGTTTAACATATACCCTTGTATTTCATTGATACTTGCATGGGATAAAAGATTGCATCGATGCATATGCACTTCGAATTCACATGGAGTGCACAAAAACACCCACCTGGATGATCACGATGTGTGGGTAAGATCCGAAAAAAGTTTTGGTGACCAGTTGAGTCACTAAATTGAATGAATGTTTATCATAGTTCACTGCCTCCTTCGCTACGAGGCACACTTTGGAGACATGTTCTATCCATACGCTACGCACAACATGTGTTGGGAAACACAAGAGCACTTATTCCTTGAGCAAGTATACTACAGCAACCTGTATATATTTATTTGTTTGTCTGTGATTATGTATTATGTGTTTGTCTTTTCAGACATTTTCCTTTTTTCGAATGGAACTAAAGGACACTTAACCGTGAGTACATGGTTAGGTCGCAGTGACCAAGGGTAGGGTACACCTTAGCGAGTGTATACCTCCCGGGTCACGTTCACTGGTCCTGAAGAAAACCTAGTACTACCAACTATAGGTTGAAACATGTAGACCTTTTATTGCACCTTTTATGCACTTTTGTTTCACTGAAAGATACCTGAAGGTTAATCTTACCTTACATGGCATCTTAATCATCTTTTTAATATTGTCCAGTTGCCCGAGAATAAAGTCTTTTCAGTGGGTCATATCTGGCCAATTTTTAATTAACACCAGTAAGTCACTCACTTTCACATCACTAAACAACCAGCTCCACTGTAATCAGGTGTCGCAGCACACCCGGACAGCATTCGACTATTCGGGTGGGACCCCAATGATGAAGCATGTCACCAACTAGGTTGGTGAGTGAGGGGTCTTTTTAAGAAAGGACAATTTCCTTTCCTGTGTTTTTGTCCCAATACCATATAGACAGTGAGCTGTCTTGTGGTTATACTCCTTCTTTGTTTTGACTATCTGACCCTAAGGGGACCAGGAGTATTTCCTTCAATCCTGTGAAAATCCCTTTCTCTCCTTTTTGTTTTGAGTATTATGGCAGTGCACAGCTGCGAGAGCTTTTCTCTTTACATATAGTGTTATATCTGGGAATTCTGGGAACATGGGGGAAAATCAAGGGTTGTCATATTCCAGCGAGGAAGTGGATGCAATTCTGGGCGATCCATCTCTATTCGCTGATGCCAGTATCGCACAAACGATATCCCAGACCACCGATTGGGAAAAACTGACTGAAATGAAAAGAAATCGAATCAGAACAATATTACATGGGACTATCTTAAAAGAATATCTGAGGAGTAACATGGCACCGAAGGGTCTCCTTGTCACAAATGCTCCAAGAATTTTCCTTGACGATCCGGTGTTCAGGAAAGACTGGGCCCAGATCGCATGGCATTGCACGCGCGATTGGATTGTATTGATCATTAAGACTGCCCTACGCCTCTCAGAGGCAATGCTCATTGAAATCCAACTGACGGAAGGCCAGATAAAAACGACAATCACTGGATATAAAAAAAGACTTGACGAATTAAACAAGGAGATAAATGAATACAAGGACAATCTTACACAGCAGAAGGCACAAAAATTCCAGAAAGACCTTAAACGCTTCTCCTATGTCAAGACTTACCCTTACTCTGATCCTGATTACACACCCCCAATGAAACTTGATCGAGATTCAGATGCCTCCAGCACTGACTCTACTGGTAGTAGTAACTCTAGCTTTGGTAGTGGAAGACAGAGACAGAGAGGAAGGAATAGAGTCCAAAATAACTGGCCTACTTATAATACACATGTACCACCTGGATTCCATGGATCATATAACCCACAACAACCATACCCTATCTATGGATGGCAACCACCGTTCCCACAACCACTATTCCCACCGAACACCTTCAGGCCGCCTTTTTTAGGCAGGGGCAGAAGGGGGAGAGGAAGAAGGAAAGGCACGAATCAGGTGCACTGGGAAGAGGAAGATCCGGTAGGCAGCCACACAAAGAGCAAGACACAAACACCCCAGGCAGGACCGAGCAACAGTCGGTTCTAGTCACTAATCTTGCCACAAGACCACTGTCAGCGGCAGAAGAAAGGGTCCTAAACAAAGGACTGGGATTTGTCCCAACGACACACTTTGATAAATTCCATCTTCACTGCGAATTAGCCAGCTTTTTTTGAAAGCTTAGACTTAAATCTTTCTTCGAAAAACAGGGTGAGACGACATTCACAGCTGACTCGAATGAAACCGGGCTGCGTATCAAGTCCACTTTTACCCCGCCACCACACACCACCCCGGTGGAGATAGCTACCTTTGAACAAGCTGTCTTTAAAGACATAGAACAATTGGATCTCAAACAACCATTTGTCAACATGAGCAAAGAGGAGAACTGTGCCCTGAATAGCCTAAAATCATGTGACACCATTGTGATAAAACCGGCGGACAAAGGGGTGGTGTGGTAGTACAAGACAAAGAGGCTTACCAGGCTGAATGCCAAAGACTCTTGTCTGATAACAGGAATTACCAACTACTACCACATGACCCAACCGATGAGCTTATACAAGAAATTAGGTCTCTTGTGGAACACGCTGAGACAATGGTGCATATCTCAAAACAGGAAGCTGGCTTTCTGTGCAACAGTGAGGGCAAAATTCCATACTTCTATACTTTGCCCAAAATGCATAAGAACAAGATCCCCCCCCCCCAGGCAGACCCATTGTGTCTGGGATTGGGTCATTGCTCGAACCCTTGTCACGATTCTGTGATTTCTTCTTTAAACAACTGGTACAAAACACCTCTACCTATCTACAGGACACAAAAAGCCTCCTGAGATTACTCCAAGATCTTGTAGTGGATGAAAATACCATCCTGGTAAGCTTTGATATTGAAAGCCTCTACACCAGCATCCCACAGGACGATACTTTGGAAGTATTAGAAATAGCCCTGAATGAGATACCATGGACATACAGGACACCTAAGACCTTTATCCTGGAATGTGCCAGACTGGCCTTGAAAAAGAATTACTTCGAGTTTGAGGGAGCCCTCTACCTCCAGATGGGGGGTACTTCAATGGGGAGCACATTCGCTCCAAGTGTAGCGGGATTCTATGTCTTCAACTTTGAGAAAAAATTCATACTTAACAATCAGAATCCCTTTTACACTAATATCGTCTTTTGGAGAAGATATATCGATGATGTCCTTGCCATTTGGCAAGGACCAGTCGAGACCCTAAGGGATTTTATTCTATGGATCAATACTTGTGACCAAAACCTGAGGTTTACTCATATCATGGACCCCAAGACTATGATATTTTTGGATGTAGTTATCACCAAAGAGAATGGTCACTTGGAGACAATAACCCACCAAAAACCCAGTGCGAAGAACAATCTACTCAGATTCGACAGTTTTCATCCGAGACCGTTAAGGGAGAATTTGCCCTATGGGCAATATCTAAGACTGCGTCGCAACTGTAGTAAAACCACTGACTACCGCAGCCAGGCAAAGGAACTGACCGAAAAATTATCTGATAGAGGCTACCCGGAGAATATCCTCAAAAAGTGTCAAAAAAGAGCACGTAATCAACCAAGGGAAGCTCTACTTGAAGAAAAAACACAGACAGATGGAGCAATTCCTCTCACGTGTGTTACGACATACAGTACAGCTTCTAATTACATGACCAGATCTATTAACAAACATTGGTCTATTATTAATACGGGTAATCGCCATTGGGAAAAACCGGTATTCTCCTTCAAAAGGCGAGGAGCCTAAAGGACTCCCTGGTAAATACACGCCCGAAGGAACCAAGACCAGAAATACCTCCCACTGTACTGAACGCGTGGGGTCTACCTAACGTTGTAGGACACTATCAGTGTGGTAACTGTAGTGTCTGTCATTTGACGAGCAACACAAAAACATTATCCCTGGAACAAGGAAAAATATGGACTCAACGAGCCCATACGAACTGCAACAGCACTAATGTGGTATACCTGATAAAGTGCCCCTGTAATCTGCAATATGTGGGCATGACATGCAGGAAAATCAAACAGAGAGTATGCGAGCACCGCAGTACAATTAGGTGCAAAAGAATCACAACTAAACTCACTGAACACTTTCTCCAAAAAAACCACACACCAAATGATATGAAATGGACCATAATTGAACAAATTAAAATGGGTCCAAATGTGCAACAAAGACTATTTGAAAAGGAGCAACGGTGGATTTATAGGCTTTCCACCCATAAGGAGGGATTGAATGAAAATATTCCATGGAACTCAGTTCTACCAAAATGACCTACTATGTGCCTGAATTGCTCAATGCCAACATTCTCTTTTCAACATCTTTATAATGTGCCCATGTTCTATTCTGTCTTGTCATCACTATTAAATGTATGACCGCTATAGTATGGAACTGGGAATTAAATAACATGAGTAAGTACTAGACCATGCGATTTGCTTACTCCCACATTAATAATACACACAGAGATGTTGTGAGCACTGGATTTACTCTCACTTAAGAGCACTAGTCACTGTGACTGTATGCCTGATTACATTGCCTTGTGCTTGATTATATCGCTGTATCTGAATGTCTGACTACATCGCCCTGCGCTCTTTTAATCAGTTATTCCGATTTTCATCTTTGGCCCCTTTTTTATGTATTGCCAGTTATATCATCTAGCGCGCTCACAAACATCAAATTCCATCTTTGATTATTTGTATACATCATGCACGATATTCTGTGCTATTGGAATTCCTAACTTTATTGTCCCGCAACCAGTTTCCAGCTACAGAGTCCTTGGACACTCCCACTGACGTGCTGACGCCGGCCACGGGACTACTCAGCCACGCCCTCCGTTCACGCACCCGGAAGCGCCTGCATATAACCGGCATGGCCGCTCCGATGCGATGATCCTGCAGGGAGTGGCAATGGGTCTTTGTGGGTAGGCGCAGCAGCCGGTGAATAGCTCCACTAAGTAAGTACCTGTATGAGTTGCGGGAATCTATTCTTTCCCTACGTCCTCAGGGACTTTACTAATCTTTTGGATTTTAACCAGATCGTGTACAGAGTTATTTACCACGACCCCGACTCCCATGAGGCATGCGAACATCGCGCTTTTAGTAAGCCTCCTTTTTTTCTCATTCCCACGGACCCAGATATCCCGATTATCAACACGCTTGCAAATTACGCATGAATGCAACTTTGTCACGCCCTCACTTATTTGATTGAGAGCGTTCTAAACCCACTACGAATGTATGTTGTATGTGGTGTTTAACATATACCCTTGTATTTCATTGATACTTGCATGGGATAAAAGATTGCATCGATGCATATGCACTTCGAATTCACATGGAGTGCACAAAAACCACCCACCTGGATGATCACGATGTGTGGGTAAGATCCGAAAAAGGTTTTGGTGACCAGTTGAGTCACTAAATTGAATGAATGTTTATCATAGTTCACTGCCTCCTTCGCTACGAGGCACACTTTGGAGACATGTTCTATCCATACGCTACGCACAACATGTGTTGGGAAACACAAGAGCACTTATTCCTTGAGCAAGTATACTACAGCAACCTGTATATATTTATTTGTTTGTCTGTGATTATGTATTATGTGTTTGTCTTTTCAGACATTTTCCTTTTTTTCGAATGGAACTAAAGGACACTTAACCGTGAGTACATGGTTAGGTCGCAGTGACCAAGGGTAGGGTACACCTTAGCGAGTGTATACCTCCCGGGTCACGTTCACTGGTCCTGAAGAAAACCTAGTACTACCAACTATAGGTTGAAACATGTAGACCTTTTATTGCACCTTTTTATGCACTTTTGTTTCACTGAAAGATACCTGAGGGTTAATCTTACCTTACATGGCATCTTAATCATCTTTTTAATATTGTCCAGTTGCCCGAGAATAAAGTCTTTTCAGTGGGTCATATCTGGCCAATTTTTAATTAACACCAGCAAGTCACTCACTTTCACATCACTAAACAACCAGCTCCACTGTAATCAGGTGTCGCAGCACACCCGGATAGCATTCGGCTATTCGGGTGGGACCCCAATGATGAAGCATGTCACCAACTAGGTTGGTGAGTGAGAGGTCTTTTAAGAAAGGACAATTTCCTTTCCTGTGTTTTTGTCCCAATACCATATAGACAGTGAGCTGTCTTGTGGTTATACTCCTTCTTTGTTTTGACTATCTGACCCTAAGGGGACCAGGAGTATTTCCTTCAATCCTGTGAAAATCCCTTTCTCTCCTTTTTGTTTTGAGAAGACACCCAGTACCCAGATCATGTTTAATGCCTGCATGACTGACTGACCGATAAAGATCAACTGTCTGAAACTGAACACCGACAAGACCGAAATTGTGATCTTTGGGAAGAGCACATCACAGTGGGACTCCACCTGCTGGCCAACAGAGCGAGGACCAACACCCACCACCCATGCCAAGAACCTTGGGATCATCATCGACAACAAACCCAACATGACCGACCAAGTCAATGCCATCACTGTCTCTTGCTTCCAACCCCTGAAGATACTGAGGAAGATTTTCAAATGGCTCTCAATCAGCACCCCGAAAACCACCATGCATGCCCTAGTCACAAGCAAGCTGGACTACGGAAACATCCTTCATGCTGAGATCAACAAATAACTCACCAGAAGGCTGCTGAACATTCTGAACTCAGCGGCCAGAATCACTCTCAACCTCCCACACTGCACTCACTTCACACCGCACCTGAAGGAGCTCCTCTGGCTCCCTATTCACAAACTAACACAATTCAAACTCCTTACCCACACTCTCCAGGCACTACATAACGCTGGCCCAGAATAACTCTACAATTGCATCTGATTTCTCAAACCTTCCAGACACCTCCACTCGTCCAGACTCCTACTTGTACAAATCCCACCAATACGGAAGACCAGATCTGGCAGTCGAGCCTTCTCGTACATCACTCCTAAAGCTAGGAATGACCTGCCGGTGCACATAAGAGCCTCCTCCTCACTTCTTGAATTCAGCAAGAAGCTGAAGACCTGGCTGTTCGAGTAGTTGCACTAGGCCCTAAGTGTGCCTAGACTCACACCTACTCAGCACCAGGATACCTGCCCGGGTGATAGTGCGCTCTACAAATCTGCATAACATGTTCACAAAAGGTTGGGGCTCTTTGGTCTCCTCTCAACATCAGGTTTTGGCTTTAATTTGCTTGTAAATCTTCCACCCATTGACCTCACGCCTAAAACTCATCCCTTCTAAGTGTCTCACCCATAAACCCCTCTCTTCCCATTTTTATTCCTTCCCTTTTCCTCTCCCGTGCTCTGCTCACCACTCAGGAATTCTTGCCCTACTTTGCACACCTTCTCTCTACCACCCAACCTCAAACCTGTTACTAAACTAATCTCACTCCACCCGCTAAATGCCACTTTGAACTCCAAAATCTAAACAATTCCTCTCATGTATAATCCTGAAAGTAACATGAATGAACAAGAGCTGCCAAAACATTTAAGATCTGACATCAGGATCCAACTCTGCATGCTATGCTATGCTATGTTATGTTATGTTATGTTAATCAATTTGTAGAGTGCACCGTTACCTATATATGTGATCTGGTGTTGGGAAACTGCCATAGACCAGCCGACTTAAAATGGTTGACTTGAATGACTACTTGCCACTCCGAGTCAGGCAGGAGAGGTAGGATTGTCTGCAAAACATGCAACAAGGCAAGATATATAGTGGACACTGCTAGTTAGCCTGGCTAAATAGAGATGACGTCTCATCCAGATGGTAAAACTATATTCCGAACTGACTATTTAAGGCCAGCAGTCTGAGGGTGGAGCCCGGCTTGCACTCCTGTTCACACAGCACAGTACTTCCATCTTGTCGACATTAAATTAGTCATTTTTGCATCAGCCAAATGTTATTGTCTCTGATACATTGATGGAAATTGATGCACCAAATAATGAATTGAGATAATCAACTCAGAATTGTCTGCATAGTTCACACACCATGTGATCTCATTAGGCCTGGGCGGACTTCACGGAACTCCATGAAGTGACCAAAAAACTTAGCCGCACTACGCAGAGTTCTGCAAGTGGTGGAGCGCGTTAGGTTGCGCCATTCGCACTGATTTTTAGCGCCAGGTGTTTCTCCTGCGCTGGAAAATCAGCACGAATTGCACCATGAGCAGCGCAAGAGGGTGCTGCTTCTTTCGGACGCTTGAGTAGATGCTCTACTCGATCGGCAGCTTCCTCAACGCGAATGGAAGGTTTCTCAACACGAGCGGTAATGACCATCTGCAACCACCCGCATTGAGAAATCTCGTCGGGCGGTGGTCTGGATTAAGATTTTCATCGCTCGCACTTGCAATTTAGCGTTAAGCTGAGCGCGGAGCTGGAAAAACTCTGCACACTCCATGAGCGGAGCAGAATTTCATGCCCAGGCCTAGATCTGATAAGCTTCGCCAAGGGATGGATGTACATGAAACAGTAGGACTTCAAGCGGATCCTTGTGGTATACCCTGCTTCAATGTCATCACTTAAACTTAGACTTAAAAGGAGGACGATGTCCAGACTGTTGTCTGCCCTCCAAATAAGATCACCTACAGGCTGGCAGAGGAGGGTAGGTCTAGGGCGAAGCTCCCGCAAGGATCACTCTTTGACGAGGAGCGTCCTACCATACCAGGTGTGTGAGGACACCATGATCTGACCACACGGATCCCCTTGATCTATGTGGTCGAGCCTGTCTGATTCCACTTCAGATAGGGTCTACTTTGCCCCCTCTTGCTGTTTTGCTCCAAATAGGATCTACACAATTGCCAGACAGATCCTTCAGTGCCCACCCCAGCCATCTTAGAAGGCAGGATGGTATAGGATACCATGCTGAAAGCAACAGAAAGGTAAGTAACACAGAGGCAACAAAATGGGTCCTATCTTACAGCATTCATAGATAGCCCAATACAGAGATTATTGTAGTTTCTGTTCCCTGGGCCGGGCGAAAACCAGATTAGATTGAGTCCAAAAGTTGTTCAATGAAGCCAGAGATCTGACTATTGACATGTTTTTCCAAGATTTTAATGGGACAATTCAGTATAGATATTAGGCAAAAATTGCTCCCAGCTTTTTTAATAACAGCGCTACCAATGATGTTTTCCAGTCCTCGGGCACCACAGACCCGGTTACAGATCTATTACAGATATCCATCAAACAGACTGCCAAAAAGGAAGATATCTCTTTTCAAAACCTCAGAGAGTTTGAATACAGCGGTGACCCTGAGGAGATCCAATAAAGCTTCTGGGTTTAGATGCTCCCTGGTAAACAGAAAACAGTGCTTAATTTGTAAAAAAATAAGTGCCAGGGCTCTCATCAGGAGGCCACTGCAGCTTGCACCACCGATTGAGCCTGTCATGCTGCCAATAATAGTACCAACACAACTACTAACTATCACACTCCTACACATGTGGCAATTCGGACTATTTCAGGCCCCCAAAGCTATAAGAAAGGCTTGTAGGGCAGGTAATAGTCATCTTTAATGTATATTGAGTTAATAATCAACTGTTGTTGTGGTCACTTCTACATTAGCCAGACAGCGCCACCTTGTGGCAGACTGTCACAAGCGCCGGGGCTGACAATTAAATGCCGATGCCGAGCACTGGAAACCACCGGCTCAAATTAAGCACTGGAAATGGACAGTCATTACAGTCCACAACTTTTACTTCTCTGCTACACCTTAAACCCTCCACTGTAGGCAGGTTGGAATATACCGGTGTAAAACTACAACACACTTTTAAACTTCTTTCCTATCCTGTGTGAAGCCACAGCCACAAGTTTTAAATAGCTCACCAGACTCAGCCAGTGAAAAAGGCTGGAGAAGACATGCATACATATATCTCAACCAAAGCCAAGTCAGACTACACATTTAGGTCTTTACTCGTTCAATGCTCTCCAACTCCAATATTTACATCAGTATCCCTACTGATCTACAGATCTCTCCCCTAGAACTCATCATTGGCTGACACCTTTCTAAAATTTGTTTCAGAGGTCACTTTGAAAGTACCTATTCTCTGCATAATGGAACACTTTAACACCTGGTTTGAAAACCAAGAGCTACAGCAAACAAAATGCTTCCTTTCTAGCCTGGATTTGATTAACTTTTACCAAACGGTACCCAGGCCCACTGACACAGCCGAACATATACCGGATGCAGTGCTTTTTTTGTGAAAAAATAAGTGCCGGGCCCTCGTCAGGAGGCCAGTGCAGCTTGCACCACCCATTGCTTGTGCCAGCACTGACAATGGCAGCCCCAATGCGATTACTAAGCATCAAGCTCCTCCAAGTGTGACAATTCAGACTATCCCCCCAAAGCTATAAGAACGGCATGGCAGGTAGGTATTAGCTATTTTTAAGATATATTGACGTAATCAACAACTGTTGTTTTGCTCGCCTCCATACTAGACAAACAGTGTCACCGTGTGGCAGACTGTCATAAATGCTGGTGTTGACAATTAAGTGCCAGTGCCGAGGACCGGAAACCACCTGCTCAAATTAAGCACTAACTAGATGCAATATTCACACCCGACAGCATCATCACTTGTGCAAATTTGAAAACCCCACTGAACTTGACTTGTGCTCAGTTGCACAATGCCTCTAAGCAGTCAATGCCTGCAAGCAATATTGAACCAACTCAAACTAAACACACCAAAAAGTAAAATACTTGCAAGTGACAAATGGATCAAACACCATCACACAAAAGCATGACTTCAAGAAGTAGGACCATTGTCAAACAATTCTCACTCATCGCACAAGTTATCAGAGGTAAAGATTATGGTAACGCTTAGTGTTACCGTTGCTGACTCGGTATTGAGCACTTGGAGTTGAGTGAGGGTTTTCTTTCAGGTCTAGGTGCAGAGCGCACAGTTTTCCTGGGTTAAGGTTAGTTTGAGGGGTAGGTTTAATGATAATATTAACATTAGACTAAGTGTTGCAGTTGATTACTCTGTATAACTCAACATTGAACACCTGTGGCTGTATCATACACACGGCGCATTTTCTTTGTTTGCACCAGGTACACCTTTCAAAAGGTGCGCCCGGCGCAAACAAGGAAAATGCACTGTGTTAGGATGAATGCGCTGCACCCAGGGCAGTCGCGAACACGCACTTCCCTGGGGACAGCGCATTTATGTGAAAAATGGAGCGGCTGCTTTGAAGCTGCTCCGTGTTTTACAGTGCAGGCGGGAACCCGCCTGCAATTTGAAGGGGGATTAGAGATCCCCATGCAGGCAGGTGCAGTGGGGGACCATGGAACCACGTTTCCCCCTCCAGAGGGCTGCTGTCATGGGGCACACTGTCAGTGCGCCTCCTGGAAGCTTGTTTGCCTCTGCACCCCCATCTGTAATATGGTTAAGCCGCCGAGGCAAAGGGATTCCCTCATTTGCATGAGGCCCTGCCCCCACGCAAATGAAGGAACGCCCTCTGATGATATCGCTGGCGCTTTATGTGCACCAGCGCTTTCAGTATTCCAGAAGCCACAAGCGTCTGCAGCCCCTTCTGTAATACCAAAGCGCCCCGGGGGTACGCAAAGTGGGCGCGTTGCCCGTTGCGCCCCTGGAGCACTTCTGTAATACTACCCCTGGAGTTGGGTGGGTGTTTAGATTCTGAGCCAGGTGGGTAGCTGTCAGGGTCCCTGGGTAGACCTAGTTTTAAGGCGAGGGTTAGGCTGTTATTGGACACATGGAGTTCAGTGGGTGTTTAGCTTCCGGTCCAGGTGCAGATCTTGCAGTATCCTTGGGGTAGTTTTTGTTTCATCATTACCTTGAGGGTTAGGTTTAAGGTTACGGTTACGCTTAGCGTACAGTTGTTTACTCAGTATTGAACACTTCGAAATGGTTGGCTGTTTAGTTTCTGTTCCAGGTGCAGATCTCACAGTGTCCCTGGGGGAGGGTTAGTTTTATCATTAGATTTAGGCTCAGAGTTAGGGTTAGGTTAAGGTTAAGGTTAAGCTTAGAGTTAAGGTTGCTGACTCTGTATTGAACACCTGGAGGTGGGTGGGTGCTTATTTTCCTGTCAGGTGCAATGCTTGCAGTACTTTTGGAGTAGGGTTAGTTTTATGGTTAGGGATAGGTTTATGGTTAGGGTTACGCTTAGTGTTACATTTTTTTAAAAACATATTTTTATTGCCATTTATCATTAAAAACGATGCGGAAAACATAGCTGCAATAGTACATAAGTCGCCCAATACCTGGGTTCAAAGGTAACAAGTGCATAACTGCCTGCAGTGAATATCAAACATCTATTGCAACAGAATTGGAGCTATCCATCTTTGTAACTAAAGATATTACCTTGGGATCATTTGAACCCCATATAGTAGAGATGAAATCTAAGGTGTGTACGAACGTGTGATATCATCTGGTCTACGCGTGTCTGTATCATTAAGATGTGTTAGCCTCATTAAGTGAGAATATATGGGGGAGGGCTATAATAAAATTCCCAACCATGTGTACTTCGAAAGAACAGTGCAGGGTGCGCAAGTACGTGAAAGTCTAGGGGTAATTAGTGTGAGGTAGGCCAGCCCCTGTGTCTCATGTATGAATGTGGCCCCTAGATACCAATAAGAGTGCATGGGGTCCGAAGAGTAAGTAGATCGCAGAACTCACTATTATTTCCAATTACTATGTTGGATTTCTCAAAGGCGGTCTGTCTTGGGTCGCAGAGCAGCGATTCCTGATACCCCCAACTACCAAGCCCTAAATTTGTATTGGTGTCTCCTCTACCAACTGTACATCCTTCCGGTCATCCAAGGTCTCAGTCAACTCTCCTTCTGAGTGTTCAAAAGAACTTCCATCCACAACTCTGCTATTGGGCGGCGCCACAGTCGCTGGGATTCCTCCCTGAGCAAGGCTCTTCCCTCCGCTCCAGCCCACCGGGTCACATCACTTATCCAAGTCCCCGCTACAGGCCCGCTGCCCGATTTCTAGGCCATAGCTATCCGTCTTTCGGCCAGCACCAGAGTCAAGTCAATAAATATAGTTCCCACCTACTGTTTAGGAGGTCGTGGAAAAAGTCCCAGGAGACAAACCTCTACCGAGGTGTCAGGGGCGCATCCCAGTGTGGCCTCTAGGGCAGCCGTGACCGCCTCCTAGAAGGGACGCAATGCATTGTATTCCCACATCATGTGTATGAAGTCTGCATCCATGTGGTTGCAGCGCGTGCATTGACGCTTAGTGTTACATTTGTTGACTCTGCAATGAGCACCAGGAGATGGGTGGGTGTTTAGTTTCCCGTCTGGTGCACAGCTTGCAGTGTTCTTGGAATAGGGTTAGTTTCATAGTTAAGGTTAGGTTTATGGTTAAGGTTATGCTTAGCGTTACAGTTGCTGACTCGTTATTGAACACCTGGAGTTGGGTGGGTGTTACTATTTAGTTTCCGGTCAGGTGCAGAGCTCGCGATGTTCTTGGAGTAGGGTTCATTTTATGTTTAGGAATAGGTTTATGGTTAGGGTTACGCTTAGTGTTACAGTTGCTGACTCAGCCGTGAACACCTGAAGTTGGGTGGGTGGGTGTTTCGTTTCCAGGCTGATGGAGAGCTCGCAGTGTTCTTGGAGTAGGGTTATTTTTGTAGTTGAAGTTAGGTTTATGGTTAGGGTTATGCTTAGCGTTACAGTTGCTGACTCGTTATTAAACACCTGGAGTTGGGTGGGTGTTACTATTTAGTTTCCGGTCAGGTGCAGAGCTCGCGATGTTCTTGGAGTAGGGTTCATTTTATGTTTAGGAATAGGTTTATGGTTAGGGTTACGCTTAGTGTTACAGTTGCTGACTCAGCCGTGAACACCTGAAGTTGGGTGGGTGGGTGTTTAGTTTCCAGGCTGATGGAGAGCTCGCAGTGTTCTTGGAGTAGGGTTATTTTTGTAGTTGAAGTTAGGTTTATGGTTAGGGTCATGCTTATTGTTACAGTTCCTGACTCGGTCTAGAACACCTGGAGTTAGGTGGGTGTTACTGTTTAATTTCTGGTCAAGTGCAGAGGTTGCAGTGTTATTAGAGTAGGATTAGGTTTATGGTTAAGGTTTGCTTACTGTAACAGTTTTTAACTTGGTATTGAACGCCTGGAGTTGGGTGGATGTCTAGCTTCCAGTCAGTTGCAGATCTTGCAGTGTACCTGGAGTATGGTTAGTTTTTTTGATAATCAATTTTATTGGTTATTGAACAAGAAAAATACCAGCAATATTCAAATGCAGTATATAACAGCATTGTGAGGACACCTCTCTTCCACATCTCCGAAGGGAGGGTGACTCTGTTACATAGGATCATGGAGAACCCCACACGATATACATAGCTTAACACACGGCACACTCATTATATAGGCCCCAGCCATTTACCCCAAATCTTATGGTGTTTAGCCGGACATCCTCTGGCTTCAAACAGCGGCTTTTCTTGTGCTGCACACCAATCCACCCCCTACGCCACTTTGCCAGTCTCGGTGATGTTGGAGCGTTCCAGTTAGCAGCAATGTCACGTTTGGCCACCATTACGGCGGTAGTAAGGAATTGTTTATCTGCTCGAGAACCATCTAACCCATCTGTGGTTCCCAGGAGTGTGTGTCGGGGGCTATGCAGGACCTCCCAGCCCAGGATCTCTATGAGCTCCAGTTCTATGGAGCCCCAATATCTTGCTATAACCGGACAGGCCCACACCATGTGGAAGAAGTCTGCCTGATCTTGATCGCAGCGTGCGCATAATGCATTAGGTCTCATACCTGCACTGTGGAGGCGCTTGGGTGTTAGGTAGGCAGTGTGCAAATAGTAGATCTGAACCAGACGGAGCCTGGCTGAAGTAGTGACAGTTTTGGGGGCCATCAGCGCGTCTCTCCAGTCTTGATCTTCAAGTGGTCCTATCCATTGTTCCCATTGATTCCTTAACTGGTCTAGTGTGTTTGGAGTGTTGTTGGTGAGGGAGCGATAGATACGTGAGACACTTCCTTCCCCCAAGTCACCCGTCATGGTTTGCGCCTCAGGGGGACTGTACTCGGAGATCGATTCCCCTTGCGCTATGTGTGTTTGGAGGGCGTGACGGAGCTGCAAATATTATTAAAATTGCGAGGGGTGTAGGGAGTAGCAGGTTTGCAAGTCTTGGAAAGTGCGGATATGGTCGCTCGCCCACACGTCTCCGAGTTGGGAGATGCCGATGTGGTCCCATGCCCGGAATCCCTCCAATCCGCTGACTTCCCGAAGCCAAGTTCCCTGCCAAAGTGGGGTGTATTGGGTCAGTTTATTCTTCCAGTGGGTGTGGCGCAGGGAGGCACACCAAGCCAGGAGGACCGCCTGCGTCACAGTTGGTAAAGTTTTCGGGATAGAACTCCCATACATCACCGCCTGAATCCTGGGTAGACCCAGGCTACCTAGCTCCACTCTGAATGCTGGGTCCCACCAGCTACCATTGAACCAATCGTGAAGCGTAAGTAGGCGGGTTGCCAGATAATAGAGGTATAGGTCGGTCATGCCCATGCCCCCTCAAAGGGTGGAATCCGGCATCGGTACAGGGCTAGACGGGGTCGCCGCCCACCTCAGAGGAATTTGGTGATCAGGCTGTCAAGCTCTCTGAACCAGGTGCGCGGGAAGTGAAACGGAGTGTTCTGGATCATGTAGAGGAACCTGGGGAGTATCATCATTTTAAAAAGGGCAATTCTTCCCAGGGGATTGAGTGGTAACTTCCGCCATTTGTGGAGGTCGTCTCGGGTTTTCTTCACCAGCGGAGAGACATTGAGGGACCAGGCGAGATCAGGGAGTAAGGCCACCCAAATTCCCATACATTTGAAGGACTGCCTTCTAATAGGTATTGTGGATTGCCAGTCAAAGCAGTCCTTTGACAGCTGAAGGGGGACGAGCACAGATTTACTGGGGTTGAGCTTCAGGCCGGAGACCTGCCCAAAGAGGCGTATTGCCTCGTGGCAGTGGGGACTGGATTGGGTCAGTTCAGCTAGAAAAATCAAGACATCATCCGCATATAATGCAATTTTGTCTTCGTCAGAAATTGGCCATCTCCAGTCTTGAATGCGGTCGTCCGCACGTATAATGCTTGCTAGAGGCTCCATCGCCAGGGCGAACAGGAGGGGTGAGAGGGGACAACCCTGCCTCGTGCCCCTCCGAATGGAAAACACATCTGAGAGTGCCCCGTTGACTAGTACTCGTGCCTGTGGGCGGGAGTATAACACCTTAATTAGGTTACGTAAGTGTTGGCCCATGCCCATCTTGCTCAAAACATCCTCCAAATAACTCCAGTCTATCGAATCGCATGCCTTCTCAAAGTCTATGAGAAGCAGCACTAAATAGGTGTTCAGTAACTGGCGATGCGCAAGGGCTAAATGGAGACGTCTGAGGCAGTGTCTGGTTCCACGAGATGGCATAAATCCACATTGGTCGGGGTGGACCAGTTTGGAAAGATAAGGCTTCAGCCTATGGGCTAGGATCGAGGAGAATATTTTAACCTCCGTATTTATGAGGGAGATTGGGCGATAGTCGGCACAATTTGAGGAGGGAGGTTGTGTTTTGGGGATTACCACAAAGGTGGCGGCATCCGTTTCCGGTAGGAATGAGCCAGTGTCCACCGCTTCGGTGTATACATCTAGTAGAGTAGATGTGGAACCAGTGTCTCCCGATAGGCAGCATAGTACTCCTGTGGGAAACGGTCGGGGCCCGGGGTTTTACCTGACGCGGAGCGGGAAATAGCGTCGTGGATTTCTCCTCGGGTGATAGGAAGATCAAGGTCTTTCGCCTCAGCTTGGTTGAGATAGGGGAGGCAGAGGTGTTTTTGGCCGAGTAAATCTGAGAGAGAGAGTTCAGGGCGTTGCATGGAATAGAGTTCAGAGTAATAAGTGGCGAAGGTCTGGGCTATCTTCGAGGGTATGCGATGAGTGGTACCCTCCAGGTCTGTGATTTCTGGGATGATACGATTGGCCAATGGATATCCCGCTAAGCGATGTAGAAGTTTCCCATTCTTATCCCCCATCCATATACCCTGGCAATAGAGGATCGCCACAGTAGTTTAGTGGCCTCCATGGATGCTTGTTTGATTTCTTCCCGTATGTGCATTAGTTGCCTCTCCTGTGCATCGTCTGGCCGTTGGGCCGTCTGGCTTTCAAGGAGAGTTGCTTGGGCCTCTAAGAGAGTGATTCGAGAGTCCTGAGCTAGACGTTTGAGTTTGAGTTGACCCTTGGCGAAGCCATGGATAGTGGCTTTACCTGCCTCCCATAAGGCACCTGGGGAGGGGACTGAGTCGCGGTTAGTAAGTGAGTATTGTTGAAGCTCTGTACCTATGGCTTTCTTAAGGTCTTTGTCTTGGAGGAACCACGCATTCATCCTCCACATCGGGCGAAGTATATCAGGGGGGTCTCCCACTCTCAGGAACACAGGCGAGTGGTCAGAAATGCCTCTATGGAGGATGGTAATGTGTCCGATTTTCGGGAAGTCTAGTGCAGGCATGAAGATATAGTCAATCCGTAGACAACAGGATGTGGGAGCACACCGCTGACCTCTCAGGCAAGGTTCGCCCCTGGCATTCTGGTAAATGCAGTTTCTTGTAGCTCGCTCCGATATTTTCGAGTGTTTCGCCAAGGTTGGCGCAGATAGTGCTGATCTCTAGACACGTGTTTCTGGTTTATTAACCGTCATCAGTAGAGAATACAGTCTTGTATTTTGGGGTTTGCTGAGTAGGCTGTCAAACATTATATCAGGTCCGGTACCTCTCACTGGCGCGCAGTTAATAACGGTTAATAAACGGTTAATAAACCAGAAACATGTGTCTAGAGATCAGCACTATCTGCGCCAACCTTGGCGAAACACTCGAAAATATCGGAGCGAGCTACAAGAGACTGCATTTACCAGAATGCCAGGAGCGAACCTTGTCTGAGAGGTCACCGGTGTGCTCCCACATCCTGTTGTCTATATAGTCAATCCGTGCCTGCGTGTGGTGCGCAGCGGACGTGTGGGCATATTGTGTAGTCTGAGGATGCCAGATTCGCCATGCATCGCAGATAGCGAGGGTGCTCGCCTAATTGGTGAGAAGACGCGCCTGAGCGGATCTTGTGGCGGAGACACAGCCCATGGTGTCAAGGCCCGGGTGCATACCTGCATTAAAATCACCCCCCACTATCGTCATCCCTGGGGGTAGCGAGGCGATGAGGTCTGTGGTGCGCTGTAAGGTTGAGAT
Organism: Calotriton arnoldi; assembly: GCA_963921515.1. Classification (NCBI taxonomy): domain Eukaryota; kingdom Metazoa; phylum Chordata; class Amphibia; order Caudata; family Salamandridae; genus Calotriton; species Calotriton arnoldi. Next base: position 2,073,491 of record CAWUFW010002017.1, on the reverse strand, counting down.
AAGTAGTGATGGAGGTGAGTATACGGAGAGCAAGTTGAGGGTATCCCCCCTATAGACCCTTGAAGGGCTATGTAGCACCCCTGGGGGTCGTCAGTGGCCGCTGTGAGCGTAAATGGAAGGCTGCATCGCATGAGGATTGCCACGCCCCGTGAACCCCTAGTGAACCCCGAGTGCCACGCTCTGTCATAGCCATAGTGCGCAAGGAAAGGGCAGTTATTGCCCATGAGATGTGTTTCTTGGAGCAATATTACGTCCGCTGCTTGGCGTTGGGCATATCGTAGGACTGTGGTTCGTTTAACCCTATCCAGGAGTCCATTGACATTCCATGATAGTATGTGAGGTGAAACTCCACTGTTATAAGTGGTCTTCATGGCGGGTAAGGGGTCAGGTGGGGCCTGAAAAGCAGGCGCCGGGTGTATAGCCGTCTACACTGTGTGTAGGTCTTAGAAGCTTGGGTCTCATTCTAGGTCGCTGGCAGTGTCTGGGATCGTTCTGGTGTTGAATGGAATCGCTGGTGTGGTGAACACAATACAACAAGTGAAACTCGGAACAACGGTCCCCCCTTCCAACCCTATCCCCCTGCCCCACCCTATACTTCGAGAACGGAAGCATCTGTCGTCCCAAACAAGCAAAAAAAGAGAAAGAACCAAACTAAAACGCTTGGGTGCGGGTTTGCGTGGAGAGGACCCCTCCTTACATAAGAATTGTGTTGCTGCAATGGGAAAAAAGGTGTTTCATTACGATAGCAGTCATCTTTCAGACAATGTTCAATCAATACGTCTCTAAGAAGCTCGTCGGAAGCTCGGGTGATCATTTTAGAAGTGTCGGACTTCGAGACAAGTCAGAGTCCGCGGAAATCAGGTGTGAGGCCTCGGGGGAGACATCTCCGGGGTCTGAGCCGGCCACAGCATTGGATCTTCTTGGGGATCGGGAGCTGTTCGGTGGTGCACGGTCCTTAGGATACACTCTGGGGCTGACAGGTGAGTCCGATCTTGCTCGGCGTATTTCTCGCCCCTTCTGGGAGCGCGTGTGTCTTCCATTCAACTTGAATGATGTCGCTTGGGTGTCTCTGTTCCGGCCCCCGGCGGAGGGAGGCGGCGTGCGCGCCCTCAGTGGTCGCTCTTCAGTCAACCAAGTCCAAGCCACCTCCGGAGAGTCGAAGAAGATGGATTTATTTTGAAACACCACCCGGAGGCGAGCCGGGAAGAGCAGTCGATATTGAAGGATCAAGGCACGCAACTTTTGTTTCACGTCGACGAATGATCATCTTTGTGTTTGAACCTCCCGAATGTAATCTGGGAAAATCATTATTGGCTGTCCTTGATATAGTAGGGATTTTTGGGTGCGCGCCTCAGTCAGGATAAGGTCTCTATCTTTGAAGTTAAGGATGCTTGCAATAATGGGTCAGTGTGGCGCTCCAGGTGGGGGTCTCGGGGCTAGAGAGCGGTGAGCGCGCTCGACCGCAAACCAAGCGGATAAGGAGTAGTATGTTTAGTTTTATGGTTAGCTTTATGGTTAAGGTTCGCTTACTGTTTCAGTTATTGACTTGGTATTGAACACCTGGAGTTGGGTGAGTGTGTAGTTTCCAGTCAGGTGCAGAGCTCGCACTGTTCTTAGAGCAGGGTTAGGTTTATGGGTAAAGTTTTCTTACTGTTACAGTTTTTAACTTGGTATTGAACACCTGGAGTTGGGTGGGTGTTCAGTTTCCAGTCAGGTGAAGAGCTCGCAGTGTACTCAGAGTAGTGGTAGTTTTATGGTTATGGTTAGGTTTATGGTTAAGGTTCGCTTACTGGTGCAGTTGCTGCCTCAGTATTGAACGCCTGGAGTTGGGTAAATGTTTAGTTGCCGATCAGGTGTAGCATTTGCAGTGTACTCGGAAGAGGGTAGTTTTATGGTTAGGGTTAGGTTCATGGTTATAGTTCTCTTCCTGGTGCAGTTGTTGACTCTGTATTGAACACCTGGAGTCGGGTGGCTGTTTAGTGTCCGGTCAGGTGTAGAGCTCGCAGTGTACATGGAGTAGGGTTAGTTTTATAGTTAGCGTTAGGTTTATGGTTACGGTTCACTTACTGGTGCAGTTGCTGACTCGGTATTGAACACCTGGAGTTGAGTGGGTGTTTAGTTTCCTGTCTGGTGTAGAGAGCTTGCAGTGTACTTGGAGTAGGGGTAGTTTTATAGTTAGGGTTAGGTTTATGGTTGCAGTTGCTGCCTCGGTATTGAACACCTGGATTTGGGTGGGTGTTTAGTTTCCGGTCAGGTGTAGCACTTGCAGTGTACTCGGAGAGGGGTAGTTTTATGGTTAGGGTTAGGTTCATGGTTATGGTTTGCCTACTGGTGCAGTTGCTGACTCGGTATTGACACCTGAAGTTGGGGGGGTGTTTAGTGTCTGGTCAGGTGCAGTACTTGCAGTGTACTCAGAGGGAGGTAGTTTTATGGTTAGGGTTAGGTTCATGGTTATGGTTTGCTTACTGGTGCAGTTGCTGACTCTGTATTGACACCTGAAGTTGGGGGGGTGTTTAGTTTCCGGTAAGGTGTAGCACTTGCAGTGTACTCGGAAGGAGATAGTTTTATGGTTAGGGTTAGGTTCATGGTTATGGTTTGCTTACTGGTGCAGTTGCTGACTCGGTATTGAAGCCTGAAGTTGGGGGGGGGTGTCTAGTTTCCGGTGAGGTGTAGCACTTGCAGTGTACTCGGAGGGGGGTAGTTTTATGGTTAGGGTTAGGTTCATGGTTATGGTTCGCTTACTGTTATAGTGTTTGACTTGGTATTGAACACCTGGAGTTGGGTGGGTGTTTAGTTTCCGGTCAGTGTAGCCCTTGCAGTGTACTCGGAGAGGGGTAGTTTTATGGTTAGGGTTAGGTTCATGGTTATGTTTTGCCTACTGGTGCAGTTGCTGACTTTGTATTGACACCTGAAGTTGGGGGGGTGTTTAGTTTCCGGTCAGGTGTAGCACTTGCAGTGTACTCGGAGGGAGGTAGTTTTATGGTTAGGGTTAGGTTTATGGTTAAGATTTGCTTACTGGTGCAGTTGCTTCCTAGGTATTGACACCTGGAGTCGGGTGGCTGTTTAGTTTCCTGCCTGGTGTAGAGCTTGCAGTGTACTTGGAGTAGGGGTAGTATTATAGTTAGGGTTAGGTTTATGGTTGCGGTTCGCTTACTGGTGCAGATGCTGACTCAGTATTGACACCTGGAGATGGGTGGCTGGTTAGTTTCCATTCCAAGTGCAGAGCTAGCAGGCTAGCAGGGTACTTAGAGTAGGGGTAGTTTCATGGTTAGGGTTAGGTTTATGGTCAAGATTTGTTTACTGGTGCAGTTATTGACTCAGTATTGACACCTGGAGTTGGGTGGCTGTTTAGTTTCCAGTCAGTTGTAGATCTTGTAGTGTACCTGGAGTATGGTTAGTTTTATTGTTACGTTTATGGTTACGGTACGCTTACTGGTGCAGTTGCTGACTCGGTATTGAACATCTAGTGTTGGTGGGTGTTTAGTTTCCGGTCAGGTGTAGAGCTAGCAGTGTACTCTGAGTTGGGGTAGTTTTATGGTTAAGGTTATGTTTATGGTTAAGGTTCACTTGCTGTGCAGTTGCTGACTTGGTATTGAACCCCTGGAATTGGGTGGCTGTTTAGTTTCCGGTCAGGTGTATGGCTTGCAGTTTACTTGGAGTAGGGGTAGGTTATGGTTACGGTTCGCTTACTGGTGCAGTTGCTGCCTCTGCATTGGACACCGGGAGTTGGGTGGCTGTTTAGTTTCCTGTCTGGTGTAGAGCTTGCAGTGTACTCGGAGTAGGGGTAGTTTTATGGCTAGGGCTAGGTGCATGGTTATGGTTTGCTTACTGGTGCAGTTGCTGACTCGGTATTGAACACCTGGAGTTGGGTGGGTGTTTAGTTTCCGGCCAGTGGTAGATCTTGCAGTGTACTCAGAGTAGGGGTGGTTTTATGGCTAGGGTTAGGTTCATGGTTATGGTTCGCCTACAGGTGCAGTTGCTGGCTCAGTATTGACACCTGGAGTTAGGTGGCTGTTTAGCTTCCGGTCAGTTGTAGATCTTGTAGTGTACCTGGAGTATGGTTAGTTTTATGGTTAGGTTTATGGTTACGGTTCGCTTACTGGTGCAGTTGCTGACTCTGTATTGACACCTGGAGTCGGCGGCTGTTTAGTTTCCGGTCAGGTGTAGAGCTTGCAGTGCACTCGGATAAGTGGGAGTGTTATGGTTAGGTTTATCGTTAAGGATCTGTTACTTGTGCAGTAGCTGCCTCGGCATTGAACACCTGGAGATGGGTGATTAAGTTTCCACTCCAAGTGCAGAACTCGTTGTGTACTTGGAGTAGTGGTAGTTTTATGGTTAGGGTTATGTTTATGGCTGAGGTTCGCCTACTGGTGCAGTTGCTGCCTCGGTATTGAACACCTGAAGATGGGTGGCTGTGTAGTTTCCGGTCAGGTGTTGCACTTGCAGTGTACTCGGAGTAGGGTTAGGTTTATGGTGACGGTTCACTTACTGGTGCAGTTGCTGACTTTGTATTGACACCTGAAGTTGGGGGGGTGTTTAGTTTCCGGTCAGGTGTAGCACTTGCAGTGTACTCGGAGGGAGGTAGTTTTATGGTTAGGGTTAGGTTCATGGTTATGGTTTGCTTACTGGTGCAGTTGCTGACTCAGTATTGACACCTGAAGTTGGGGGGTGCTTAGTTTCCGGTCAGGTGTAACACTTGCAGTGTACTCGGAGGGAGGTAGTTTTATGGTTAGGTTCATGGTTATGGTTTGCTTACTGGTGCAGTTGCTGACTCGGTATTGACACCTGGAGTTGGGTGGCTGTTTAGTGTCCGGTCAGGTGTAGATCTCGCAGTGTACTAGGAGTAGGGGTAGTTTTATGGTTAGGATTAGTTTTATGGTTACCGTTCTCTTACTGGTGCAGCTGCTGCCTCGGCACTGAACACCTGGAGTTGGGTGGGTGTTTAGTTTCCAGTCAGTTGTAGATCTTGCAGTGTACCTGGAGTATGGTTAGTTTTATGGTTAAGCTACACTTACTGGTGCAGTTGCTGACTCAGTATTGAACACCTGGAGTTGGGTGGGTGTTTAGTTTTGGTCAGGTGTAAAGCTTGGGAATACTCGGAGTAGGGGTAGTTTTATGGCTAGGGTTAGGTTTATGGTTAAGATTTGCTTACTGGTGCAGTTGCTTCCTCGGTATTGACACCTGGAGTCGGGTGGCTGTTTAGTTTCCTGCCTGGTGTAGAGCTTGCAGTGTACTTGGAGTAGGGGTAGTATTATAGTTAGGGTTAGGTTTATGGTTACAGTTCGCTTACTGGCGCAGTTGCTGACTCGGTATTGACACCTGGAGATGGGTGGCTGGTTAGTTTCCATTCCAGGTGCAGAGCTACCAGGCTAGCAGTGTACTTAGAGTAGGGGTAGTTTCATGGTTAGGGTTAGGTTTATGGTCAAGATTCGTTTACTGGTGCAGTTACTGACTCGGTATTGACACCTGGAGTTGGGTGGCTGTTTAGTTTCCAGTCAGTTGTAGATCTTGTAGTGTACCTGGAGTATGGTTAGTTTTATGGTTACGTTTATGGTTACGGTTCACTTACTGGTGCAGTTGCTGACTCGGTTTTGAACATCTAGTGTTGGTGGGTGTTTAGTTTCCGGTCAGGTGTAGAGCTAGCAGTGTACTCTGAGTTGGGGTAGTTTTATGGTTAAGGTTATGTTTATGGTTCACTTGCTGGTGCAGTTGCTGACTTGGTATTGAACCCCTGGAATTGGGTGGCTGTTTAGTTTCCGGTCAGGTGTATGGCTTGCAGTTTACTTGGAGTAGGGGTAGGTTATGGTTACGGTTCGCTTACTGGTGCAGTTGCCGCCTCTGTATTGGACACCGGGAGTTGGGTGGCTGTTTAGTTTCCTGCCTGGTGTAGAGCTTGCAATGTACTCGGAGTAGGGGTAGTTTTATGGCTAGGGCTAGGTGCATGGTTATGGTTCACTTACTGGTGCAGTTGCTGACTCGGTATTGAACACCTGGAGTTGGGTGGGTGTTTAGTTTCCGGCCAGTGGTAGATCTTGCAGTGTACTCGGAAGGAGGTAGTTTTATGGTTAGGGTTAGGTTCATGGTTATCGTTTACTTACTGGTGCAGTTGCTGACTCGGTATTGAAGCCTGAAGTTGGGGGGGGGGTCTAGTTTCCGGTGAGGTGTAGCACTTGCAGTGTACTCGGAGGGGGTAGTTTTATGGTTAGGGTTAGGTTCATGGTTATGGTTCGCTTACTGTTATAGTGTTTGACTTGGTATTGAACACCTGGAGTTGGGTGGGTGTTTAGTTTCCGGTCAGTGTAGCCCTTGCAGTGTACTCGGAGAGGGGTAGTTTTATGGTTAGGGTTAGGTTCATGGTTATGTTTTGCCTACTGGTGCAGTTGCTGACTTTGTATTGACACCTGAAGTTGGGGGGGTGTTTAGTTTCCGGTCAGGTGTAGCACTTGCAGTGTACCGGAGGGAGGTAGTTTTATGGTTAGGGTTAGGTTCATGGTTATGGTTTGCTTACTGGTGCAGTTGCTGACTCAGTATTGACACCTGAAGTTGGGGGGGTGCTTAGTTTCCGGTCAGGTGTAACACTTGCAGTGTACTCGGAGGGAGGGTAGTTTTATGGTTAGGTTCATGGTTATGGTTTGCTTACTGGTGCAGTTGCTGACTTGGTATTGACACCTGGAGTTGGGTGAGTGTTTAGTTTCTGGTCCAATGTATGGCCTGCAGTGTACTTGGAAGAGGGTGAGTTTTATGGTTAGGTTCATGGTTACGGTTCGCTTACTGGTGCAGTTGCTGACTCGGTATTGACACCTGGAGTTGGGTGGCTGTTTAGTGTCCGGTCAGGTGTAGAGCTTGCAGTGTACCTGGAGTATGGTTAGTTTTATGGTTAAGGTACACTTACTGGTGCAGTTGCTGACTCAGTATTGAACACCTGGAGTTGGGTGGGTGTTTAGTTTTGGTCAGGTGTAAAGCTTGGGTATACTCGGAGTAGGGGTGGTTTTATGGCTAGGGTTAGGTTCATGGTTATGGTTCGCCTACAGGTGCAGTTGCTGGCTCAGTATTGACACCTGGAGTTAGGTGGCTGTGTAGTTTCCGGTCAGTTGTAGATCTTGTAGTGTACCTGGGGTATGGTTAGTTTTATGGTTAGGTTTATGGTTACGGTTCGCTTACTGGTGCAGCTGCTGACTCGGTATTGACTCCTGGAGTCGGCGGCTGTTTAGTTTCCGGTCAGGTGTAGAGCTTGCAGTGCACTCGGATAAGTGGGAGTGTTATGGTTAGGTTTATCGTTAAGGATCTGTTACTTGTGCAGTAGCTGCCTCGGCATTGAACACCTGGAGATGGGTGATTAAGTTTCCGCTCCAAGTGCAGAGCTCGTTGTGTACTTGGAGTAGTGGTAGTTTTATGGTTAGGGTTATGTTTATGGCTGAGGTTCGCCTACTGGTGCAGTTGCTGCCTCGGTATTGAACACCTGGAGATGGGTGGCTGTATAGTTTCCGGTCAGGTGTAGACTTGCAGTGTACTCGGAGTAGGGTTAGGTTTATGGTTACGGTTCACTTACTGGTGCAGTTGCTGACTTTGTGTTGACACCTGAAGTTGGGGGGGTGTTTAGTTTCCGGTCAGGTGTAGCACTTGCAGTGTACTCGGAGGGAGGTAGTTTTATGGTTAGGGTTAGGTTTATGGTTAAGATTTGCTTACTGGTGCAGTTGCTTCCTAGGTATTGACACCTGGAGTCGGGTGGCTGTTTAGTTTCCTGCCTGGTGTAGAGCTTGCAGTGTACTTGGAGTAGGGGTAGTATTATAGTTAGGGTTAGGTTTATGGTTGCGGTTCGCTTACTGGTGCAGATGCTGACTCAGTATTGACACCTGGAGATGGGTGGCTGGTTAGTTTCCATTCCAAGTGCAGAGCTAGCAGGCTAGCAGGGTACTTAGAGTAGGGGTAGTTTCATGGTTAGGGTTAGGTTTATGGTCAAGATTTGTTTACTGGTGCAGTTACTGACTCGGTATTGACACCTGGAGTTGGGTGGCTGTTTAGTTTCCAGTCAGTTGTAGATCTTGTAGTGTACCTGGAGTATGGTTAGTTTTATGGTTACGTTTATGGTTACGGTTCACTTACTGGTGCAGTTGCTGACTCGGTTTTGAACATCTAGTGTTGGTGGGTGTTTAGTTTCCGGTCAGGTGTAGAGCTAGCAGTGTACTCTGAGTTGGGGTAGTTTTATGGTTAAGGTTATGTTTATGGTTCACTTGCTGGTGCAGTTGCTGACTTGGTATTGAACCCCTGGAATTGGGTGGCTGTTTAGTTTCCGGTCAGGTGTATGGCTTGCAGTTTACTTGGAGTAGGGGTAGGTTATGGTTACGGTTCGCTTACTGGTGCAGTTGCTGCCTCTGTATTGGACACCGGGAGTTGGGTGGCTGTTTAGTTTCCTGTCTGGTGTAGAGCTTGCAGTGTACTCGGAGTAGGGGTAGTTTTATGGCTAGGGCTAGGTGCATGGTTATGGTTCACTTACTGGTGCAGTTGCTGACTCGGTATTGAACACCTGGAGTTGGGTGGGTGTTTAATTTCTGGCCAGTGGTAGATCTTGCAGTGTACTCGGAAGGAGGTAGTTTTATGGTTAGGGTTAGGTTCATGGTTATGGTTTGCTTACTGGTGCAGTTGCTGACTCGGTATTGAAGCCTGAAGTTGGGGGGGGGGTGTCTAGTTTCCGGTGAGGTGTAGCACTTGCAGTGTACTCGGAGGGGGGTAGTTTTATGTTTAGGGTTAGGTTCATGGTTATGGTTCGCTTACTGTTATAGTGTTTGACTTGGTATTGAACACCTGGAGTTGGGTGGGTGTTTAGTTTCCGGTCAGTGTAGCCCTTGCAGTGTACTCGGAGAGGGGTAGTTTTATGGTTAGGGTTAGGTTCATGGTTATGTTTTGCCTACTGGTGCAGTTGGTTACTTTGTATTGACACCTGAAGTTGGGGGGGTGTTTAGTTTCCGGTCAGGTGTAGCACTTGCAGTGTACTCGGAGGGAGGTAGTTTTATGGTTAGGGTTAGGTTCATGGTTATGGTTTGCTTACTGGTGCAGTTGCTGACTCAGTATTGACACCTGAAGTTGGGGGGGTGCTTAGTTTCCGGTCAGGTGTAACACTTGCAGTGTACTCGGAGGGAGGTAGTTTTATGGTTAGGTTCATGGTTATGGTTTGCTTACTGGTGCAGTTGCTGACTTGGTATTGACACCTGGAGTTGGGTGAGTGTTTAGTTTCTGGTCCAATGTATGGCCTGCAGTGTACTTGGAGGAGGGTGAGTTTTATGGTTAGGTTCATGGTTACGGTTCGCTTACTGGTGCAGTTGCTGACTCGGTATTGACACCTGGAGTTGGGTGGCTGTTTAGTGTCCGGTCAGGTGAGGAGCTCACAGTGTACTAGGAGTAGGGGTAGTTTTATGGTTAGGATTAGTTTTATGGTTACAGTTCTCTTACTGGTGCAGCTGCTGCCTCGGCATTGAACACCTGGAGTTGGGTGGGTGTTTAGTTTCCAGTCAGTTGTAGATCTTGCAGTGTACCTGGAGTATGGTTAGTTTTATGGTTAAGGTACACTTACTGGTGCAGTTGCTGACTCAGTATTGAACACCTGGAGTTGGGTGGGTGTTTAGTTTTGGTCAGGTGTAAAGCTTGGGTATACTCGGAGTAGGGGTGGTTTTATGGCTAGGGTTAGGTTCATGGTTATGGTTCGCCTACAGGTGCAGTTGCTGGCTCAGTATTGACACCTGGAGTTAGGTGGCTGTGTAGTTTCCGGTCAGTTGTAGATCTTGTAGTGTACCTGGGGTATGGTTAGTTTTATGGTTAGGTTTATGGTTACGGTTCGCTTACTGGTGCAGCTGCTGACTCGGTATTGACACCTGGAGTCGGCGGCTGTTTTGTTTCCGGTCAGGTGTAGAGCTTGCAGTGCACTCGGATAAGTGGGAGTGTTATGGTTAGGTTTATCGTTAAGGATCTGTTACTTGTGCAGTAGCTGCCTCGGCATTGAACACCTGGAGATGGGTGATTAAGTTTCCGCTCCAAGTGCAGAGCTCGTTGTGTACTTGGAGTAGTGGTAGTTTTATGGTTAGGGTTATGTTTATGGCTGAGGTTCGCCTACTGGTGCAGTTGCTGCCTCGGTATTGAACACCTGGAGATGGGTGGCTGTGTAGTTTCCGGTCAGGTGTAGACTTGCAGTGTACTCGGAGTAGGGTTAGGTTTATGGTTACGGTTCACTTACTGGTGCAGTTGCTGACTTTGTGTTGACACCTGAAGTTGGGGGGGGTGTTTAGTTTCCGGTCAGGTGTAGCACTTGCAGTGTACTCGGAGGGAGGTAGTTTTATGGTTAGGGTTAGGTTTATGGTTAAGATTTGCTTACTGGTGCAGTTGCTTCCTAGGTATTGACACCTGGAGTCGGGTGGCTGTTTAGTTTCCTGCCTGGTGTAGAGCTTGCAGTGTACTTGGAGTAGGGGTAGTATTATAGTTAGGGTTAGGTTTATGGTTGCGGTTCGCTTACTGGTGCAGATGCTGACTCAGTATTGACACCTGGAGATGGGTGGCTGGTTAGTTTCCATTCCAAGTGCAGAGCTAGCAGGCTAGCAGGGTACTTAGAGTAGGGGTAGTTTCATGGTTAGGGTTAGGTTTATGGTCAAGATTCGTTTACTGGTGCAGTTATTGACTCAGTATTGACACCTGGAGTTGGGTGGCTGTTTAGTTTCCAGTCAGTTGTAGATCTTGTAGTGTACCTGGAGTATGGTTAGTTTTATTGTTACGTTTATGGTTACGGTTCGCTTACTGGTGCAGTTGCTGACTCGGTATTGAACATCTAGTGTTGGTGGGTGTTTAGTTTCCGGTCAGGTGTAGAGCTAGCAGTGTACTCTGAGTTGGGGTAGTTTTATGGTTAAGGTTATGTTTATGGTTAAGGTTCACTTGCTGGTGCAGTTGCTGACTTGGTATTGAACCCCTGGAATTGGGTGGCTGTTTAGTTTCCGGTCAGGTGTATGGCTTGCAGTTTACTTGGAGTAGGGGTAGGTTATGGTTACGGTTCGCTTACTGGTGCAGTTGCTGCCTCTGCATTGGACACCGGGAGTTGGGTGGCTGTTTAGTTTCCTGTCTGGTGTAGAGCTTGCAGTGTACTCGGAGTAGGGGTAGTTTTATGGCTAGGGCTAGGTGCATGGTTATGGTTTGCTTACTGGTGCAGTTGCTGACTCGGTATTGAACACCTGGAGTTGGGTGGGTGTTTAGTTTCCGGCCAGTGGTAGATCTTGCAGTGTACTCAGAGTAGGGGTGGTTTTATGGCTAGGGTTAGGTTCATGGTTATGGTTCGCCTACAGGTGCAGTTGCTGGCTCAGTATTGACACCTGGAGTTAGGTGGCTGTTTAGCTTCCGGTCAGTTGTAGATCTTGTAGTGTACCTGGAGTATGGTTAGTTTTATGGTTAGGTTTATGGTTACGGTTCGCTTACTGGTGCAGTTGCTGACTCTGTATTGACACCTGGAGTCGGCGGCTGTTTAGTTTCCGGTCAGGTGTAGAGCTTGCAGTGCACTCGGATAAGTGGGAGTGTTATGGTTAGGTTTATCGTTAAGGATCTGTTACTTGTGCAGTAGCTGCCTCGGCATTGAACACCTGGAGATGGGTGATTAGTTTCCACTCCAAGTGCAGAACTCGTTGTGTACTTGGAGTAGTGGTAGTTTTATGGTTAGGGTTATGTTTATGGCTGAGGTTCGCCTACTGGTGCAGTTGCTGCCTCGGTACTGAACACCTGAAGATGGGTGGCTGTGTAGTTTCCGGTCAGGTGTTACACTTGCAGTGTACTCGGAGTAGGGTTAGGTTTATGGTGACGGTTCACTTACTGGTGCAGTTGCTGACTTTGTATTGACACCTGAAGTTGGGGGGGTGTTTAGTTTCCGGTCAGGTGTAGCACTTGCAGTGTACTCGGAGGGAGGTAGTTTTATGGTTAGGGTTAGGTTCATGGTTATGGTTTGCTTACTGGTGCAGTTGCTGACTCAGTATTGACACCTAGAGTTGGGGGGGTGCTTAGTTTCCGGTCAGGTGTAACACTTGCAGTATACTCGGAGGGAGGTAGTTTTATGGTTAGGTTCATGGTTATGGTTTGCTTACTGGTGCAGTTGCTGACTCGGTATTGACACCTGGAGTTGGGTGGCTGTTTAGTGTCCGGTCAGGTGTAGATCTCGCAGTGTACTAGGAGTAGGGGTAGTTTTATGGTTAGGATTAGTTTTATGGTTACCGTTCTCTTACTGGTGCAGCTGCTGCCTCGGCACTGAACACCTGGAGTTGGGTGGGTGTTTAGTTTCCAGTCAGTTGTAGATCTTGCAGTGTACCTGGAGTATGGTTAGTTTTATGGTTAAGCTACACTTACTGGTGCAGTTGCTGACTCAGTATTGAACACCTGGAGTTGGGTGGGTGTTTAGTTTTGGTCAGGTGTAAAGCTTGGGAATACTCGGAGTAGGGGTAGTTTTATGGCTAGGGTTAGGTTTATGGTTAAGATTTGCTTACTGGTGCAGTTGCTTCCTCGGTATTGACACCCGGAGTCGGGTGGCTGTTTAGTTTCCTGCCTGGTGTAGAGCTTGCAGTGTACTTGGAGTAGGGGTAGTATTATAGTTAGGGTTAGGTTTATGGTTACAGTTCGCTTACTGGCGCAGTTGCTGACTCGGTATTGACACCTGGAGATGGGTGGCTGGTTAGTTTCCTTTCCAGGTGCAGAGCTAGCAGGCTAGCAGTGTACTTAGAGTAGGGGTAGTTTCATGGTTAGGGTTAGGTTTATGGTCAAGATTCGTTTACTGGTGCAGTTACTGACTCGGTATTGACACCTGGAGTTGGGTGGCTGTTTAGTTTCCAGTCAGTTGTAGATCTTGTAGTGTACCTGGAGTATGGTTAGTTTTATGGTTACGTTTATGGTTACGGTTCACTTACTGGTGCAGTTGCTGACTCGGTTTTGAACATCTAGTGTTGGTGGGTGTTTAGTTTCCGGTCAGGTGTAGAGCTAGCAGTGTACTCTGAGTTGGGGTAGTTTTATGGTTAAGGTTATGTTTATGGTTCACTTGCTGGTGCAGTTGCTGACTTGGTATTGAACCCCTGGAATTGGGTGGCTGTTTAGTTTCCGGTCAGGTGTATGGCTTGCAGTTTACTTGGAGTAGGGGTAGGTTATGGTTACGGTTCGCTTACTGGTGCAGTTGCTGCCTCTGTATTGGACACCGGGAGTTGGGGGGCTGTTTAGTTTCCTGTCTGGTGTAGAGCTTGCAGTGTACTCGGAGTAGGGGTAGTTTTAGGGCTAGGTGCATGGTTATGGTTCACTTACTGGTGCAGTTGCTGACTCGGTATTGAAGCCTGAAGTTGGGGGGGGGTGTCTAGTTTCCGGTGAGGTGTAGCACTTGCAGTGTACTCGGAGGGGGGTAGTTTTATGGTTAGGGTTAGGTTCATGGTTCTGTTTTGCCTACTGGTGCAGTTGCTGACTTTGTATTGACACCTGAAGTTGGGGGGGTGTTTAGTTTCCGGTCAGGTGTAGCACTTGCAGTGTACTCGGAGGGAGGTAGTTTTATGGTTAGGGTTAGGTTCATGGTTATGGTTTGCTTACTGGTGCAGTTGCTGACTCAATATTGACACCTGAAGTTGGGGGGTGCTTAGTTTCCGGTCAGGTGTAACACTTGCAGTGTACTCGGAGGGAGGTAGTTTTATGGTTAGGTTCATGGTTATGGTTTGCTTACTGGTGCAGTTGCTGACTTGGTATTGACACCTGGAGTTGGGTGAGTGTTTAGTTTCTGGTCCAATGTATGGCCTGCAGTGTACTTGGAGGAGGGTGCGTTTTATGGTTAGGTTCATGGTTACGGTTCGCTTACTGGTGCAGTTGCTGACTCGGTATTGACACCTGGAGTTGGGTGGCTGTTTAGTGTCCGGTCAGGTGTAGAGCTCACAGTGTACTAGGAGTAGGGGTAGTTTTATGGTTAGGATTAGTTTTATGGTTACAGTTCTCTTACTGGTGCAGCTGCTGCCTCGGCATTGAACACCTGGAGTTGGGTGGGTGTTTAGTTTCCAGTCAGTTGTAGATCTTGCAGTGTACCTGGAGTATGGTTAGTTTTATGGTTAAGGTACACTTACTGGTGCAGTTGCTGACTCAGTATTGAACACCTGGAGTTGGGTGGGTGTTTAGTTTTGGTCAGGTGTAAAGCTTGGGTATACTCGGAGTAGGGGTGGTTTTATGGCTAGGGTTAGGTTCATGGTTATGGTTCGCCTACAGGTGCAGTTGCTGGCTCAGTATTGACACCTGGAGTTAGGTGGCTGTGTAGTTTCCGGTCAGTTGTAGATCTTGTAGTGTACCTGGGGTATGGTTAGTTTTATGGTTAGGTTTATGGTTACGGTTCGCTTACTGGTGCAGCTGCTGACTCGGTATTGACACCTGGAGTCGGCGGCTGTTTAGTTTCCGGTCAGGTGTAGAGCTTGCAGTGCACTCGGATAAGTGGGAGTGTTATGGTTAGGTTTATCGTTAAGGATCTGTTACTTGTGCAGTAGCTGCCTCGGCATTGAACACCTGGAGATGGGTGATTAAGTTTCCGCTCCAAGTGCAGAGCTCGTTGTGTACTTGGAGTAGTGGTAGTTTTATGGTTAGGGTTATGTTTATGGCTGAGGTTCGCCTACTGGTGCAGTTGCTGCCTCGGTATTGAACACCTGGAGATGGGTGGCTGTGTAGTTTCCGGTCAGGTGCAGACTTGCAGTGTACTCGGAGTAGGGTTAGGTTTATGGTTACGGTTCACTTACTGGTGCAGTTGCTGACTTTGTGTTGACACCTGAAGTTGGGGGGGGGTGTTTAGTTTCCGGTCAGGTGTAGCACTTGCAGTGTACTCGGAGGAGGTAGTTTTATGGTTAGGGTTAGGTTTATGGTTAAGATTTGCTTACTGGTGCAGTTGCTTCCTAGGTATTGACACCTGGAGTCGGGTGGCTGTTTAGTTTCCTGCCTGGTGTAGAGCTTGCAGTGTACTTGGAGTAGGGGTAGTATTATAGTTAGGGTTAGGTTTATGGTTGCGGTTCGCTTACTGGTGCAGATGCTGACTCAGTATTGACACCTGGAGATGGGTGGCTGGTTAGTTTCCATTCCAAGTGCAGAGCTAGCAGGCTAGCAGGGTACTTAGAGTAGGGGTAGTTTCATGGTTAGGGTTAGGTTTATGGTCAAGATTCGTTTACTGGTGCAGTTATTGACTCAGTATTGACACCTGGAGTTGGGTGGCTGTTTAGTTTCCAGTCAGTTGTAGATCTTGTAGTGTACCTGGAGTATGGTTAGTTTTATTGTTACGTTTATGGTTACGGTTCGCTTACTGGTGCAGTTGCTGACTCGGTATTGAACATCTAGTGTTGGTGGGTGTTTAGTTTCCGGTCAGGTGTAGAGCTAGCAGTGTACTCTGAGTTGGGGTAGTTTTATGGTTAAGGTTATGTTTATGGTTAAGGTTCACTTGCTGGTGCAGTTGCTGACTTGGTATTGAACCCCTGGAATTGGGTGGCTGTTTAGTTTCCGGTCAGGTGTATGGCTTGCAGTTTACTTGGAGTAGGGGTAGGTTATGGTTACGGTTCGCTTACTGGTGCAGTTGCTGCCTCTGCATTGGACACCGGGAGTTGGGTGGCTGTTTAGTTTCCTGTCTGGTGTAGAGCTTGCAGTGTACTCGGAGTAGGGGTAGTTTTATGGCTAGGGCTAGGTGCATGGTTATGGTTTGCTTACTGGTGCAGTTGCTGACTCGGTATTGAACACCTGGAGTTGGGTGGGTGTTTAGTTTCCGGCCAGTGGTAGATCTTGCAGTGTACTCAGAGTAGGGGTGGTTTTATGGCTAGGGTTAGGTTCATGGTTATGGTTCGCCTACAGGTGCAGTTGCTGGCTCAGTATTGACACCTGGAGTTAGGTGGCTGTTTAGCTTCCGGTCAGTTGTAGATCTTGTAGTGTACCTGGAGTATGGTTAGTTTTATGGTTAGGTTTATGGTTACGGTTCGCTTACTGGTGCAGTTGCTGACTCTGTATTGACACCTGGAGTCGGCGGCTGTTTAGTTTCCGGTCAGGTGTAGAGCTTGCAGTGCACTCGGATAAGTGGGAGTGTTATGGTTAGGTTTATCGTTAAGGATCTGTTACTTGTGCAGTAGCTGCCTCGGCATTGAACACCTGGAGATGGGTGATTAAGTTTCCACTCCAAGTGCAGAACTCGTTGTGTACTTGGAGTAGTGGTAGTTTTATGGTTAGGGTTATGTTTATGGCTGAGGTTCGCCTACTGGTGCAGTTGCTGCCTCGGTATTGAACACCTGAAGATGGGTGGCTGTGTAGTTTCCGGTCAGGTGTTGCACTTGCAGTGTACTCGGAGTAGGGTTAGGTTTATGGTGACGGTTCACTTACTGGTGCAGTTGCTGACTTTGTATTGACACCTGAAGTTGGGGGTGTTTAGTTTCCGGTCAGGTGTAGCACTTGCAGTGTACTCGGAGGGAGGTAGTTTTATGGTTAGGGTTAGGTTCATGGTTATGGTTTGCTTACTGGTGCAGTTGCTGACTCAGTATTGACACCTGAAGTTGGGGGGGTGCTTAGTTTCCGGTCAGGTGTAACACTTGCAGTGTACTCGGAGGGAGGTAGTTTTATGGTTAGGTTCATGGTTATGGTTTGCTTACTGGTGCAGTTGCTGACTCGGTATTGACACCTGGAGTTGGGTGGCTGTTTAGTGTTCGGTCAGGTGTAGATCTCGCAGTGTACTAGGAGTAGGGGTAGTTTTATGGTTAGGATTAGTTTTATGGTTACCGTTCTCTTACTGGTGCAGCTGCTGCCTCGGCACTGAACACCTGGAGTTGGGTGGGTGTTTAGTTTCCAGTCAGTTGTAGATCTTGCAGTGTACCTGGAGTATGGTTAGTTTTATGGTTAAGCTACACTTACTGGTGCAGTTGCTGACTCAGTATTGAACACCTGGAGTTGGGTGGGTGTTTAGTTTTGGTCAGGTGTAAAGCTTGGGAATACTCGGAGTAGGGGTAGTTTTATGGCTAGGGTTAGGTTTATGGTTAAGATTTGCTTACTGGTGCAGTTGCTTCCTCGGTATTGACACCCGGAGTCGGGTGGCTGTTTAGTTTCCTGCCTGGTGTAGAGCTTGCAGTGTACTTGGAGTAGGGGTAGTATTATAGTTAGGGTTAGGTTTATGGTTACAGTTCGCTTACTGGCGCAGTTGCTGACTCAGTATTGACACCTGGAGATGGGTGGCTGGTTAGTTTCCATTCCAGGTGCAGAGCTAGCAGGCTAGCAGTGTACTTAGAGTAGGGGTAGTTTCATGGTTAGGGTTAGGTTTATGGTCAAGATTCGTTTACTGGTGCAGTTACTGACTCGGTATTGACACCTGGAGTTGGGTGGCTGTTTAGTTTCCAGTCAGTTGTAGATCTTGTAGTGTACCTGGAGTATGGTTAGTTTTATGGTTACGTTTATGGTTACGGTTCACTTACTGGTGCAGTTGCTGACTCGGTTTTGAACATCTAGTGTTGGTGGGTGTTTAGTTTCCGGTCAGGTGTAGAGCTAGCAGTGTACTCTGAGTTGGGGTAGTTTTATGGTTAAGGTTATGTTTATGGTTCACTTGCTGGTGCAGTTGCTGACTTGGTATTGAACCCCTGGAATTGGGTGGCTGTTTAGTTTCCGGTCAGGTGTATGGCTTGCAGTTTACTTGGAGTAGGGGTAGGTTATGGTTACGGTTCGCTTACTGGTGCAGTTGCTGCCTCTGTATTGGACACCGGGAGTTGGGTGGCTGTTTAGTTTCCTGTCTGGTGTAGAGCTTGCAGTGTACTCGGAGTAGGGGTAGTTTTATGGCTAGGGCTAGGTGCATGGTTATGGTTCACTTACTGGTGCAGTTGCTGACTCGGTATTGAAGCCTGAAGTTGGGGGGGTGTCTAGTTTCCGGTGAGGTGTAGCACTTGCAATGTACTCGGAGGGGGGTAGTTTTATGGTTAGGGTTAGGTTCATGGTTATGGTTCGCTTACTGTTATAGTGTTTGACTTGGTATTGAACACCTGGAGTTGGGTGGGTGTTTAGTTTCCGGTCAGTGTAGCCCTTGCAGTGTACTCGGAGAGGGGTAGTTTTATGGTTAGGGTTAGGTTCATGGTTATGTTTTGCCTACTGGTGCAGTTGCTGACTTTGTATTGACACCTGAAGTTGGGGGGGTGTTTAGTTTCCGGTCAGGTGTAGCACTTGCAGTGTACTCGGAGGGAGGTAGTTTTATGGTTAGGGTTAGGTTCATGGTTATGGTTTGCTTACTGGTGCAGTTGCTGACTCAATATTGACACCTGAAGTTGGGGGGGTGCTTAGTTTCCGGTCAGGTGTAACACTTGCAGTGTACTCGGAGGGTGGTAGTTTTATGGTTAGGTTCATGGTTATGGTTTGCTTACTGGTGCAGTTGCTGACTTGGTATTGACACCTGGAGTTGGGTGAGTCTTTAGTTTCTGGTCCAATGTATGGCCTGCAGTGTACTTGGAGGAGGGTGAGTTTTATGGTTAGGTTCATGGTTACGGTTCGCTTACTGGTGCAGTTGCTGACTCGGTATTGACACCTGGAGTTGGGTGGCTGTTTATTGTCCGGTCAGGTGTAGAGCTCACAGTGTACTAGGAGTAGGGGTAGTTTTATGGTTAGGATTAGTTTTATGGTTACAGTTCTCTTACTGGTGCAGCTGCTGCCTCGGCATTGAACACCTGGAGTTGGGTGGGTGTTTAGTTTCCAGTCAGTTGTAGATCTTGCAGTGTACCTGGAGTATGGTTAGTTTTATGGTTAAGGTACACTTACTGGTGCAGTTGCTGACTCAGTATTGAACACCTGGAGTTGGGTGGGTGTTTAGTTTTGGTCAGGTGTAAAGCTTGGGTATACTCGGAGTAGGGGTGGTTTTATGGCTAGGGTTTGGTTCATGGTTATGGTTCGCCTACAGGTGCAGTTGCTGGCTCAGTATTGACACCTGGAGTTAGGTGGCTGTGTAGTTTCCGGTCAGTTGTAGATCTTGTAGTGTACCTGGGGTATGGTTAGTTTTATGGTTAGGTTTATGGTTACGGTTCGCTTACTGGTGCAGCTGCTGACTCGGTATTGACACCTGGAGTCGGCGGCTGTTTAGTTTCCGGTCAGGTGTAGAGCTTGCAGTGCACTCGGATAAGTGGGAGTGTTATGGTTAGGTTTATCGTTAAGGATCTGTTACTTGTGCAGTAGCTGCCTCGGCATTGAACACCTGGAGATGGGTGATTAAGTTTCCGCTCCAAGTGCAGAGCTCGTTGTGTACTTGGAGTAGTGGTAGTTTTATGGTTAGGGTTATGTTTATGGCTGAGGTTCGCCTACTGGTGCAGTTGCTGCCTCGGTATTGAACACCTGGAGATGGGTGGCTGTGTAGTTTCCGGTCAGGTGCAGACTTGCAGTGTACTCGGAGTAGGGTTAGGTTTATGGTTACGGTTCACTTACTGGTGCAGTTGCTGACTTTGCGTTGACACCTGAAGTTGGGGGGGTGTTTAGTTTCCGGTCAGGTGTAGCACTTGCAGTGTACTCGGAGGGAGGTAGTTTTATGGTTAGGGTTAGGTTTATGGTTAAGATTTGCTTACTGGTGCAGTTGCTTCCTAGGTATTGACACCTGGAGTCGGGTGGCTGTTTAGTTTCCTGCCTGGTGTAGAGCTTGCAGTGTACTTGGAGTAGGGGTAGTATTATAGTTAGGGTTAGGTTTATGGTTGCGGTTCGCTTACTGGTGCAGATGCTGACTCAGTATTGACACCTGGAGATGGGTGGCTGGTTAGTTTCCATTCCAAGTGCAGAGCTAGCAGGCTAGCAGGGTACTTAGAGTAGGGGTAGTTTCATGGTTAGGGTTAGGTTTATGGTCAAGATTCGTTTACTGGTGCAGTTATTGACTCAGTATTGACACCTGGAGTTGGGTGGCTGTTTAGTTTCCAGTCAGTTGTAGATCTTGTATGTACCTGGAGTATGGTTAGTTTTATTGTTACGTTTATGGTTACGGTTCGCTTACTGGTGCAGTTGCTGACTCGGTATTGAACATCTAGTGTTGGTGGGTGTTTAGTTTCCGGTCAGGTGTAGAGCTAGCAGTGTACTCTGAATTGGGGTAGTTTTATGGTTAAGGTTATGTTTATGGTTAAGGTTCACTTGCTGGTGCAGTTGCTGACTTGGTATTGAACCCCTGGAATTGGGTGGCTGTTTAGTTTCCGGTCAGGTGTATGGCTTGCAGTTTACTTGGAGTAGGGGTAGGTTATGGTTACGGTTCGCTTACTGGTGCAGTTGCTGCCTCTGCATTGGAACCAGGAGTTGGGTGGCTGTTTAGTTTCCTGTCTGGTGTAGAGCTTGCAGTGTACTCGGAGTAGGGGTAGTTTTATGGCTAGGGCTAGGTGCATGGTTATGGTTTGCTTACTGGTGCAGTTGCTGACTCGGTATTGAACACCTGGAGTTGGGTGGGTGTTTAGTTTCCGGCCAGTGGTAGATCTTGCAGTGTACTCAGAGTAGGGGTGGTTTTATGGCTAGGGTTAGGTTCATGGTTATGGTTCGCCTACAGGTGCAGTTGCTGGCTCAGTATTGACACCTGGAGTTAGGTGGCTGTTTAGCTTCCGGTCAGTTGTAGATCTTGTAGTGTACCTGGAGTATGGTTAGTTTTATGGTTAGGTTTATGGTTACGGTTCGCTTACTGGTGCAGTTGCTGACTCTGTATTGACACCTGGAGTCGGCGGCTGTTTAGTTTCCGGTCAGGTGTAGAGCTTGCAGTGCACTCGGATAAGTGGGAGTGTTATGGTTAGGTTTATCGTTAAGGATCTGTTACTTGTGCAGTAGCTGCCTCGGCATTGAACACCTGGAGATGGGTGATTAAGTTTCCACTCCAAGTGCAGAACTCGTTGTGTACTTGGAGTAGTGGTAGTTTTATGGTTAGGGTTATGTTTATGGCTGAGGTTCGCCTACTGGTGCAGTTGCTGCCTCGGTATTGAACACCTGAAGATGGGTGGCTGTGTAGTTTCCGGTCAGGTGTTGCACTTGCAGTGTACTCGGAGTAGGGTTAGGTTTATGGTGACGGTTCACTTACTGGTGCAGTTGCTGACTTTGTATTGACACCTGAAGTTGGGGGGGTGTTTAGTTTCCAGTCAGGTGTAGCACTTGCAGTGTACTCGGAGGGAGGTAGTTTTATGGTTAGGGTTAGGTTCATGGTTATGGTTTGCTTACTGGTGCAGTTGCTGACTCAGTATTGACACCTGAAGTTGGGGGGGGTGCTTAGTTTCCGGTCAGGTGTAACACTTGCAGTGTACTCGGAGGGAGGTAGTTTTATGGTTAGGTTCATGGTTATGGTTTGCTTACTGGTGCAGTTGCTGACTCGGTATTGACACCTGGAGTTGGGTGGCTGTTTAGTGTTCGGTCAGGTGTAGATCTCGCAGTGTACTAGGAGTAGGGGTAGTTTTATGGTTAGGATTAGTTTTATGGTTACCGTTCTCTTACTGGTGCAGCTGCTGCCTCGGCACTGAACACCTGGAGTTGGGTGGGTGTTTAGTTTCCAGTCAGTTGTAGATCTTGCAGTGTACCTGGAGTATGGTTAGTTTTATGGTTAAGCTACACTTACTGGTGCAGTTGCTGACTCAGTATTGAACACCTGGAGTTGGGTGGGTGTTTAGTTTTGGTCAGGTGTAAAGCTTGGGAATACTCGGAGTAGGGGTAGTTTTATGGCTAGGGTTAGGTTTATGGTTAAGATTTGCTTACTGGTGCAGTTGCTTCCTCGGTATTGACACCTGGAGTCGGGTGGCTGTTTAGTTTCCTCCCTGGTGTAGAGCTTGCAGTGTACTTGGAGTAGGGGTAGTATTATAGTTAGGGTTAGGTTTATGGTTACAGTTTGCTTACTGGCGCAGTTGCTGACTCGGTATTGACACCTGGAGATGGGTGGCTGGTTAGTTTCCATTCCAGGTGCAGAGCTAGCAGGCTAGCAGTGTACTTAGAGTAGGGGTAGTTTCATGGTTAGGGTTAGGTTTATGGTCAAGATTCGTTTACTGGTGCAGGTACTGACTCGGTATTGACACCTGGAGTTGGGTGGCTGTTTAGTTTCCAGTCAGTTGTAGATCTTGTAGTGTACCTGGAGTATGGTTAGTTTTATGGTTACGTTTATGGTTACGGTTCACTTACTGGTGCAGTTGCTGACTCGGTTTTGAACATCTAGTGTTGGTGGGTGTTTAGTTTCCGGTCAGGTGTAGAGCTAGCAGTGTACTCTGAGTTGGGGTCGTTTTATGGTTAAGGTTATGTTTATGGTTCACTTGCTGGTGCAGTTGCTGACTTGGTATTGAACCCCTGGAATTGGGTGGCTGTTTAGTTTCCGGTCAGGTGTATGGCTTGCAGTTTACTTGGAGTAGGGGTAGGTTATGGTTACGGTTCGCTTACTGGTGCAGTTGCTGCCTCTGTATTGGACACCGGGAGTTGGGTGGCTGTTTAGTTTCCTGTCTGGTGTAGAGCTTGCAGTGTACTCGGAGTAGGGGTAGTTTTATGGCTAGGGCTAGGTGCATGGTTATGGTTCACTTACTGGTGCAGTTGCTGACTCGGTATTGAACACCTGGATTTGGGTGGGTGTTTAGTTTCCGGCCAGTGGTAGATCTTGCAGTGTACTCAGAGATGGGGTGGTTTTATGGCTAGGGTTAGGTTCATGGTATGGTTCGCCTACAGGTGCAGTTGCTGGCTCAGTATTAACACCTGGAGTTAGATGGCTGTTTAGTTTCCGGTCAGTTGTAGATCTTGTAGTGTACCTGGAGTATGGTTAGTTTTATGGTTAGGTTTATGGTTACAGTTCGCTTACTGGTGCAGTTGCTGACTCGGTATTGACACCTGGAGTCGGCGGCTGTTTAGTTTCCGGTCAGGTGTAGAGCTTGCAGTGCACTCGGATAAGTGTGGAGTGTTATGGTTAGCTTTATCGTTAAAGATCTGTTACTTGTGCAGTTGCTGCCTCGGCATTGAACACCTGGAGATGGGTGACTAAGTTTCCACTCCAGGTGCAGAGCTCGTTGTGTACTTGGAGTAGTGGTAGTTTTATGGTTAGGGTTATGTTTATGGCTGAGGTTCGCCTACTGGTGCAGTTGCTGCCTCGGTATTGAACACCTGGAGATGGGTGGCTGTGTAGTTTCCGGTCAGGTGTTGCACTTGCAGTGTACTCAGAGTAGGGTTAGGTTTATGGTTACGGTTCGCTTACTGGTGCAGTTGCTGCCTCGGTATTGAACACCTGGAGATGGGTGGCTGTGTAGTTTCCATTCCAGGTGCAGAGCTCGTAGTGTACTTGGAGTCGTGGTAGTTTTATGGTTAGGGTTAGATTTATGGTTAGGTTCGCCTACTAATGCAGTTGCTGACTTGGTATTGACACCTGGAGTTGAGTGGCTGTTTAGTTTCCGGTCAGGTGTAAAGTTTGCAGTGTACCTCGAGTATGGTTAGGTTTATGGTTAAGGTTCGCTCACTGGTGCAGTTGCTGCCTCGGTATTGAACACCTGGAGATGGGTGGCTGTGTAGTTTCCATTCCAGGTGCAGAGCTCGTAGTGTACTTGGAGTAGTGGTAGTTTTATGGTTAGGGTTAGGTTTATGGTTAGGTTTGCCTACTGATGCAGTTGCTGACTTGGTATTGACACCTGGAGTTGAGTGGCTGTTTAGTTTCCGGTCAGGTGTAAAGTTTGCAGTGTACCTCGAGTATGGTTAGGTTTATGGTTAAGGTTCGCTCACTGGTGCAGTTGCTGCCTCGGTATTGAACACCTGGAGATGGGTGGCTGTGTAGTTTCCATTCCAGGTGCAGAGCTCGTAGTGTACTTGGAGTAGTGGTAGTTTTATGGTTAGGGTTAGGTTTATGGTTAGGTTCGCCTACTGATGCAGTTGCTGACTTGGTATTGACACCTGGAGTTGAGTGGCTGTTTAGTTTCCGGTCAGGTGTAAAGTTTGCAGTGTACCTCGAGTATGGTTAGGTTTATGGTTAAGGTTCGCTCACTGGTGCAGTTGCTGCCTCGGTATTGAACACCTGGAGATGGGTGGCTGTGTAGTTTCCATTCCAGGTGCAGAGCTCGTGAGTGTACTTGGAGTAGTGGTAGTTTTATGGTTAGGGTTAGGTTTATGGTTAGGTTTGCCTACTGATGCAGTTGCTGACTTGGTATTGACACCTGGAGTTGAGTGGCTGTTTAGTTTCCGGTCAGGTGTAAAGTTTGCAGTGTACCTCGAGTATGGTTAGGTTTATGGTTAAGGTTCGCTCACTGGTGCAGTTGCTGCCTCGGTATTGAACACCTGGAGATGGGTGGCTGTGTAGTTTCCATTCCAGGTGCAGAGCTCGTAGTGTACTTGGAGTAGTGGTAGTTTTATGGTTAGGGTTAGGTTTATGGTTAGGTTCGCCTACTGATGCAGTTGCTGACTTGGTATTGACACCTGGAGTTGAGTGGCTGTTTAGTTTCCGGTCAGGTGTAAAGTTTGCAGTGTACCTCGAGTATGGTTAGGTTTATGGTTAAGGTTCGCTCACTGGTGCAGTTGCTGCCTCGGTATTGAACACCTGGAGATGGGTGGCTGTGTAGTTTCCACTCCAGGTGCAGAGCTCGCTGTAGAACATCCTGTCCCTGCTCTGGATTTGCTGTGGGGATTAGCAGGCCCCTGCCAGCCCAGCTCCACTGACTCCCAATGAAGCGCCTCGCGCAGCTGTTGCCCGGGAGACGCTGGAGGTGCGCTGTCCACGTGCCTGCCGCCTTCCGCCCTGGATTATCGGATGTCTTTACCTGTGCGTTCCGCGGCGCCTGCGGCGGGGACGTGGCCTCCCTTCGCTGCAAGGGTGCTCGCAGCTTCCGGGGTGCGGCTCAGCAGCAGGCCACGGATGCAGGAGGCAGTCATGGGCCTGCCAGCCGGTGCCAACCTCAGCCTTGCATCGTCATCTCCTTACGGACCCGTGCACGGTGGTGCCCTATATATACACTTACTTAAATCTTACTTTTTTAGATGGTGGCTTGTCATTCCCCCCCATTGGAAATGCTTAGTTTCCTGATTTTATCCTCTACCCATTTTACCATGTTGAAAGGACGCCCGTTCTTCGTTAACACTAGTAGCAGTGTGCAGCTGTACCAGAAACGACACAGAACTTGTTTCAAATATAAGTTGCATTTAAAAATCAATTGACCAGCATTTCTAATGTTTTGAGTAAGCAGTTAGTAATGTACAACCCGAATCTTAGCAGTGTAGTGAAAGTGCACCACGAGGTTTTCTGCACCTAAACTGGTACCAATGTGCTTATTACCAAAAATAACATCACGCTGTATATATAAATTATATTTGGGCTTGGTTTGGGGTGTTTAGGGAATCGCTAATTTTACATGTGATTTAGTATTATCCACGGGTTAGTTTTAAGATTAATATTGACGTATAACACGTCCCAAAGTACTCAAAATTTTTGGCAAGGGGAAACAAGGTCACAGGGAGATGGAATGATTTGGCCAGGATCACATAATTTGTACAAGTGGGAATGGCAGAATTAAAACTCATCATTTGGACAGTTGACCACATCTCTTTAATATAACACTTTGAAAGCGGTATCACAGATTCACAGCTGGGAAACGCGGAACATGGTGAGGTTTTTTGGATGTAGCATGAATATCTTAGATGAAGTTGACAGCTCAGAAGAGCCTCTAATCCCCTGGAATGTGTTTCCTAAACAGTGTCCTGCGCCCTGTGGTACTGGACTGTGTGGTGCCCTGCGCTCTAGTTACTCCTCTATACTGCCTATTGAGATCTAGATACACAGGTTGACGCACTATCCAGTAACGCCCCCAGTCAGGTAACCACTGACGCCTTTGAGAACCTGCATGGTCAGAGCATTTGCAATAATATTTACACCTCCTGTGGAGGATAAGACTTCAAAAATGGTAATTGTGTGCATAGACCCTCAAACAGAGAAAATTTCCTGAGTCTCTTCCTCTCTCTCTTGTTCCTGAAACAGGTAAGGTCCCAGAGGTAGTAGTGAGGCCCTTTCATAGTCCCTCCATATCCATGTTGGACCTTGGGGCCTGTTTTTAGCTGGTGCATGGGGACTTCGCGCAAAAAACCATCAGCTCTTTGTGGAAGGACATTATGAGCAGATTGGAGACCTCTGAGAGCTACCAAAAAGCAAACCCCTCCCAGGCTTGCGAGTTCGCTCTCCCTTACCCATTCTTGGCCCCCCCTCCATTACCTTCCTTTCTTCCCACATACTTCGAAGGACACACGGTTATGGTAAAAGAAAAGGCCGCAGTTTATTGCATATCACATAAAGCATGGATGAACATCTCACAATGTTCATGGTTAGTCATCCGCGACCCATGTTTTGTCATAATTTTGCATCTCTCGGGAATCATGTCCCACTTGTCCTGTTTTATTCTAGCAGACAGCCTAACTCCTGAGCAGAGGTCAGTTCCACAGGTATACCAGTGTTTACAGATTCTAGGCTTCTCTTGCTACCGACCTTGTGGGCGGCCGTTAGACCTGGCCCGGGTTTAAGTGCTGTTCCGCTTAGCATGTCCTCCTGCTGACCCTTCCCTGCTCCGTCGTGCCCCTGCCGTGTGGCATCCTAAGTGCACTGTTCGGGCAGCCCTCCACTTCTGGCTGTCCTTGCGTGCTGTCATCAGCCCCACCTGTGCCCCTGCCGCGAGGCATCCCAAGGGCACAGCTTGAGCACCTCTTCTATCTAATTTAATCTTTTCGTGGGTACCATTCTGTGCTACCTCCGCCACGCTGCCAGCGGTTTCCCTGATCGATGGCAGCTCCCCCTTTTCCTCCGCTCCCTCAAGAGAAACCCAATTGCTCCAGGACCCCAACTATGTTCAACAGGAACATATCCATTCCTACCTCCGTCAGATGCACCCCATCCTCTGCGTGGAACCCTGAATCCCTAAGATTAATCAGCCCATGTCTCACGAAGCCCCAGCCGTTTGCCCTACATATTTTTGCCATTGTGATGTTGAACTTCCGCCTAGACCTGTGCACCGCCCCTTGTTCGATGGCCCCTGCCACACTCGTCACGCTATTAGCTCTGACCACACCAGCTCTGCTGTGTGTAACAGTTTTGCCAGGGCTGCCAGGCCTGCAGTCATGGCGCTCAACAATTCTCTCCTCCCTATGTTCGCCAGGTCGTTCCCTCCCAAGTGTACGACCACCGCATCCGGGCCCCTTCTGCTCCGTAGTTCTCTGTGTATGACCGGGAGGAGCTGTTCCCACCGCATGCCAGGTTGCCCCATCCATCTTACTTCTGTGTTCCTCAGCCAAATCCCTTGAAAGTCCTTGCGCGCCGCTGCCCATCGTTGCGCCTGCGTGACGTATGAATGCCCCACGATCCAAACCACACGCTGCTCCCCATCGGACCTGCCGGGAGTAGGGAGATGTTAGATATTCGTGAGTCTTATGTATCCTTTGTATGCGCCCAACGCCCACCGCCCCAGTGATTTGATCCTCTCAGCACCTAGCCCTAATTGCGCTGCGGTGGTGGCCACCCCTATGTGAAAGGAGTGTGAACCAAACTCCCTGGACGGGAGACCCGCCCTTTCTAGGGCTTTCCGGAGCACTGCCCTGAACTGGAATTGGCTGAGATACGTGCCATCCAAGTGTCGAAATAGGGGGCCTGAGGTGTGGGGTCCCAGACCCATGTATTCCTTTACAATGCACACCGGGCAGAGCGATTTGTCCTCAATGCAGTTTATGCGCGTGTCCTTACCCTTGCCGCTTTGATCCGTCTTTGACCTTCTCAGGTGAACTATTATGAACCCCTCCCCCAGGTGTATATCTCCTGTTTGTATGCAAACCACCCCTGGGCATGCCCTGGCCGGCGCCACCAGTTTGCTGATCCTTTATGCCCCAAACAATGCCACGGCAAACACTGCTCTAAAGAGCTTTTCTTCTGGGGGAGAAGTGCATATGCTCTCTAGTCCCCTCAGCACCACCTTCAAGACCCCGAAGTCGATTGGCCTCCTTCTGTCTGGTTGTCTGGGCTGCAACCTCCCCCATCCCTTCATTGCTGATCTAATGTAGAATGATCCTGGCTGGGTCGCTCCCCGTCACCAGTCTGGCGTAGTATGATACCGCGTTCAGGTGTGTTTGTGCCCATGCCCTGGATTTCCCGTCCTGGAACGCCCCAGCCCAAAAACTTTCTACATCTGCCTGCTGCACCCTGCTCGGGGTCCCTGCCCCGGTGACCCCCTGAAAGGTCTTTCAGCTCTTACGGTATCTGTCCGCCGTTTTTGGTGCTAGTGCGTTGTCCACCAGCGCCCTCAGTTCGAATCCATGATTTCCCACATTCGCCTGGGCATCGGTGTCATGTTCTGTTCGGCTTCTGGTGCCAGCTCCCTGAATCTGTCCCACTGGAAACAAGAGATGGCATCCGCTATTGAGTTGTCCAGCCCTGGAATGTGTCGCGCCCTTACGGCTATGTTTGCCCCCAGCTGGATGCCCACCAGCGCCCTAAGCAGCCGCACCACCGCTGGGCACTTCGCATATCCCTTGTTTATAGCCTGGACTACTGCGTGATTGTCTGACCACAGCATGATTTGTCTGTTGCAAGCTTGTTTTCCCAGATGGCAAAGGACTCTAAGATTTGAAAAAGTTCCAAAAAAGTGATGTTTTTTATGAGCCCTGTGTTACACCACGTCTCGGGCAAGCGTGCCGCTGTCCATGCGTTGCCCAGGATTGCCCCGAACCCATGCCCGCCCGCGGCATCTGTGAACAGCTCTAGCTGTCCAGATGTCACCCGCAGTGTCCTCCACATGAGTCTCCCATTGAACCCCGCAAGGAAGGTGTCCCACTGTCCCAGGTCCTCCTTCACCCCTTGCGTGATGCGGACCCTGTGGTGCTTTTTGTCAACCCTCTTGTCAGCCATGCCAATCTTCTGGTGAATGGCTGACCGGCTGGGATCACCCTGCTGGCAAAATTCAGTTTTCCCAGCAGTTGCTGTACTTCTGTTAGTGTTGCTTTCTTCTTGTGTCAGAGATGCCTAATGAGTTGTTGCAACTCCGCCACCTTTTCCCTAGGCAGCCTGTAAATACCCTCCATGGTGTCGAATTCAATACCCAGGAAGAAGAGCCTTGTTGTGGGACCCTCAGTTTTGTCCGGGGCCAGAGGCAACCCCAGTTCCTCTGCTAGGTCTTTGAACCGTAACAGCAGGCCCGCGCATTCACCAGTTCCTGGCTGCCCCATGAACAGGAAGTCGTCTAAGTAGTGCAAACGCCCCCCGGCCGGGTGGCGTCTTCCTAATTCCCATTCCAGGAAACTGCTGAATGCCTCAAAAAAGGCGCATGAGAATGCGCAACCCATCGGTAGGCATTTGTCATAATAGTAAGCTCCCTCCAGCTGAAAACTCAGGCGCTGGTAGCTGTCGGGGTGTACTGGCAGTAGGCGGAAAGCCGCTTCGATGTCTGTTTTTGCTATCAAAAATTCCTTTTCCTATCTGTCTAATCTGGTCAACTGCCTCGTCCAATGACGCATAGGAAACCGAGCAGCTAGGTCCAGGCCATCATTCACCGAAGCACCCTCCGGGTAGGAGAGGTGGTGTATGAGGTGATATTTACCTGCCTCCTTCTTTGGCACCACCCCTAGTGGGTATATTATCATGTTTGCTAGTGGTGGTTCAGGGAAGGGGCCTGCTGCCCTCCCTTTGTCGACCTCCTTTTGAACTTTCTGCCTAGCCACTTAGGGGCTGTCCCTTACGGATTTTAGATTTTGGCTAACTCTGGGGGCCACTTTGCCTTTGTAGGGGAGGCTGAAACCTGCAGAGAAACCCTGTGCCAATAGTTGTCCCTCCTCTCATTTTGGGTATGTGTTCAGTAACTGTATCTATTTGGGGACTTGTATGGGTGTGGGTAATGTTTTTCTTGTTTTCTGTTCCCACTTCCCCCCGGGTCCCCGCTCTGGTATTGTACTACTTCTTGTTTCTGCCGTCCCCAATATCCTTGCCGCTCTGGTTCTGCTTGCAGCGGATGGCCGGGTGGGTCCCACCGCAGTTCCCACAGCAGTGTCGAAACCTGCAGGCTTGCCCCCATCTGCACTCATCCTTGTCAAACTTCCAGCATGTTGCTGTGCGCCCTTTCCCAGCTTTCCCCCCGGCTGTACTCTTGTATTTTGTGTTCTGCATGTTGCTCTCAAATTTTCCCCTAGGCCCAGAGGGACGAAAATTGCTGTCGTGTGACCCCACTCCCTCTCTGGCGGCCACCATGTGACTTGTGAACCCTTCCACATCCTGGTGGTCCCATTCTATTACCGGCCATGTCTGCATCTTCTCCCTGAATCCTTCGTCATAGTGCAGCCATGCCTCTCCCTGATACTTTTGTTGTGCCTCGTGTACCATCTGTTCATGCAGGAACAATGCGGTCGCGCTTTGCGGGAATTCTTCTATGAAAACACATGCCAGGGTCCTAAATGCCTGCATCCAATTCTCTATGGACCTTTCTACCCTGGGCTTGCGTTTCTCCCTCCTATCCTCTTCCTTATTGTCCTGTGTTGTCAGGTCTAACCCCGCCTGGCGTACTTCCAGTAAGGAAAATATGTCTATATATTCCTTTCTCCATATTCTTTCTTTCACCGCCAGCGGTATCAGATTGGCCAAGCCGGTTAGCCTGGTTGTGATGGGAGGATCACCCGCAGAGGGGCGAATATACTCGCTCGCATGTTTGGACCCAACCACCCGTGCCCCCTCCTTTCATGGGCTCGCTCCCTTTCCCGCCCACAGCCCCAGCCGCTGGGAGGTTCTCCCCCCCCACGCTCCCTGTGGACTTGCCCCCTGATTCCTTCCTACTCGTGTCCCCCTCCCTTAGTTCTGGGGATCCCGTGTTTGGCTTGCTGGTACCCTGGTCACACTCCTTGTTTCCCCCAGGTGACGTGCCTGCCGCTGGGGGACCCGCGCTGACCTGGTGTTGTGGTCCCAGCCACGGCCACCATGGCATGAAAGGTGGAACCCGGCTGCCCATCTGCTGTAATGCCAGAGGCCCCCATGCCTCCCCTTGGAGCCGCCCCCGCAGGGCTGGCCCCTGAACTGGCCTACCAATGGTACGGAAAACCCCATGGCCCCATTGCTGTGGAGTTGGTAACCCCCAACTGTGTCCCATAATTGGCAATGCCACCTGGACCCCCCCTGGGCTTTCCGCCCTGCCCCATCATGTAGCGCATTTTTCTCACCATTGGAAGTCCTGCCGGTTGTGCTCTCGCCTTGCCGCCGTCGTGGCTACAGGTCCCCCTTCGGAGTTGCTGCTGCTGTCCTCGGTCTCCACAACGTCTGCATCCAATGGCCGTTTGTGCGCAGCCGCTTTGCTCTTCGCCGCTTGCTATCCTCCTGGTGCAGTCGCTGTGGCCCACTTTGCTTGCAGTCACTGGTCATTTTCTTTGCCCTTCCTTTTTGGGGGGCCACCGTGTTCGCCGAGGCTCCTCCACTGCCTTGCCGTCCCTCCTGGGCTTTTTGGCCGGTCCACCCCCAGCCCCGTCGCCCATATGCTGCTCCACCCAGGTTTTTCCTTTCCGTGCAATTAGGGCTCTGGCTGTGGCCAACATTGCCTCCAAGTCGTCGTCCATTGCTGGCTCGGCATTTCCTGCCTTACCCTTGCCTGGCCATGGCTGTTCTTCTCCCTCCTGGAACCACGCCGGGCGTCGCCTGTGTCTTTTTGCCATCTTGCTGGTTGCTTTCACTAACGCCTGTTGCTGCTGTCTGGTTGGCGTGTTTGCCACTCCCTGGCCCCCCTCTGCTGCTCCGATGCGACCAGGCAGTCCTTAAACGAAGTTGGTGCGGCTGCTTTGTTTTGCTGCGGTGGAAGGAACAGCTGTTCTGGTGCTCCTCGCTTCAATCGGCACCAGAAACCCCTTCCTGCCGCTGCTGTGGCTGTTTTTTTGGCTAAATGCTGTTTGTGGGGCCCACTACTTGCGCTGAGTGGGCCTCGCCGCTTTAAGAGGGCTTTGTCTTGCCAGCCAACCACCCGCTCGTTCACGGGCCCTCGCATCGGGCCGTCCGCTTGCAGGCGTGCGATAAAACTGGCGAGTTCAAGGCGTTGGAGGAGGGTAGCTCGCAGGCAAAAACTGGCGAGTTCAAGGTGTTGGAAGAGGGTAGTTCGCAGGCACAGCTCCCCAGTCACCGAGGAGGCACCCGCTCCGCCTTTTGCTCCCCCTCGAGGATTCGAGCTCCGCTCGCTGAGGCAGACACCGGAAGGCCTCCTCGCTTCATCCTCGTTTCCGCTTGCCCTCTCTGCCGGCCGCCGAGCTCGTGGAGCCTGTCTACCCCAAGGAAACCCCACCTCGGTGTCGACTGGCCTGGGATGACGTCAGGCGGGCCCGGGGTGCAGTCGGTCAGGGCTCCCTTCGCTCTCGCTGCTCCGTATTCGATCCGGCCCCCGGTGACTCAAGAAGACGGCAGTAATCGAACCAGCGGGCATCCACGAACTCCCAGGAACGAAGAGGACTCCAATCAATGATGAGGTTAGTTTCTTCCAGACAGAGTTGTTGAGGGAACCCCTGTTCCCTTCTTTAAACGCTGTCACTGGCAGCCCCCTTGGTCAGCCATTGGGTGGCCTCTCTCATTCAAATGACCGGCCCAATCCCAGTGCGGCAGGCACAGCTCCCCCGGTCACTGTGGAGGCACCCGCTCCGCCTCTTGCCTCCCGCTCGAGGATTCGAGCTCCGCTCACTGAGGCAGACACCGGCACGCCTCCTCGCTTCATCCTCGTTTCCGCTTGCCCTCTCTGCCAGCTGCCGAGCTTGTGGAACCTGTCTGCCCCAAGGAAACCCCACCTCGGTGTCGACGGGCCCGGGATGATGTCAGACGGGCCCGGGATGCAGTTGGTCAGGGCTCCCTTCGCTCTCGCTGCTCCGCAGTTGATCCGGCATCCAGTGACTCAAGAAGTCAAGTAATCGAACCAGCAGGCATCCACGGACTCCCAGCAACGAAGAGGACTCCAATCGCCAACAAGGTTAGTTTCTTCCAGACAGAGTTGTTGAGGGAACCCCTGTCCCCTTCTTTAAACTCTGTCCCTGGCCGCCCCCTTGGTCAGCCATTGGGTGGCCACTCTCATTCAAATGACGCGCCCAATCCCAGCGCGGCATGTTTCGCGGGCTTTGCCCCTGCGACTCCGTTCTCGCTCCACAGCCGTGAGGGGTTTCCCGTGGGCCCCCATTGGTCAGCTGCGCTTCCCGGCCCATGCTACATGCAGGCCTCCAATACTAAGCTAGATAGGAAACTAGACAGCCTGGAACCAATGGCTACATCATTAGAACCTCTTGCAGAGGCACCCAAGAGAACATTGAAAAGAGCGCAAACTCTGTTCTGAGACTGCAAGTTAGCGTTAAGATTGTGTCTGAGAGACTAGAAGATATTGAAAATCAAAAGAGGAGGAATAACGTTCGGATCCACAATATTCAAGAGTTCATTGAAGAGGACTCAGTGAATCCAGACAAGAAAATTGAAAGAGAACTACACACATCGGTTTAGGCGGAATCCATCAGAAGAGGCGCTGAAAGATCTTGGTTAACTTCCTGAGCTTTACTGGGAAACTGAGAATTTTAGCGTAGTCACTAAAGCTGAGAGTGATGCAAGCTCACGGGTTCTTCTTTTCGATATGCGCTGACCTTTGCTGAGGCACTAAAGACAGAAAGTGGGTATTAAAGAATGAACGGAGTAACCCAAAGGGCTAAGGGGGGTACAACTCTGACGAAATTCCAGAATATCCTTCCACAGGGAGGTCAGGAGTAAAATATGCTAGAAATAATACTAGAAAGGGTGGTTGGGGACTCAAATCGGCACAAGGGTGGGTCAAAGAGAGGAAGGTGTTCGCTCCACAGATAGGGGTAGGTTCAACAAAGAGCAGAGGCATAGTGAAATGGAAGACATACAGCAACGAGATTTCACTATGTAGCTATAGTGCCCCAAAATATCTCAGGTATATCACATCTCAACAGATTCTGGTCAGCGCCCCTCCGTTCCATCCTTGGGGTGAGGAAACATTTCGGGAGGTTCTCTTAGTCTACAAACTCCAATAAAGCGTCCACGGCAGATTTCGTCAATCGTTCCTTTGCTCGTGTGGGCTTCTCCCTGAGGTGAGGGTGCTCCCATTCCAAGCCACATTACAGACTGGTGGTAGTTGCAGGAGTCAGCAAGTGCCCCCCAAAAGAAATCTCTAACGGGAGGAAAAATACAAATTGCAAAAAAAAACTCCAACGATCAAGCAGAAAGGGGGCAGAGAGGTCCAAAATCACCAGGCAAGTCCAAAAGGATGAATCTTACAAGGCATTGGCTAGCAGGCAAATACCAGTCCATAGTTCCTTTGGGTCAGGTTCCTGATTTACCTGAAGATGACCTGAAGAAGAAACAAAAAACACAGGATGTAAAGAACGCCATATTGGATTGGGTAAAAGCCCTGGCTGTAAAAGGAAAATGTCTCCATTTTGCATTGGGCTAAAAGACAACCCCGCCCCCTAACATGGTACCCATCAGAGAGAGTGGTTGAGGATGGGTATGAGATGCGACGTAGCTAGATGTCTTCATATCATCTGAAATGTGGGCAGCACAGAGCCGAAACAATGCTCTTGCACATGCCGGTAAGTGCTTCCGAGTAGAGGAGGCAGATCGGCCCACGTGCATCCCTTCTGTAAGGCTCCTCCTGCCTCGGGTTAAAATGGGTCATGGGAATCCTAACAGTATGCTCCCTCTTGAAGCCCCTGGTTTAGTTTGATGGTCTAGGAAAATTTACAAATCAATCCAAGGGCGTAAACTGCAGGCCCAGGTTCTCGGGAATGGTTACTTACAAGATATAATTTCTTCATAATTAGGAATTGTAATTTCCCATGAAAAAGGCGACAGTCGACAATGTGTAAAATCTGATATTCAGGTTGACCCTTAACTTTGACGACAGGGGGCGGAGGAGTTTGAGAAAAAAATATTGGAAACAAACCATTTCAACAGCGAAATATTAAAAACTGTGAGAACCTTTGAAATGAACGGCAATTTCATGTGGACTGTCACAGGGTTGACCTGGTGCATAACAATAAATGGACCTACAATCGGGGACCTAACTTAGACCGACCACACTTTGTGAGACTTGCCATACTTTATATCCACCTCCCAAGGGCTGACGGCTCCCCTTTCTCTGACCTGCAGGAATTTTGGCCCAGTCCAAACCTTCCTGGCAGTATTTTTACCCATCTCCTTGCCGGACTCTCTGGCCATTCTTAAATCTCTCAAATCTGGGTCCCCTACGGACCCCTGTCTGGCCAGACAGCTAGCAGTGGTGGCGGAGGTTGTTAACCCGGAGGTTAACAACATTATCAATCTTTCGCTTCAAACGGCTTTGGTGCCACTGGAGTGGAAACAAGCGAAACTTCTCCCCTGCTAAAAACCCACATTGAATCCTACTATTTTAGCTAATTACCGACCTATCTCTCTTCTCCCGGCTGTGGCGAAGGTTTGTGAAAAGGCGGTACATAAACAACTCTCCCAGTTTGTTGAGACTTCAGGTGCCCTCCACCCTGCCCAGTCGGGCTTCAGGGCATCCTACAGCACGGAGACGGCCCTGGTTGAGATGTCGGAGGCTATCAGAGACTGCCTTGATTCAGGCGGCAGAGCGGCCCTGATTCTATTGGACCTCTCTGTCGCCTTCGATACGGTGCCCCATCATCAGCTTCTGGCTCGTCTCTCTAGCATTGGAATCTCGGGCACGGCCTGGGACTGGATCGCATACTTCCTGGAAAATAGGACACAGCAGGTCTGGCTGCCTCTGTTTTCCTCGGTCCCAAGAAAGGTGACTACGGGTGTGCCCCAGGGTTCCACCCTGAGCCCCCTCCTATTTAACGTTTACGTTACGCCACTAATTTACCTGGCAGAGGAGCTGGGCGCTAAGATCATCGCTTACGCCGATGATACCCAGCTCCTCTTCACTTGGGGAAAAAATGATCTGTCTCCTGATGCGGCCAAAAATTGTATAGCATCTGTTTTCAAATGGCTTGCAAGGGCCCAACTTAAATGTAATGAGGAGAAGTCGGAGGTCCTCCTTTACGGGTCCTTCCCGCCGCATTTTAGGGAGGACCTCTGGCCAACAGGCTACCCCCTGCCTAATATTTCTGGGATCCCAGTAAAGAATCTGGGGGTTTGGTTTAGTGAGGACCTCAGCTTCGCTCCTCAGATAAAAAAAGTGGCTGGAGCATGCTTCGGCACACTCAAAATGCTAAGGAAATTTCTTCCACTGCTGCCCAGACCAGCAAAGGAAATGGTGACACGCGCTCTCATCTTGTCACGCATCGACTATGCCAATGCTTTATACATTGGCCTTCCTGCTTATCAACTGCAAAAACTGCAGTCTATCCAGAATGCAGCAGTGAGAGTGCTTCTAGGTCTTTCTTGCAGGACCAGTGCCAGGCAACACCTCCGAGATCTGCATTGGCTTCCGGTGGGAAGTCGTGTTCTGTTTAAAGCCCTCACCCTTGCTCATGGTGCTTTATACAATTTGGGGCCCCCTATCTCAGAAGACGCTTTAACTTTTACGCGCCTTCTAGACCGCTCCGGTCTTCAACACAGTGCCTAGCCACTATTCCAAGGTATCGACTAGCCAGAACAGGGGGAAGATCCCTCGCTTTTAGGGCGGCTATGGCCTGGAATTAACTCCCCCATGAGTTGCGAAAAATTCAGGACCTCAGACTCTTTAATAAGCAGCTAAAAACCGTGCTTTTTAATTAATGTTCTGCTTTACGATCACCCTTTGTCTCACTCCTACTGGCTCTAGCGCCGGGACACTCTTGAGTATCCGAGCGCTTTATAAATCTGCAATAACATAACATAACATAACATAATTGGGTTCAAGTCATCTATGGTTATCAGCATTCTCGTTTATGCGGGCTTGGGCTGTCTGCAAATTCTTTGTGAATGAATCTCGTATTAGGACCAACTGCTGAAAGAGTAAGAGAAATCAGGCACCTGGACTGGAGTGCCAACTGTTTCATGATCAAAGGTGAAATTCCTGCATACAGAAAAAAGGACCTCCTGAGTAGCACCACGTACACTATTATTATAGGCAAACTGTGCACAAAGAAGTAAAGGTGCCCAGTTATTGTCAGTAGCATTACAAAAACACTTTGGGTATTGCTGTAACGTTTGGGGGATGAAATCCTGAGGATAAGTCCCAGGAAATCCCTAAAGTGGAACAAAAGGCTTTCCAAAATGTGGAAATAAAGTGCAGCCTCCTATCAGAAATGATAGTCACAGGCAATCCATGCAGACGAAATATATCTCTGATAAAATAAAGTGTTATTTCCTTAGTACTGGCTAGACCCAGCAAGGTGAAAAATGAGCCATTTTCAAAAATGAGTATACTGTTCAGAACATGGTAATTCTACAATAAAATCAGTAGCAATTGTGTACCAAAGTCTGTGACCTAATGGTGACATTTGCAAAAGCTCTGCAGGTCGTTGATGCGAGATCTTTATCTGGGCAAAAATTGAGCAGACCTTTCCATATTGTTCAATGTCCTTTGGCATAGCTGGCCCCCAAAAGGATCGAGGAACCAGACCAAAGTGTTCTTGATTCCTTGGTGTCCAGCACTAAGAGAATCATGGCATAATTGTTCAAGTAGTCTCTTGGAAGGAGGAGGTAGGAATGAATAAAGATGTTTGGACAAAATATAAGTCATCTCTTAATTGTAGAGTGTATTGACCTACTAATTGCCTCACTTCTTCTTTACTATTCCATTGTCAAGCATGACACACTTCTTCGAGGAATGTAGTTCTTATATGTTTCATTTGTTCAGAAGAAATTATAGGTGGAATTCAGAAGTCTTTTTCTCCCGTATATCATTTATATAATGCATCTGCTAGCCTATTTTGAATTCTTAGTATGTAGGCTATGATGAATTCATACTAGGAAAAAATAGACCCACCAGGAATGTCGACTATTTCTAAATTGGACTGATCATAAAGCCAGCACATTCCTATGATCAATTCTGATCTCAAAGGTGTGTCTATCTCCAGATGTCTTCATTCTGTACAGGCTTCTTTCATTGCTAAAAGTTTCTTCTCAAGCACAGAATAGTTGCATTCAATTGACAAAAGAGTACAAGAATTGTTTTTAAAAAATGGACATTCATGATTATCATCCTCTTTGACTTGAAGCAGTTCTGCCCCAGTAGCAACTTCAGAAGAATCTGTTTAAAACAGAAAATTGACACTTGTAGGGCTTGCAGGTTAATTAGTTGCATCTCAATCGTCTTAACACCTCCTTGAAGTTTATCTGATAATCTGACACAGTTCTAGAAAATACCCGAATGCCATTAAGATAAACCACACCAAAGATGCTACAAATATCAGAAAAATACTGTCCATAAATCTCTGTAAAATTGATGGAGCATTGATGTGGTCAAAGGGCATAACCGATACTGTAAGTGGCTGAAATAATCTGGAAACCTGTCTTCCACTCATTGCTACTTTGTAGGGTAAGTGATGAAAACCCTTCAGATCTGTTTTGATATAGATTTCCTTTATTAGAGGAAGGGGAAAACAGTCCTTAACCGTGATGTCACTGAGCCCCCCAATAATCTATACAGAGTCGTAATTCACTTGACTGTTTGGACATGAAAAATAATGTGTCCCCAGCTGGCAAAGTTGAAAGAACAATCAGACAATTCTCCTCATTCTCGTCTAAATATTGTCTAAGGATCTTCCCCTATGTTTCTGTAAATGAGGACAAGCAAGGATCAGTGACTAAGGTCAGTGACTCAGTTCCAGGTTTTAGGTTCATGCCGCAATAGCACGACCTATGAGGTTGTGGGAAATTAGCCCTAACCTTAAAGAAGACATTGGCAAATTCAGGTTCAGGTACTAAGCACAAACAGGCCACAGTAGGTATCAACTTTTCGGGCTTTGACAGAACTTCTATGATTTCCAGCTCATCCTGTTTCAGACACTTCTGATTAGAATAAATTGAGCTAAGCAAAATTGTTTTGGTTGACCAATTGATACAAGGTAACCTAAGGATGGATGGATGTTTAGGGGAGGCAATTAGGTCAAAATTCAATAATGAATATCTCTTGATCACCGTACCTAATAATTTCCATTCATGGTGTACACTTAGAAACTGGACCCAAAGTTAAGAGAGTTCCATCAACAGTATGAACTACCTCTGCTCTTTCCTTAGGCTGCTTCGGAATCCCACTATTCTCAGACCAAACTTGAGCCAAGAGGATTCCTGTTGCCCCAGAATCAATCAATGCCCCTGAAGAAATGTGAGATCTATTGGGCAGATGTATGGTTACAGGAAGAAGAAATAAATATTGTCCATCCTCAGCTCTGAACTGTAAGGATAGATCTGATGAAGATTCTTATTTCCCAAGCCCTCCTTCGTCCAAAGGGTTGGGTCCTGGAGTTTCCAAAGACTTCTTTGGTTTAATAGAGCACTGACGAATGAAATTATCATCTTCACCACAATAGAGGCACAAGCCCTTCAATTAATGTCTACATCTTTCATTTTCTGGTAGTGGTCCTCTTACAGCCCTGATTTGCATAGGCTCTTAAGTTGTTTCCAAAGTCTTGTGTTCACCAGACCTTTCAGTCTGTGATTGTCAGAGCACAGGAAGGCATGCCTCTCCTCCTCCTCTTTCCTTCTTTCGTTCAGTTGGTACTCAATACATAAAATGTTTGATTGCCTCATTAAGAGTGGTAGGTTGACTAACATGGATAAACTCATCTTTTATCTCATCCGTGAGCCCCTGAGGGAACAAAGTAAGTAAAGTACGTTCAAACCCATTTTTTCTCAGACGCTAGATGTCTGAATCTTGTCACATAAGCCGTAACTTCTTGAGACCCTTGCTGGACTTTACTAATAGACTTCACAGCAGAATATTCAATGTCAGGCCTTTGAAACATGTTCTCAAAATTCCCAAGAAAGAGGGACTAGTCATTTAGACTAGAGTCAGAAGAAGAAACCATCAGCATAGCCCCAGCCAAAGGATCTCTTGAAAGATAAGTGATTTAAAGGTTCACCTTAATTTGAATTTCATAGGCCGTAAGGTTAAGTGGACAGTAAAGGCATCTAAGAATCCTCTGAACTTATTTGGGTTGCTGCTGAATTGAGGAACTCAAGAGGGCACCACAAGTAGATCTGGAGAGCCGCAAGACACCAAAGCTTTTCGTAAGGCAGTATTTTCATTCCTTAAAGCTATTATTCAGCGTTTTGTTGCTCTATAATCCTAGCCTGGAGTCTATGGCAACTGCTGGCATCGTGTCTGAGGGATGTAATGTCTTTGCGGAATTCTGTGAGTAGCGTATTAATGTCCTACTTGGTCGCCGCGGCCTGGGGGTCTGGGTTGCTGCATGAGTTTGAAGTGGCGGGTTTGGAGGTCCCTCCCTGAGAGAGTGGAGCTTTAGACCTCTGTAGCAGATGTTTGATGGAGGAGAAGCGGGGGTTTTTGCTCTGTTGATCGCCATTGCTGAAAAGAGAGGCAGTCTGTTGATTCCTGGGACTGGAGTACACACTGCAGGGATATACTGCGCGTTGTAGCTGTTTGCTCCTTGGAGCTGGCCCCAGTCTGGCCGCTGCAGTGCTGGTTGCTCAACTGTAGAATCCAAGCCCACTGATCGCTATGTTGTGGGTCTCTGCTCTCCTATAGTCATCAATATGGGGCAAAGGGGCCGCCACCTGCCCGGCCATATAATGCCATGGGCTCCCGTATTGTGTATAGTATTGACTAGGGGTAAGGCGCAGTTGGAGGCCACCACCTGTCCCATCGTGGTCTTCAAGGTTCTGGGGAACCCCTGCTCTTTTCTCCACTTCATGCGTCCTGTATGATGAAGGGGCTCAGCTAATAAAGCTGGGAAGGGAAGTGTTTTTCCTCCCTCCCACCGAGCTCTTGTCTATATGCCAGTAGAACAGGGTGTGCAGCCGTGGAGGTTTCCTCACCATCCCCTTGGTGCTCTCAACTGGGGCAAAGCCACACCTGGATCTCTGCGACTCCTCACCCGCCCCTGGGGCTCGGCTACCCTCCTCCTCCAGGCCCACACAACTGGTGCAGCGAGTCTGGAACCAAGTCCGCAAAGGGGCAGCACGTAGTTATCCCGCTTCTCAGGGTGCTCCTCCTACCTTGTGTCTCTCTCTTGCCGTTACCACATGGGAGAGTCCAGCCAGCCAACCATGATTCCGCAGCTCCCGGCTAAAGGTCAGTTGAGGAAGGGACTGCAGAGGCTTAGTCTTGTTGCGGTGGGGAAGCAGCCGCCAAGTTGCTTTTACTTGCAGGCCTCATATTGCATCCGGCAATCTGGGTCGGCTAGCAGTCCCGGGACTCACCCTCCTCCCCAGTCACCATCAGGACATGAGGAAATGCTACATTTTAGGAGTTTTGCTGATTTTTATACCACATTTAGGGGGAAAAGGGGCTTGAAGTCAGGGCTCAGGGGAGATGAGTCTTGGAAGGTCTCCTTCATGGCCACGCCCCACTCCAGTGGTCCTTAAGAGGGGGCATTCTGCTTGCTCGGTTGAAGCTAACACGAATGAACCTACCAGCAAGAGCCCCAAAAAGTGATGTCCTAATGTGAGCCTTTGGACAGTTCACCTTATCCTCCTGGTAGCTAAACATTTCCCATATGCCCATGGACCTTTGTCTGCAATCTTACTCAAAACAACTGGTGTCAGATCTGAACTTTTTCATCCATTATCCAGACTCCCTCATCTTCGGTTTATCTTCAAACGGCTACAATTTACCAAAGTGCTCAAATAAGTCCTTAAAAAATTGCTAAACCTACGGCTTTGCCACAAACCCTTAATACTTCACAGCACAGTTCACACCATTGTCAATCAAGTTGTCAAGACAGGTGCATCACATTCTTGAATATATACAATAACAGTCAAACTAACATGTCTCAAAACACGCAGCAAACGCATTCGGTCATGAATAGACTTTAATACAAACAAGCTACACATCCCAGACCCCAGCAAGGGAAGGGGACACGTCAACAGCGTGTACAGACACTGGTCTAAATCCACACCTTGCAGAAAAGATACCACTTTAGTTATTACAGATTTGAAATGGAAACAGTCATGTGCCCTGTTCAAACATTGATCTGATTGCCCAGATAATTGCAATGTAATGAATTGTGAAAAACAATAACACATTTGAATGCCCTCATGTTGGCTACAGACATTAGGCTCAGATGCAGGTGTAAGGGACACCAAAGTTTAATTAGGTGTATGAGAAACTTGTGCAATTGGCTGTAGTGCAATCATGTGAAATTGCCACAAAAATTCGTGAAAATATGTGTAATTTACACAAAATGCATTTCACACTCAAAATATTACTCAAACAGGCTACTTTGGGTAAAAATTCAACTCGAAAATGAAATTTCGAGTTGATTTCTGGTCACTGGTGTTTAAAACACTTCTGCTCAGATTTGTCGTTTTTAGCTCAAAAATGACCCAAGTGGTCCGCTCAGGTAAAAGATCTACCTGAAATATTTGTTGACCACCCAGATTAAACGAACTGCTGCTTGAATGCTAAACTCTCGAGTTTGGTTTGTAGTTGTGTGTTCAAAAATTCCGTGAATGGTCGGCTAAGGTATAAAATCTACCTGGAATACCGCTCTTGTTCAAAAATTGCACGAACGGTACTTCTTGAGTTAAAGGTTATGTGATGTGGTGTAATAGCATAATCTCTGTAATTATGAGTAAATTTTGTTACTCGAAATTTACCAAAATGACCCCAATTATGCTGGAGTAATTAACATTTTTCCAAGGCCTAAATCCAATGGATAGGGTGGAGTTCACATGTTCAAGCCGGAGATCTAGTCATTGAGACACACACCACACATCAGGTCCCTTTGTCGACACTTGTGTACATTGTCATCACTCTATGACTGAGAGGAAGTCTATCACAAACAGAAGCATCAGTATCCCAGCAGTGGGCGGGCAGCTTGCACTGTTGATCTCTACATCCCAAAGCTTCCATCAAAGACTTGCTAGTGCTGCAGCAGGTGACAGGATGACATGACCTAGGAT
Source organism: Calotriton arnoldi (assembly GCA_963921515.1). Taxonomy (NCBI): domain Eukaryota; kingdom Metazoa; phylum Chordata; class Amphibia; order Caudata; family Salamandridae; genus Calotriton; species Calotriton arnoldi. The sequence goes on along the minus strand of CAWUFW010002017.1, from coordinate 2,030,542 downwards.
GGAAGAGAAGAGATGATCATGAGTGTGAGGCTAGCATCGCCATGAAATATCTTCACCGTACCAACATTTTGCAAAGGCTTCCTCAACAGGTGAACTAGGAAACTTGACATTGTGCATGATCATAAGGACATTTGATTGTTAGCAATATAAGAGTCACATCAGGGGCGGCTCCTCCGCTATGGCGGAGGAGCATTGCCCCACTGCCTTATAGCACTTCAACAAAGGAAAAATAAAATGATAATAATGCAAGGTTATTATCAGTTTACTTTTCGTGCTGAGGCAGGTTTGCGGGGCAGCGTGGGGCTAGGCTAGGCAGCACAGGGGGGAGGATTGGTGGCACCTCTAAGTGCCTATGACTGTTTGGCTGGCTGTCTTGAGCCGGCCAGTCATGCGCACTTTGCCCAGGCTGCATTACAGGCTGGGTGGAGAAAATGTCCAGGCTCCCATTCCCTGTCTGAACGCCGAACTACGGCTCTCAAACCAATCACAATGCTGCATTGCAGCTTTGTGATTGGCTTAGGGAGCCAGGCTGCTTCCTGTTCACAGTCTAGAAGCCAGGAAGAGGACGGAGTGGACGGAGGCGGCCGGCCAGGTGGCCGGCCGGTAGGTAAGTGAACTTTTTTTTTGTAAACACCCCCCCTCCTTCCCCCTCCCCGCCCCACTGCAGCTTCCCTAGAGCAGCCGTCCCTGTGTCACATGTATCTTCCCCAATTTACCTCAAGAGTAATTTTGTGACACACAACATACCACATTGTCCAAAAAAACATTTCATATTTGGCTTACCATTAGCAAAGATGACATGTTGTAGCCACTTCCAATCAGGTAAAGATGCTTTCAATCAGTTCACGCCTGAGGTCATTGCCTTCCTCCTTATCACTTTCATCTTGCTGAAGCATTCCCCGAGCAACACTCTCAGATTGTCGCCGGTAGTCATCATCTGGAATGAACGGAATGTTCCTGTGCAGGACAATGTTGTGACTCATATGACAGAGCATCCCCATATTTCAGATCTTGCCAGGAGAGTTCAGGAGGGCTCCTCGTGCTTGGCTGAGGTGACTGTTGGACATCTCGGCAAAGATAAGATAAGCGAGATATTGCTACACACGTGGAAGAGGCACGTTGTAACCATCTGTTCAGCATGACTCATGGCTGACACTGTGGCATGTGACATGCCTTAGATGTGTGCACTGGTTGTGATAAGACTCCCGGTCACAACAATTTTACTAACTGCAGATGACAGTCATTCTGAAATCATTTTGACTTCCGGTTTCCCTACAATCATCTAGATCTTTATCCACACAAATCCATTTCCTCTAAATGTGTACAACAAATCATGAAACCACATTTCTTAAAGCCACTAATTCCTAAACATGCTTTTTAAAATGTTATTCTCTGTACAGCTCTCTGATACTTTGAGGGCTTGTTTGCGCTTTATAAAACTCTCTAAATAAATAAATAGCCAATTTTTTAAAATTACCATTTGCTACAAATTAAAATGTTTGCTTCTTCAATGTAAGCACTTTTTGACAAAATCCTTCAAAAGTTGAAGTAAACAATATTGTGGAGGGTTTATGTGTCATTTTTAGACAAAAATTTCTATGATGGACCAGGATTCCCAACTGAATGTGGGCCTTTTCTAATGTTGGTGTCCGCCGTCCACTGTGGACCCATCTGTCATCTCTGAGGCAACCATCTGTTGTCCGCCATTTTGAGTCGTCATTGCAAACAGTCAATCCTAATGGTAACAGTCAATCCTGTAATGGGTGACTGGGCGGTGGGCGTTGACAGTAGTAATGTCACGTATGACGATGCTTCCGCCAATGACAGACCTCCTGTCCTCCATATTGTAAGGCATTCCCTATGGAAAGAACTACTGTTTTGATAGGTGGCACAACATGGCGGATGACTTACTTATCCATCATAGTTGATGGATTCGTCCTTCAATCATGTACTTTTTCTGGCGGACAGCCTGTCATCCACCATGTAAGTGCCTGTTAGCAGAAATTCCACATTGGCATACACGACGTTCCGGTGGCTCACGATAAAAATGTAATAATTCTCGCCAAATGTGACAGTGCATTGCTACATGTTGTCATGTTAACCATTTGATCCAGTTTCCAGGTTTTGTGGTTTCCTATGTGTTGCATTATGGGATCTGTAGTTTATTCTCCTCCACGTGTGTGAGCATAACACTGGGAGTGATGCTGTGAGGGCATTGTGTGGGTGGCATGCAGAGTGGGGTTTCTATAGCTTCATTTAATATGGTTACCTGGGTCTCAATTTGGTACCTTTAGGTGTTGGGATTCATGTACACTACATACAGTGCTTAATTTGTAAAAAAGATAAGTGCTGGGGCCCTCGTCAAGAGGCCACTGCAACTTGCACTACTCATTGCCCCTATACTTATCGCCAGTGACAGAATCAACACAACTACTAAACAAAGCACCCTAGAAGTGTGACTTTTCAGACTATTCCAGACCTCAAAACTACGATAATGACTTAGGCAGCAGATATTAGTCATTTTTAATGTTCATTGAATTAATAAACAACTGTTGACGTGTTAATCTCTAATTTAGATAAACAGAACAGATTGTCATAAGTGCCGGTGTTGACAATTAAGTTCCAGTGCCGAGCACCGAGCACCAGCTCATTTTAAGCACTGACGACATGTCATATATTCAGTGTGCGTACACCTACGTTGTCTTTATTTTTGGAGTCTATAGTATACGTGATTCTCTCCTGCCCGTTCACATATATTTACAGACATTACAAGAGTGCACATACTTTGTCACACATTCTTAACATGTTAACTATCGTGGGCTTGCATTATACTTTTTGCTCCCATGTATATCCCTAAAAACTTTGTAGCATGTTACAGATTGGGTGGGGGTTTAAAATGTGGCTACATGATTGCTTTATCTGGTTGGGTATTGCCCAGACATTGAGACAGGGGAGAATGCTGTTATACTTTTGTATGTATACAGTTATGTTTAGTGACATTGACAGTTTGCATAGGGGTTTTAAAAACATTTTAAGTTGTCCTTACCTCCCCCACTGGCTCGCCCAACACTGCCAGCCGAAAATGTATTTTTTGTACCTTGTAGGAAATGGTCTTAAGAAGAACTGGTCCCTGGCACTGCAGGGTAGCTGTGGTCAGCTGGGGATAGTTTAGGTCTTGCCCTAAGTGTGGTTGAAAGAGCTCCATGGAGATGGTTGATGTGATTAATGTCTGGGTAGTAGTACTTTTCTTTGAATCGTGTAGGGAGAGTCCTGAGAGGACCTGTACCCCAGCGGTGAATTGAGCCCCCTACTTCAGAAGCTTCTGCGGGGGAGGCTTCAATTTGGAGTTCTGATTAAAAAAAGTATCTAAATGTTTGTTTTTAGCTCTTTGGACTTTGATGGAAGACTGCTGGTCCTCAGTCAGAAGCTCATAAACACCACTGCAAGAGGTTAGTATGATGGAGCTGTGTGGTGGGGGAACAAATGGAACAAGAGAACAAAGAAGGAAGGGGTGATGGATGGCTAGACGGACGGACGGATGGATGGCTAGACAGAGGGATGGAATGATGGGTGGGTGGATGGGTGGATGGACGGACGGACGGACGGATGGCTAGACAGAGGGACGGAATGATGGGTGGGTGGATGGACGGACGGACGGACGGATGGATGATAAAAGGAAGGGAGGATAATGGGTGGAAAACATTATGGATCGAAAGATGGATGGAAGAGTAAAAGAAGTACAGAAGGTTGTATGGATGGATGAGAGAAAGTTAGATGGACAGATCTAGGGATGGATAAATAGACAGAAAGTAAGATCAATAGAATAGTAGGAAGGATAAAAAGAAGAAAAAAGGTTTAAAAAAGACAGAAATATTGATCAAGATAAAGAAGGACAGAAAGAAGGAAAAAGGCTGAAAGAAAGATGGAGGAAAGGAAGGAAATTTCTGAATTTCCTCAGGGAGTGAATGCCCCGAATGACTGCAGGGCTAGTTCACCTCGAATGCTTGCTCATTGCTATTTGAGATATGGTCCAAAGTGGGGGTATTTTATTTTCTGGCTACTCCCTTGCTGTACCCCACCACCCAAGCAGTGACGCTGGAGTGGAGTGCTTGGAGCAGTCTGTGGACTGACACATCAGATGCAGTGCGCCTTACATATGATACCATATAAAGTTAGGTTTAGTAAAGACGCACCCTCTGTTGTGTAAGTGATTGGGCAACTTATGAAAGATTCGTGAGGCTAATAAAACCCTTTTGCAACACACATTGAAAGGCTACTGAGATATGCAGGAACTTCTGAGTGTGTAGAAGTAACAGATCAGGAGGACAAAACCACGTGTTGTATTATATACCATTTTGATGTTAACTTGGTGAGTGTGTCCACAAAAGTTTTGTAACAAACTACTGCATTAGTCTTCACAAAATGAAGTGTACTCTGTGTTCTTTTTTTAACATGTTTGATTTTGAACAATATATTGAAAAATATTGTGAATTACTGTAAAATACATTGTTAACTGAATATCTAAAAAAGTAAAACTCACCCAGACCAGGGTATCTCTTCCACACAGAGCCTGCTCCTGGTTTCAATGCCTTGTTTGTCACTTGCTTTCTCTGGTTGTTCCCCATGTCAGAAACAAGCTTACCTTCTCCTCCTTGGCGGTCTCTCCTCTTGCAGGGTCAGGCACACTCTCTCCCTCTTTCTGGAGATAGGCAGGCTTCTATGCACTACACCGACTCTCAGCTCCTCCAGCAGAAACCTCAGTCTTCCGGTGATGTTCCCTAATCTCTGGGAGATCATGGAGGCACCATTTTGTTTTAGTGTTCGGTGGAGCTCTCCCGTCCTTGGTCATGAAGACGTTGGAACTGGAAATCAGTGGGGTGGTTTGGGTCCCCGTTTACATACATTTTGCAGACAGGGGACGCGGATCCTCTGTCTAAGGTTGGGCATCTGAACCAGTTTGGGGTGGTTCCCTTTCAAATGTCATTTTCTCGCTGCTTCCCAGACACAGCCTTTGTACTAGGTGATGGCTTTCGCAGCAGGTAGCAATGATGCTGGCTCCAAGCAGAAGTAGCCAAAACAAAGGCGCACTGAAGTGTGAAGTCTCGGCACGTGGCTGCTATCAGCCTTTCTAAAGACCAATCATGGACAGAGTTAATACCAGGCCCTGCCTATTGATTTCCTCACCCTGAACAGGAGAAACTGCAGTCCCACCGCCCACCCCTTCCATTCACCAAATGGCAACGCTCAGGAAGAGCTGATCAGCAGCCCTTACCCAATATGGTGCTCGTTGAATCTCTAAAGGTAGCCCTGTCTCCATCCTCTTCTACTTTGGCACCTGGGTACACACCCTCCAGCGACAGCAATGCAATCAATACACTCCCACTCTCCGGGGAAGCTGTATCCATCTCCATTTTGTACCGTTCTACATCAGGTGACATTCAAAATGAATCCCACTGACCCCAGTGCTCAGACCCTCACACCACAGAGTCCCACTGCTACACATGGGCTACACACTCGCCGCACATATGCACACAGAATACTACCACAAGGCTCTGGGTTTCTCGTAACAGTGGAAATTTACAAAAGAAAGGGGTCAGTAGATCACCCTCTCCTTGACACAGGGAAAAAGGTCTGGTCATACTGTTGATCCATAAAAACTCAATACGCTGTCACCGCTGCTTTATGAGACTACCCGGAGCATGGACAGTGGTCGTATACCCGCCATGAGGCTACGCTTTGTGAGCCCTCCCGGTCACAGAACAGGTCTGGAGATCGAATCACCAAGGACATGGCTAAGCCTCTGGGCACACACTTGATTTGCGTGACCGAACCAATAGTCAGAATACCAGTTTCACAAACACGTAAGCCCTCTGTGCAGGGGTACGCACACCTATTAGCCTTACAAGGGACATTCCTGCCACAACAGTTGCCCACACATGATCTCAATATCAGTGGCCACTGGCATCTACGGGCAGGAGGGAGTATGCGTGGGCACGTTTAAATTAATATAATAAAATAAAGCGTACCGACCTCACCGATTACCTCACTCCGGACCTCTTATTTTGCCGACACAGGAACTGGATGCTGGAACTCCCTTGGCCAATCCTGGCGCTGCTCTCACCTGCATGAGAGCAGTGCTAGGATTGGTGGGAGCAGCCACACTCGGCCCTCCACAGCGCTCTGGAGGCTTTGTCTTGCTCTAACCCAGCTGATAGAGATGTTTAAAGTGCGCATGTGTGGGTGGCCGTCACAAGACGGCCGGCCAAAAAGACACGTGCACTTTAAACAGTGCAATACCAGCCCACCCTTCTCCCTGCTTCCATTTTATTTTTAATCTCTGGGGCTTTGGGAGGATTTTTAAGTGGGGCGACACTCTGCTCAAACGGCGGAGCTGCCCCTGCTCAATACAAATCGAAATACTTTGTATTTCTGCCTTGGGTTCATCTGTGCGACTTTGTAAAACAGCTACTGTAGAGGGTGTCTATGAGGCAGCAGGCTGCATGCGATTTTGTCACATACCTTGCAACCAACTGCTTATTTTGTGGTCAAGATTCCCATTTTTGACACCCTGAGACGAGGCCTCACCTGGATTGCCCCCAGACCACATTCAGACTAATATTTTGCAATCCTGCAATAACCTGGCTTATGGAAGGTGAGATAAAAGATTCCTGGCCCTCTCCGCTATGTCAAGTGCTGTCAGGTTTTACCTCCAGGTGTTGTTGGTTGTAGGGAGTGCCTCCAGCTGAAATTACATTTTTTCCAGGTGGCGAGAGTCCTGGGTGCCTTTTCTTCCAAAGCTTAGCTAAGATCTACTTGGTTTCCTTGACTCTCTAGTGGTAGCTGTGGTCGAGCAGTCCAGGCTTACCTGGAGGAGTGAAGTCAAACCTGGATTCAGATACTACAGTGATTAATTTGTCAAAAACAACATAAGTGCCGGGGCTCTTGTCAGGAGGCAGCTTGCACCAGCCCATTTCTCCTGTTAGCGCCGCCTTAAACAGAACCAACTACCAACCATGAAAGTGGAGAGAGGATGTGGTGTAATGGTCAGAGTTGCCTCTTTCAGAGCTGGGGAACAAGCTTCGAGTCTCGGCGTTGGTTCAACATCCTGTGATTCTAGGCCAATCACTTGTGCCTACCGTAAATGAATGTGTCCTTAGCTGGCGCTCATGAAAAACGTCGGTGTTGATGAATAAGTGGCAGCACCGGAAACCACTGGCTCAAATTAGGCACTGCGATAATATATAATACGAAGGCATTACACTTAATAAAGATCAACATCCAGTTAGATTTATTTCTTTTAAATAGAATAGATAGATACATATAGGTAGATCCGAAAAGAAAATAAGACAAAATAGATGTGCCAGAGGATATGGTTAAAGAAACATGACTCAGAATAGGTATGACATAGTCAGTTATAACATAAAATAAAATGGCAACTAATACCTTTCATTGTACAATATTAACACAAGGAGAAGCTCTCGGTTCACAATCTCTGTGAAGCCCTCCTGCCTCAGCTGCTTGGAAGACCAATGCTCCTTTATATAGACATAGAAAGAGGCAACGCACTATGGGATGTACAGTATGTCGCGAGATATCCGACACGCCTGAAACATCAGGCTCTCTAGCGTGGGAGGGGTTTCCAGGGCAGCACAGTGGGTTCTGCTGCTGCTGTGAAGTTTTGGGCCATTGGACGAGCTTCAGATTTGTCTGTCTTGGAATTCATGGGCAGGGGGTTGTGAATTCTTTCACCCGTGGGTCCCTAACGGGCTTGGGCGCTTTGTGGTTAGAGTCAGGTGGGAGGATGAGCAGAAAAGAAAGATCTTGGGCAGAACCCATGAAGTTGGCTCATGATTGCTGGACCTTCTGCGCGATGTTCACAGGAGGCCCTGTGTGACTGTCACTTTAATCGCAAGCCTGAGGTGGCTGTCAGTTACCTCCATGTGAGATAAAGAAGTGGGGTCCTTCGGGAACCCCCGATCCAAACTAGAGCCTATCACTTGGCTGGCACGAAGGTGGTCCCTAAGTTCTGGAACTACTACTTAAAAACAAACGGGGATGTGGCTTTCAGAGGGAATGTGAAAAAACACAAAGATTGAACGACACCCGACTTTACCCCCTTCTCCCCACATCTCACTCGCCCCCTCACCCTCTTTGTGCCCTTCATTTCCTGATCTCCCCTTTCTTATATTCTATTCTCCTCCTCGTATGTGTACCTCCCCTCGCGCCCTCCCTCCCCCATTCTGTTTCCCTTCAATTTCATATTTTCCTTTTGCAAGCGCTTTCCCTCATCACTTTGTTTCTCCACTTCTATGGACTCTGCACCTGAGATTCATCTCCACCATTCACCCTTCTCTCACTATGAGTCTCTTCTCTCTTCTTTGCCTTTTTCCCTCCCCCGATCTTTCCCTTTCAAACTCACTTTTTAGATCGAAGCCTACCAGACAGCGCAGCGGTCTGGTTTGATCACAACTTCTTGTGGGCATTCGGAAAGCTTCCCTGGGAATGCATTTTGCCCATTGCTTACTAGTGGCTTTCTGGTTTGTAATTCACAGTTGCTTGCTTTCTATTTGCTGGATTTTTTCCCTTAGGCTGTCCAGCTTAAGCTTGTCCCTCCCAAGAGCATGTCCTGTTTACTGTATCCTGCCGAGTACTCGTTTTCTGTAAACAAGCCTTTAAATCTAGTTCATATCTTGCCACATTTGCAGTGCATTAAAAGACAGCGGTCAAATGTCAGGCTCTGTATTCTGAGAGAGCTTGGTGTTTACTTTTCTTTCTCTGACTTCAAAATGAGAGAATTTATGTGACAATCTGTCCTGCTGAGTAGCCATGTGAGAGGAGAGTGTGTAGGATGCTATTTTTTCTAGCACACAACAAAAATGAACTTTGCTGATGTTTCAGAATATATCCGAATTACAAAAGTACAAATGAAGCACATTTTTTTATAATTCTGAAGTATGGTGGAAACAAACATTTGAATACAATCAAACCACATCAATACATTGGGTGATGACATTTCCACACATTATCATTTGTGTGCAGCAAAACTGTATGTCTCTGAAAATGTAATGGTAATTTCAAGTGAAAATGTGTTGTCTACAATGGCAGTACAATCCCACACCATTCATACTCCACACTACTCCACTCCACTTTACAGCACTCCACTCTACTACATGCCACTCCACTCTACGCCCCTCCACTCTAAGACACTCTACGGCACACCACTCGACTCCACACCACTCGACTCTATACCACACACTCCACAACACAACATGCCACTCTACTCTACGCCACTCCACTCTACGCCCCTCCACACCACTTACCCCACTCTACTCCAATCTACCCTAGTCTACCCCACTCTACTCCAATCTACCCCAATATATCCCACTCCAGTCTACAGCAATCCATTCAACTTCAATCTACTCCAATCTACCCCACTCCCCTTGACTACAGTCTACCCCAATGTACTCCACTCAAATCTACCCCGCTCCACCCAATCTACCCCAGTCTACCCCACTCCACTCCAATCTAGAACTCTCAACTCCAATCTACACCACTCCACTCAACCTACCCCAATCTACCCTACTCTGCTTCAATTCAGCCCACTCCATTTCAATCCAATCTAAACCAATCTGCCCCAATCCACCCGAATCCACCAAACTCCAATCTACCCCACCCCACTCCAATCTACCCCACCCCAGTATATCCTACCCGACTCCAATCTACCCACCCCACTTCAATCTACCCCACTCCACACCACTTCAACCTACCCCTCAATCGACCACACCCCACTCCACTCTACCCCAATCAATCCCACTCCACTCTAACCCCAATCTAGCCCACTCCAATCTACCCCAATCCCCTCCACTACGATCAGATCTACCCCACTCCACTTCAATTTACCCCAATCTATCTCACTACAATCTACCCCACTACAATCTACCCCACTCCACCCCACTCCACTCCAATCCACGCCCATCTACTCCACTCAAATCTATCCCACTCCACTCAGTCTCACCCAATAAACCTCACTCCAGTCTACCGCACTCCACTCACATCTACCCCACTCCACTCGGATCTACCAGCATCCGCCCCAATCTACCCCAATACACTCCAGTCTACCCCAACATACCTCACTCCAATCTACACCACTCCACTCTACCTCACTCCGCTCCAATCTACTTGACTCCACTCCAGTCTACTCCTCTCCACCCCAATCTACCCCAATCAAATTTGCCCCACTCCACTCAAATCTACCCCAGTCCAATCTACCCCATTCTATTCCAATGTATCCCACTCTACTCCAATCTCTGCTTCACTACAGTCTATCCCACTCCACTTCAATCTACCTCAGTCTACCCCACTCCAAACTTCCACAATCTACCTCACTCCACTCTCCACTTTACCCCAATCTACCCTACTTCACTCCTCTACAATCTACCCCACTTAATCTAACCTAATCAACCCCACCCCACTCCATTTGAATCTACCCCACTCCATTCGAATCAACCACACTCTGCTCCGATCTACCCCACTGCACTTAAATCTACCCCACTCCTCTCAAATCTACTACACTCCGATCCAATCTACCCCACTCCACTCCAATTCACTCCATTCTGCCCCAACCTACCCTCATTCCAATCTACCCCACTCCACTCCAATCTACCCCACTCCATTCCAATGTGCCCTACTCTAATCCACCCTATCTACCTCACTCCAATCTACTCCATTCCACACCACCCTACTCTACCCCACTCCACCCTACTGTACCCCACTCCACCCTACTGTACCCCACTCCACTCCACCCTAGTCTAGCCCACTCTACCCCAATGTACCTCACTCTGCTCCAAACTGCCCCACTCCACTCTATCTCACTCCACTCCAATCTACTCGACTGCACTCCAGTCTATCCCACTCTACCCCAATCTACCCCAGTCCAATTTACCCTACTCCACTCCAATCTACTCCAGTCCAATCTACCCCATTCCATTTCAATTTACCCCACTCCAATCCAATCTCCACTCCACTACAATCTATCCCACTCCACTCCAATCTCCACTCTACCCCAATCTACCCACTCACTCTACCCCACTCAAATCTATCGCAATTTGCCCTACTCCACTCCAATCTACCCCACTCCAATCCACCCAATCTACCCCACTCAAATCCACCCAATCTACCCCTCTCCACTCCAATCTACCCCACTCCGCTCTACCTCAAACTACCAAACACCACTCAATTCCAATTTAACCCACTCCACTTCACTCCAATCTACCCTAATCCAATTTATCACACTACACTCAAATCTCCCCACTCCACTTCAGTCTAGAGGACTCCACCCACATCCACTCCACCCCACTACAGTCTACCCCATGCCACTCCACCCCAATCTACCCTACTCCAATCTACCCCACACCAAACTACCCCACTCCAATCTAGCAGATGCCAATCTACTGCACTCCAATATACCCCATCCCAATCTACCCCACCCCAATCTACCCCACTCAACTCTACCCCTCTTCAGTCTACCGCACTCCAATCTACCCCACTCCACTCCAATCTACCCTGATTTGCCCCAAACAAAACGACCACACTCCAATTGTGCTCCAATCTACCCACTCCACTCCAATCTACATTGCTTCAATCTACCCCGCTCATTCCAGTGTGCCCTACTCTAATCCACCCTATCTACCCCACTCCAATCTACTCTACTCCACTCTAATCTTCTCTACGCCACCCTAATGTACCCCACTCCACTCCAATCTACCCCACTTCACTCAACTTTACCCCAGTCTACCCCACTTCACTCCAAACTCCACTCTACTCCAATCTATCCTACTCCACCCTACCCCAATCTACCCCACTCCACTCTATCCCAATGTACCCCACTCACTCCACCCCAATCTACCCAAACTACCACACTCCAATCTATCTCATTGCAATCTACCCCAGTCTACCCCACTCCACCCCAATCTACCCCACATCACTCCAATCTACCCCAAATAAATCTATCCCACTCCAATCTACCTCAATCTGCCACTCAAATGTACCCCACTCCACCCCACTCTACTCCAATACACCCCACTCAACTGCAATCTAGCCCACTTTACTCCACTACAATCTACCCCAGTTGTCTACCTCACTCTACCCCAATGTACCCCACCCCACCCTACTTCATGCCACTAACTTTTAGCCATGTTGAACATCAGCCACGCTGGTGTACAACGTGGCTAAAGCACATTGCCAAAACCAAGAGCTCTTGCACAGGCGAGACCTATTGGCTTTGCCAATGCTTGTTTATTTTATCTCCCTGTCACTCTTCCTTCCCCTTCACTCTTGTACTCAGTATCCTGTACGAGTTATTCTTTCTCTGGCCACCTCTAAATTCCCCTCCGTTTAGCCCTGCCCCTTACCAGAGGGTAGCAGGGCGCAGTGGTCATTAAAGCAAGTAAAGAAACGAGGCCCCCATTGACTGGTTTGTTAGTGAAACAAACAGTTCCTAGCTGGCTGAAGTGGACTGTCCCAAACCCGTGTGCCCCGGTGTCACTGCACCCGCTGCACTTTCTGTCGCTGCGCCCTTTCCCCTTCCTCCTTTTTCTTTTCGCCCAGTTCAGAGTCAGTGTGTAGCTATATGTAGCGCCCTGTGGCAGCTGAATGGCCTCTAGGCGCTGTTCGCCCGCTCTCTTCCACTTGAGTCCCGTTCCCGTCCACCTTTCCCTCCCTCCCACTTCCCACCTCTCCCGCTCCCCACCCTCCGCCCAGACACAGACGGTGAGCTGGCCCTGCCGCCCTGTAATCTCCTGGGCGGCTGCTCATCCCTTCACACCCCCGTGCTGTGGTCGTCTGCGCACCCCGGGCCGCTGGCACCTCACCCCGCCGGGGCGAGCTCGCACAGGCCGGGCAGCCGCACGCTCCCCTCGGCCGCAGGCTGGGTGCCGCCCCGGCCCTGGCACCAGACGCACCGCGGCTCCCGTCCAGTGCATCTGATCCAGGCTGCGGCACGGCTTCTGCTGCAGTCCCGACAGCGAGTGGACCAGCCCGGGGAGGGAAGAGGCCATCCCGAGGAGCAGCCGTAAACCACGACCACTCTCCCCCCCTGTGCCTAGTCCAAGGAGCAGCCAGGGCCAAGCTCTCCAAGTGCCCGTCCCGGGGGGCAGCAAGACCCCATCGACGGGGCAACAGGACCCGCGAATCCAACTTGGCCGCCCGGAGGGGGTGGGCAGAGCTCACCACTCCCCTGTGCCCATCTCCAGGGGTTGGACAGAGCCCACCTCTCCCCGGTGCCCATTCCCCGGGGGTAGACAGAGCCCACCACTCCCCTGTGCCCACCCCTAGCGGCAGCCAGAGTCAACCACTCCGCTGTGCCTATCCCTGAGCACGGCGCCAAGGACTCCCTCGTGCCCATCCTCTGTGGCAGGCAGAAAGCACTACCACTCCCCTCCCCTGTGCCTATGCCAAGGAGCAGCCAGGGCCAAGCACTCCTAGTGCCCGTCCCGGGAGGCAGCAAGAGCCCACCAGCCCCTGCGCCCACCTAAGGGGTTCTCAGATACCAAAGTTCACCCGTGCCCATCCCGAGGGGCACCAGAACCAACCCTTCCTCTGAGCTATTCCGGGGGAGGAGGTGACCAGTCCGAGCAAAGAGACCCCCTGTGGAGAGCCCGGGGCGGATTCAGACCCTCTTTACCTCTGCCCACCCCCGGAAGCATCCTGGGTCTGTCCTGCGCTCAGACCAGGGAGCAGCGTCCAGAAGCCCTCGCCTCACCCCTCCCACCACGGCGCTATCTGTACCCACCCCAGGTGTCATCGGGACACCGCGGGGACCAGTCACCGGAAGGACCAGCCTCCTGCCCTGTGGATACTGGGCCAGCTTCTCTCAGCTTCACTCCCAGTTTACACACCACCCCGGGGAGGGTGGAGAGGTGTTACAGCTGTGCTCCCGACGTACAGACCTCTGTAACCATTAGGAGAAACTTCCAGCGCCCACAGACCACCCAGGACCTGAGGGAGTCTAACGTCTGCGGCACCACCAACACACACAGACCACCCGAGGACCCCAGGGAACCCACTGCCCGTTGAAGTACCGACACACACAGACCACCAGAGGACTTCAGGGAAGCCACTGCCAGCACACACAGACCACCAGGAGAGACTGGCCCCTGCTGTGCCCCAACATACAGATCTCTGTAACCATTGGGGGGCGCTACTTTCTGCTGCTCTCCCAGCACACACAGACCAGTTCTGGACCTCAGGGAGCTCCTGCCTGCTGTACGACCAGCACACATACCACCCTAGGAGGGGCTGTTACCTGCTGCCCTCCCAGAATATATACACCGCCCCGGGACATCTAGAAATACCACTGCCTGCTGCCCTCAAAGCATAAACACAGCGATACCTACCAGCCACTGCCCGCATACACCTGCCTGTTACTACCAGCAGAAGCTCCTGCCTGCTGTCCCTCCCATTGCATACACACCGCCCCAGGTGCTCAGTAGAAGCTTCTGCCTGCTGCCCTCCCAGCTACACACCGCCCCAGGACATCTGAGAGACTCCTGCCTGCTGCCGCCCCCCATCCCCAGCACACACTACCCCAGGAGCTCAGAAGGACACCCCAGTAGCACAGAAGTTGCCCCCTGCGCCTCCCACGTGTACACTTGTAGCTGTCAGTAGAAGCTGCTGCCTGTTGCCCCCTCCCCAACCCATGCAGCCCCCCAGGAGAGCAGGTGATGCTGTTGCCCTCACAGAGCTCGCACCTGTGTGACTATCCTGCAAATCTACCCCGGCTACTCTCCCGAAAAGTACACCACCCCAGGAGGAGCCCCTTCTGCACCCCACAACCTGAACACCCGGCGCCGAAGAGTGAACAAGAGTCAGAAGCCGGAGGACCCTCGCGGGGTCAGGGGTGAGCCGGTCAGCACTGGACAGCAGCCCTGCAGCTTCCGCGGGTACCCACGGTAAGGATGCGCATGCGCGGCTTGTCATGGCTCAGAGTGTGGGGCGAGGGAGGACGCTGGAGGTTCTGTAAAGCAACAGGCAGGTAAAAGGTGGGGGGAGAGGGGGCTGAGGTGGGCTAGTAGCGTGGGAACTGGGTCATAGTTCGAGGTGAGGAGAAACCAGACCGTACAGGAGGGACATTTACATATCACTTTAATCCACCTCTATACAATGAAGAATTGCAGAAAAAAGCATTTATGTGCCATTTATCGACCTTGAGATGGAAGATTCTTTCCTCTCTGCGCACTAATAATGCCATGTCCCCTACATATGGTTTAAACGCAGGGTTTTGCAAGTGCCCTTCTATCAACAGCCATTTCCTATCACCGTACTCGATGGCACTAGTCGTATCGACCTAGGCATTATCAAAGGCCGGGGCGGCCCTTCCGGTATATGTACCTTTGACCAAACGCGGCTGAAAGACCACAGTTGTATGTGCATAAATCCACTGAGCCATCTCACCGGAAGGGCAGGCATGGAATGTGACTCCTCCTAAGAGAGGCCACCTATGGGGATGTCCACAATCTCGTTGAAAGTTTCAGTTTTTTATTTGGTTGTCGGTTTTATTATCCATGTTGGAAAATTGTCTGAAAAGAAAACTGCTTCGTAAAGAAAAAAACCCCACATTTTTCTTATTTAGAAGACTTCATCTAATTAGAGATGTTACAATTGCTCATTGTCGAATATATTTAATCGCTCTCGCCCGCCACACTCACTGCTGATAAGGTACAACACCAGAACGTTTTCACGCACTACGCCATCACGTAGCCAAGATGGCGACTATAGTTTACAGTAGTTCATATGGAGAAAACACTCTCCGATAGGGTCAATTTCCGGTGCATTGGGGCTACCCATGTTTATGGCACTTCCTACCGTGTTTCCATAACATAACAAGCGAGTTTGTAAAGCGCTCATTCACCAGTAGGCATTTTGGGCTGAATAACAGATGTTTATTGTTACCCACCTCAATGGTACTCATTTTATCGACATCAGATGGATGAAAGGCTGAGTGGACCCACTGGGATTTGAACCTGTGAACAGGAGGTCAAACACAGGCCCCTGCAGTGGGCACATTAGTCCACTGAGCCACTGGACCCGGTTTCCTTCCAGACAGAGAGTCAATGTAGGATTACAAAGGTAGCTGAGAGGGTTTGGTTAAAAAATCCAGCAACATTTTCTAGACTGTTGTTGAACATTTTCGATTCCAACCGTACTTCTGGGGATCTGTTGTCACGGTTCACACTGTTTACTGGTGCTCCATAGGCTTTACTGGCTTACAATTGTGGGTTGTGGCTACCGGACAGAGACAAGGAGGCAAGGAACTCCATGAGGAAAAGTTCTGGGTGACTTTTCTGGCTGTTCTTACTGTCTGGGTTCGGGCTAACACTTAGGGCCTGATTTAGATTTGGCGGACGGGTTATCAATGGTGACGGATATCCCGTCCGCTGAAATAAAAATCCCATTATATCCTATTGGATTTATATTTCGATGGACAGGATATCCGTCACTGTTGTGACGGAGTAACCCGTTAGCCAAGATCTATTTCAGGCCCCTAGTCTGTTGCCATTTTACGGGTTGCATATTTTGGGTTCAGTGGGCGTCCTATGGTACTGAGAGCCAATATTATGGGAGCCACTTATCACAGTAACAAAATCTTTTTCTAGTGGATCTACACAAGCCTGGGCTACCCTTTGAAATGGCGTAGACACTCGGGGGATAGAAAATTGAGATAAATCAGGTGCCAGGGAATTCTCTAGTTCAAAATCCTGTAGCGCCACTTGAAATGTCAGTGCCTTGCCATGCTGAGGTCATCAGAGAGCCCCAGGTGCCTCCTAACACCATCACAAGGCCGCTCCTTCTCCTTCCTCGCGGCCAGAGCATGGAACGCTCTTCCGCTCCACCTCAGGCAGACAATATCACTCCCCATCTTCACGAGAAACCTCAAAACCTGGCTCTTCGACAGACCCCCTCCTTGATGGACTGGAACCTGCACCTCCCCTCCTCCCCAGCGCCTTGAGACCCTTACGGGTGAGTAGTCGCGCTTAACAAACCCGTGATTGATTGATTGATTGATCACAACCCACAGGAGAGTCCAGGTACCAGTCTTGACGACCAGATGCTGATAGGTGGGGCTCACCTGAACTTCATCATTCAAGGGCTTGTTTCTTCTTGGCTGCTGTGTCCACTCCTCTGAAGCTGTATTACCTTCACTTCTAGGCAGCCCCATCAGGTCTGGGGCAGAGTCAGCAAGCAGTCCTGCACCAGTCACAGGACGCTTACATCTAGTCCCCCATGTATGTTTACATCAGACAGACAGGAAGCCCCGCCCCTCTTAATTTTGTGTTATAAATGCCTCTCCTTGCGACCACCGAGAAATGTAGGAGCCAGGCAACGTCATGATCAGCCACTTATTTTTTTTTTTTAAACAAATTTCTATTGGCGTTTGATTAAAATGGTACAAACATTCATATTAGAGCAAGAATCAGTACATGAGACACATATTGAATATATCGGATTACATTTCCAACGCCTTTTCGGTTCAACTGGCAATATGGGACGGGTAATGACATATTATAGCATCTAAGTAAACAAACACCATCTCATGATAACGATAGATTCATACAAATACCCAGGTCTCAGTGAATTCTGTATTGTGCATAATACCAAATACTAGCCTAGACAAATAAGGGTTATAATAATTCTGTGACTCATTAATATTTAGTGCTCTATGTAAATATTGATAACTGGGAGTTGTAATTGTGGTCCCATCAATGCCAGAAGTGATGAGCACAATAGGAAAAGAAAATAACTAGGCAAAGGAAAAAGAAACCAAATAACAAAACTGTCCTGAGAGTTTGAGTACTACAGAAGCATAGAGGGACCTGCTTTAATTCATATGTTTCTAAGGATCTTGACACATTCACATCCAAGAGGTAGGGGAGGAAAGGGAAGGCATCACAGCAACAGGTCTTCCCAGTCAAACAGGGTTTTGTTTGTCATCTAGACCACTTCAAGGGGATTCTGCGGCACCCTCACCTTACGGAGGGCCATCCTCAATTTCCCCCTCATTACCATCTTTCATGCTATCCCAAGCTTCAAGAACCTCCGCCCAAAGGTCTGCCAGTGGGGGCCATCTTATCCCCGTGCCTCTGCTCTAATCAGTGCTCGCTCCTCTGCTCTGGCCCATAAGTCAACATCCCTTTCCCATGTCACCACCGCTGGGCTCCTCCCGGCCTCATCATTGCATTGCTATGCGTCTTCTTGCTAAGACCAGTGGCAGGTCCACAAATCTAGTGCCAACTTTGCACACCTTGGATCTAGGGAACAATCTTAAGAGGCAAACCTCTGATGTGCAGGGGAGCGAGCGCTCTAGCTCTCCAATTAAGTGTTGCAACTACTGTATTCCAGAATACTTGCAACCATGGACAGCTCCATGTCATGTGTCCAAAATCTGCCTCTGGCTCCATGCATTTGGGACAAGTCTGCAGGTCTCCTCCATACATGACCTGCAGTCTATGGGGGGTCAGATAAGTCATATGAAGATAAGTAAATTGGACCTATTTAAATTTAGTATTCCTAGAAATACTCTTAGGGCTCACTACAATCTTACCCCACTCAGAGTCTGAAAGATCTCTGCCCAGTAATGTTACCCACCTCTCTTGAGTCTTCACCAATGGTTTCATGATCATCTCGAGTTGTGCTCATTAAAGCCACTACACTAGGTGATGTGTGGAGCCTAAAGTCATCAAGGACAATGTGGGTTTCCGGTTCTTGTCTGCTCTCGGACCACAAATACCCAAACGTTCTCACCAGAGCATGATAATTCAAGGACTGGCCAGGGGGCAACTCACATTGCGTCAACAAAGGGGAGAGGAGTTGGCCTAATGGCTAGGGCGGTCGACCTCGAATCTGGGGCACTGCGTTCGAGTCTCGGCAATGACGCTGAACATCCTGTCATTCTGGGCAAATCACTTAATCTCCCCGTGCCTAACAAAAATAAATAAATAAATGAATGTGTCCTCATGTAATGCAACTGGTGCTATGTAAAGCGCTCTGATACCCGATTCGGGTCAAGTTCGCGCTATATAAAACTCTGTAAAATAAAATAAACCATCTAGTGGGATACGCTGTCCCAGTTGGAAGCAATCACTCACCGTGAGTAGGCCCGCCGTTGTCCAGTTTGTTGATCAGCCACTTAAGTCACTTCCCTCAGGCGGAACCTTTCAGTTATGGGCCAACCTGGGTGGAGTAGTTGTTTGCAGATTCAACAATCATTGGCAAAGCCAGTAGATTTTGCCAGTATTTTGGTAATTTTTTTTAAAGAAGCCTGCTGCAGTGAAAAAACAAAACCCGCATTGCTTGTTTTTGAGATGTAAAATAGTCCCCCAGCTATTGCGATGGTACAACTCTATTGGAGATAGGATGATACATCAAATAACCAATACCGTAAGGTGAGCGAGGAATTCTGTTCTGGGTCACAAGGTCCACTCTTTATATATTTTAAAGAATTGGTGACAATTGGTCTTTCAGATAGCTGCACTGTCAAGACAGACTTACAAATGTCTTGGAAGGACCAGCAGAAAGCCCTGGAGGTTGCTGTTTAGTGTGGTACTTTAAGTGCAGGAGAAAACATGCCTGAATTTATAGAGCTCTCAGGGGAACAAGCCTCCCATCAAATACAGTGTGTTTCTTTTAAAATTCAGAACGGTCAGCCTATCAGGGATAAGCCTGATCCACAGGCTGTTCCTTGGATCCGGCGCAGGGATGACAGGTGCGGGTTAGAGCTGGATGTGTATTCCATCTCTCAAGCCAGACCAGTGGGAAACAACTTCTTTAAGGACTTGTTGTTGTTGCGCGGATGCTAGGGAAAAGGCACAAGGGCAAGGCGACCTTTCATAGGATTCTCTGAGGAGGGTCAGGCACACCAGTTGCTATCCAATGTGACCATGGTCACAATGCATTTGTGCAAGAGGGAGGCGTGGTGCTTCAGTGGGTGAATACGATCACAAGTCTACACTCACTGATGTGAACACCATTTCCCCCTCTGTCTTTCTCTCGCTCCCTCTGTCTCACTCTCTATCTCTCCCTCTCTCTCTCTCTCTCTCTCTTTCTTTCTTTCTTTCTCGCTCTCTTTCTCTCTCTCTCTCTCTTTCTCTCTCTCTCTCTTTCTTTCTCTCTCTCCCTCTGTCTCTCTATCTCTCCCTCCTCTGTCTGTCTGTCTGTCTCTCTTTCTTTCTTTCTCCCTCCCTCTGTCTTTCTCCCTCTCTCTCTTTCTCTCTCTCTCTCTCTTTCATTCATTCTTTCTCTCTCTGTCTTTCTTTTATACAAAGTAGGTGGAGGTCCTCTTTCCTAGGGGTATAGGAAAAAGCAGTACCACTATTATCCCCAAGATTGCCACAATCAGACTGTCTCATGGAGGAGTCATCCCAGAGGCTAAAAGGAGGAGCACGTTTGGTGCTTTTTGTCAAAGGATCAAATCCCACTGAGTTTAATTCTCTTGGGTGAAGGGGGCCAGACCTGTATTGGTTGGTGGCAGTGGTTTATAGGTTTGTGAAGGCAAACCATGGCAGAATGGAATGGATGCTTTCTACAGCTCCTTTATAAGATCCCATAAGACCATATATATATTGTAGCCATGATCTCACTCACTTTGAGAACGAGGAGGGAATGTGCTTTTGTATGAATGCTCCCTCCTGAAACAGAGATTTATTTTTTCATTGTCATCCATATCTGCTGCCAACAAGGTACATTTCAAGGTTTCTTTTCCCCACCAATGCAACTCTTGTATTGTTTCCATTTTCTGCCTGGTGGAATTCACAGATCCTCTCACCCAGACAACTGCCCTGAAAAGTGTGAGAAGGCCCCTGTGAAAGATGTTTGCTTCAAACAGTGATTGCCTCCATATAAGGAGATGTTTTAATCCTGTGTGGCCTTGGCTTGGAATACAAACAAGATACAGCCCACAGCAATCTCTAAGACCCCAGAGGTGGCAACCACGATACTTTCATTATATCAAAGGGGTAATTGTATTCATGTTTTACCATTTAATCGGTACATCGCCTCCATCTCGTGTAGCGGAAAAGAGTATTGGCCGCATCTCTCTCAAAGAAGCGATCTCGGACCCTCATGAGCCATCACATTGCCAGGTCATATTTACCTAAAAAAGCTGACCCCAAGATCAGCCATTGCTACGATACAGACCTTTGTTGAAAGTAACTCTTGGGCACCCTACTTGCAGGGTTCCACCCGAGTAGAGGGACAGAGTTACTGCTGGTAGGCCCGGTGGTTATTCTGTACCCAGTGACTGATGTTGGCGGTGTCATTGCTTTGATTCTGTTGGGTTTTCTTGCACCAGTTGGCATAGGCAGCCATGCAATGGTGCTGAGCCATCTGTCTCAGGAAGGCTTTGATGAGGCCACAGGGCCAAATATAGATCCCTTTGGTGTGGAGGGTGGAGGTGGCCACCCCTCTGTGTGACACCACATAATTTAATCTGTGAAGCAGCTAGCCTAGTGGCATTTTAGGAGTAACACACCAACTTTCAATAGGTGGAGTAACACACCGACTTTCAATAGGTGGAGTAACACACCGACTTTCAATAGGTGGAGTAATACACCGACTTTCAATAGGTGGAGTAACACACCGACTTTCAATAGGTGGAGTAACACACCGACTTTCAATAGGTGGAGAAACACACTTACTTTCAACAGGCAGAGTAACACACCGACTTTCAATAGTTGGAGTATTACACCGACTTTCAATAGGTGGAGTAACACACCATCTTTCAATAGGTGGAGTAACACACTAACTTTCAATAGGCAGAGTAACACACCGACTTTCAATAGGTGGAATAATACACCGACTTTCAATAGGTGGAGTAACACATCGACTTTCAAAAGGTGGAGTGACAAACCGACTTTCAATAGGCAGAGTAACACACCGACTTTCAATAGGTGGAGTAACACACAGACTTTCAATAGGTGGAGCAACAAACCGACTTTCAATAGGTGGAGTAACACACCAACTTTCAATAGGTGGAGTAACACACCAACTTTCAAAAGGTGGAGTAACAAACCGACTTTCAATAGGCAGAGTAACACACCGACTTTCAATAGGATGAAGTAATACACCGACTTTCAATAGGTGGAGTAACACATTGACTTTCAATAGGAGGAGTAATAAACTAACTTTCAGTAGGTGGAGTAGTAAACTAACTTTCAGTAGGTGGAGTAACATGCCAACTTTCAGTAGGTGGAGTAGCACACCATCTTTCAATAGGTGGAGTAACACATCAACTTTCAATAGGTGGAGTAACACACCGACTTTCAGTAGGTGGAGTATCGCGCCAAGAACTAACCTTCTTATGGATACCCACAGGAGCGAAGATGTTCCTCCCACCGTCTAAGAAACACAACCTGTAAGTGATTAGGATACACTATACCAAGTTATATTCCCAAGAAGGTAGAAGGAGGAATGACGACGGGACCGCTTCTTGTGATGCCTAAGGTATGAGGGAGTCTCAGCCAGGGAACTCTTTAATTGTTCATAAAACGTGCCAGGAATCTCTATAATGCATAGGGAAGAAACAATAGAGAAGAACAGAACCTATTAGTAGACTTTACTTATGTATAATCCTCCTTAGCCCCAGCCTCTAATACAGTGTGTGCAAAATAACCAAGGGAGTACTCACCAAAGATACTTCTGTAGACTCTCAAAGAGTGAATCTCACTCTATATCCAAAAAGAAAGTAAGACGTGAGTAAGGAGATTCCTTAATAATTCATAACATCTCTCGATGTCCCAAGAATCAGTTGAAATAATAACCACAAATCAATTGTAAAAAGTGACTAATTCATCAGTGCACTGACCTTTCCGGACCTTCAAAAAAAGTCATGAGAGAGGACCATGTTAATTCACACGAGTCCTGTATCTGAAGAGCCACTAATAAATGTTCCTGTGAGACGAAAGCGGGACAGAGCAAGTAGCGAGCTTCCCTCTGGCAAACTTCACTTTCCAGCCGTGGGACGTGAGGAAGGTGGGACAAAGCAAATCCAAACCTGTTCACTGGCAGGCTCCAAATGACAGTTGCGGCAAGTGGGATGCAGGGTCGTAATTTTCCCACCGGCTGACATCAAACGCCAGCAGTGGGAAGCGAACGTAGAGGGACAGCGGGGATTCACTTCCTCAACAGCCGATATCAGAACGCCAGCATCGGGCCGTGAGCAACATGGAAGCGAACGTCAGGGCATTAAAGACTAGACCGCTCGGGGAATAGCCAAAAAAAGTCCAAGGTGGAAGCAGAGGAGGGATTCAGGAAGGAGGATCCGGGGCGTGGTCCAAACGTCGTCAGGGAACAATGAAGCCAAGCGCTGAGGTTGTCTTGCTGGGTATTTATATACCACCTCTGACGTGGTAACGTGATCGTTATTAGGCAGCAGCGGTGTTGGAGTGAGCCGGTGAGTACTGTTGGCTCTCTACACGCGCTGTCTATGCGTAAAGAAAGAAGCAGAAAAAGATCTCTGTTGTGGGAAATGTGTTTGCGCTGGCATATCATAGCTCAGAATTACTAACCTGGAGTCTGAGCTGTGACATGGAGTAACATATCGACTTTCAATAGGTGGAGTAACAAACTAACTTTTAGTAGGTGGAGTAACATGCCAACTTTCAATAGGTGGAGTAGCACACCATCTTTCAATAGGTGGAGTAATACACCAGCTTTCAATAGGTGGTGTAACACGCCAACTTTCAATAGGCAGAGTAACACACCAACTTTCTATAGGTGAAGTAACACACCAACTTTCAATAGGTGGAGTTACACACCAATTTTCAATAGGTGGAGTAACACACAGACTTTCAATAGGTGGAGTAACACACCAACGTTCAATAGGTGGAGTAACACCAACTTTCAGTAGGTGGAGTTACACACCAACTTTCAATAGGTGGAGTAACACACTAACTTTCAATAGGTGGGGTAACACACCAACTATCAATAGGTGGAGTAACACACCAGCTTCCAATAGGTGGAGTAACACCAACTTTCAATAGGTGGAGTTACACACCAACTTTCAGTAGGTGGAGTAACACACCAACTTTCAATAGGTGTAGTAACACACCAACTTTCAATAGGTGGAGTAGCACATCGACTTTCAATAGGTGGAGTAACACACCAACGTTCAATAGGTGGAGTAACACATCAACTCTCAATAGGTGGAGTAACACACCAATGTTCAATAGGTGGAGTAACATATCAACTTTCAATAGGTGGAGCAACACCAACTTTCAATAGGTGGTATAACACTCCAACTTTCAAAAGGTGGAGTAACACACCAAGGTTCAATAGGTGGAGTAACACATCAACTTTCAATAGGTGGAGTAACACAACAACTTTCAATAGGTGGAGTAACACCAACGTTCAATAGGTGGAGTAACACATCAACTTTCAATAGGTGGAGTAACACCAACTTTCAATAGGTGGTATAACACACCAACTTTCAATAGGTAGAGTAACACATCAACTTTCAATAGGTGGAGTAACACCAACTTTCAACAGGTGGTATAACACGCCAACTTTCAATAGGTGGAGTAACACCAACTTTCAATAGGTGGTATAACACGCCGACTTTCAATAGGTGGAGTAACATATCAACTTTCAATAGGTGGAGTAACACACTAACTTTCAATAGGTGGAGTAACACACCAACGTTCAATAGGCGGAGTAACATATCAACTTTCAATAGGTGGAGTAACACACTAACTTTCAATAGGTGGAGTAACACACCAACTGTCAATTGGTGGAGTAACACACCAACTTTCAATAGGTGGAGTAACACCAACTTTCAACAGGTGGTATAACATGCCAACTTTCAATAGGTGGAGTAACACGCCAAAGTTCAATAGGTGGAGTTCAATAGGTGGAGTAACACATCAACTTTCAATAGGTGGAGTAACGCACCAACTTTCAATAGGTGGAGTAACACACCAACCTTCAATAGGTGGGCCCCTTCATTCTGCAGTATTTCACCTGCACGGTGCTTAATGACTGCCTTATTTTGGAGAAACCCCAATTAGAACTGACCACACTGTTGCTGTCTGGATAATTTAGAGATAACCACAACAACTGTTACTATCATTGGCAGCATGGCAGGGGCAATGTGTGGTGCAAGCTGCAGTGGCCTCATGACGAGAGCCTTGGCACTTATTTTTGTTTAAAAATTAAGCAGTGAGTGAATGGCCCCCCTAAATTTATTATTCATAGGGGATTTCTGCTCCTCGGTCTAAGCTAATGACTTCCATGTCTTCACAAGCATCTCCAGAACCACTGGGAGTTTCTTGTCGGAGTCTGGAAGTCACCTAAGGGCAGACAGGCAGGACAGCATACTCATTCAAGATGTCGGCGGCTCGAACATCTAAGTCCCCCTCCCCTCCTCCTCAACCAGGATCAATGACTTGGCTTTTTCTTGAATTAATCCTGTTTTGTTAGCTCGTGCTTTACGTGTCAGCCAGTCCGTCATTTATAGAAGATCCAAGGAACTACGTGGCATATTTACAAGGAAATGACAGAGCGCAGAGCTGCGGCAAATTTATCTGCGCCACGTTCCGCCATTTCCAAAACGCAGGGATGCGCAGTATTTACAACAATACAGTGCAACCCTGTGTTTTCGCTAGCGCTGGCGCTAAAAATAGCTGCCGAGTGCCAACACAGACACACTTGCGCCATAGTGCAAGAGTGCCTGCGTTGCAGGGAATGATTGTTTATGTGCGGGAAGGTGTCCCTTTCAGAACATAGACAATCATTAATGGCATTTTGCTCTTTCTATGTGTGCTGCAGAATGCAAAAACGAGGAGAAATAAAAGTATTTCTCCTCGCTGCGCCATTCTAGCGCCTGCTATTGCATGGCATTAGTTTTTGGCGCTGCCACAGATTTACACCTCCTTGTAAATTGGGGCAATGTTAAAAAGCAATGGGTGTTGCAGTGGAGGGTACCATATTTACAAAGCGGCATCAAGCCACAAAAAGTGGCTTACCGCCACTTTGTAAATATGGTGCAGGGCATTGCGCCATCGGAACATAAAAAATAGTGACGTTCCGGTGGTGCAATCCCCTTGTAAATATGCCCCTACTTGCGTGCATGTGCACCCTATAAATAATCTGACGTTAATAAGGTTTGCACCGTTGTGGAAAGGCTGACACAGTTTACTTTCGGGGATATGCACATTTCTTGGGAAGAGGGTTAGCCTGGGAAAATACGCAAGGCTCAAGGGGCAGGAACCCCCATATGCTTGAGCGCCACAGATTACTTACTTGTATCCTCTACAGCTGCTCATTATTATGTAATTGCATCTATATAGCGTTTAATTGACCTGACGAGGCATTGAAGCGCTTTATGCTGGGCAGTACGCTGCACCGGAACCCAAGATTAGAGGTTAATTCACTGGTTATTGTTGGTTACACACTTTGCAGTTTTCATTGGAATAGCAGTTCATTGTTTCCACCCCCTTGTTTTGGGAATCCTAATTGAGCTCTGGTCACTAGAGAGAGGCTAGAAACAAAGGAGTCCATAGGAAGCGCTAGAGGACTAATTTCTTTTACATTGGCATTGCACATGTGCTTCCTATGAATGACTCTGACCCTTGTGCACTACAGCAACGCATACATTTATAACTCCTGGAAAAGAGCAGGGGGACCACTTGGTCCAAAGAGCACTGCGCTCACCCGCCCTTACACGTCAGAGAAGGTGGCGGGAGGAGTTAAAAAATAAAGAGTATTAAAACACCAGCAATCGCAGAATAATTACTCTGTGCCACTTGGCAGGTGTTTAAAGCGAACATTCTGAGAGTCGCGGAAGGAACAGTGCAACAGCGGACATTGCATCAGCACTACGTCACGCACCTCAGAGCAGGGGCACATCCTGGCAAACACCGGTCGCTCACGGCCACTCCTGCCAAACTCATGCTGCGCATTTGTGTCAGTCACCAATGCTCCTGGCCATGTATGTGGTCTGGGTGGCCAGACTTCTGACTTCATCCTCCTTCCAGAGTGGTAGGACTCAGGATCAGTAGAGGCCACAACTCCACAGACAATGTCTATATTTGTACCCCTGGTTCACTGTGAAGGTCTAGACGCTTGCTGCAGGTCCATGTGAACACCGCAGCAAGCGGCTCCGTGCGGTTCCGCCCACCCCATGCGCTGGTGCACTGCATGGCGCATGCTCTGGACACATCCACTTGATGACCACCAACCCTAGTTCTCTCCTGAGAAAATATGTTAAGAGCAGGAGTCCATCTGGGAACAGCCACGGACGTTTCCTGGAGACCAATCCGGGATCTTCTCAGCTATTCCTTGATAAGGCAAAGGTCACTTCATCAGAAGAGCTGTTCTTATAGTTTGCAGTGATTTGTGTGAAGGTGAAGGGAACCCCTTGGGAATCCATTCTAGGAGGATCCAGTAGTAAAGGACAGATAACATTGCAGGGATCAATTGTAGGAAAATTGCCATGGAAATTGGGGATAATGTAAAGGCAGCAGCTAGATTGACTGAGCGGGCCGCTTTCCCATTTGAGTCAGGGTGGGACAGAGATGGGGAGCGTATTTTTGGGGACTAATGGGGTTTTAGATTAAGGGCCCACCCTGGGGTCAGAGAATCACAGAAATAAACTTCTTAGGTCCTGGTGTAGGCACCTCAGAAGGTGTACATGACGGGTACCCATGTTTCCCTGGTTATCCCGAGTAATTGATAGTTGGATGTGGTATGGTTCTCCAGGTGCCAACCAGGACTGTTTTTGGCATGATCACTCTTGAGGCAGAAAGCTCCAGCACTGAGAGAGAGCTCTCCATTAGAAAGGCCGGGATCTTCAAACCATCATGGTGTCCATCAACGATTATCTGTCCCCCAACTGTTGTCCATGACTACATTCAAAGAGGTGCTTTGTGAGGAGTTGGGACTCTAAGTTTCTCTCATATCTATGTATTGTCTTGTGTTCTGTGTTGTGTACCGCGCTGGTTGTATCCATCTGTATTGTACATACTATGTCAATTGCATGAGTGTGCAAGTGGGCTTTAGAGTGGGTTTATGCTGTTCTCAGTCATGTGATGTGTTTAGAAGGTGTAAATAGTTCTCAATTACTCCATTTTTGCCTCTTTCATTCACCCATTTCCGTGATGCCAAGAGCTGCATTTGCACATAAGGACTCTTTAACCTACCTGTTGCTGTCTCTGCAGGTTTGAGGAATTCTGCTTCTTTCACAATCCTCACTTTCCAGCATTCCTTGCGGTCACATAATGCTATTTTAGTTGCTACCACATAGTGTGTTAGACAGCTTTTTTGTCAATGCTGGTTTTGTGTGTCACTCTTAAAAGTATTTTAGGTCAGTCTGTAAAACATTCAGAGTCAGAAATGTCAGCTTTGTGTGATGGAAACATGTTTTGTACTTATTGTTTCTTCTTACAATTATTGCTTCGCAAAATAGTTGCATATGGCCCTTCTTACAGTGTTTCTCAAAGTTGTTCTTTCACCACGGGTGTTGGTCTTCTTTGCGTTGCAGGTAGCGAGTAATGACGTGTTGTGTTGAGATTTGTGCTCATGATGTGGGTTAATATCTCAGTGGCATTGTGTCTTCCTCCATCCTGGTTCAGCGGATGTGGGCCTTGTTTAGAGTGTGAGGTACACGTACTCCATCACAAACTTGACGGGTTTGCTGTTGCCTTATTACAATTGGGATAGGGTTTCCAATCAGTTAGATCCAGAAACACCAACAGGAAAGAAAAATTTCTTTCTTGAGTCCCCTCACTCACCAGGGTTTCCCCACGGTGACATGCTTCATCATAGGGGCCATCTCAGCTCTCTACGAGCCGAGGCGTGCTGCGACTTGCGAAATTTACGTAGGAGCACTTTTGTGGAAGACTATGTGTAGTGTAAGAGTGTAGTGGAGTGGACTAAAGTGTGTTAAAAATACCTTGCTAGAGGGCGAAAAACTTTATTGTTGCTCCTAGTTTGGTATGTCTAAAAAGGGTGTGAAACAAGTAAACCTAACTATAATGAGTCAGAAATCCTTGGTATACATCAACATGTTTCGAGCTTCCCCAAAGCTCTTCATCAGGACCACACAGGGACCAGCCCTGTGTTTGCCACTCCTAATTAAGCCAATATGAGGCAATCTAAACAATGATTAAATGAACGCTGCAAAAGTAAAGCATGCGTTAATCCATACATACGATCCAGACTTTTTCACGTAGTATTTCTAAGGAAGCATGTATATGCCTCATGGACCGAAGGGGTCGAGGGATCTCTGAGTCCTAAATCCGGAAATTCAGAAGAGAGTGCCTCGCTAGAAAATACCTAGTAGTCTCCCCACCGGACCGCATATTCGGTCCGGTGGGGAGACTACTAGGTATTTTCTAGCGAGGCACTCTCTTATCAATTTCCGGATTTAGGACTCAGAGATCCCTCGACCCCTCGATTAGGAGTGACAAACACAGGGCTGGTCCCTGTGTGGTCCTGATGAAGAGCTTTGGGGAAGCTCGAAACATGTTGATGTATACCAAGGATTTCTGACTCATTATAGTTAGGTTTACTTGTTTCACACCCCTTTTTTAGACATACCAAACTAGGAGCAACAATAAAGTTTTTCGCCCTCTAGCAAGGTATTTTTAACACACTTTAGTCCACTCCACTACACTCTTACACTACACATAGTCTTCCACAAAAGTGCTCCTACGTAAATTTCGCAAGTCGCAGCACGCCTCGGCTCGTAGAGAGCTGAGATGGCCCCTATGATGAAGCATGTCACCGTGGGGAAACCCTGGTGAGTGAGGGGACTCAAGAAAGAAATTTTCTTTCCTGTTGGTGTTTCTGGATCTAACTGATTGGAAACCCTATCCCAGTTTAATGGCTAGGCCCTTTACCCGACACCTCGGGTTTTAGGTTTTGTATTGCTAAAGGAGGGTGGACCTAGCTTAAAAAACCTCTTCTCTCCCCCCTATTTTTTGATTGGCCTTATTACAATTGCCATAGGGTATAATACACTTGTAATATGGTGGACTGGATATCCGGCACGTTTTTGCGACTGTGTAATCCATCCACCAAACTTTAAACCAGGCCCTTTGTGTTTTTATGTAATAAATGCATAGAGCTGGGTGTTCTAGACCATTGCTATGTATGTGTTTAATTCAGATGTTGTGCTTTACGTTTATGTGCACACTATATTTTGTGTTTGTTACCACTGTTTAATCCTCACTTTGTACTGAGTTCTCCCTTACCCACATTTAGGACTTTCCACCCTTTCCCAGTCTGTGAATTGTGTCGTCTTTCAGCGCCTCTCTTGCTTGTGCTGACTCTACCTCTTTTACCCTCATTCTTTCTTGAGTACTTCCATAGCACTGACCCTCACTGCTTCATTTTGCTGGTAGTGTCAGCGTGACGTATCCCAGAGTAACACCCTGCTTACTTGGGAAAAAAAAACACCCTTTGTGCAGAATCATATTATTATATTCCTAATACTAAAAGTCAATGAATGACTATAAAATCAAAAAATGCATATAATACAAAAGACCTCAAAGAAGCTGGTTACTTACAAATTTAAAGACTTCACCATCATAAAGGGAAACTCTTCATGTAAAGGATATGATGATTTATAAGAGTCAGCTAACTCACACTTAGAAGATAGAATAAACTTTGAAATTGAAAGTTTTCAGCTGCAATTGTTTTCTGTTTGGATTGGAGTGTATATTGTTAAGTGCGTAAAGCTATGTTAAGTAAAACAACAGATTAAATAGAAAACAAAGTAATATATTAAATATATACATAGGAACGGAGTGGGTGGGAAAAACATTAGGAAAGACCACATACAAAATGCAGTGAAATAGCATATAAAATTATTGTGCTGTGCTAGTGGTTTTCATTATTTATTTTTTATCCCCAAATCATTTTTTTGTTTTCTTCTGTGACGCTTTTTAAGATTGGTATATTTGTGCCTTTTGCTTAATTTTTGACGATGAACTGGGATGCGGCCCGATTAATTAGCAGTGGTGGCTGAGATTAATTCAAGCATTCCTTCCATCACTTTTTTGTATACTTTAGTGTGTCACCCTAAGTGGGCGTGGGATGCCCAGATGTGATTCCCATGCACACAGTGCCACTGGACCCAAACAATACCTGGCTGATGAGCCCTAACTAGGGCCAAACCGGTCCAGGGTTTCTTCTGTTCTGGTTCAGGTAGGACCTGACTTGGCAGTTTTTGCTGGACTGTTCCCATTGGAGTAGGGTCAAGACTGATTTGCATATGGCTGGTCCAAACTGAGGTGGCATGTTGAGCAAAATAATGATGGACTGGAATGCACCCAATTAATTACCGGTGGCTGAGATTAATCCAAGCATTCCTTCCATCACTTTTTTGTATACTTTAATGTGTTACCCTGAGTGTGCTGTGTATGCCATGATGTGATTCCCATGCCCACTGTGACACTGGTTCCAAACATTACCTGACTGATGAGCCCAAACTAGGGCCTAACCGGTCCAGGGTTGTTTGTGTTCCGGTTGAGGGAAGACCTGGCTTGGCAGTTTGGGCTGGATTGTTCCCATGGGGAGCAGGGTCAAGACTGATTTGCATATGGCTGGGTCCAACCTGAGGTGGCATGGCGGGCAAAATAACAATGGACTGGGATGCGGCCCCGAGTAATTACCAGTGGCTGAGATTAATTCAAGCATTCAATCCATCACTTTTTATATATTTTAGTAGTAGTAAAAAAGCCCTATCAATGGTTAAATGAAAAAAAATACACAACTGATTACATTCTAAAGCCCCAATAATTACGAGTTTTACTAGTTTGGAACATATCTCGAATGTATTACACCCATTGGGACAAAACAACAACATTTGCAAGAAGACATTAGGAACATCAAAAGTACAGATCCAGATATTTTTCCCAGATTTTTAAGGAGTTGATTTCTTTTATGACACTATTTCCAGGGAGGCCTTACCAGTTAAATTTAGCTCCCAATTCTAAATTATCTTTCGGGTTTATGTTAATGGACTACAGCCCTCTCTGCGACTGATAGATCTCTAATGATTCAATTAAAATCTAGTTTGCTGACTTATTCTGGACTTTTCTGATCAGTGGGCATGACCATTAGAAGAGTGAGTGAAACAAGAAGATCTATGACCATGGCAGTTCTCCCAGCTGGCTCCTTCCCCCACTCAATGGCAGAGGGGCACTCTTGAACAGATGCCAGTCTGCCCATTTGGGTGACTGCCCCTTCACCTGGATGGCATTTCTTTACTCTTCAGCTGGTGCATTTTTTAGTGATTGCCATTTTTACCTCTAGTTGCTGTGACACGCGAGCTTACTGATTCGCATTGCTGTCCTTGGATGCACTGAATGAGCGGTCCCCTTATAATTTGTATATTACACAAATAACTTGTATACATCCCACAAACCACAATTTATCCAGTCTCAAGGAGCTGTAAATTACAGAGGTTGATGTTACTTAATTTAATGGTATTCAGTTCCCAGGATTGAGGAAGGATAGATGGCTGCATTGGCCCGCCTAGCACCCGTACTTATGATCTCTCACAGAAGCGAATCTTTAGCTCACTGAGCTATCTTACATTGTATATTCTTGTAACACACACCGGCCTGCTCGTAAAGTGTGTGCTGCCCTGGTCACCCATGCACAAGTACCTCTACATCGCCTGAAGGCTATTTGTTTTCTTGGAGTCGCTGGGGTGCCAGGTTGTAGTCATTTTAAAATGAATAACCAATCATGTTGTAATATAATTCATGGAATTCTGCAGCCCCTGTATAAAAACCTGTCTCTAATTTTTTTTATAATCAGCGACTTGTGACGCACCCTGTCACCTATTATAAAGAAATGACAAAAGAACACAGCTGTAATAACTTATTACAATTGAGCTTTGGCGCCACATTGCCATTAGCGTGTTTCTTTTCTTTCTGTTGCTCTGGTTTCCTAGCTATACAATGACAAGTAGAAAGGAGAAATTTATGGCAACACATTTATTTTCTGCCCGCCTTAGGTAGTTATAGAAAAGTTATAATCTTTCTGTATTTTCTACACATTCCGAGCTACTGTTTCTTTTTAAAATAAAACAAAAAATTGACTTGTTTTAAACTGATTCTAATATCTATTTGCAACAAACATCAGCTTTTTGATGAGTTTAATTTTGCACTAGAGAATCTATTTTTATTCTTCATGCTTGCAAATATGCTCTCCCTTTCATATGAAACAGCTACACACCAAGGAATCAAGTGGTTTGTGGGAAAGGTGATTGTGTGACCATGCATTATGAGGAATAAACTATCCCCTGCTGTATGCTGTATATGATAGGGATATTGCAAGTTACCTTGCAGGTCCATAACCCTATAAAGGAACTCAGCCTTCTGCCTTGTTCCTCTATATGCTCATGGAACTCCTTGATGACATGAAATATCCTTATAATGTATGACAGGGGGTACTTTATCCTACGTATAATGTCCAGGATATTTAAGGACACAGCAGCAGCCCTTTCATATGTACCATATGCAGCAATATCCCCATTTTCAAATAATAAACTGTGTTTTTGACACTCCCAGGTAAAGGAAATGACGCTGTTTTCCAGACTTGTCACAATATTCATGTCTTCGTGTCCATCTCCCCCGGGCTCTTTCACACCAACATGGCACAACCGAAACTAGAAAAACCATCAAGACAGGGGACCTTACCTGGGGGGGTTGGGATGTTAGTGTGAGTATGGTGTCTGAGCATGGTTCTGAGTGTGAATATGCTGCCTGGTGTCAATATGCTGCTGAGTGTGATTATGCAGATGAGTGCGAATAATGAAATGAAATGAAAATGTATTTTATATAGCAAGCTATTGCCCAAAGGCATCTTGGCGCTGCCAGCAATGAAAGAAGAAAAAAAGAGAGAAACAGAGGATTTGTTCAAAACCTAGCAGAAAGAGAAATAAAAACTATTGATTAAAAAGCCATGTCTTCAGGGCTTTCCAAAATTAAAGAAGGCCTGTGCATTTCTTCAATTAAAGTGGGAGGGAATTCTATCGCTTGGCCGTACAGTGTACGAAGCTTCTGCCGCCCCAGTCGGCTCTTTTGAATTTAAGAATATTCACATTATATCATACAGAGGAGGATCGCAGAGTTCTAGACGGACGGTACCAAGTGAACTTCTATTTTAAATTGCCCGGACCTGAACCATTCAAAGCTTTGAAAGCAAGGCATAGTGCTTTGAAATCAATGCGCTTTCGGATGGGTAGCCAATGAAGCTGGACTACGGCTTGTGATGCTGATTGATACTTGGGAATCCCAAGTAACATGATGTAGCAACATTCTGCAGGACTTGTTGTTTATTTAAGAGTATCTGCAGCATATTGTAAGGCATTACAATAGTCAAGTTTCGAGTACATGAGGGCGGTAACAACCAACGTCTGCAAATCTTGCGGAATAAATCTTCCTCAAAATCTTTAAGACAAAGAAGAAGGAGGTCACGGCATTGATTAGCTTTTCAAAGACAGTTTTTCATCGAAAACGCTCTTTTTAAGGCACATTCTGCCGTCTTGTCCACAGGATCCGAAATTGCAACGTTGTCTGTCATGAATGGATTTTGCCCAGTTAAGTTGGTCTGAAGGTGATCAATAAACAAGGATTGAGGAAGCTCTAACTCATCCTTTCCCAAAGGATAAGGCCTTCACATAGTGCGAGGAATGGGAGATCTGTCAGGATCTCTCCATTCTCTTTAGAGAAGTCCTTGGACTGCTGACATCAGTGGTGCCTTAGATACTGAAGGTCTATGGAGTTGCCAATACCACTCTCCACTAGGACTCAGCTGTTCTTCCTCTGGAGGCAACTGTAGTTTAGAAGACAAATAAGATATTGCTCTTTGTGAATAAAGTTCCCTCCTGTAGCACTGAAAACACCAGGAACCCAAGAATACTAATCATGAGCTGTGGATGGCCAGCATGAAGAAACAGAATAGGGAAAAGAAACTGAAAAAAGGAGAGCTGAGAGTGAGTAGGTGAGTCTCTGAGAAGGAAAAACTATTATGGGTGGGCAGTAAACTCCGCTCCTCCGGCGAATTTTGCAGAGTTTTGCCAATACCGCTCTCTGCGTTGAGTGCGGATTTCGGAAAAAACTCCACCAACCACCATGTGGCAGAGTTGGTTGGTGAGCGCGAGCGAGAAAAAATTTGCGCTAGACCACCTCCCAACGAGATTTCTCAACACGGGCAGTCACGGAAGGTCGCTACCACTTGCATTGAGCAAGTTGCTGCTTGCATTGCAAAAGCTGCAGCTCGAGTAGGGAAAATCTACTCGAGCAGCAGAAAGAAGCAGCGCCCTCTGGGGCACTGTGTGGTGCCGTTCGCACTGATTTTACAGCGAGGAACAAGCTCCTGACACTAAACATCAGCGGACCGCAGTTCCGCAGCTCACAGAGCTTCGCTGAATCTTGCTAGTTTTTAGGTAACTCTGATGAAATCCATGGAGTAAAACTCCATGAGTTCCACTCACCCCTAGAAACTATACCACTGTGCTTGTTATATGCATCAGAGATTTCACCAGGGCCTGAACAGAACTCCCTGACACCCGGGGAGGGGGGGCAGACCTGTGGGGGCTTCTCCTGACCCCGGGCTCACCTGCTAAGAATGAGTAAGAGCGCTTGTAAACGCTTAGAAAGGAAATGGCGAAAAAACTTCAATCCTGATGATAAACATGAGTACAAACTGGCCTTAAAGTCCCATTATACTAAAGTTCACGAGGCGAAAAAAAGCTATTTGAAAGACAAAATTGAGTCATCTAGCCATAAAGGCAAGGAGATTTGTAAAATCGTAAAAGCCTTCTCGGCCCCGTCATCTGTGGCCAGGGTTCTCCCTCTCTCTCCTGAATGGACGCACCAACTAGCGACTTTCTTTCACAAAAAAATTGTGACTATTCAGGAGTCTTTAACAAGGGGGTCTCCAGATGATCATGCAGACCGATTGGCTCCTACTGCGGAGCTTCCATCTAGGGAAATCCGTGTCCTCCTGCAGTTTACTTGGCTGCAACCTAAAGTATCCCTTGATATTATTAGGGGTCTTAAGTCTGGTTCCACTGCCTACCCCTGTCCTGCAAAATTGCTGGCTGCGGTGGCCACGATTTTAAACCCTGTTGTAAACAAGATACTTAATTCTTCGTTAGCCTCTGGCCATATGCCTTCTTTGTGGAAACATGCTAAAATCCTCCCGCTGCTCAAGAAGCCCTCAGCTGACCCCAAAGTGTCAGCAAACTTCAGGCCCATTTCTCTGCTGCCGGCTTTCTCCAAGGTTTTGGAGAAATATGTGAATACGGTTATTTTGGACTATGCTGAAAAGAATAACCTTTTGCACATTAACCAGTCGGGCTTCAGAGCCAACTATAGTACAGAATCAGCCCTGCTGGAGGTTTCGGAACATATCAAGGAGAAGCTTGACGTGGGTGGTAAAGCCATCCTGATTTTATTAGACCTGTCAGCGGCCTTTGATACTGTTTCCCATGATAGGCTCCTGGACAGGTTGCGGGAACTTGGAATTGGTGGCTCTGCATTAGAATGGCTCTCTTCCTTCCTAGAGGATAGAAGGTAGGAGGAGTGGACTCCCCCCTTTGTGGCCTCTATCCCCAGTCTGAAAGTCGGAGTTCCGCAGGGCTCTATACTGAGCCCCACTCTCTTCAACTTATATATGTCCCCTCTGGCGCCACTAGCGGAAGGATATGGTGCTAAAATAATTTCATATGCCGACGACACTCAGCTTCTTTTTACCTGTGATATGGGAGCGGACTTTGAGGGTGAGAAGATTAGAATCTGCCTCACAAAGGTGTTTAAGAGGCTGAGGTCTAATCAACTGAAATGTAATCCGGAGAAGTCTGAAATTATCTTCTTTGGCTCCCCACCTCCGGAAGATTGGAGACGCTGGTGGCCTGAAGATATGTCACCTCCTCTCTCTGCGCAAAAGACGGTAAAAAATCTGGGCATCATGATGGATGATACTCTCTCGATGAGAGCCCAAGTCCAGTCAGTAGTAGGCACTTGCTTTGGCCTCCTGCGTATGCTGAGGAAATTTCTTCCCCGTCTGCCACTTGATTTTAGGAATACCCCGGTGCAAGCTCTGGTCACTTCTAGACTGGATTATGTGAATGTCCTGTACCTGGGCCTCCCTGAATGTCTGCTCAGTCGCTTGCAGGTGGCCCAAAACGCAGCCGCCAGAGCGGTTCTTATGCTTAAGCCCAGGACCCACATATCTCCGCACCTCAAGGCCTTACACTGGCTACCAGTAAAAACAAGCATTTGCAATGCAATCGGTCTCGCCTTTGGGACCTTATATGTATTTAGCTATGCAGCACATTAGCCTGGGTGCTGAAACATCTACTGTTCTTTAACATGGAGGGAAAGTAAGCACCAAACTGCATGACACGCCAGGTATGGCAACACATGGAGAGAAATATTGCCTTTCATTCATTCAGTGGTAAATTGTATAGTCCAAAGCTCTATTTTTAATATAAAATCAGGTCCTTTGGTGGTCATATCACTGAAAATGCAAGATTTGAAAAAAATATTATTGTCTACGGGTGCTCGTGGAAGACCATTTCTATGGACTGGAATCTAGAGAATGCTAAAGTGATTTTTGTATTTTACTGACCTCTGCTGGTCGTTTTTTATCAAGAAAGTTAAATAGAGGCAGTTGCCAGAAAAATAAAAATAAAAAAGTCCCTAAGCAGAAAGCAATTCTGGTATTTTACAGACCTCTGCTGGTCGTTTACTATCAAGGAAGTTAAATAGAGGCAGTTGCCAGAAAAATTAAAAAAGAAAGTCCCTAAGCAGAAAGCAATTCTGGTATTTTACAGACCTCTGCTGGTCGTTTTCTATCAAGGAAGTTAAATAGAGGCAGTTGCCAGAAAAATTAAAAAAATAAAGTCCCTAAGCAGAAAGCAATTCTGGTATTTTACAGACCTCTGCTGGTCGTTTTCTATCAAGGAAGTTAAATAGAGGCAGTTGCCAGAAATATTAAAAAAAAGAAAGTCCCTAAGCAGAAAGCAATCAATTCTGGTATTTTATTGACCTCTACTGGTCGTTTTCTATCAAGACAGTTAAATTGAGGCAGTTGAACAGAAAACAAAGTCCCTAAGCGGAAGTAGACAAGTCCTAGGGCTGATCTCCAGAGCCCACAAAGTACATACACATATAAGTATATACTAAAGTATATACAAGAGGTCTCGAATGCTCGACCTAAAAAGGATTTGGTTTAAAGCTCTGGTGCTATTTTTCAAGGCCCTGCATGGGAGTGGCGCGGTCTACCTCCAAAGGAGGGTACCCCAATACGCCCATAAAGAACCTTGAGATCATCTACTCTGAGCCTGGCTTCCGTTCCCAGAATACACTGCGCCCGGTCGGGCGGCAGCTCCTTTAGGTTCCTGGGAGCCCAGGCCTGGAACCTGCTTCCCTTGTCTCTCAGAACTGTGACCGAGCTTGCCGTTTTTAAGAAACTGCTTAAAACCTGGCTATTCCGTCATTGACCTAGCCATCTTCCAGAAGCAGCTTAAGACCTGGTTTCCCGCTGCGAGGGTCGTCAAGTTGGGTTGATGGGGAGTCTTTTTAGCACCGGGACACTCTTGTTGAGTAGCTGTGTGCTCTATAAATGTCTTCATTCATTCATTCATTCATTTCCCCTCCTGGTAGAGGGAAGACAAGACTGATGCTTCTTCTGTGAATGCTTTCCCAGATCTCCCCTGAGGACCCGCAAAAACGAGGTATGATCAGAAGGCAGCCAAAATAAATAAGTCAGCACGGTTCCAGAGAGGGAGGGCCCCAAAAAAGCCTGTCCCCCCTCAAAAGCTGGAATATTGAAGAATAATTTCACAAAATCTACCCTGATTATGAAATTAAGAACGCTTTTTTCTGATATAACCTCTCCCTTTAATTCCGTTGCTCTTTCTTTTTTCTTAAATAAGCAAAAATATACAAAAAAAAACCCCTCTACTACCCCAGGAGGGGGCCGGGGGGTGGGGCGATACCCACGAGGAGAAGCAGTCACCCAGGAAAAGGTAAGTGTGCCCTCCCTAACAGAAACCCTTATGGCGGCACGAACTGGAAAGGGCAAACGGATAGTGGTGGAGAGGAGAGAAAAGGAGGGTACAGTTGAGAGGTGATGCGAGGGGTGTGAGACATCATTACAGGTGTGAGGGGGTGTAGGGGTGCTGCGAAGAGGGGGTGCAGCCGTTGGTTCGGGGAGGTGTGATAGTCAGCCGAGGCTTAAATTGCAGGAGTTTGAGATCCGAGCAACCTTCTCCCCTCAGACCGGGCGCGCTCCATTAATCATGAGGACCAGATGGCCTGTGTTTACTCTGAAATATGCATTTAAAGGCCTGGTGAGTGTGATTGTGTGAGGGGAGGGGCGCCTTCCACCGGAGACACCTTGATGAACAGCAGACACCGAGCCCTGCTGATGACAGCTCTCTGGCGAGCACCTGCGCTGCGCGCTCACGGTGCGCGGCTTCTAGGCACACGTCACGAGTATGTATAATGGATCCTTTCCCATGCTGGGCAGAGCTAAATCTATACTGCTCTGAATGTCCCATAAGGTCTCTGTTGTTGACGGGTCTTAAAGGTGTACACCTTTATCTAAGCCTCGTTGTATAGCCAGCTGGTTAAACAACCCGTGCATCGTTCCTCGGTGAGCCGGATTGGCTCCCACACCCAGCTAAAGACAACTTCACACAATCTGGAGGGTTAAGGGGTTCAGTCACAGGGGCAGACTAGTGGGGCCCTCACAGACCAGGGGCATATTACAGGAAGTTTGCACTGATGCAAACACCATTTTGGACTATACAACTGCTTGTGTGACACAAAATGGAGCAAACACATTTTCCTCATTTGATATAACAGAAAGGTGCGTGCACTAGAGCGACAGCGGAGTAAATGCATTCTCTCCACTTCTTATAATATAACACCTCAAAATCGAGGTATAACTACCTCGGGCCAGGTGTTCCCTGGTGCAAATACTGTAGTGCCGATATAGGCAACCCTCCCCACGCATGATGAACATCGCATGCACTGCAATAAATTATCACACAAAACCAGGTTTGTTGGAAAACAGTTTGCTGCAGGTTTATTTCATACAAGAAGCACGCCAACCTGATGGGTTAACTTAACGGGTGATCCAAGGGCAGGCAGCAGTGACTGATCTGAACTGCCCTGCCCGCCTGATGAGCCAAACTGCACCTTGGCCAACCCAATAGGTGCAACCATCTACCTGGGGGAGTTTGCCCTGTTAATTACCATGGACCCCCAGTCCATGACCATACTCATGCCTTTTTAGGGGCGGAGCGTTGCACGGCAAGCCCCCGGTTGCTCAAGCTTTCAACCGCCTGAAGGACTAGTGGGGCGCCAACGTTTTCATCCAGGGTCTTGCCGTAAAGACTCCTGGGGTTTGGCATAGGGCACCCCTGTAGTGCTCCTGAAGAGGGTACCCCCATGTACCAATCAGCCTCCGGAGCGCCCTGTAACTCCGCCTGCAACACAAAGAAACATGTTAACATATTCCCCCACCTGGCCGCACCCTCCAGCCAGAACGTCGGGCATGCGGTAGGGAGGGCGACAGCGTGGCCAGGAGGGACAAAAAGGGAGGCCACTGAGCAGGTATAAATGCCTCGCCCAACCCTCTGCGTGCCGGAAGTGATGCAGCCTTGGCGCCGGACTCAGGGGGACTCCCGGGGTCCCCACAACTAGTGCGTGGTGATGTGCCAAACGCGGCACTAAGGTGGCCGCCCTTTTAGGTGGGCACACTGCGTGTGCCGCGGGCAGCCTCATTCGATCCATTCAATACATTAATTGTAGCAAAATGATGTAAGGAGAAGCGCCATGTTTCTTTTGAAACAAGTTGAGGGTTTCTGAAATGTACCCCAAACCCCCTGAAATCAGATTGAAGTGCGTGAATTTATGCCCTGCCTTGCTTGCCGAGTCATTTGGCACTTGGCCAGGAGGATGCTTGCGAGATGTAGTCACACTGATTCCCGTGCACTGAACATCATCCCATTAAATGTGGTGGTAAACTGATTAGTGTGTAAGGGACAGGCACATGGAACAACGTAATTCAATCTTATGCGCCTGAGGATGTGCAGACACAACACCAACCTTCAGCGTACGTCAGGAGAAACATTCAAAGTTCTCTGTATCTTGCTCAAGGTCTACGGGGCTGGTGGTCCGAGATACCTGTGGAAACCCACCTATAATTTTATACTATTTGCGGCCCACAAAATCATCTGCCCCTGCTTTTAGCGGCTATGATAGTGCAGTGGGGTAATGCCCCAGTTACTTACCGTAATCTTCATTACTCCGAGTCCTAGCCTTGGGAGTTTCTGTGGGAGGCTAAAGGTCATTGTGTAATTACTGTGGCAAGGAAGACGGACTAGGAAGTAATAGGGAGCCAGGCAGAACATGGCCTCTCCTCACTGTCTCAAATAAAAATTCTTTTTAAAAACCCTGGCCTCCAGCCACTCACCCCATCGCTCTCTGTGCGTTCCCTTCTCTCCCCTCCAGAAGCTGTGCCCCAGCTCTCCAGCACAGCTCTGACAGGCTCTCACAGAGCTTGCCATTCCTTTTTGACTAGAAGCAGTGAGTAACAGCTTTTGTTAACAACTGTTGCTACATCGTAACAGTGAGTTACTGGATCTGAATCCAGTTACTCACGCTAGCGGCCAGGGCCGTTTCTACCATTAGGCAAGACTAGGCGGCTGCCTAGGGCGGCAAAAGGGCTAGGGCGGCAAAAGAGCTGCTACTGAGTACGTACTGTTCGTACGAAAACGTAAACAAACATTCGACCTCAAAGCGCATTGGGTAGCGCCTTCTACTATTCGACGTGACATCACGTTCGGCGCCAGTGCGCCACTTGGCGGGGGCCGTACGGTGCGCGCCGCCCGGCTTCCACCAGATCATCAGTCAGCCACTGCAATCCTCCACACTCTTAGGAAATATCCTCCAGTGGCAAGGTGTTGTGTAAAGTGAGGCGCACATTTCTAATACCTGCGCACACCCGAAAGGGCTCCCGCCTGCCTCTGCACAGCTCCAAGCTACCTGTCCGCTTCGTCACGCCTGCTCTCTCACTGCACTTTTAAAAAAGCACGGCAGGAGGCGCCATGACAAACCTGAGGTGCTTCACCGTGCTCCTGGCCACCGCCTGCGTTTTCGCCGCTGGGGACACTGCTGTCATCACTGGGGTAAGTGGTGAAGCGAACGTCGCACGCTTTTATTTTGGTGGTCCCGACACTGCCCGCGGACCATCGATGTCAAACGTTCCCTTACAGTGCGGGAGAAAGTTTAGCGAAGATACGTATTGACTTCTCACCTCAGCTGTCTGCGCACGCGCTTTCTCCAAATGATCAAAAGCACAGAACATGCTTCGTTAAGTAATGAGGGGAGAACATCTGCATATGCGAAGTCAATAATGATATGAATAGTTACAGGTAAAGGTAATGGTCCAAGTTCTTTATAAATCACTACGATTCTAAAGTTACCTGTATTTCCGAGGGTGCCTTTTGGCCTACAGTTCACTACATACCTTATAGTATGACTATCAAAAATGTTTAGGTTGGCCAAATTACATTATGACTAATGTGAAGAGCAAAAACAACAGTTGATGGACAGAATGCAGAACAATGTCATACATTCACCCCAGTACAGAGATCTGGGCCTAAATCCATCGTTTTTTTGCTCACCATGCCATTCCAGTTTGAACCCAGCCATATGCAAATCAGTCTTGACCCTGTGCCTCATGGGAACAGTCCAGCCCGAACTGCCAAGTCCGGTCCTCCCTGGACTGGAAACAAGCATCCTAGGACCGGTTTCGGGGTTTCACCCCTCTTCAGCCAGGATAGCTTGATTCCAGTGGCATGGAGAGCACGGGACCCACGTCTGGGCATACCCGTCCCACTCGGGGTGACAAATGCAAAAACAACAGTTGATGGACAGAATGCAGAACAATGTCATACATTCACCCCAGTACAGAGATCTGGGCCTAAATCCATCGTTTTTTGCTCACCATGCCATTCGAGTTTGAACCCAGCCATATGCAAATCAGTCTTGACCCTGTGCCTCATGGGAACAGTCCAGCCCGAACTGCCAAGCCAGGTCCTCCCTGGACTGGAAACAAGCATCCTAGGACCGGTTTCGGGGTTTCACCCCTCTTCAGCCAGAATAGCTTGATTCCAGTGGCATGGAGAGCACGGGACCCACGTCTGGGCATACCCGTCCCACTCGGGGTGACAAATGCAAAAACAACAGTTGATGGACAGAATGCAGAACAATGTCATACATTCACCCCAGTACAGAGATCTGGGCCTAAATCCATCGTTTTTTTGCTCACCATGCCATTCCAGTTTGAACCCAGCCATATGCAAATCAGTCTTGACCC
This sequence comes from Calotriton arnoldi, assembly GCA_963921515.1. Lineage (NCBI taxonomy): Eukaryota > Metazoa > Chordata > Amphibia > Caudata > Salamandridae > Calotriton > Calotriton arnoldi. Next base: position 1,987,135 of record CAWUFW010002017.1, on the reverse strand, counting down.
TGTGCCTCATGGGAACAGTCCAGCCCGAACTGCCAAGCCAGGTCCTCCCTGGACTGGAAACAAGCATCCTAGGACCGGCTTCGGGGTTTCACCCCTCTTCAGCCAGGATAGCTTGATTCCAGTGGCATGGAGAGCACGGGACCCACGTCTGGGCATACGCGTCCCACTCGGGGTGACAAATGCAAAAACAACAGTTGATGGACAGAATGCAGAACAATGTCATACATTCACCCCAGTACAGAGATCTGGGCCTAAATCCATCGTTTTTTGCTCACCATGCCATTCCAGTTTGAACCCAGCCATATGCAAATCAGTCTTGACCCTGTGCCTCATGGGAACAGTCCAGCCCGAACTGCCAAGCCAGGTCCTCCCTGGACTGGAAACAAGCATCCTAGGACCGGTTTCGGGGTTTCACCCCTCTTCAGCCAGGATAGCTTGAATCCAGTGGCATGGAGAGCACGGGACCCACGTCTGGGCATACCCGTCCCACTCGGGGGAAGAGCAGACAAATGTCGTCCAGGTAAATCGAATTTGTGTAATTGAGTTTTCCCTTTCTGACCGGTAACCTTTATATTTATGTAGTTGAAAAGTAAGGTTACCGTCTGTCATCTTTCATCCAGGTCTGTATTTTCCCCGGCAATCATTTTTTGAATTGAGGACAAAATACGTAAGGGGAGTGTTTCCTCTCATTAGCCGAGCTTGGAAACATTGAATCATATCACAGCCACCAGAAACTCAAAATGTAAAGTATTAAGTGGGAGCTATACATAAAAATCAACATTTTCAATCACGAAGCTCCTCACCCAATTGTATGGCTTGTTTTTCTGTCATGTCCGGTTTGTAGCAATAATTTGTTTTTTGTGTGTCAAACGCTGCTTGCTTATTCCGTTTTTTGTTCAGGTTCGACAATTGAGGTGAAATCCAAGAGGATATTCCACGTGGGCCTGATTCACAATAACATTTTATTTATTTATTTTATTTTTTATTTGCAAAGTTTTATATAGCGCTGGCTAGACCCGGAGGTATCAGAGCGCTTTACATGAGGATCAGCGATTTATATGTTACATGATTACATCAATTACAGGAGCCAAGTATAGACATAGGAGAAAAACATGAGATTACACAATAATAAGGGTAATTAGCGCGTAGTATAGCCAAGACACACGTCTTATGGGGAATGGAAGGTAGAGGAGGAATGGTAAACGGGTAAGGAATGCAGATAGAGTCAGACGGGCCGGCAAGGGGAAAGAGTAATTCAGGGGGAACAGTTCCAAAGTCTGCAGAATTTGTGGGACAACCCATCGTTCTTGCCTTCAGTCCTCATGGCGGGAGTGAAACTGAAGAGGAGTTGTGCATATAAACCTGATCCTCATCAGATTTTAGTCCTCCATAGGCCCCCAAAGTGACATTGCAGATATTGTTCTGGGCGCCATTTTAGAGTCAGGCAAGCCCGGGCCTGACCTTTCCTTGAATTAGCAGGTCTCACTACCATCAGTCCCCCATGAACCATCTTAGGGTCAGGCAGCCACTGCTGGCTATGGGGCTGCTCACTCCCATGATTATTCCCACGAGGATCAAGGCAGATGTTGTGGCGCGAATCCCCACCCCCTCCAGGCCGATCGCGCACTTTCCCTTGGACTCAGCAGCTGATCAGCTGATCAGCTTTGGGCCGAGGGGGCCTTATGTTTCGCCGCACCGCCAGGCGCCATCTTGGGGTCAGGCAGCCTCGTGGAATCCCATGGGGGACCCCCTTTCACTGCCACACCGGGTGGGCTTAACGGCGTTGCCTCAATAATTTTTCCGGTGGGGGGCTCGCTCCACCTCCCCAAGACCCAGTACGCGCTCCCACCTGTTGGTGTTGGGGAGCGGTGCGATCGTCTTCGTCACGGCCTCAAGATCGCAGGGCCGACTGTGGATCTCGGCCTGGGCCCGGTTGCTGCCAAAGTCGATCTCATCCTCCAGGGCCCAACCGCAGGCGAGGGCTGATTATTACCATACACAAGTTAATGCATATGCACTGTATAAATTTACAAATATTTGGATATTTTTGCTTTCAAAAACATCTGCAGTATATATGTGCTTAAATTTTGCCCCAGTTTACGCATGTTTTCCTGATTCAATTTGTTTACTGTGAGCGTTACAACAGTAAACGTACAAATGGTACTTGCAGAAATTCAGTTTTTCTTTTGACTTAAGTTTTCTTTTTCACTAAAATGTTTTTTTTCTTTATTGTGATCTCCCATTTCTACTGCTTCATTGTGATGTGTGTGCTTCGTGGCACGCTGCCCAAAACACTTAAGGGGTGCACTTTTATCTCAGCCATACGGTAAGGGCGTTGAGAACACCCTCTCCTGCTTTGTCTGCAACAGGAGGTAAAGGTAGTTTTTAAGAGGTTCAGAGCAGAGCTCCGAGCTGATGAGATTATCTAATAAATAGACTTGTGGCCAGGTATGGAGTTGTAGCTGCAGGGTGTTTGAAATATGTCAAGTTTAATGGTCTATGCTCTGTACTAGTGTGCATCCTGCAAACGAGTGGACAGTGTTTTTGTGCAAAAGTGATAGCAATTTGTCGAATATCTTTTCCCAATCCCAAAAGTAAATGAGGTAACGTGGAGGAAAGAATTTCCGTTGGAGAGTAAATTATGTGTGTCACCCGGATGGTCCCAAATTAGAGGCTGCAGGTTCAAGTCCTGGTGTTCTGTTTCACTAGCACCCAGGAGTTGTCAGTGCTAAATAATTCAGGTTGCTGATTCCCTTCTCCCTTGGTGGTAAAGTTAGAAACCCTCTACCTTTTGCCAGACACACTGCAGTGTCTGTCTAGCACGTATATGCAAAGGGGTAACAGTGGCTCCTTTGTGCGTTGGAGCGCAGTGACCTACTACAGTTTGGCGAGGGTACCTTCTGAGAATACAAACACACTCTATTACAAAATGATTTTTCCAGATGTGTCAGCATTGTTCTCCATTGTCATAAATGTCTATAAAACAAATATTTCCTCTTTTGGGAAGTTCTGTGCCCTCGAGGACTTGCGGTCCTTGTTTATACAGGTCTAGAAGGACGAACCACAAGGACAGGTTCCGATGGTCATATTTGGTGGTGAACTAAACATGGGGATGTAAAGCACATTTTTTAATCTTAGGAATCAGGATGAAGAGGAGACTTGGGATTCTCTTTCCTTCAAGATGAGAGTTCTATCCTGATAAGCGTGTAAAGAATGGAACTTGCTCTTCCCTTATAGCGTTAAAAGAATGCTGAATGAGAGATCATTTCCTATGCCAGGTCCAGCAAAGCAGATAGTGAACAGCGTTCTTTTATAGTAATGCACATTTACTAATGGAGTATGTGAGTGTGAGGCATGCATCGCAAACATGTCAACACCATTCAGAGAACATTGTTTTTCTGCACTCTTTAATATTTCCCTTTACAAAAATGAAAGAAAATAGTAAATGGGATGCACTCAGATACATTTGTCATAAATGAACAACTTAATTTTTGTGTAACATGTTAGTCAAGTTTACTCTACAATACTGAGTCCTGCCGGTATGTTCCTTCTATGTTCTGCTAATATTCAGGAACAAATTCACCCTTATTCTCACCATCCCAAATGGAGGTGGGGGCTATTAGGAAGATAGCCTTTATTGGATGCATATAATTTTTTCAACGAAATTATATCATTTTTGTCAAAACATTACCAGCTCCATGTTATGCGTAGCTAAATAAATACTCCCTGCTGCATCCTTCCATGGCAAACCATTTGGAGATATACCAGTAAGGTACAAGAGCGTGCTATTTCGAATCGTAAGCTTTGTGACTTGAGCAGCACAAGGTGTATGCCAGGGTAATCATGAACTGGGCAATATTGCTGGTTCACCGTAGTAATGTGGCACCTGCTGTTTATCTTGCTGTAATATGCTTTCTGGGCAAAACACAACCATTTTGTCACTTCCAAACTTTCCAAGTTCTTTTATATCTAATGCATTAATTCTTCTAGCCTGGATGACAGGGGGAGAGAGTGATGGTAGTAAAAGGGAGGGGGCGGCATTTTTCAATTCTCGCCTAGGGCGGCAAAACACCTAGAAACGGCCCTGCTAGCGGCTCTCTACCAGACCCAGATATAACAAGTAAATAGAATCACATCTTGTGCACCGGGCAATGTCCTGTCTGTGCACGAGCCCACTGTACCCATTTACAGGGGGTTTCACCTAAGAGCCTCTCGCACAGGTTTAGCTTCATGTTTACAGATAAAAGGGGGGGAGTAGGGGGTGCAGAAATGCTCTCCCCAGGTGACGCAGCTTTAACACTTCTAGGAATCAGGTGTTGAACCCCTTAGAGGCCCCTGTGTTGTTGACATTTGCATTTCTTCACATCACAGTTTTTCTGATTTTCCACTTGAATGTCAGTATAAGATTGAATGTGAGCAACCGCTGTACGTACAATATAACCAAATCAAATCAAGTTTATTTGCATAGTTAATTAAAACCATTGCATACTATTTAAAACTCAATCAAGCCCCTTCAAAAAGTATAAAAACTGTTCACAAACAGTTCTCAAAACCATTTCATGCCTTTAAAACCCAAACAAGAACATTACAAAATGTAAAAACTGCTTAAAATGTAAAAACTGCTTACAAAGTTAGTAAGAACCATTTATACTTTTAACAGTGAACAGTATATTCTAGGTTTGTGTAAGTGTCCTACAATTAAAATATGAACACGTAAAAAAATGCCTTTCAGAAGTAAGATTTATTTAGGCCTGACTGCAGACCAAGGTGTTCAAGATCCATAGTTGTTTTGTAGCTTAAAGTGCAAGTGCTTTGTGCAACTAAGAGGTGCAGTTCTTACTACGTCCTTACTCATTCTTATACAGTATAACGTTTTCTCCAATCTTCAGAGAAACACAACTTTTCATCAGTTGCTTTACCTTGCATTTTTCAAACACTAACAAAAGTACTTTCATTCAGAAGCAAGGGGACATACAATCAACAGAAAAACACATAGGGGGTCGATTCCGATGTTGTTTGGAAAGCATTCATACCGAATCGGTTCCGGAATGCTTTCCGGCCGACTCAGATTGGGGGAGTCCGACCGAGCGATTTGGATGTATCCGGATGCTTCCGGGTACGATTCGGTTGGACTCCCATTGGCTTCAATGGGAGCCTGAGTTCCGAATGAGAACACAGGCTCCCATTGAAGGAAGGGGTGGCTGGGGAAAACCTTTCACCCTGTGGCCGGCATCCCATGGTGCCTGCCACACTGTGCCTGGTTGGAAAGAGGGGTCCCTTGGGTACCCCCACGGGCCAGATTCGGAAGGCCCCGGGCGAAGGGGGGCCTGCTATGGGCCCCCAAAGACAGATTCCGGCAGCCAATTCGCTCCAGAGAAACTGAATCGGAACAGCTGTTTGAGTCAGTCATCGTACTCGCTTGCTCAAAGTCCATAAAGCTATACGATTCCGCTCCGAACAATGCGACCTGTCTGAATGCCTTTCGGAACCGATTCAGACACCACTAACGGTTTCCAGGCATCGTAATCAGTCGTTGGGAAGTGAGTACGATTCGGTCGGAAATAAGGATTCCGGATCGGATTCAGCAAACCCGAATCCGATTCGGAGCCCTTCCGAACGAAATCGGAATCGACCCCTTAGTGTTTAAGGGTAGGTTATCAGTGAGAACCCAGTGTATTTTGGTGCTCACAGTCTTTCACTGAACAATAATTTTAGTATTCATGTGATGGATCCCAATGAAGCTCAAGTGCATTTTGGTATTTGTAGTCATTCACAAAACTAATATTGTACCTCCCTAGGGCACATAGATGACAACATAATGAAAATATATTTACTCATGTATAGTCTGACTTGTATTGTCAACACACTATGCCACAAATCCCTAACTTGCCTGGAAGTTGTCATGAGAAGGCTGTATGCAATGCATGTGCTCTCCAAATTCAACAAATAACAAACAAAAAAGAACAAGCAAACAGACAGAACACACACATAAAAGGTAAACACTGTGTGTGCTGGACAACCTTGAAAGGGTGCTCTGCACTTTTACAGCAGCAGGTTGGCGCAGGACGAGGGGTTTTCCATAGTTTATGTATCTCAAGTCTTGTGTGTGTGGTGAGGGCTTGCTGCCAGTACAGTATATGCTATAGGCCATGTGTGTCTACCTTTCTTGGACATCAGCATAGAGTTAAGTTATCTCAGGATACCATATGGGAGCATGCCTCCACAACCTCATTAAAATGGGGCATGTGTGTGCTTGTTTAATTTCTTTGCTATCAAGTGACTTCATGTTATGAATGTCACTTTTAGGACATTGTCCCGGGGAAGGCTTCTACAACGAGTAGATCGTGAGCTACTGGTAGCTCTCCAGCTGCATATGAGTAGCTCTCCTGTGTGCAGTGCAGCCTGCAATATTAATAGGATTTGTTTGGTTGAATTCATATATGTATACTAAAATTAAAAACTGTGTATTTGTTATGAAAATGTGTATTTCAGAACCCGTAATTTCCAGAATATATTTAAAGCTGATATTTGAATGATAAATCATGCAGCATTGGGAGACTTATTACTAATATTAATCACATTATTAACTTGGTGCCTGGGGCCAACGCAGCTGTGACTGTTATGTAATACGTTGGTAGAGACGTTCCAAATTGACTAAGCCTTTTTCACATTACTGCTGGAAATCCTGCACCGAGGTGATTACGGCTGGTAATCTTGCATAGTGTGGACACTAATGTAATCTTATTAGTAGCTCGGGATGATTTTCATTGAACATAATTAGCTCTTGTTAGTGAAATGGTTGGTGACCCTTGCGACCTGGGGCAAGTGAAGTCAGAGAGTGTTTGTGAATTTACTTTGTGTAGGACCTGAATATCGAGTAGGGAATATTGTAACACTTTAATTATTTGCCAAAATATGGAAGACACAAATTTCGACAAGTATATATATGTATGTATATATATATATATATATATATATGTATTGTCTTATTGTCTATACCTAACTCCATCCATATATATGGCGGACACAATGGGTGTTCAATAAATCTTTTGTACTTACTTTGGGTCTGCCTTCGTTCTTGGACTGAGGAATTGCAGTTGCGAAGGCGTTCGCATATATATATATATATATATATATATATATATATATATATATATATTGTCTTATTGTCTATACCTAACTCAATCCATATATATGTACCTTGACGATATATATATATATTAAATTTTCTATTCAATGGTAAACACTATCTGCAGATACAAGGGACTTCCATGGGCACTCGGATGGCTCCATCCTATGCAAATATCTTCATGGGCAAACTAGAGAACTGTATACTTGCTACTTATAGCATCAAACCACTGGTATGGCTAAGATACATTGATGACATATTTATAATATGGAATGCAGGAAGTAGAGCATTGGAACAATTTACAGCTTATATCAACAATATCCATCCTACCATCAAATTTACCAGCAGCAATACTAAACAGAAGCATCATCTCCCTTTTCTGGATGTGCTACTCACCATTCATGAACAAAAAATTACAACTGATCTGTACCACAAGCCTACAGATGCTCATTTGTATCTAAACTGGACTTCATGTCACCCACACCACACTAAACTGAGCATCATCTACAGCCAAGCACTCAGAATAAGACGCATCTGCAGCAATGAGGAAACCTGTAAAGACCATCTACAGGAGCTTGCTACATTATTTAAAAGGCGAGGCTATCCTCTGCATATCATACAGCAACAAATTGACAAGTCTTTGCAGTTACCCAGAGAAGCACTTATTTGGAATACCAACGGCAGAAACAAAAGTGACAGAACTCCATTTGTGGTTGACTATCATCCATCAGCTCCCAACTACAGAAATATAATGCAAAAAAACATTTCCCTTACTGTCTACTTGTGAAAAATTGCAAAAGGTTTTTCCAAAACCGCCAGTCATTGCTTACCGCAGAGCACCAAATTTACGATCTCTTATTGTGAGAGCTGAACTCAAGCAAGTTGTAACAAATGCAGGGGTTCATTGCTGTGACTCTAAAAGGTGCATCACGTGTGAATACCTTTTACAAACATCATCAGTAACTAGTTCTGTTACAAGAAGGACCTATAGAATAAGACAGCATCTTACATGTCGCTCAACATGCATTATTTATGTGATTCAGTGCCAACGGCAAAGCTGTAAAAACAATATGTAGGCCAAACAGTGAATGACCTCCAGTACACGATTCAGGAACCACAAATCGGCAATAATTAATAAGAAAATTGACCAGCCTGTAGCCAATCATTTTAACCTTGTGGATCATTTACTATCAGATTTGAAGATTTTCCCCGTGGAACATGTCTCAAAGGAAGAACTACTGGACTCCAGAGAAAACTTCTGGATGTACCGTTTAAAATCACTGCATCCAGATGGACTGAACATTACTGATAATACAACCTGATTACTGCATATCTCAAGAGCTCTCAGGACTGCATTGATTCCACATTCCAAATAGAATCTTCACACATGATGCTTTTTGAAAATTCAGCTGTGTCATCTGTGCAGCCACTGAGCAAACCATCTTGTACTACCTGAGGAAGGCGGAAGCTGAAACGTTGTAGTTGAAATATATTTTTGTTCTTTGGTGAATCTATCTGTTTAAGTCACTTCTTTCTTGGATATATATATATATATATATATATATCTTCAAGATATTCATAGGTGTAATTAAGAATAGGAAATCTATACTTTTTTATATACAGACCTTTTGCTTTTCTATCCTTGATATTTTCGCTACGATATCAATGTTCAAAGATAGTCTCTACTCGAAACGCCAAACTACATCCATATTACTTTAGGTAAGGTAACCAGCATTTGTATGTTGGACTTTATGGTCTTTTAGTGCTGCAGACCCTCTGCAGCTGAATTACAGAAGTGTCCCGGGGGGCGCAACAGGTGTTTGTGCCCGCATTATGTGCCCCGGAGCACTTTGGTATTACAGAAGGGGCAGCAGATGCTTGTGAGACCACGTCTGTAATACAGATAGCGCTGACACACATACAGCGCCTGCGCTATCATAAGCGCTATCATTAGAGGGCATTCCATAATTTACATGGGGACGTGGCTCCATGCAAATGAGGGAATCCCTTTGCCTCTGCACCTGCCCCGTATTACCGATGTGGGCGCAGAGGCAGACATGCCTTTAGAAGGCGCACTGAAAGTGCACCACAAAAAGGTGGCATACTTTCAGTGTTCCTTCCTAATGCAGTCCTTTAAAGGGATGAAAGCGAGTCCCATGGACCCCTCAGACATCCCCTTTCAGGTGGGTGCAGTCACTCACTGCCCCAGCCAGCAAGGGGATCTCTAATCCCTCTTAAAAGTGCAGGCGGGTTGCTACCTGCACAGAAAACATGGAGCAGCTTTTACACAGCTGCTCCGTATTTCTCTTGAATGCGCTGCCATGGGGGCAGCGCGTGTCTGCGGCTGTCCCGAGTGCAGCGCAGTCTTCCTGATAGGGTGGACTTTCCATGTTTGCACCCGGCGCACCTGCTTTAAGGTGCACCGTGGTGCAAATATGGAAAGTGCGCCTCATCTGCAATACGGGCCCTGGAGTGTGGAATTGGCACTGAGTGGAGCCTAGATCGTAATGGATTGTTGTCCGTGCTGTGTTGTGAGTGTTTTGAGTGTTGTCGAATGCTCTGGACAGCGAGGGCCAGAGTTTTATATTTTTTTCGCTGCGTTTGGTGCTGTTGAATTCATGACCACCATAGGGTTGATGGGGAAGCCTGAGTGTCTACTTTATGACTTCGCTGGTTTGGAGTGTGCTAAAATAACACACAAATACGAGGACCGAGTGTAAAGGGCACTTCAGATTAATACAAAAACGACATTCACCCTTGATTATAAAATACATCAGTGCACGTTGTGATGTACAGGTGCAAGGGAACATTAACGTTCAAGCATCAGGAATACACAATTATGTTTTCACAAGCGTTTGTTCCTGTGCAGTACGTCTTGTCTATGAGCGGGTGGTAGATGTGCGGGAGGATTTTTCCATTTGCCTTCTAGTGCTTTCAGTGGGTGGTTTCCTGGTCCCAGCATCCTAAATGAGGAAGTGCATGATGTTGGCAGTGTGGTGGACTATGATAGTGTTTGTTGCTAGTTTTAATATAAAGTGCTGACTCTAATGTAGTGTTGTTTCTCCTAAGTTCTTTTTAAATGTTATTTTATTGTAATACAATGGTTTTAACTAACTTATGCAAATAAATAAACTTCAAACTTCCTAAGTTTCTGTGAGGCATTCTGTGTGTGAAGCCGGTGCACTGCCCTCTTCCTCCTGTCTAGGACAAAGTCTAAATAACCTACGTTACTGCACCTGTGTGCCTGTGGTGTGGTACTGTGACCTGTGAAGACTTGGGCATCATCTCAGCAACCCCAGATTGATTTTCTCTGCTCTCTACTGATGAAGGTCTAATGTGTCTGGAGATAATAGCTCTACCTGCACCAACCTTGGTGAATAACTACAGCAATTTTGAAGTAAACATACTGCATTTATCAAAATGCAATGGGGTGAACTGTGCTGGGATGAGAGGCAGTGTGCTCCCTCCCCCCTTGTGTTTAAAAGCCTCCCTCTAACCTACCGCCACTGCCTGGTGTGGACGTGCTCAGCCAGCGGACGGAAACCTGAAATGCTAAGGCAAGCCTGAAGTGTTACTACAACAGACTTTAACTGGGTAATGCTTTCTACATGAGAATAGTGGTTAATAGTGTGAATACTGTCTTCCATTTGGGTGTCTTGACTACTGCTTATACTTAAAGTACATTTAAGGAAGATGAGTTTTTAGTGAAAATGTTGTGTACCACAACCTTGGTTGAACATTCACACTTTATTGCAGCTGCTACAATTGTGTGGTACCCTATACTTAGACTCAACCCCCACTTCTCCCTGCAGTTAAACCAGGGACGCTCACTCCAGTCCACCAAGTCAAAGAGACTTAAGTGAGGACCACTTTCTGCTGCAGTTTTGGTTTCTTGAGCACCTGGCTGGGAACTCTCAATGTTCTGCATTTAGGGTGATTGCGTGCTCCTAAGAATCCCACTTTAGTTGCCCTGGTGTAGTTGTGATGACTGTAGTTAATGGCTGTGTTGGTGTGTTTGATTTTGCTGGTAATGGAGTGATTTGTCGGATTAGCTGAGTGCCTCGAGAATGTTCTTTTATAGTGCTGGGGGGCTTTGAGATACAGAAGTGGTAGATTTGAATGCACAGAGATGTGGGTTTAGTGGCATATTTTTTCAGAATGAAGCATTCAGAGTAGGTTAGTGCTGTTGGACAGCAACAAATCACCACCTCTGTGGCACTTGTTCTTGCAAGGATTGTGTTCCAATATAATGTTCGTTCTTCTATAGCAGCGGTTCTTAACCTGTGGTTCAGGGACGCCGGGGGATACGCGACACCTACTCAAGGGGTCCGCAACTGCTTAGAAAATTAAATCATATTAACAGATTAATAAAGTGTATATAAATAAATAAGCAAAATATAAAACTGTAACATTTTAAATGTTCTGTAAATGTGAAGGAATTTGATATTGGAGGCTAAAAATGATGTCAGTAACCTCAGATTGATTCATGGGAGACGTGCAAGAGCATCGGACAGAATATAGTATGGACGATGAGTGGCCTCAATTGAATTTAGAAAAGATCCAACCTCCCCATTAAAATGTAGATTTTTATATTTGAGAATTAACAAAAATATTTGATAATTCGTCAATTTGTTTTTGAAGAATACTTGTTGCTGTATGTTTGTGTATTGTTTTGCAGTTCAATTCATCGGAATTGCTGAAGCTGGGGCCCCCGGCTTCCAGCCAATAATGACTCAGTGGGGGGTCCCCAGATTCCAATAATGATTCAGTTGGGGTCCCCGGATTCCAGTAGTGATTAGTTGGGGGTCCACTGAAGTCAAAAGGTTATGAACCACTGTTCTAGAGGGTTCTGTTAGAACAGCGCTGGGTGCTGAAGCGTTTGTTCTAGTCTCACTTGTTCTTGAACGTGTTTGGAATTGCTGGCGAGCAACACGTTGTCAACTCCGCGGGCCTCGGTGCTATGCCGGCGCCCTGAGAGAATGGTCTTGGTGCTTCTAGGGGGTTGTTTTGCTGGTGCTCGTGGATAATGCAGCAGATAATTGGTGGCTCTGCATGTGTTAGATAGAGCATAAACGTTTAGCAAAGTGAGATGATGCATTTATTAAATTAGCAAAGTGAGATGATCCATTTATTAAATTAATAAAATCATGCCCCATCTCAAACTCTTAGTTATACAGGCCGCAGGGCCAGTCAACAGATTTAGGGTACTGATGACACTTACTTTGGTGGTTGGAGGTTATGGAGGCTTCGGGCAGGTGGACTACACATTGCGGCGTCCCAAGCAAGAGCACCAATGGGCATCTGCTGTGCTTGCGCCAGCGCCGGGGCCGCCTGGTCTGTATTTGGCACTGGGACAATGGCACTCAGGTTCTGCCCAATAGAGCCACAGCGTTTTAATGTTGCAAGAGAGCATGTCAGGGATTGGACCTCCATGCTATGGACCATGACAATAAGTTAGTAGCGCAGTTGAGCATCCTTGAAGTCTCCAATGGCAATCCACCATTACTTCCAGGGCAAGGGTTATAAAGGCATAAGGTTTGCTTTATGCTCATAAATGGCTTTCAAAACAGTTAAATGTCCATACAAAGAACAGTCACAAAAACAATACCATTAACACTTCAAAGATCAATCAAATAAGTGTATTAATCCTCCTGGCTAAAACATAGTCCAAAAATAAGGCTCAGTTGTCTACATGGAGCCACTTTGAACTCCACAGCAGCATTCATGTATTGCTGGCAAGTGGTTGTGGTGGTGGGTGGAAGTGTTGTATCTAAAAAAAAATGTTTTTTAAGTGCTTGCGCCCCACAAAAACGTCTGACATACCCGGACAAGTAAGTCGTTTTTATTGGTGCGCCTTTTTCATTGTAGTACAGTTACCTAGCACTGAGACCACGACCGGAAACCGGTGGGTTTCAGATCACAGCACTTCAAAAGGATTTGAAGGCCAGTACACAAGTCAACACAACCGACTCATCAATAGGGTGGCTAGAGTACTCCATGTCACCGGGACACTTTTCCAATCCTGGACTTTGCTTTTATATATCATTGTATCAGATATGTTGCTCCAATTGGCTCAATTAAAACGAACTAAGACTACAACTCCCAGAATGCACTGATTTGTAAAATAAAAGGACAGGAATGGTAAAACAATGTGACTGTAACACAAAGTCATCTGTTCTCCCTACCCATCAATCAAAGAAGAGATTGACAGGGCCGTTTTATCACTTCATCCAGCCACCTCTCATAATTAAAGAGTGCCCACATGACCTGCTCGCAGCTGCTTTTAGCATCCCCCACCCCCTGTGAATAGTGTCTCTTCGACACAGGTAACGAGAGGCTGCCTGTGCCCTTCCCTCTCACAGTCATGTATGTAGAGAGAGGGGAGGGGGCAGTGTTCCTCAAACATATGGAAAAACACAGATTAAAAGGTAACCAGGCAATCACCACATGCAGGTGCCCACACAGGTGCTGCTGGGCCGCCATCACCCCCTGGCACAGCACTCCGCAGTTGCCAAGCACTGATAAATGCTCTTTGCAGCCCCGGAGGCAAACAGCATAACAACATCTGCCACTTACAGCCAGCAGTGACGTCAAAGAAGGCGTGGCGCGCAGCAGGACCGAAATGCACCTTTAAACAATAGGGGATAGGCGAAAACGTCAAAAGGCTGGGACGCGCGCACAGTGCGTCATCACAGACAGGGACCTTGAAGCCGGCTAGTCTGTCGGTCTGTCTGTCTACTGTCATTCCCTGGACTCTAGCTCTGTCTGGCAGTATTATTAATACATCAGCGCGTGCTGACAAGCACACAGTGACTTTCACTGTCACATAGCAGCACCCTAGCAGTGACAGGCAGTGGTGAAGCAAGGATGCCAGGGGCCCTAGTGCAAGCAAGGAAAATGGCCCCTTGGACAGCTATTGGGATAGTAAAATGCAACAATTTACAGGGTTCAATGGGCCCCGGTGTCGCTGTACCCACTGAACCAAGGGTAGCTATGCCCCAGGCCCAGGGGAGGCTGCTGTCAATCTGAGGTGGGGGGGCAGGGCGTACCTTTCCTGCCGGCCACTGCGATCTCCTCCTTCTGCGCCACACTGCTCCACTGTTCCCGTCCTGACGACACTGCAATTCCCATTGGCACAGGCTCCCAAATCCTACCCAATCCTAGGTCTTCTCCCAGCATGAGCGAAACGCTGGGATTGGGCGGAGAGGGCCCGTTTTGCACTCCAGCAGGGTCTTGGACGGCCGACCAAACCCACATGCGCACTTTTAGTGCCCGCCTACCACCACTCCCCCTGCTGTGTGACGCTGCTTGAAGTAAAAATAAAATGACAATAAAATAGTTTTATTGTCATTTTATTTTTCTTCTTACTGCTATGTTTTAGCAGTGGGGCGAAGCTCCTCTGCCATAGCAGAGGAACCGCGCCTGCCGCGGTCCTGCTGCCTCATTGCTTCCCACCTGCCGGTATAGGCCAGATGCTTTAAAAGCACCACTCCTGCCTGATTCAGAACACTCTAAAGGATACAAAAAGTGATGGATGGAATGCTTGAATTAATCTCAGCCAATGGTTATTACTTAGGACCGCATCCCAATTCATCATTATTTTGCACACTATGCCACGTCAGTTTGGACCCAGCTATATGCAAATCACTTTTGACCCAGCTCCAATGAGAACGGTGCAGCCCAAACTGCCAAGCCAGGTCCTCCCTGAACCGGAACACAAGCAGGGTCTGAGATTAATTCAAGCATTCCATCCATCACCTTTTGTATACTTTAGTGTGTCGCCTTAAGTGGGAAGGGTATGCCCAGAATGGGCCCCGTGCACACTGTGTCACTGGAACCAAGCTGTACCCAGCTGATGAGCCCACAAATAGGGTGAAACTGGTCCTGGGTTGCTTGCGTTCCTGTTCAGGGAGGACCTGGCTAGGCAGTTCGGGCTGGACTTTTCCGATTGGAGCAGGGTCGAAACTGATCTGCATATAGCTGGTTCCAAACTGAGGTGACATGGTGGGCAAAATAACGCCGGCCCAAGCAATTACCAGTGGTTGAGATTAATTCAAGCATTCCATCCATCACTTTTTTGTGACTTTTTTTGTATACTTTAGTGATTCAGTACACTGTCCGGTCTCACTGCCAGGATAATATTACCAGATGATCATGCGTCATCAAGAACACCCTGTTCTTGACCTGGGCATTGAGTTAACAGCCCAGTGCATGCTGGGAGTTTTAGTCCAGTAGGCCTGCCCATTGACTGTTTGAAGTTAAGTTCTAGATCGTTATTATTTGTACAAACAAAAAACGACTGAAGCGTCCATGATGACCTGAAGTAATCTGGTAAACCTCGACTAAAATGTATTTCAGTGTTCGGTTGCCGTTCATGCTTTCCCTATATGTAGGGTGACCAGATGGCTCCATTTCACTGACGCACCCCTTTTCTATTCCTGGACTTTGCTTTTATATATCAGTGCATTCTGGGAGTTGTTGACAAGGAGTCATCTAGTCGCTGTAAATATACGGACACTAGCACCTTTTCTGTTTTCTCAGATTTCACATTCCCACTCCTAATACGTGCATCTATAACTCACCGACATTTAAATGGGAAAGCGAGCAGGAAAGTGCTGTACTGCACATATCCCAGCCCAGCATTATTTGCTTGTGACCCTGAAGCCTACATAGGAGCAAAGTTTCCCAGGCCCAGCCGTGACTAGCTCCTGCAGTGCTGGATTTTTCTTTGCATTTGGGGCTTGTAGTCCTAGTAATAGGACAAATAAGACTACATGTCCCAGAATGCAGAGAAAAAAACCTTGACTGGACTCTAGAGGCAAAAGTTACACATGGAACTAGGAAACGTAGAAAAGCTGTGAAGTTCCCTAATATTTAACGTTTTTGCCATGTCTGAAGGGTCCATAATGAAGTGACCCTTGAAAGTACCTCTAGTGCTTTCCAGGAACACCCTTTGCACCTCACGTAGCTGCAAAGTTTCCCTGGTCCATGAGTGTCTAGCTAGGCCTGTCGCGGTTTTTAATTAGAATTCTGGGACTTGTAGTGCTGGTTTTACACCTGGTTAACTAAGACTACAAGCCCCATAATGCTAAGAAAAAAATAGACCTGTACAAACTAGTCACACATGGATCTTGGAGAATTGGCAGCTATTACCTCCTGGCGGTGGCGTAACATAAGTCCCCGCAGCCCCTGCGGTGCAGGTGTCTCCCACTGCACAGTACCCTGGCCTGAGAGCTCTTGACTGAGTCGGGAGGGGGGCCCTCCATGTACTTTGTAGGGGGGCCCCCTCAAGTTTCGTTACACCACTACCTCCTGGGATAGGAAAGAATCCTAAACCTGCTTTGACAGCCCGTGAATCTAGGCGAGTGCCCCTCTCAACCTACATACTGCGGGGTCCTGGTTGGTGGCAGTTTAGCAGTTCTAGAGGTGCACCATAATTGCCCCCCCCAAGCAGAAATTACTTCTGGCACCACGGTCTAAATCCATTTAAGCCCTAGAAATATGTAGTTAATGCCCTTTGCGTAAAAGCAGAACTTTAAATGAGGAAGGAATTTTGGCCATAGAGAAACAATAGAGCTAGCAACGCACCCCTCATCCAGTTCTCTTTTCTGCAGGGACTGTCTGGGTGGGGTACACATGGGGTCCCATCATGACAGCCCTCTTGGATTGTTACCCACCTGGTGGCACCGAAGTGATGAGGCCTTGCTTTTAATATTGATTTATTACTGAACAAGCATTGGCAATGACAATAGGTCTGGCTTTAAAGGATTGTTGTATGTTAATGTGAGGTATTGCAAGTAGATCGCATGGGAATAGATATGTATTTGTGTGGAAGCAAACAACCATAAAGCAATATTGGTGTAGGTTGAAAGGTCAGTGACAGTTGCACTGCCAAGTCAGACTTAAAAATCCATGTAGGTTAATGACTGCCCTATTCCCATTTGTGCCGCCACTGGAGAAAAACCCAATAAATCATCTAGTTATATAATATATTTTAATAGCTTTTCAATGTCATTTGTATGCCCCTGAAAGTTCAAGCTCAGGCAGCTGGATAAATAAACAAAATGATCACAGCTGTGTGGAGGGCAAGCACTTTTTTGTGGAAGCACACAAGTTTTGCCCAATCAAAACATGCAGTCCCGGATCTCAACATGTGGGTAGAGCTAAAGTCAGTCTCCTGGTAATTCTCACATAATTGTCGGGTGACAGCTGCGTTGTCAAGCCAGACCATAAAAAGTGCCATGGATGCTCTGCATGTCTGCCAAGTTTCCCAGGTCCACACATGACTAGTTAGACCAGTATCGTTTTTTCTTGGAATTCTGGCACTTGTAGGTTAAATAAGTCTATAAGTTCTAGAATTCTAAGAAAAAACTGGGACTATCCTAAGTAGTCCCACATGGACCTGGTAAACGTGATAGCTATGGCCTCTTCCAGTAACATCCCAAGGAGGGAAACGGCCTGCAAACCCATCCTTGAACTGATTGACTGTAACTGGCAGTGACTGTAACTGGCCCAATTGGCCTAAAGTGCGAATATAAGCCTATAATGCCCAATAGCTCACTGATTGGCTAAATCATGACCATTCCTGCGTGATCAAACACAAAAGGTGATGGATGAATATTTTCAAATAGTGTAAATCACTGGCAATCAGTCTACGTAGCATTCGAGCCCATTGGTTTTCACCCACTGTGCCATCCTAGAAAGAGGCCGCCTTATGAAAATCAGTACTGACCCCTCTCCTCGTGGGAACAATCCGTTCTGAACTGCCAGGAGAAGCCCCATCCTGAAGGGAACAGAAGCACCTGCAGACCAGTTCAGCCAGTGAGGAATAGCTTGGATTCTCTGGCCCAGCGAGCAATGGACCCTCGTCTGGGCATACCCATGGCCACTTGGGGCATTGCATCAAGCACACAAAAGGCGATCCCTGCCTCGGTGCTCCTAAGATGTTGAACCTTGGAGCTATCTATTGCTTTAAACCTAGGACCTTGCCTGAAACTTTGTAACCTGCCCTGCTACAGCAGCCTTACTGGCAAGCCAGTCCCACCCAGTCCATGCGACCATAGGAGCTGTTGAAGTGATTAAAAAGTGATGTGCGCCTCCTGCAATGCCGACTGATCCTGGAAACATGCGTCTTTGCAGCACATTTGCTTCTCGTCTGTTTACCATGAAGGCCCGACTGTGTACCAATCCAACACCCCTCGGCCACGACCTAGAATAGACATGAGCATGTGTTCATGGCTAGCTGCATTTTCCTGGGTGCCAGAACCAATTTCCACAAGACACACTTAGGGGGTGCGTGGACCGGACTCACTCTGGCTAAGCCCAAGTTGGCCCAAGCTCTAGCTGGATTCAGAGCTTGCGGACTGGACTACAAGGTCCTGGGTGGTCCTTTTTGTCTCAGTGACTCAGATCCCGTATTGATGCCCCTTTCTGCAAGATGATTCCCTCCGTGCCGTGGGGCCCTTGATCTGGTGTCATTGGCACTTACGGGGCCCAGGATACCCATGTTTTAACCCAGTGGCTGGGATTCAGTGTCCATAATTATTAAAATCCGTAAAAGTTTCAAAGCACTTAAACCTTGAGTTATCTAACACCTTGAAACACTTCATCTAGAGCAGCCTGCTGGAAGGAGACGGGAGGAGATTGGCCGAAGCCTTCCAGCATCATTTCTTTTTTTTTTTGCTTGGAAAATATTTATCAGAATAAAACAAATACAGATATAATAATGCATTAAAATTAATACCAAGGTTATAAATGAAGGGAGGGAGAGGGAGGTAAAAAGGAATAAAAGGACATTGTCCTGATTAAAATGTAAAAGATCCAATATGAGAAAAGTATAACAAACATGAAAGATATGAAACAATATAAGGTCATGAAAATTAATACATTAGCTGTGAAAGCAAAAAATGAACATCAATGGGGTTTTGAAACCTCATCTCTAATAGGTTGATGATGAAGAGAAGATTTGGTATTGCTATCTATAAAATTTGTATTGGGACTCTATAAAATAGAACGCTTAAATAGGGTGGAAGTAGGCTTTGTCGAGTCTGTGGTTATAACAAACCGCATACCACCAGGCTTGGAAGGACAGTTTAGAAAAATCATTCCAATTTTCAGTGATTTGTTGATATGCAACTTCTAATAGAAGGTCAATGATTTTTGTGTGAGGTGAGACGTTCCCAATCGGTAGAAAAACTTCCTAGGAAGATGTTACAGGATGGCAAGGATACCGAGGTGTTAAAAATTTAGTTGATTTGATTCCATACTTCCATACTTGTGTCCAGAAAGTATGTACAAGTGAAACGCATGTGTTGTAAATCTGCTTGTTGAGAGTGACATAACCAACATCTATCCGGGTGATCTGGGTAGATGTGGTGTAAAGAAATAGGAGAAAAGAGAAGCCAATTGTAGATATAGAATAATGTATGAGCTGTATTGGCCATTACAAACTAATGGGGTAACCCAAAAGGCCAAAGGACCTGGGTACAGTCTGATACACATAAAAATTGGTCTTATTGGCAAGGTCAATAACACAGCGCCCAATATCCTGTTCACATCAACATTAATTGATTCACTGGAGAGAGAGAGAGAAAATCCAATGACAATGAAATGTATAAATCAATGCAAATTTTATATCTATATTTCTCCTTTTTACTCTTCAAAAAAACGTACAATCAATCATTTCTTTTTGGAGTTGCTCCATAAAGTGTATAAGAAAAATGCTCACAGAAGTGCACAAGTGAGGAGTGTAGAGAAGGAAAGAATTACGAATCTCGAAATCACAGTAAAATTGGCTACAGTATCAAGGAAAGTGCCACTGTACACAAGCCTAACCAGGAAAGTCTCTTCAGTATTCATGGTGTATCCACATAAAGGCAAGTGGCTGATGAATCGTAGCACATTCATCATAGGGATAATCAAAAACAAATCCAGGCTTGTAAGGATTCGTCGACGTTTCAGCCCAGGTGATCAATATGGCAATTTAAGACCTAAATGGTGGGTCTTCATCAGGATGTAAAGTAGAAAAAACGTGGGCAACCTAAAACAGGAAAAATGTATTTACAATTTCAAAGGGAAAAAGGGGAAAATCTCTCTCTCTAAGGATAAAAACAAACAGACATCCACCGACCTTTACTGGTGTCGTTGGACTCCGCGCAAGGTAACAGCAAAGGATGCCTAAAAGGATCCTAGTCCAATCACATATGTAGTGTGAAGACCTAATCTTGAAATATAGTGAATATACTGCTGCAATAAAAGCAAAAACCAGTGAACTCCTTTCTGGGTATTCAATGACTAATCTCTACTGGCCATAGAAAAGGGAAAACACTCACCCTGATAGAAAATTGAAAAAGCAGGAGCCAGGGCCCAATATCAATCGAATGAAAGAATTATTTTGATATTGGACCCTGGCTCCCCACTGATTTCTCAATTTTCTATCAGGGTGTTTTCTCTTTTCTATGGCCAGTAGAGATTAGTCATGGTTTTTATTTAACGCAGTCCCATTTCCTTTCCAGACCACTATTTCTGTGATGGTGGCTAATTTTAGGGGGACACAAATTGCGAACTGCTAAATAAAAGTTTATTAGACAGGTAATTAACTTTGCAACCCCCTGCAACTCTGCATTTTGACATCAGCACTGATGTCACCGTACTGAAAACAAAAGATGTTGTTCCCTGCTGTGATATCACTTGCATAAATTGGCAGGGCTTTGATTGCCCTGTTCACACTGGGGACAGTATGCCCCAATTAAGTGGAGTCATCTGGTCGCACTATGCAGATTGCACACCAATCTCAGCAGCAAGTGCAAAGCTCGCTGTGCTATCTTACAGGCAGCTGCCACCAGCCAGCCATGGACGTCATTTAGGGGTCGCCAGGGGACGCAGCTGCGACCCCTGGCTTGCCCCTTGCTGCCCGTGGCACTGCTTGTGCAACCCCTGGCCTCATAGGTGGCAAAATCAATGACTGGAAAACAGGAGCGGCTTGTCCCAATGGAAGTCGATTGGAGCTCCTTTTTCCTAGTTTTCTGTCAGATTTGTTATTGCACAAATAGTGAATGATATTATTCACTATTAGTGTAATAAAAAATGGAGCATAACCAGCTGGAATATGACCCTATCTGACAACTAAGGTATGTAAAAATGCTTTTAAGTTTATGTTGTATGCATGCTTGCAGGTGAGTGTGTTTATCTGAGAGGGAGTGCGTGAATGTGTGTGTATGGTTAACATGTGTGTGTGAGTCAAAGTAAAGGCCAAACGGTGTGTGATGTCCCTTCCGCTGCCCCTGGCCTTTTGGTGAATTGACGCCCATGCAGCCGGCTGGTGCCTGCAGGTAAAGAACTTCGAAGGTGATTTGAAAGGGAGAGATTGGGACATTTTTCAGTGTACAGACCCCATTCGTGGCTTCAGTAGCAGGACTGGAGCATGTGCTCCTCGTGGAGGGGTGGCAGAGGAAGCAAGAGGGGGTTATTGCAGTTTCACACAGGCTGAGGGTGTCTGTGCTAGACAGTGCTTAATTTGAGGCGGTTTCTGGTGCTCAGTACGGACACTTAATCATCAACACCAGCGCTTTTCATGAGCACCAGTTAAGGACACATTCATTTACGGGGCGATTAAGTGATTTGCCCAAAATCACAGGATGTTGAGCCGACCCAAGAGTCGAACCTAGTTCCCCAGCTTCGAAGTTGGTACCTCTGGCCATTATGCCACATCCTCTCTCCACTTTCATGGTCAGTAGTTGGTTTTGTTTTAGGCGACGCTAACAGGAGAAAAGGGCTGCTGCAAGCTGCCTCCTGACGAGAGCCCCGGCGCTTATTTATTTTTTACAAATGACCCACTGGTGCCAGGGCCTGTTCGGCTGGGAATCCCCCGCCACAGGAGCTGGGAGGCAGGGTGAGGCACTGCAGCTCTCTCCTCCTGCTGTCAGTGAAATATGATCTCTCTCAATTAACCAGGCTGCTGCAGTGCATTAGCTGCAGCTGAAATCCGCTTCTGAGGGAAACTACAGGAAATTACGGCCATTCCATGTGCTGGAAAGTAAAACACTAAGGCCGTCATTAGGAGTGGCTCAGATTTATGTGTAATATTCATCACATAAAAAAAAAAACAGCACCAATATTACTGAATTTGTCATGTGTGATAATAAATTATGCAGATATTGGTACTTAGTGGATAAAAAAATCTGCATGCCCCGGTATTTGCCGGGTATTATTGCCGTATTGGAGTACGGACTTGAAGCCCCGCTCACTCTCTGCCCATATATGTCATTGGCTTGTGCCATTGTGTTTGTCTTTCATAAATGCTGGCTTCTTATTCGCTAATAGGCTTGTTAGTCCCTCCTTAGTACTGCCTTGTCTTCATTTGTAACCTCCCATGAGGACTGGCCCTCTTACTTCGTTTGTTACACGGTACGTCTTTTTTAGTCTGTAAGCACTATTTTCTTTGATGAGTTTCTCCTACTGCAGATACGATATGCTTTCCTGCAGCATTCAGCGTGCCGTGCGCGCTTTCACTTTCCAAGCAGCCCGGGACAATGGCGGCCGCTTCTTTGAAATGAAATAGGTCTTGCATTTACAAGAGTTTGAGCTATTGGCATTGTAAATGGCAATGCCTTTTATTTATGTGTTACTTATCAAAACATATCAATAAAAGGCATTGTCATTTACAATGCCGATAGCTTAAACTCTAGCAAATGCGAGACCTATTGCATTGCAAATGCTTGTTTTTATTCCCCCCAATATGAACGAGTGCAATAAAAACATATAATTGATACCCAAAGGTTTAAACGCTGTATAAATGTGCAGGATTTGCATCTGTATTTGGAATACAAGGGAATCACACAATGAAAACAAGGGCATTTATAAAAGGCGGTGGGCGCCTGCTTCCCTGCACTGCCCTCTGACAGTGACCCTATCGTCCTGCCACCTCTCCCCTTTCATTGTGCATCACAGCTCCATCATTAAACGGTCATAAAGGAGGTGGGCTCCAATCCAAATTGGTGGTAAGGCAGAGCGTAGTTCTGCGGAATTCCACAAAGTTTTTTTGCAACTCCGCGGAATTCCAAGTAGTGCAACTCCGCGAGCTCCTCTTACCCCTAATATAATATAATATAATATAATATAATATAATATAATATAATATAAGTGATATCAAAATGTATTGGCTAAATTCATACCTGACAAGCACTGGCTAGCCCTTTGGCTTTGTCAAAGTCTGTTTTGTTTTGTCATGGTTTTTCCAAAGTTTATTGTTTGGTAGCTGCCAGGTCCTCATCAGTTAAAAAAAAATATGTATTTGGTTCAATATACACACATTGCCAAAACAGCCCAGAGGATTCTGAATTTAAGTCCAGTACCATTAAATTGGGTAACAGTAACGCTTCTTCCTTGCAGGGCTGCAAGACGGAAAACACTATGACAGTAAGTGCTTTATAGGAGCAACTTATGGTTTTCATGGTTCAGTGTTTTGAAAACTGTAATCAGCATGATGGTGGCATCAAGAGGAATGGCACTACATGACCTCTGACCACTTATTTTGTTCATGAGGCAAACCAGCTAGCAGTCACAAGCCATTTAATTAGTCCTTTAAATTGCACCAAATGTATTTAAGCGGGAACTGGTATATCACTGACTATTCCCGTAGAATATTCTGAAAATGATCATGTTGGTAGTCACACGTAATCATCATGGTTTGCTCATGTTGTGATAAGGCGGGCGGTGGCACTTTAACACACTCACGCCTTAGTGTGCCAGCGTAATTTGGCTGGCAGTTGTATATACGCCTTTGCTTATGATTTGGGCTCCAGGGTTTTACGGTATTTATTTTTTGAACATTTCCGTCTGTATTTATCCATATTTATTTTTAGCCACCTTATAGGTACTTATCCATATTAATTTTGTGTTTTGAGAACAGATGTGATGACTCGTATATTTCCACATTTATTTAACAGACAAAGGTGCACTCCAATTTTGATGCCTGTCAGGTTTTAGCACATTACAAGCCAAAATATGATAAAATAATAAACCCACAGGAAAAAATTTGCATGATAGCACACATGCATGTTGAGATGTGCAGTAATTTAAGCATTTCTCATTCAGCTTTCTAACTCCCCATGCTGCCAATATGTACAGCTATTTGCCTGAAGGCCATTAATCTCAGCATGGAGAGTCACTCAAAAGAAGCCACATTATCTGTATTTTTCCACTTGTAAAAATAAATACAGGCAGCAAACACAATGTTTTCTGTCTGTATTTATATGAAAAAACGGAAAACAGGGAGCCCTACCTATGATATAGTCAGGTTGGCATGGGCAACAATTCACCAAAAAGGCAGGAGTAGCACCATTAACCCTTCAACCCCCATGACATCACAAGATTGACCTCTTGCCCCACCATTCAGCCCTGCGCATTCGTCTGTTTCAGAGGTCTTCGAACTCTGGGGTGGCCCCCAATAATCTGCATTGATCTCTATTAGGGCACAGGAGCATTTATTGTGTCCCTTGGGATCAAAGACAAACACCTTGATGGAAACAGGGCTGTGTTTTCAGTAAAGAAAAACAGAGTGGCAGTGAGCCGCTCTGTGATGGGCCACCAGCAGTGCTTAATTTGTGCCGGTGGTTTCCGGTGCTCAGCACCAGCACTTAATTGTCAGCACCTGCTCTATTGACAGTCAACAACATGGTGGTGCTGTCTTTTTAATTTTGAGATGAACACAACAAACGTTTATTAAATCAATACGTACTGAAAATGATTAATACTAAACTCTGATGACATTATTATAGCTTTGTGTGGCCTGAAATAGTCTGAAGTGTCACACTTGTAGAAGTGCGATGGTTAGGTGTTATGTTGGTACTGTCATTGGAAGCGCTAGCGGGGTATGGGTGGTACAGGCTGCTGTGGCCTTCCGAGAAGGGTCCCTGCACTTCATTTTTTACAAATTAAGTACTGGCCACCAGTAACATATTTTATCATTTGTCCCCTGGCTGGCAGTAGGTGTCAAAGTGGGTGGTTCTGCAGGATCCCAATTTTTTGCTTTTCAGGAGACTAGGTTGCCAATGCCATGTTGGCAATTGTGCCTTTGATTGCATTTTTAAAAGGGATTAACTGAGCATAACTGCAGTGTTTGACTTGTTAAGTATGTTCAGAGCTGCCAGTTTTATAGAGTAATTGTGAAAATAGGTTGGTCAGTCTGGAGTCCCGATTCATTTTGTTAGACGAGCGGGGTGAGGGGTGGCGTGAAGACCACTGTATTTGCTACTATCGTTACTAGGGGAAGAGGAGTGAACAGAATCTACAGAAAGGACACAGGGCTCTCGGAGCCTCATTTAGTTCTTCTCACTCTGGGTCATGACCCCAGAAACTAGCAGTAGCAAGGGCATTGCCAAGGGTGTCCAAAGGCAAGTCAGAGGTGGCCATAACCACCCTCGACTCCCACCAATTGAGGTTCAAACAGTGACATGTTGCAACAGGTGTGCTTGAATATGCCTATTTTCAGCCGCGGTCCGTGGAGGTAACAGCGGTGGGGCCGCGTTGGGGGGGATTTCGAGGGACGATGCAGAGGGAAAATTAAATAAATAATTAATTTTCGCTCAGCATCGTCCTTCGAAATCCCCCCCAACGCGGCCCCACCACCCCACCGCTGTTACCTGCACGGACCGCGGCGGCCTATTTTGTATTCAGGGTGGCGGTCACACATTGACCATCTACAGGGGGTATATTTGGTTAAAACCCAGAGTCCTCTCATTTTTAACCCTGTCCCAGAAGACCACTGAATAAAGTTGATCCAGCCCTCTGGAAATAGTTTTAATCACAATTTTCATTGCACACTGCCTGTCACTGACCCTCTAATTTCACAACACCTCAGCTCCTCCCCTTTGGGGAATTGTCGCCCACACCAAGGACCTTGCGGTCTGGGTGTGAGGAGGGAACACAATGATGAAGCATGTTATCCTCAGGTGAGTGTGGGTTCTCGTCCTTTAAGAAGCTCTCTTCTGACAGTCAGACAACGCACGCATGTATAATTATATATGCGTGAACAGTGCATTTTCTTCCTCTCTTCCCATTGACCTTTTTTGTGAGCCTTATGATAGACAGGGAGTAGTATGCATCTGGTTGGGCCTCTCCCATTAGATCCTTTGTGTGTATGTGAGTCACACATTAGCCCTCATCATAACATGACATGTGTATTTAAAGCGCTCGTTCACCCAAAAGTGTATCTTGGTGCTGAATAACAGATGTTTATTGTTACACAACTCAATGGTACTCGTTTTATCGACCTCAGAAGGCTGAAAGGGGAGTGGACCTGCCAGGATTTAAACCTGTGACCATGAGGATAAACACAGGGCCCTGCAGTGGACGCATTAGTCCACTAAGCCACCGGACCCGGCTTGCAAGTGTTACAGAACCTACCTCAAGCTCTCGGTACAACAGAGAGGCACAGGCTGAAGTGTTACCAGGTGATGTCAGGTCCGTGGGGCACTCTGTTTGTACCCATGGGCTTCCCTTCTTCGCCCAAACCATTGGACTATAGGTTAGATAAATGGGTATAGGACTATAAGTACCAGAATGCATTAGATTGGTAGTAAGGCCCAGGGCTCGACCTGTGCTCCTGACGGCACGTAGCAGTGGCGGCTGGCATCAATGGGGAGAGGGTCGGGCGCGCGTGCTCAAATAAAATGAAAAAAGATACAATTAAACGGGCAAGAGCGCACATAAACTTAATATAAAATAAAAGTAAACTTACCTTAGTCCTCCTCCGAACCTCTCCCGACTATTGCTCGGCCACCAGGAAACTCCCTACACCAAGCCTAGCGCTGCTCTCATGCTGTGAGAGCAGCACCCTGATTGGAGGGAGCGGCCTTGCTCGGCTCTCCACAGCTCCCTCGAGGCCTGCGCTTACTCTAGCTCAGCTGTCTTAAGACAGCTGGGTTAGATGCTTCAAAGTGCACATGTCTGGCTGGCCGTCTCAAGACGGCCAGCCAGAGGGACATGCACACTTTTAAAAGTGCCCACATAGCCCACCCTCCTCCCTGCTGCTATCATTCAGCAGCGGCTCTGCCCCCATCCT
The DNA here is from genome assembly GCA_963921515.1 of Calotriton arnoldi. Lineage (NCBI taxonomy): Eukaryota > Metazoa > Chordata > Amphibia > Caudata > Salamandridae > Calotriton > Calotriton arnoldi. The sequence goes on along the minus strand of CAWUFW010002017.1, from coordinate 1,959,944 downwards.
GACGCTCGGTTCAGGACAGGAGGATGAACAAGCATTTGCAATCCAATAGGTCTCGCATTACTGATAGTTTGAGGTATTGGTGTTGCAAACAATAATGCAACGCCAATAGCTCATACTTTCAGTAATGCGAGACCTAGTGCATTGCAAATGATTGCGTAGTGAGCCAGGAACCAGCATTGTATGTCTCAGTGCATTATCGTAAGCTGCTCCTAGAGCTCCCTAGTGAGCAAGGCACCAGCACTGCATGTCTAGGTGCAGTACCGCAAGCTGCTCCTAGAGATCCCTAGTGAGCAAGGCACCAGCACTGCTTGTCTAGGTGCAGTACCGCAAGCTGCTCCTAGAGGTCCTAGTGAGCATCATAAACTTTGACGATATGGTAAATCCACCCTACCCATAATGCATTGCATGCAAGACAGTACCACGAGTACATTCAAATATCTATGTTCATATAACAATTAGTAGCTTTGAAATTTGACAAAACAAATATTATATTAATTCCGGATTAGGTTGTACTCTATGTGGAGCTGATGAAGGGAAATTTATAGAAGGTCTAATATAAATGTGAGATGTGGTAGGTGCAGTACCACAAGCTGCTCCTAGAGGTCTCTAGTGAGCATCATAAACTTTGAAGATATGGTAAAATCACGCTACCCATAATGCATTGCATGCAACACAGTACCCCAAGCACATTCAAATAGCTATGTCCATATATACAATTAGTAGCTTTAAAATGTGACAAAACAATTATATTAATTCCGGATTAGGTTGTACTCTATGTCGAGCTGATGAAGGGAAATTTATAGGTCTAATTTAAATGTGAGATGTAGTTGGTGCAGTACCGCAAGCTGCTCCTAGAGGGCCCTAGTAAGCATCATAAACGTTTGGTCACATATGCAATATCCACCCTACCCATAATGCATTGCATGCAAGACAGTACTCCGAGTACATACAAATAGCTATGTCCATATATACAATTAGTAGCTTTGAAATGTGACAAAACAATTATTATATTAATTCCCGATTTGGAGCTGATGAAGGGAAATTTATAGAAGGTCTAATGCAAATGTGAGATGTGCTAGCGAGTAAAGTAACCACTGCCAACCTAGTTTAGGACCAAGTGAGTGTCCTGTCTGAAGGTCTTTAAGAAAATAGTGCCTTGAGGCTGTAATTAAAACCTAGGGCGTAACAACATATGTAACAGGAGGTGTCCTCATGGAAGATTACAAGAAGAAACAAGGGGGTACTAAGGAGGGACTACAAAGCCAAATGACCAATGAAAAGCCACCATTTACAAAGGACAGGGACAGGAGCCAATTAAAAATATGGGTGGGAAGTAGGCGGAGCTTTATACACATATCCTGACTACAGCATGTCTCGAAGAGACAGCGCAAGCACTGCCTAGGCGAGATCTAAAAATTAAAGGGTAATGAATTACCATTTTGTTTTTCATCTTTGAGGGGATTTTTAAGTAGGGCGATGCTCCTCCGCTCAAACGGAGGCACCGCCCCTGGCACGTAGCCCTCTGGTAACTAGAACGCACTCAGAGATATCAGCACTTGCTTCACTTGAGGCTCGAGACTAAACATAGGCACCTCTGTTTAGCAACTCTTCAAAAAAGCGATCTGCTCCAGTGATTTCCAGTGAAAAGCAAAAGCTGTTCTGCATTCTAATGTAAAATTACCATCAGTGAAGCCTTCAAAACCGTCCGCCACTCAACAAAGACACGTTCACTGGGAGACACGTCTGTCTGTAATTCACATACACAAACCCTGTTTATGTTCTAAGATTGGCATGTGGTTTTATATAAAGCAGTTCATGCTACAAAGCTTATATGTGGTGGCAGTATGAAGGAGGTTCAGGGCAGTGCTTAATTTATAAAAGAATGAGTGCCGGTAGCCAAAGCCCTGCTCAGATGTTTTGAATCCAACTCATGCCTCTTTCATCCACCACCAGACATTCCCTGCACCTTTATCTCACTCCTGCAGGTTCCTGCATTCCCCTTTTGGGATGGTTTATCTTTTACTTCCTCCTTTGTTCCCTTTCGTGTGTTTTTTCCTCTCTTGCTTGCGGTCATAGTCTGATGAGGAAATATAAGTGCTGGTCCCCCCAAAAAAGCACCGGTGGCCCACATCGACCAGCACCGGCTCAAATTAAGCACTGAATCAGCGCAACAGGATTCTAGAGCATGGGACAAAAACAAGTACTGCCTACTTTCTAATGCATGTGCAGTAGGTATGGAAACTTTGTAGTGTTGCGCTTAACTTTGACCTTTCACCCCTGGCATCTGTTACAAATAATTGCCCCATGAAATTAGCCAACTGGCCCTTGATTATTAAGTTAATTTATTTTTTTCTATTCTTGCCCTTCTGACTGTTATATGTAAATATTGAGGTCAGTAATATCGACTGTCACGTACATCGAATATCGACGATATGTTGTCAGTAGAGAGAAGAACATATTTACCATTCTTAACTCCATATCTGCTTACCTTGATGATATCTTCGTAGTCGATAGTGTGCTGTCGATATAAGTGCAGGTCGATATTAAAAATTCAATAATTTGCAAAAACATCCTCCGAAGGTCTCTTTATATTTCGAGCCTTTTGATGTAAGTTATTAGCAATCGTATTGTAGTATTATCTGCAATGATTAAGTTGCAAAATGTGCCCATACCAGTGGTGTACTGTAAAACGATGGGGCCCCCCCTTGCAGAATTTGAAGAGAGGCCCCAGGGTCTCCCATATCTCACAAATATTAATTGGCCTTGGGTGAAATGGGGGCCCTCTAAAGGGTTTGGGGGCCACTGAAGGCCCCATGAATGCTACCATACATTACTTGTGTGTGCATGTGCTGTAGCCATATTATACCGGAGGCTTAAAGAAACACAGGGAACTCCATTATAGTTTGGCTACCCACAATGCATGTGGATGGGTGGAGGGCAGCCATCTTTTAGTGTGGTTTCCTATGTTTATTTGAAACTCAATTACAAGATGGCCACCATGGATGCACGCCCCGGTATGGTGACACTCTTATGATGGAGGATCAAAAAACATAATAAACTCCATACAAAAGGACCATATGTGGGCGCATGCAAGGCCATTTTGGAATGGTTGGTTTGTGTTTGCCTAAGCTTGTGGAGCAATTCGATAAGCAGTAGCAAAGCCATATACAAGTGAGCTGGCGACACATGGCACACAGGAACGGGGAAGCTGGAGGAGGGGGTGTCAGAGGGCAGCATACCCTGTACTGAGGGTGGGTGAAAGGGGAGATTGGGTAGGGTGAGGTGGGCTAAAGAGGCAGCGTGGGGCAGCAGCACAGTCCTGTAACAGGACCCATGGGGTAGGCTACTACTAAGTTGTTTTAAGAAACACTCATTCAGGATCAAAACCATAATATTCCCTCTTTGATCAGATCTGATATGTAAAGTATTTGGGCTAGCAACACATAAGGTAATATCTTAACCACAATTTCCATAATCAATTTGCAAAACAGTTTTGCATCACAGTCTCCCGCCAACCTAAAATTGTTATCATTCAGGATTTTAACAATTTCATGAAGGCACGGGCAGTATCATAGCCTATGAGGTATAACCAAGGTGTGATCTTTTCTTCCTGAACCTTTATCATCAATTTTAAACAGTTTATGAATCACACTTACTATAAAAATGGATTCAGCTCTTTCAGGGGCCTTTACCACCAGGATTAATTCCTGTGCAAAATAGATTTCCACATGAGGGTGTAGCATGTTTCACCTCTGTCCTAGTTTTTAGTCCCTGTACCACTAACATCTTCACAGCTTGTCAATATGAATCCTCCGACAGACCATGTCTCATCACGTAACATTACATCATGTGAAGCTAAAAAGTAAGTTGCGCCAATCTGTCCCTGGGGGCGGGGGGGGTGGGTTGGTAGCATGTTCCTTTATATCTCTTATCCTAGTAGCTAGGAATATTGGGAGGGATCACATTTAATACTGATTTATGTTTTGAATATGGCATAGTGGCAGAATTTAGCTTCCTTGGCAACTATAGTTGGCAAACTCAAAGCCTGAATCAGCGCCCCCCCCCCCCCTTCTGAGTGTTGCACATGCTTGGCAGTCCCCTCACACTTATTTTCTGCCTCAGTGAACTAGTGAGGGAAGGTACATCAATTATGTATAATGTCCATATAGCTTCCATTTCTAAAAGATCTCAATTCGTTCGATATCCTTTCCAACCTCTGCTATGGTTCCCACTTTTATCCATGAAATAAGGTGAACAGAGGCGCCTCTAATTTGTAAGACAGTATCTTCTGATAAAACGAATCCCTCAAACAAATAAATGATACAGAGTGTGCCACACTCCTATCAATCACCCTATGAACAGATGTCATAGGGAATGAATTTGCTTCATTTGATCATTAACACAATAAATACTTTTTTCACTTAATTCCTCGTGATGCATTTCCAATAAAATGTCAACGGGGAGTAGGGATTGTAGGCCGCCTTCCATGTCACAAGATGCAGAATTTGGTAACTGCCCTTTACACATATGTTTGTTAAGGCCCTCCACATCTCCCATGTCATGCAATATGGCCAGGTGTGCAGATGGGGTGACACCATGGTGACACCATTAACAGATGACAGCATCTCCCACACCTTATCCCAAACTGATTTAACTTAATTTCGGTCCACAGAATGGCAGTGACTCAATCAATCAATCAGGGGTTGGTAAAGTGCAGCTAATCACCCGCGAGGGTCTCAAGGTGCTAGGGGGGAGGGAGGGGCGGCTCCGTTGATTGCTGGTGTCATCCGAAGAGCCAGGTCATGAGGTCCTTCATGAACTGGAGCAGTGTAGGGACTTGCTGGAGGTGGAGGTCGTTCCAGGCCTTGGCTGCGATGTAGGAGAAGGACTTTCCTCCCGTTCTGGTCTTGTAGATGCGTGGGATGGTGGCTAGAGAGAGGTCAGCTGATCGGAGGTGTGTCTTGGGTGCGTGGTAGGAGAGGCAGTTGTTTAGGTATGCTGTCTGATGTTGTGGAGGGCCTTGTATGCGTGCGTGAGGCGCTTGAAGGTTATTCTTCTTACTTAGATGGTGAGCCAGTGGAGATCGCAAACGTGTTGGGTGATGTGGTTGTGACGGGGGATGTCTAGGATCAGTCTGGCTGCGGCGTTCCGGACAGTCTGGAGTTTGCGAAGTAGTTTCTTGTTGATTCCGGCTTAGAGAGCGTTGCCGTAGTCCAGTCTGCTACTGATGAGGGTGTCAGTCGCGGGCGGCATGACTCGTGGGTGGGGGGGCGGGAGTCGAGCAAGGAGGGGGTCGCACGGGCGTTTAATTTTAAATTAAAAAAAACTTACCTTCGGCGGTCCGATCCTGCGTCGTCCTCGCAGGAAGCAGCCACAGGCAGCCTCCCTCCCCTCCCCTAAGCCAATCACAATGCTGCAATGGCAGGGTTGTGATAGGCTGGGACGCTGACTGCACAGGCGTCTATGGGGAGGCCATTTTCTCCATGCAGGCTGCATGCAGCCTACATGGAGAAAAGGGCAGAGTGTGCATGACTGGTTTGGTCGGCCCTGGGGCCGGCCAAACAGTCAGCGCCCACAACATTGGGCTAGCCACTCCTCACCGCCCCTCCCGCCCCCAACCAGACCCTTCTGCTTTCTCGCAGTGCGAGAAGCAGAAACATAAAATGGTATTTATACCATTTTATGTTTCCGCTTCCCCCACTGTGAGAAAGCAGTGGGGCGATGCTCCTCCACCCACATGGAGGAGCCACCTTTTTCTGGATTCGGATGGGATCCATCTGAACGTTTTTCGGAGTATGTGGAGTATTTTTCAGTGTATGCGGAGGAGACTCACCTTCTGGCCTGGGTCACTGGTAGAGTAAGTCAGTCCTGTACAATTTTTAGGGAGATTGTTACTTATGTAAAATGTTTAAGTATAAATATTAATGAGTCTCAAAGTTGTCTGTCGTGCAAAACTAGCAGAGCCGTCCCACTATATCACAGTTTGCCAATGTAGATTGCTGATAGATTCCACTTTGGCACACAATAGGGCACGGAAGAGTGCTCAGAAAAGCTCTAACACTGTCCCTTTAAATAGAAACCATACTATTAGGAATTGAACAACAGGGCACTCCAAAATGGTAACGGAATAGATCAAGCCTACCTCTCAGGCAGTGAGAGTGTTGACGATATTGGCAAGCTTTGCGATCAGTTGAACCGAATTCAGGGCGTAGCGTCTGGAAGTATTTAAGCGAGCCCCCTTCGAGCAAATGATCTATTTCAGAGATCCCTTTGGGCTTCTAATTCTTCCAATAAATTGTCAGAACCCCAGTCTTCATACCTGCAAAATACCGTATAAGAACTGAAAAACTGAGAGCTGGGTCCACATATAGGGCTTTTTGTACCGCCTTCCAGTTAACTAGACTAATATTCATACATGAAGAAAAGTCCTGGTAAACCACTCATTTCATTCCTTTCCATCAGGATCCATAATGGAGGATTGCTCATTTGTGGTAGGAAGTACACTCGTTGGGAGAGGTGCAGATCCTAGTTTAAGTAACTATGTAATTTCCCCCAAACACAAAAACTTAATTTATCTTAGTTTTTGGGATAGGATTAATTTATTTACCAGGGCTAGTATACCTAGCAGGTAATTGTACCTGGGGATCACAGTCATCTGAATTACTAGGACCCTGCTCCATAGGGTGAGGTGAAGTTGTGACAATCATTCAAAAGTTGTTTTGGGTTCTCATTATCAGCGGATAAAGATTTTATTCCACAATTCTCTCTAATTCTTGGTTCATTGAATAGCCTAGATAACAGAGTCCCTGAGTCACCAATTGTCTATTAAATACACCCTAGCATGCATTCGTAGTAATACAGGACATGAGGAGGACATCAAATTCTGTTTGGTTTATTTTATTGCCCACAACAAGCTGAGAATGAGTTGAGAAGTTTATAGAAAGGGGAACTTTGCCAGAAGTGGTGGTAACACTTCCTAGGTCAGATGAGAGCTTAAATACTGCAGACAAGGGTTCCTGCCAAAAGAAAAAGGGGAGGGGACAACTGACCACTTCAGCACATGCGTTGTCATACTGAAAAGGATCTTAAGTTCACCTGTGCTCTGAGAGAATTGAAAAGCCAGTAGAAATTAAATGTGAGATCATGGCCCAGTCTGGCACTCTCTAAGGTCCTAAAAAGATAGCCCCACTCAGCACAATCGAAAGCTTTTCTGCGTCAAGTGAGTGTCAGTGTCTCTTAGAAGGCCATAAGAAGTACAATAATCTTTTCTTTTCGTTATTCAAGGACTTCCCTGGACAAAGCCTTCCTGAAACTCGCATTAGGGATGGATTACTTTGCATGACATGGCTACTAGTATATTGGCCAATATCTTAATATCAACGTTAGTCAAAGATATTAGTCTCTAGTTGCACAATCCATATGATGTTTACCATCCTTGGGGATGAGAGATATGGGTGCCTCGTTCGATAGGGGTCTTACTTTTAGTGTTCCCATAGGGTCAACTTACTTAGAAGCTTGGTGTAGCATTGGCGTAAAAATTGAGTAAATTTGTCTGGAAAATCCATTCTCACCTGGTGATTTACATATAGGGAGTTCAGATATAGTCTCTCTACACTCATCGGGCGTAATTTCCCATTCAAAAAGATTTTTATCTTCCTGCGTAAGAGTGGTATCACAAGAACAGCATTCAAGTCACAGCAATGTCTATATGATATGAGGCCTTTGTTTGAAAATGAAGGCGTAAGCCTCTGAAATGTTTAGCAGGTGAGAGTGTTATTGACGTTTCTGGTCTTGCATGGGTGGACTCGCCATCAGGGCCTCTCTCTGCATTAACTGGAAGGCAAGAAGTCTCCCAGTTTTCCCTCTTCTCCTAGTGTCTCCATCTCAAATCTGAAGTGCTTGTTTAGCTTTGAACTTGAAGAGTGTGTCAAGGGAAACTTTTCCACCTCCAAACGTTAGTGGATTTGATGCATAGGGTAAGCATTTCACTGTGACATCAAAGCCGTGATAGATCACTCATTGAGCGATTGGTCTACCTTCAGTGTCTGTTTTGCAAATGCAGGGTCCCTCACTAGAAGCCTCCTCTATTTTGTCTTCCCAGTTGACCAATATATACATGTAGAGGAGACCAAGCCCTCATTATCGTCTCTGTATTGTGAAATATGGGATTACACTAGTTAATTTGCACTTGGTAATTCATATTTGTGTGTTGACATAATTGGGAAATATGTCCGAAGCCGAATCCCATATGCACTAACCAATGATCAGAAATTTCCCCTTCTATAATCTCATCCATGGAAATGTAGGTGAGGATCATTGCTTCAAAAAATAATCTATTGTTTGCTGGAAACATGAGCGCATAATAGATATATGAAGTCCTTCTCCGGCTCCGGTACGTCGTGAAATCCAGCTACTACTTCTCTGTCTTGGCCGCACACCACCCTTGAGAATGGCATCATGTCTGGCTGTATGTAAAGTATCATAGATCATCACCTGCAAAGTCCGGGTCCAGTTCTTCCGCCATACTTCTCAACTCACTTCTTCTTGTGGAAATCTTTTGGTGATGGGTCTGGGTCCAACAACGTCTGCTGGCCGACGGAGCTGTTTTAAAGAGTGGCCACCTCCTTTGCAGCCAAGCTCCACCTCTTGATGAACCATTTTTAATGTGGGAATGCCCAAGGTGGTCAGTAGATTTAGTTACATTTAAATTATTAGGAGCAGTGGCATTATTTCTGGCTATGTCAGACATTTGAAAATCCTTGTGGAAAATGTGTTTCCTGTAGAACCATTAGAGTTGTCCCTTTCAGATAATTGTGGGCTGCCCTTAATAACTTCTGACTCTGAGTGAACTGATTGTGCTGAGGAAAGTCTAGAGTATCCCACAGTATAGTCACGCCTGGGAGATAGAGTTGTGCGTATTCCTTCAAGATAGAGAATTGATTGCTTTGAGGAGCTGTTTGAAACCTCAAGGTCACACATTGATTCTTTCCAACAGATTGAAATCTCCACAATCCAAGTTCGAAAACTTAAGCACGAAAGTACAAAATGATATCAGCCTTATTCTGAGTGCCACAGGGAATCCAAAGTTGGGCAAACTGTTTTTGTTCCCGATTTCAGATTCTGAACAATTTACACCAATCACAGATTTATCCCAGCACAACTTCCTCCAGGAACACCAGGAGGTGTTTGCACATGGAAAACATGGAAAATGTGCAGATGTTTGGTGTTGTAAAACTGCATCCGCCTGTTTTCACGTATCCACCTTAATTTGCAATAACTGTTTCTCAGTGGGGCGATTTTACGCCCAATAATTCCTGCAGTGGCATAGCCAGACCTTTTGCCACCCGTGGCGGTCCCTGCGTTTGCTGCCATGTGATGGCTGCAGGTAAGAGCAGGAGGGGTGCTGGCGATCCCTGCGTTTGGCGCCCCGTGGCGGCTGCAGGTAAGAGCGGGGGTGGCCGTCGCCCCCAAAACCCATGCCGCCCACGGTGGACCGCCCCCTGCACTCCCCCTTGCTACGCTACTGAATTCCTGGATAGTCAGAATGAGCGCCTTTGATAAGACGCAGACTTCTTCGTACCTTTAATGTCAAGGTCTTGGTTTCAAACAACAGTTTCTCAACAGCCTTCCCAAGGATGTTTCACCCACAGGTCAAACTGGTAAAAATCTAGGTCCATATTTATCAAGAAGTCACGCAATGCAACGCAACGCAACGCAGGGCAGCATGTAAAGTTGCTTCATGCATTATGTGAACAGTAGCGAGCAAAACATTGCCATATTTACTAAGATGTGGCGCTGTTCTGCTCTCTCCCTGCACTGGCACACTTTAGGCAGCCATGTGCCAACGCAGACACCCTTGCGCCATAGTGTTGTGGGAAGAATAGGTTTTGTAATGAAAGGGGTTCGTTCCACTACCAAACCTAAGCTTGAAGGATGTTCCCACTTTGTATGTGTAATGTACAATGCAGCACACATGCAAAGTTGGATAAACTAGGCAAAATGAAAACATTCTCATTGTGCGCATGCCTCGAAGTGTTGTAGGATTTTGGTGCAAATTCCTGTCTACAGTTCTTCATCAAAACCCATGGGTGGTTGCATGGGAACACCCATGCACCACCCATGGAACACCCTCTTGACCCAGAGTAAGGCAAACAGTTCATTGTGCAACATTATGTTACATTGGGTTACAATCTAAAACAAATAACCATTTGCGTTGGATAGTAAATCCCATCAGGACACTTTTTCTCAGGTTTGTGTTAGAAACGTAATGCACACCTGTCTTAAAGTGTTTTGTAAATCTGGGCCCTAGTTCCAGGTTAGAAAAATACAGCTAAACAAGGCTGCTACAGAAGACATCACTCATCAGCACCTTTCTTCTCATGGCCCTGCAGGTTGGATCATGACCTAACCTCCTCTAGACTGCTAGTCTAAGGATGAAAAATAGAGACATTGGAAAGCGTTAGCCTGCTTCATAAAGGGCAGTTTTAGGCGCAGTATCTGCGGACTGCTTCTGAATGTGGACTTCCAAGTGCTCAAGGGCCATTAACCATCCACAGATCTCACACACAAACACCTGGTAAAGAAATGGTCACATCTCCCTCTCCACCCCTGCGTCTGGTGACCCCAAAAAAGCTCTCCCCAAAAGCAACTCAACGATCGAGAGTACGGTGGGAGCTTTAGCGAGACTTGCTAGGACCGCTCTGATGTTGCTTATCCCTACATACAGGGGCTTCGCTGATGGACGGTTGCTGCTGGAATACATTGCTATCCCATATCCACCTCATCCACAGGCTACCGCTTGACATCCCTCTCATCTACCATTCTGATTTGGTGTTTGTGTTCCAGTTAAACATTAAATCGCTGGTAAACACTCGCGGAGCGTCCTCCTTCTCTAGTCCCTGGTTACTATGTGTTTTTTCCTTTCTCGGCTGATAATCTTCTCGGTAACCAGAATGGATGCACATGGAGAGAAGGTCATTCTCATCAGTGGAGTATAGATAGAGAGTGTGCACAGACCGAGGGTCCTGGTGGGGGGTGAGGGGGTGCCAGAACAAACTCCTGGATGCAGCAAGAGAGAGAAATAGATGTTGAATGTCACGCTCATCCATCCTCGAAAATATTTCACCTTCTGAAATGGTCCTCATGACTGTGGCAACATGGGTTTTATGCGACTTTGACGGAGTCCCCTAAATTTGGAGTAAGTAGGAGAACAAGCTTCATAAGATGTGTACACATTGAGAGAGAATGAACAGGTACCTGAAGGGAGTGAATCAACGTTGAAGAGTCATCCGGGATATTAACATGGTTCACTGAACAAACACAACTGAGAAGTGTATGACTTTTAATGGTAGCCAAGGAGGAAACTACACAAGCGAACAGCGATCAACAGCATCTGCCGTTTTATTATGTACAAATGCAAAAAGAGCAATTGATGGACAGAATGCAGAACAATGTCATACATTCACCCCAGTACAGAGATCTGGGCCTGAAGCCATCATTTTTTTGCTCACCATGCCATTCCAGTTTAGACCCAGCCATATGCAAATCAGTCTTGACCCTGCGCCCAATGGGAACAGTCCAGCCCGAACTGCCAGGCCAGGTCCTCCCTGGACTGGAAATTGTGTGTCTTTTGTTTTATTATGTACAGACATCATAAATAGTGTCTGTTTACTTTGATTGCCAGTCGGTACCATGCCGACTACTCATCCTTCCATCTCTCCACAATCTTGCAAACCTTAAATGTAGTTTACAGTCAGATACCGGGATCTCTGAACATGGCTGAAGCCTACAGCTCAAACTAAATTCTAGCCCCTACTTGGCTCATTCATGGGTCCTCCTGCTCACTTCTTTGACTTTAACTTCCTTTTTGGGTTATTTCATTATTTTGGCTGTGTCAGTTTTGTTTGCATTTCTATGTCTTCCTTTGTGTCTTATTTTGGTTTTACATCAAATAGCCCTTTCTGGATTTTTTGGCTATGCATAGAGGGAGTCTTCTTTCCTTGGACCTTCTGCACCCCTTAGTTTCACTTTTTTTGTAGGTCACATAATAACCTTTGCCACAGCTCATGAATTTCCCCTCACAAGTCACCAGCGAGTGTACTTTTATATTTTATTTCATCTCCTATCTTCGTACTCATGTTCCACTAATATACTATACATTTCCCTGCTTTCTACTTGCCATGATTTTCCGTATTGTGTTTTTTCCTTCCTCCCCATCATCTGGCTATTACTACGCTATCCTGTCTGCCTTTATAGTAGAAATGAAAGACAGACTAAGGGCAGGAAGGATAGGTTGCAGCTGCAGGGGACAGCAGATATTGAATTTGTAAGGTAAGTTTAGGTACTTTGCCATGTCATGTGAACTTATGACCCTATTCACAGGGATAAATTTACATGCGTAGATTTACTCATGTGTAAATTTACTGTTGCAGCTAGGTGTAAATCTCCAGTTTTTTTTGTTAATTACAATTTCTTAGTGTAGATATACATTTAAGTGTACACATGCATGTCTCAAGCCCCTGAAACCAGAAGGTGGAAACATCGTAGACAGAATTTACGAGTGCAAAGTTACTACTAATAACTTCTCACTCATAAGTGGAGATCTCCACCACTATGACAGAGATCTCCCTATGGTAAGCTATTGGGAAACAAATTAGGTTTATTCATTCTGAAAACAAACATTGTAATGTAAAATAAAGATAATTATTATTAACCCAAAAGTAATAAAAACGTTATAGTACATTAGCTTCAATAAATGGATGTTTAGAATATATCAATTTATTGTATGCATATTATTTTGAAACAAAATTAAAATAATCCCACCCTCACTAGCATTTTAATATTTATTTCATAGTAATTAAATTTAAGCAAAAGTTATTTTGTAATTTAAAATAATTTTACATTTGTATTAAAGGTTTAAACGTTCAAATATTTAAATTTAAATATAATATAACTTTTTAACAGTAAAAAACAATTCTATCTATCTATATCTTTATATCTATATCTCTATATCTCTCTCTCTCTCTCTCTCTCTATATATATATATATATATGTATATATATATCCAAATGATGTTTTGATGAAAGGACGCTCAGCCTCTCGGGTCGGGCTTGCTGGCGACGTCACCGCCTCAACATGCATCAAGTACCACACGCCTGTGTACTGCGTGAAGAACAAGCCCATCCAGACAGGAACAGTTTAAAACTGATTTTAATTTCAGCAGGTATAGCATGCCACATAACGCGTTTCGACCTCAATTCGGTCTTAATCATATGTGAAAATGAGGGTCCGTTGCTCTCGAGTTTAAATACATTCAGTTCTCAAAAGTGAAGAAGGACTTCAGATGGGAACAGCATGTTAAAGTAATATCATCCGATTTATTATGGTATTCCTTTTCTTTTAGTTCGGGGCTAAAACACACTTCTTTCTAACAATACTCGGAGTCATCTATCGCAAATGCGTTTTATTAGCAATGTTCGAGCTTGTTGCGTTCAGAGCCCCAGTAACATCATTATGACTGAACTTCATTATCCATAGTGCTTTTCAACAGTTCCGCATTCTTACATCCTTCTCTTTAAACTCTAGTTGTATCATAGCATAGTGGGTAAATAAGGAAAAAATATCACCTTTACTGCTTTAAAAGAATGAATTCCATGTTACGCAAGGCGGTAAAGATTGTCTCCATTTACTTCAAGAGCACTGCTCCTCTGGAGTTTTGTATTTGCAAAGATGTTGTGCATTCATATTTACAAGGTTTGCTACTGTCCGCTTTTCTTGTTTAAAAGTCCTGAAAGTGCCGGGGTTAAATAACCCCTTGCATACCCTAGCTGCATTCCAATGTCCGTGAATTCTTCGGCCAACAGGCCTCCCGTGACATCAGTGGCAGAGCCTCCTGTTTGGAAAGTGGCACAAACCAGCCAAATCTTTCAATTACAGTTGACTGCAGCCGGCGGGCATCCCTTAACACATAAATCCAAATGAAGTTTTGACGAAAGGGTGCCCAGCCTCTATTCAATTATTCAATATTTTTACATTATTTTATATGGGTATTATTTTAAGTCCATGCCTCTATTATTTTGTATGATATTGCAGTACCTGTGAATGGCCATGTGTGGTGCTAGTCTTTCTCCAAGGCTGGTATTGAATACATTTATGACTGTTTTGTGAACTTTTGAGCTGTAGTAACTTTAAAAGTGTAGTTTGTAAATAGCAATGGTCTTACTCTTTTGTGGGTGGTGTTTGTATTAGCATGCCCCTCCCTAACCCTCTCCTTTCTCCTCCCTAGACCCTTTTATTTTGTTGTAAGTATTCTCCATTTTCCAGCCACTCCCCCAGTCCCTCTGACATTCACTACTAGGTAGTAAGCAAATGTGTGGAGATCTCCCCAGAAGATAGGAGAGGCAGAGGTGGAGATTTAGACCTGTGGGTTTGTGAATTGCGTTTTGCAATAAGTAATAAGAACAACTGTGGTGCTACTTTATGTACTACAAAATGAAGTTTGAAATGCCATTACAATGTTTTTGCAAACGTAATTATGCCTGGAAAATTAGCACATCATCCCAGCTCATGCTACGCGTTAATTTGACCATGGCTTTCACTGCAAGGTGACCATCTTTCTGGACTGTGTGCAAACTCGCTTGTTATTCTGATGACTTTTCTACTGATACAAGCTTTTATAGAGCCTTGGAAAAACTTATTGGTAAAGGGACTTGAGCGAAACGCGTGTCAGCTGAAGCACTTTAGTATTGAAACCAATATAAGGAAATACCAATATAATTCAGGAATTTACTTGGACTGGTGAATCATTTAAATAACTCCTTACATTAGCATTGCAATGGGCAAAAGGGTCATACTCCTGCATCACCCAAGACACACCATATTCTAAATCACAATAACTTAAAGGCAGTGGCAAGCATGTCTTTGAAAAGGCAAGAACCCTATTTGCTTGTACTTTATCCTGAGTTGAACCTTAACTATACCCCATTCGTTCCAAATGTTAAACAATAAACACCAACTTCTCCAACTCAGCTGTAGTCAGTCTCCATCGTACAGCATAGATACCCCCCACTCCAAATGAGATATCCCTTTTCACCACCTAACACACCAAGTCAGTCACCTCCACTCACAACACCATGACTCCCAATCCCACACCACTGCTCCCCCCACCATGGAACACTTCTAACACTTCCAACACTTCCGTTCTCACCGGAAATGCAACTGGGCACACCAAAGATATATAGCAGTATGTTGTGCATACAACAAGTAGGAGGTGCTTAGACAAATAGTGTATTGTTTTCAGAAGCAAGTGTATTCTTCTTGCAACCCAATTTGTTATGCATGGGAACTATACAATTATGCATGTCTATCAGTACATTATGCATACAAATCAGTATAGCATGTATGAAAACAAGCAGGTAAAGCATGGAAAACCACTATGTGATGCATGCAAAGTAGAATTGCATGTATGCAAACCAGCATGTTATGCTTGGGAACAAATCCATCATGAATCAAAATCTGCATATAACACTTTCAAACATATAGGAGGGCACATTTATACCAATATATAGTTTTATATTGTACTAAAAATCAGTGCATCATGAGGGTGAACCAATGTGTTATGTATGTGAATCAGTGTGTTAAACATGTGCACCAGTATGATAGTCATGCAAGGCAGTCTAATATTCATGCAAATTATTATGCTGTGCATGCAACAAGAACATTATAAGAGCAAACCAATGTATATTGGATATAAACATGTGCACTAGTGCACTACATATACACAACAGTATTGTAAAATGCGAATCACAATGTTATGCATGTGAACGAGGGAACATCAGTAGAGCACGTCTAAAAACCAATATATTCTGCATGACCACCATTTCCGTAATTGATACACACCAGTATTTATGTACATCAATGCACCAAATGGGCACGGATGTATGAAACAATCACGCATGCGTTTACAGCGCATGCCATTACAACGCGGGCAATACAACGAACGAGTTATTACCATGTTTTGCATTACCACGCAAGTCGTTACAACGACTTGCCTTAGAGAAGCACTGGGCTTTGGAATAGTATATATTACTATTCCAACTCCAGTCTGTGCAACAGTAGAGAAGGTGTTGGATTTAAAATCCAACAACACGTTCCCTAATGCAAGTCGTTGTAACGACTTGCGTGGTAATGGAATGCGTGGTAATGGAACGGGTGGTAACAACACGTTCATTGCATTGCCCGAGTTGTAATGGTACCTGCGTAGTTCTGGCTGCGTAGTAAAGGCTGTCTCCCAATGAGCAAATCAATAAGTGAAGAATGGAATGCCTCAATTAATCTTTGCCACTGGTAATTAATCTGAGCCACATTCCAGACCATTGTTTGTTTGCTCACTGTGCCACTCAAGACAGAGAGCAACCATATGCAAATTAGCCTTGGTCGTGCTCCAGTGGGACCTATTCATCCCGAACTGCCAGGCAATGTCCCTTCTGAAATACACACAAAACTAAGGGGACAGAGGAAAAAACTCCTACTTCGACCTCCTTCACAATAGACTTTCGACACACAGAGAAGTAGGAGAGTACAAGAGGTCGCTGTTTTATAGAGGTGAACTGGCAACACACCTGTGGACTTGCACCCAATTTAGACCTCTTTGGTAATTAATGGGGTAATCATTTGTGTGCCTATTTTGAGTGCAGTATTGCCCAGTTTTTTACATTTCAAACCCTGGAGAGCCTAGTGGTAGGGCGTGGGCTAAAACAGGAGTTAGCACAGCTTAACCGTGACTTGCTTTAGGGGTTACTGTTAACACTGGTGCAAATTGGCCCGTTTTGCACTACTACCAAGGTCTACAGAAACCCTGTTAGATTCCTGCACTCTATTAGGCAATCAAAGCAGCATTACCCTAGTATTAGTTTTTTAGCACAATGTTTAGGGATTTGTGTGGTAACAACGTCATCGCACATTTTCTGCATGTTTGTGGTACACCCTTTTGCTGGTGGTAGCCCGTCACCGCATTTCTCAACTTAAATCTTGGTTAATACAATGATGTGCACTAACGAGTTACCGCACATTTTTGTCGCTAACGTGGCACCTTATTTTTAATAGGTTTATTCAAGCCCATACAAATCATATAAACTTCTCAGATAATTATATTACTGTAATAATACATCCACAAACGTTACATTATACAGTACCCAATTCATATTTTCTATCTCACAATCAGTACAGTTATTTTATATGACATCATTTAATATTTATTCTTGAATTGTATTCTCATCATGACAAATATTAACTTCTTTAGTATTCATGAAACATTCATCAATTGTTAGGACTCGTACCCTTCTTCAGACTTTATTCGTCACTTGCAAGCTTTGTCGTCATTGTTCGTCCTTCCAGGCATCCGAAAAGTACACTCTACAGCAGTGGTTCCCAACCTGTGCTCCGGGGACCCCTGGGGGTCCACGAAGCCTCCTCAGGGGGTCTGCGACTACTTAGAAAATTAATTAATATTAATAGACTAATAAAGTTTATATAAATAATGAAGCTAAATGTACAATTGAAATTTTTTAAACGTACTGTTAATTTGAAGGAATTTGAAATTGGAGAGAAAAAATTAAATTAGTATCCTCAGATTGACGCGTGCGAGCAGTGCATGTGCATCAAACAGAATATAGTATGGATGATGAGTGGCCTCAATTGAATTTAGAAAAGCTCCAAACTTTCTATTAAAATTAAAATGTAGATATTTTTTACATTTATACGTGTTTGCAAATCATCATTTGTGTGTTTGCTTGATGAATGCTTTTTTCTGCATGTTTTGTATATCGTTTTCCGGTTCAAATCATCGACAATGCTTAGGCCGGGGTCTCCGGCTTCCAGTAATGAGTCAGTGGGGGTCCCCGGATTCCAATAATGATTTAATGGAGGTCCCCGGGTTCCAGTAACGATTAAGTGGGGGTCCCCAGAAGTCAAAAGGTTAAGAACCACTGCTCGACAGTGTTTCCTCTTCCATTCCACACAAGCCGTAAGTGATTTTCTTGTTCTGAATCCCCTTGATTAACACGAGAAGGCGCTTGATTAACAATGAAGGCGCTTGATTAACACGAGAGGCCAAACAGGCCAA
The DNA here is from genome assembly GCA_963921515.1 of Calotriton arnoldi. Taxonomy (NCBI): domain Eukaryota; kingdom Metazoa; phylum Chordata; class Amphibia; order Caudata; family Salamandridae; genus Calotriton; species Calotriton arnoldi. Next base: position 1,941,823 of record CAWUFW010002017.1, on the reverse strand, counting down.
AAAATGGTTGCCTCTTTTGTGACACATATCGACTTATATCAACCATGGTGGTCCCTATAGCAACTACATTGCCATTTATCTGTTATATATCGGAAACATATTGCATGTGCTCTTGTGCATGCAGCACTGGTTCACACAAGTTATATTGATCTCCAAGCGATACATTAATTTCTATACAATAATATTGATCTTTTACGTCAATATGTTGGATAATACATATTCAAGCCTTTTGTTCAAGAAATCATGTGGTTTAAGGTGTCTGGTTTTAATGCAGGGCAAATTGGTTTATGTTCCCAATATGTGTGGTTATATCAACTTAAAATAAACATGGGTGGAATGTTTGCCCACTTTTGCCACAAGAAAAGCCATATGCTAATTAGACCTGGTCCTGCTCCAATACGAACATTCTAGCCTGAGCTGCCAGTTCAGATGCTCTCTGATTGGAGGACAAACAACCCCGATCACCTTCAGCCTTGTTGGGTTTCATCAGTTAGGTGAAGGTTGAGTCCCACAGCACAGGGAGCATGAAGAGCAGGTGTGGGCATCACCATTGCATTTCAGGTCTCACTTAGAAGAACAATAAGTGATGGGTAGAATGCTTGAATCTCAAGAGAGGTAGTTACTTGGCCTGCATTCCAGCTCATCTTTCTTTTCCAATCATGCCACTCCAGCCATGGACCAGGCATATGCTAATCTGACTTGGTCCTGCTGAAAGATCTGGGGTGCTTGTGTTCTGGTTCAGAAGGGACATGGCCTGGCAGTTCGGGATGAATAGGTCCTACTGGAGCACGACCAAGGCTAATTTGCATATGGTTGCTCTCTAAATCCGGCTGAAACATGTCGACAATCTTGCAGAGTGGAGGGGTAAATGGTCCATAATTCACCAGTACACCACCTACCACTGGTTTAACACAACCTTTTTAACCCTAACCAGGAGTCCGCGAATAAAATAGATGTTTGGAGATCCCTAGTTAGTTTTAATTCCGTATTTCTGCACTTATATTTCTTTTGATCCTTACTCTTCTATGTGTTTGCATTGTCTCCCCCACCCTATTGCTCCACCTCTAGCGTTGGTCTGCTCAGAGGTGTGTTTGCAGCCCTATGATGAAGCATGCCACAAACTTTTGTGGGTGAGGGCAGTTTTTCCAACATTTTGAGTTTACGTTAAGAATCTAAAAGTCCCAGTGAATGAGCAACATGATTCTGGAATATACAAAAAATAGAAAAATGTATTTCCTAAGTTAGGATGAAATTAAATACTTATCAACATCCTGTTTTACCAAGAAGGTTAATATGCAAAAATACATTAAAAAGCTTGTTAAGTGGAGCAGGCCCCAGGTGCCCAGGAAGGCACACAACAAGGTTTTGTGCCAAATCCCTGCTGCAGCTGAGAAGGGCCTCTGGTGCAGATCCAGAGTGTACTATGTGCTTGGAATTGGTTCTAAATATATGTTGACTAGAATAATACCATAATCAGGAGTTTTGTCGTAATTACAAATTGAGTGGAAAGTCATAATTCCGTCTTATTCGAGATTACTGGTGTTGTAGTAACACCCTATGCGAAATTACCCCACGCGTCAATTCCTAATCACATTTTGCAAGGTAAAACCTGCCAAAGTGAGAGGGAAAGCAGAAATGGGTACACAATCACTAATTTATGTGTCTAATCTCCATTCTGAGCAAAAAACTATGGGCCTCATTTATGAGTTTTTGCCGTAGGGCAGCGCCGCGGGCCTTCCTGCGGCGCTGCCCTACGGCAAAAGAAAGGGGCAGGAATGCGCCGTATCTGTTAGATACGCATACGGCGCATCCCTGTCCTTTTCACCTGTGCTGGTGCACAATGGGCTGCCGTGTGCCAACGCAGGCAGCTTTGCACCATGGTGCAAGGGTGCCTGTGTTGCAGGGATGATTGTTTTTGTGCAGGAAGGGAAACCTTCCTGCACAAAAATAATCACAAGAGGCTTGTTGCTCTGTCTATGTGTGCATCAGAATGCAGCAGACATAGAAAAAGGAGAAATGAAGGTATTTCTCCTTGTTGCGTCTCCCTTATGTCTCCCCTGGGCAGGTGTAAGTTTTTGGCGCTGACTTATGATTTCTCGTAAATCTGGGGCAGTGTGAAACAGCCATAGGTGTTGCTGGGAATGCCCCCAGCAACACCCACTGTACGCCCCTTTAACGCAGAAAACTGCATTAAAGGGAACAATATTTACAAGGCCGCGCAAAGTTGCATAGTGCTGCCTGGTAAATATGGAGCAGGCCCCTGTGCCACCGGACCGTCGCAAAAAGTGACACTCTGGTGGCGCAGCCTCATTGTAAATGAGTCCCTATGTAATTATGTGGTAATACCCCGGGGGTGGGGGAGGCTGCACTCGGTGGGGATTTACGGCACTGCACCAGTACTGTCAGTGCAGAGTTGGTAAATCATTCATCCCCAGTCCATGTGTCCTTTCTGGCACTCTTAAAAAGGTGTCGCCCAAATAAAAAATGACAGTACATTTAACCTACAGAGTTACATTGATCACTTGCCCACAGACCATGTGTATTTTTCCCAATAAACATATATATGTATTTTTTCAACAGACTTATATGGGCTTATACCACACCTGCCTATGCGACAGTTCGAGCCGAACCTGCAACACACGATGATTTTTTCATGATTTGAGAAGGGTTTTTGCCCTGAATAGCGCCCTCCCAAGGCCAATGTAGAATGGGTTACTAATGTACAAATGACGGCTGCGGCAAATGCACTGCATGTATTGGTCGTATAAAATATTTATACATAACTGGTGCCCGCCTCCCTGGGCCAAACGTCACAAGGACCCATGAGTAAACACTCTGCAAACAGCGAGAGAGGCAGAGAGAGGAAAGAGAGAGGCAAGAGAGAGGCAGAGAGAGGCAGAGAGGGGCAGAGAGAGGCAGAGAGAGGAAAGAGACAGGCAGAGAGAGGAAAGAGAGACGCAGAGAGAGGCAGAGAGAGGCAAGAGAGAGGCAGAGAGAGGCAGAGAGAGGCAAGAGAGATGCAGAGAGAGGCAGAGAGAGGCAAGAGAGAGGCAGAGAGAGGCAAGAGAGAGGCAGAGAGAGGCAGAGAGAGGCAAGAGAGAGGCAGAGAGAGGCAGAGAGAGGCAAGAGAGAGGCAGAGAGAGGCAAGAGAGAGGCAGAGCGAGGCAAGAGAGAGGCAAGAGAGAGGCAGAGAGAGGCAAGAGAGAGGCAGAGAGAGGCAGAGAGAGGCAAGAGAGAGGCAGAGAGAGGGAAGAGAGAGGCTAGAGATGAAAGAGAGGCAGAGAGAGGCAAGAGAGGCAGAGAGGGGCAGAGAGAGGCAAGAGAGGCAGAGAGGGGCAGAGAGGGGCAGAGAGGGGGCAGAGAGAGGCAGAGAGAGGCAGAGAGAGGCAAGAGAGAGGCAAGAGAGAGGCAGAGAGCGGCAAGAGAGAGGCAGAGAGAGGCAGAGAGAGGCAAGAGAGAGGCAGAGAGAGGCAAGACAGAGGCAGAGAGAGGCAAGAGAGAGGCAGAGAGAGGCAGAGAGAGGCAAGAGAGAGGCAGAGAGAGGCAAGAGAGAGGCAGAGAGAGGCAGAGAGAGGCAAGAGAGGCAGAGAGAGGCAGAGAGAGGCAAGAGAGAGGCAGAGAGAGGCAGAGAGAGGCAAGAGAGAGGCAGAGAGAGGCAAGAGAGAGGCAGAGAGAGGCAGAGAGAGGCACTCTCTAACACAGAGGAATGTCACAAAAACGTAATATTACTGCAAAAAGGGTTTCTTTAGCAACATCTTGTTAAATGCCCTTTGAGTTTGTATAATTTAGCATCTGTTTTTTTAAAGCAATTCTGTATTCAATTCTTATAAAAGCATGGCTTTCTTTGTGAGTCCCCTCTTTGTGTCTCGAGTTAAAGGCTAGTATGTGTAGGGGGTGCTGTAGACATAAGCCACGTAAGACAAGATGCACAAATGGCCTTCCCGGGTGGATCTGTCCCTCTTGCTCCTCCACTCAAGCTTCTCTGGACAAAAAGCATTCTGAAGATACTCAAAATGCCACACTTGAGCCCTGCTTTAGAGAAGGCCAGTGATGGCTGACATCACAGCAGAAATCTGCCTGGGCTGGAGACGAACAGGATCATTTAGACCCAGGCAGGTGCCTTGTTGTGTCTACTCCAACTCAGAGACCTCCATTTTCATCACCATTATCACCAACAGAGACACCTCGACCACAGACACTTCCAACACAGACACCTTCAACACAGACACTTCCAACACAGACACTTCCAACACAGACACCTTCAACACAGACACCGCCAAACTCAGCAACAAGGACACCCACTGCGCCTTCTAAGGCACCTTGAGTGTCACCACCATGAACACCAACTGCTCCAAACAAGACACATCCCCTGTCACCTCTATGAACTACACGCACATCCATTGTCACCACCAAGGACAACCACAAGCCCAAATAAGTTTTCTCGGCTGCCAAAACCATGAGCACCAACTACAACAGGGCCACCATCACTGCCATCATCATGAACATTATTACTCCAAGTCTGACCTTTCCAACATTCCCGCAGTCAATAAAAACTCATCCAAGTCTGACACCTCCCACTTTACCCACTATGAGCAACTGCTCTTAACTCTGACACTATGAAAAAAGTGTGTTCCCACCCTGAAGCATAGGTGAGAGTAGAATGAGGCACCTCTTTTTAGACCCGATATTTAACTAGTGAGAAAAGTACAAATTAGCTGTGGGATGTCAGAGGTCTGGCTACCTACTTGCAATTAAAACCACCAAGAAACCCACGTGTTGCAACTGAGGCAAATCCATTCACCACCATAAATAACTACCAAACATCACCTCCAGTTAATATCCATCAACTTCATCCCCATCAGTACCAGAGACTATTGTTGATCTTCAAACTCACCAGCATAAAACCAACAACCACCACTCAGATTTCCAATGCCACAAACATGAACTCTGACACCCGAACTCTCAATCTAGAGCCACCACAAACTATGTTCGCTCCACACTTGGGCAGATTTTGCGCCAAGCCACTTACTTCTCCTTTTACTAATACCATGGTTAGAGGTGTTGCCTATGCTAAGCTTTATTCTGCTCCTCTAAGCTTATGTTTATTTCTTCCTAGGTGCTGCTGGCGATTATGCCAGGTTTGTACAACCACTCAACCTGGTCTCCGCTGCCTCTGAAAACATCCAGCGTCAAGGCCAGCGCCAACGGCTTCACCATGGGACTCACAGCGCATCTCACGTACATGAATATAGACTTTGAGCCTGCTGAAGGTAAACTGATGGTAGAGTACACAGCTTACGTCAGCCGTGCAATCACAGCTTTCTAGTATTGAAAGTGATAAAAAAAATAAACTTTATTATCATTGTAAGCGGGGATAGAATCTCATCTCTCCATCACTGCAGGTGAGCCTCCGATCAGACCTCTCGATGTTTGATTGTGGGCTCCAATCACATCCACCAATCAATACAAGTGGCACTCCAGTGTAAAATGTCCACCGTTGGGGTTGAATCAGAGATTGCCATCATTACAACTGGGGTTCCAATCCAAGCACTACGCAACTACGCATGCGTGTCCAGTTAGAGCTCTCCATAATTGTAGGGTAGAGTCCAACAGGTCTTTTCATCATTAAATGTCGGAATGTAATCACCAATGCCGGAGAGACTTAATCAAAGCTCTCTCAATTTTCAGGGGAGGTTCCAATCGGACCTCTCCATCAGCAGTGGTCAGACTTCAATCAGAGGTTTTCATCAGTTTGCGCATCCTTACCGCCACACGCCAGCGACAACACGTTAGCAAGCCACCTCAAAAGCCGCAGATAAAAGTCACATGCTATAAAATGGCCTATTTAAAGGAAAAAAATAAAATATCAGGGTGAGGTAATCAAACATGAGATGCAAATGCACATTGCAAAGATGAGTCCTTTATGGAACTCATAACCCCATGGGCAGAATGCAGAAGAAGATGCGTATGAGGCTTTTTACCCCGGACATGAACCAAAATTTACTATCTGACTCTTTTATTTACAGGACACCATTACTGGGCACAGGACAGTGACATAGTGAGGGCTCCTCCAAGGAGAGTTTCTCTATTGAGGGGAGACTTATAGGAGACAAGAATGAGGTTCAAATGCAATTACCTCTTTTTGAAATTTACAACAAAAAGCCTTGGCAAAGGGGAAGAGTGGACTTGTGGTTGGTAGGTGTGAAATATATATTACGGTGGACAGGACGTCAAATAAATTCTCTTGCACTCATGAAGAGCAGTAAGGGCTGAAGTAAATGAGACTAAACTGGGGGACTTATTAATAGAGCCTTTACGTGCTATAATAGACCAGGCTTGTCAGACGCTTTTGCGTTGCCCGGGTCACCAACTTCAAACAGGCCCCCTCATAAGACGAGGATTTTATCCTAACTTTAAAAAATATATGAACTCCGGTGTAAGAGAGAACAAGGCTGAGCCAGCATCCGGTACCATCTAGTGGTATTAGCCGGGCTAGATGCCTCCTCATCAATAAACAGCACAAACTTGTGTTAAAATCTATAAATACATGAGCTCAGGGCCCTGAAAAAGCACTGGTCCATCCTTAGACAATATCCCTTTTCCTCCAGCCAATAGCTTTAGTCTTTGGGTCAGAACCATCGCAAGTTGTCAGGAGATTTCATCACAAGTTTATCTTTGATCCTCTGTATCCAATATGGCCAAACAGTGTCATTACTACCTACTGTACAGCGCCTAAAGAATGCCACGCCATACCTAGGCACTTCCTGGCTAACTATCTTACGCTCTAACACGTCATTTACATAAATTGTCTGAAGCTTAGGCCCCTTATATCTTCATCACTAAAATGTTTGACCCTCGTTTATCCAACATGATTAAACAGTAAGTTGAATACCTACCTTACCTACAGAGTATGATCTAATACCTAGGACCGACTCCCTTGCCTACTGCCTTGAGTGTTAAGCCCGATCACTACACAAATTGCCGGGAGCCTGGAATTCTTATTTCTTTAAGCTTTGCATATCCCATATGATGGTATATTGTACTATAAACTTGCATTGCCTACAGAGTCTTTTCCCATCTCTAGTCACCCACCACAAACTGTTATTTGTTTTATGTGCGAGTGGAGACTTGGTAGGGATCACTGCAAACTCCACTCACAAAGTACACAAAAAAACAGTACAAAAAGTACCTCAAGGCCTGCCAGGGTAACGTTCAAATGGGCTGGTTTGGAACACATTGCCTTATATTTGCACTTCTTTGTCAACTACTCCTGCAAGACCACAAACAACGCAGGAAAAGATTAACAACTTCAAAATTCTTATGATTAGTTTTGATAATATATCTACCTGAAGTATGTAAAATCATAGAAAGACAAAATAATACCAATCCAAGAATAAGAACCCAAAGAATAATAAAAACAACATGGCCATGATTGCGAGTTTGGAAGTATTCTGTACACAGATTCCGGGGCCTTTAATTGCGGATACATACAGAATAGTATATATATTTTATTTGTTTATTAGGCGCACGAATCATCCCCGAGGGGATCTCTCGGCGCCGAAGCCGTCAGATACAGGTCACAATTCCATACGGTGATTAAAGAAAGAACAACCATGTTTTCAGGAGTTTCTTGAAGAAGATTCGGTCTGAGCAAGAGCGAAGGGGAAAGGGCAGCTGATTCCAGTATTTGGGAGCCTAAGAAGAAAAGCCTTTAATTATGAGTTAGATCCCTTGGAATGGGGAATAATTGTGAGGCAGCAGAATTACTAGGCGGAAGTCCTCACTATGGTGCAGATTCCAAAGGGATCAATGAAAACATTTACTCCTGCTCTGAGAAGGAGGCCAGCGTCTGCAGGACCTCTGTGTGGTGTTACCGAGGTAGAGTGGAAGGGTGTGAGAGGGCAGGAGATAAGGGGTAGTATTACCTGCTCCCTCGTGCCTTAGCTGAGGATACGGTGAGGGCAGGGCCGTCTTAACAGCATTATAGGCCCCCGGGGCAAAGTAGTGCACTGGGCTCTGCCTACACAACCACTCACAGGAATAAAAATGTTTAATGGAAAATTAGTGTTAAATTCTGGTCTGCATGGGGCCCCTTTGCTCGTGGGGTCCTGGGGCAACTGCCCAGCGTGCCCGGGGCTCAGGAAAGGGAATGCACATGGGAATTCCGATCTGCACTACTTGTAGTCGAAGTCTTCGAGGAAAAAGAATAGAAATACTGTCTGGTCGAAAATAATAGAACAACCCTCCAAGAACTATTAAAAAGAATCCTTTTTTAAGAGAAAATACCAGCCGCGGTCCGTGCAGGTAACAGCGGTGGGGTGGTGGGGCCGTGTAAGGGGGATTTCGAGGACGATGCAGAGGGAAATTTAATTATTTATTTAATTTTCCCTCTGCATCGTCCCTCAAAATCCCCCCTTACACGGCCCCACGACCCCACCGCTGTTACCTTCACGGACCACGGCTGGTTCCTACCTAGGGAACACAGTTTTAATAACAACACAGCAAAAGACCTAAGATGACAAAGGTAGAGGGATACAGGTTAGGTAAAGGGGTATTAATTTTGGCATTTTTTATATAGCACAAACTCGACCCGAAGGTATTGGAGCGCTTTACATGAGCACCAGTTACAATACACAAGGTCACATTCATTTTTTGTAGGCTCAGGGAGATTAAGGAATTTGCTCAGAATCACAGGATGTTGAGGCAACGCCAGGACTTGAACCTGGTTGTCCAGCTCCATAGTCAGCAGCTCTGGCTGTACGCCACAGAGGAGCAATGAGGTATGGAAAAGGGCCACCACAAAAAAGAAAACTGGATGAAAGGAGGAGCACTGGGAGGGAGAATATAAACTATTTTTTTAAATCAGTGAAGTAAATGGGCAAGGGTTGCCCTTAAGGAAGGAGGGAAGGAAGAAAGGAAGGAAAAGAAGGGAGAGAGAAGTAATGTGGAAGGAAAAAATCATGGAAGGGAAGCGATGATTTAACAAGTAACCCCAAGAATAGCAATAAAAAAGGGCCATAAAGTGAAACGCCACACAGTTAAATGTCACAGACAAGAAAACCCATTTTAGAAGTGAATGGCATTTGCATCTATAAAAATGCAATTAAAATAGTCATTTTTTTAATTGAATTGATTTCTCACAAATGGTGGATGCCATTCATCCTGCACATTTTCAGTTAAACAGTTTAGGTGAAATGGTACCCCATGAGTTTGTTTTTCTATGAAATCACATACAACCACTCCTACCATTGCGCGCTGAAACCATTAGTACAGGGCAGTGATCACATAGCAAGAGAAGGTAAGAAGAAGAGAACAAAATACTGAAAAAATGAACTGCCACATACTGAACAACCATAGGAAACATGACGTAAGATGCACGTAGGTGACACCGATAGGACTGAACCACTGGCAAAAAGATTAAATAAGAGATCTACATAGAGGACACCTTGATTACTAACCTCAACACAAAGAATCAACATGGAACCCATGACGTAAGATCTATACAGAGAGCACCTCTGGAACTCAACCAGACATGCTCCGCCGCCAGAGTAAACATGTTATCTGACCAGAGAACACAGCTCTGGGACTTCTCTCAACACATTTCACTTCCCTAAGAAACATGAGCTAAGTTCCAAATAGAGAATGCATCTAGGACTGATCGCATCACCGCGCGTCACCACAGGAAGCATAATTTAAGATCCGCAGAGTACACACTTCTAAATCCAGAAGCACCCTAGGAAAGATGAGCTAAAATGAACATAAGTGACACCTCGGGGGACTTCCCTCAATACACTGCACCATCAAAGGAAGCGTGGCCTAAGATGTATGTAGATACCATGTCTGGGACTCACCTCAATACACTCAAAAGCCATAGGCAACATGGCCTAAATTCAAGCTGGAAAACAGGACCTAATGTGTTCATGGAAAACACCTCTAGAACTCACCATCATAGATAACATACTGCAGAGTACACACCATTCTACATCCATCCACACATCACAATATATCACACAGAAAAGACCTGTGGCACTCACGTCAACACACTGTTCCACCAAAGCATGTGCACCCTCATACCTGCTTAGAGAACAAATGCGGGACTTATTTCAACACCCTGTGCCACCAGAAGAAAGCTAATCTAGCATCTATGCAAACAACATCTGTGAGACTCACCTAAATACTGTGGGACGCATGAGCTAAGTTCAGCAAAGTACACACCCATGGGAGTCACCACACCAACTACTGCTGCAATGGACCTAGTCTCTCCATGTAGAGTGTTCATGTCACCTGTCTACACCATCAAGGTAGAAAACCTCTCAGACTCACTCCTGTAGCACCTAATAGGAAGATTACCTAAGAATCCACCTCTGAGACTGGACCCAGTCCGACTCCATAATCATGAAACGAGCAAGGATTATCCCTCACCTCCTTTCACATCCCAAGGGATGTGTCTCACCTGCACCTCCGTCATCAGTGAGAACAAGAGGTCACAAACACTTTTAGAATGCCATGGTTCTTTCTCCTGCAGGGCTGGCTCATCCTTTCTAGTTCTGGCCTGCCAATCTGACTTTTGACTTCCTGTGACAGGTGTGTTTATCTTCCCACTGGAGGAGACAGAAGTCATCGGAAGCTTCGAGGCAGTGACCTCTGGGAGGACGGTGACAGCTCACATCCAGCACCGGGGCAAGACTGAAGACTGCTGCATCGACTGCAGCACTGGTACCAGCCTGGCACTGAGGTGCACCAATGGTGAGTGGGACCTTCTGGCCATCACTGCATAGCCTGGCACTGCGGTGTATTAACGGAGAGTATAAACTTCACAGTAGCAACCGCACCTGCCTGGCAACACAGGTAACCATCAACGGTGTGCACCTCACCGTCACTGCAGTAACATGGCACTACAGGGTACCAGTATTATTGTACACCCAAGGTACCAGTATTATTGTGCACCCCAGGGTACCAGTATTATTATGCATCCCAGGGTACCAGTATTATTGTGCGCCCCAGGCTACCAGTATTATTGTGCGCCCCAGGATACCAATATTATTTTGAATCCCAGGGTACCAGTATTATTGTGCATCTCAGGGTACCAGTATTATTGTATGCCCCAGGGTACCAGTATTATTGTGCGCCCCAGGGTACTACCAGTATTATTGTGCGGCCCAGGGTGCCAGTATTATTGCACATCCCAGGGTACCAGTATTATTGTGCGCCCCAGGGTACCAGTATTATTGTGGGCCCCAGGGTACCAGTATTATTGTGAGCTCCAGGGTACCAGTATTATTGTGGGCCCCAGGGTACCAGTATTATTGTGCGCCCCAGGGTACCAGTATTATTGTGGGCCCCAGGGTACCAGTATTATTGTGGGCCCCAGGGTACCAGTTTTATTGTGCATCTCAGGGTACCAGTATTATTGTATGCCCCAGGGTACCAGTATTATTGTGCGCCTCATGGTGCCAGTATTATTGTACATCCCAGGGTACCAGTATTATTGTACGGTCCAGGGTGCCAGAATTATTGTACATCACAGGTTACCAGTATTATTGCGCGCCCCAGACTACCAGAATTATTTAGGGCCCCAGGGTACCAGTATTATTGTGCACCCCAGGGTACCAGTATTATTGTGGCTCCAGGTTACCAGTATTATTGTGCGCCCCAGGGTACCAGTATTATTGTGCGCCCCAGGGTACCAGTATTATTGTGCGCTCCAGGGTACCAGTATTATTGTGCGCTCCAGGGTACCAGTATTGTGCGTCCCAGGGTACCAATATTATTGTGTGCCCCAGAGTACCAGTATTAGTGTGCGTCCCAGGGTACCAGTATTATTGTGCGCCCCAGGGTACCACTATTATTGTGGGCCCCAGGGTACCAGTGTTATTGTGCACCCCAGGGTACCAGTATTATTGTGCACCCCAGGGTACCAGTATTATTGTGGGCCCCAGGATACCAGTAATATTGTGGGCCCCAGGGTACCAGTATTATTGTGCGTCCCAGGGTACCATTATTATTGTGCGCCCCAGGGTACCAGTATTATTGTGGGCCCCAGGGCACCAGTATTATTGTGGGCCCCAGGGCACCAGTATTATTGTGGGCCCCAGGGTACCAGTATTATTGTGCGCCCCAGGGCACCAGTATTATTGTGCGCCCCAGGGCACCATTATTATTGTGCGCCCCACGGTACCAGTATTATTGTGCGGGCCAGGGTACCAGTATTATTGTGGGCCCCAGAGTGCTAGTATTATTGTGCGCCCCGGCTACCAGTATTATTGTGGGCTCCAGGGTACCAGTATTATTGTGCGCCCCAGGGTACCAGTATTATTGTGGGCCCCAGGGTACCAGTATTATTGTGGGGCCCAGGGTACCAGTATTATTGTGGGCCCCAGGGTACCAGTATTATTGTGCGTCCCAGGGTACCAGTATTATTGTGCGTCCCAGGGTACCAGTATTATTGTGCACCCCAGTGTACCAGTGTTACTGGGTGCCCCAGGGTACCAGTATTACTGTGCACCCCAGGAAGCCAGTATTATTGTGCATCCCAGGGTCCCAATATTATTGTGCGCCCCAGTGCACCGGTATTATTGTGTGCCCCAGGGTGCCAGTATTATTGTATGCCCCAGGCAACCAGTATTATTGTGCGCCCCAGGGTGCCAGTATTATTGTAGGCCCCAGGGTACCAGTGTTATTGTGGGTCCCAAGGCACCAGTATTATTGTGCGCCTCAGGGTACCAGTATTATTGTGCACCCCAGGGTACCAGTATTATTGTGCGCCCCAGGGTACCAGTATTGTGCACCCCAGGGTACCAGTATTATTGTGCGCCCCAGACTACCAGCATTATTGTGCGCTCCAGGGTACCAGTATTATTGTGCGCCACAGGGTACTAGTATTATTGTATACCCCAGGGTACCAGTATTATTGTGCGCCCCAGGGTACTAGTATTATTGTATGCCCCAGGGTACCAGTATTATTGTGCGCCTCAGGGTGCAAGTATTATTGTACATCCTAGGGTACCAGTATTATTGTGCGGCCCAGGGTGCCAGTATTATTGTACATCCCAGGGTACCAGTATTATTGGGCACCCCAGGATACCAGAATTATTGTGTGCCCCAGGGTACCAGTATTATTGTGCACCTCAGGGTACCCGAATTATTGTGGGCCCCAGGGTACCAGTATTATTGTGCGCCCCAGGGTACCATTATTATTGTGGGCCCCAGGGTACCAGTATTATTGTGCGCCCCAGGGTACCAGTATTATTGTGTGCCCCAGGGTACCAGTATTATTGTGGGCCCCAGGGTACCAGTATTTTTGTGTGCCCCAGGGTACCAGTATTATTGTGGGCCCCAGGGTACCAGTTTTATTGTGCATCTCAGGGTACCAGTATTATTGTATGCCCCAGGGTACCAGTATTATTGTGCGCCTCAGGGTGCCAGTATTATTGTACATCCCAGGGTACCAGTATTATTGTACGGTCCAGGGTGCCAGAATTATTGTACATCACAGGTTACCAGTATTATTGCGCGCCCCAGACTACCAGAATTATTTAGGGCCCCAGGGTACCAGTATTATTGTGCACCCCAGGGTACCAGTATTATTGTGGCTCCAGGTTACCAGTATTATTGTGCGCCCCAGGGTACCAGTATTATTGTGCGCCCCAGGGTACCAGTATTATTGTGCGGCCCAGGGTACCAGTATTATTGTGCGCTCCAGGGTACCAGTATTGTGCGTCCCAGGGTACCAATATTATTGTGTGCCCCAGAGTACCAGTATTAGTGTGCGCCCCAGGGTACCAGTATTATTGTGCGCCCCAGGGTACCACTATTATTGTGGGCCCCAGGGTACCAGTGTTATTGTGCACCCCAGGGTACCAGTATTATTGTGCACCCCAGGGTACCAGTATTATTGTGGGCCCCAGGGTACCAGTAATATTGTGGGCCCCAGGGTACCAGTATTATTGTGCGCCCCAGGGTACCATTATTATTGTGCGCCCCAGGGTACCAGTATTATTGTGGGCCCCAGGGCACCAGTATTATTGTGGGCCCCAGGGCACCAGTATTATTGTGGGCCCCAGGGTACCAGTATTATTGTGCGCCCCAGGGCACCAGTATTATTGTGCACCCCAGGGCACCAGTATTATTGTGCGCCCCACGGTACCAGTATTATTGTGCGGCCCAGGGTACCAGTATTATTGTGGGCCCCAGAGTGCTAGTATTATTGTGCGCCCCAGGGTACCAGTATTATTGTGGGCCCCAGGGTACCAGTATTATTGTGCGCCCCAGGGTACCAGTATTATTGTGGGCCCCAGGGCACCAGTATTATTGTGGGCCCCAGGACACCAGTATAATTGTGGGCCCCAGGGTACCAGTATTATTGTGGGCCTCAGGGCACCAGTATTATTGTGGCCCCCAGGGCACCAGTATTATTGTGGGCCCCAGGGCATCAGTATTATTGTGGGCCCCAGGGCACCAGTATTATTGTGCGCCCCAGGGCACCAGTATTATTGTGGGCACCAGTACTATTGTGCACCGCAGGGTACCAGTATTATTGTGGGCCCCAGGGCACCAGTATTATTGTGGGCCCCAGGGCACCAGTATGATTGTGCACCCCGGGTACCAGTATTATTGTGCACCCCAGGGTACCAGTATTATTGTGCGCCGAAGAGTACCAGTATTAGTGTGCGCCCCAGGGTACCAGTATTATTGTGGGCCCCAGGGTACCAGTATTATTGTGCACCCCAGGGTACCAGTATTATTGTGGGCCCCAGGGTACCAGTATTATTCTGTACCCCAGGGTACCAGAATTATTGTGGGCCCCAGGGTACCAGTAATATTGTGGACCCCAGGGTACCAGTGTTATTGTGCGCCCCAGGGTACCAGTATTATTGTGGGCCCAAGGGTGCCATTATTATTGTGCGCCCCAGGGTACCAGTATTATTGTGGGCCCCAGGGCACCAGTATTATTGTGGGCCCCAGGGCACCAGTATTATTGTGGGCCCCAGGGTACCAGTATTATTGTGGGCCCCAGGCACCAGTATTATTGTGGGCCCCAGGGCACCAGTATTATTGTGGGCCCCAGGGTACCAGTATTATTGTGGGCCCCAGGGTACCAGTATTATTGTGGGCCCCAGGGCACCAGTATTATTATTTGGGCCCCAGGGCACCAGTATTATTGTGCGCCCCAGGGCACCAGTATTATTGTGCGCCCCAGGGCACCAGTATTATTGTGCACCCCAGGGCACCAGTATTATTGTGGGCCCCAGGGTACCAGTATTAATTTGGGCCACAGGGTACCAGTATTATTGTGGGCCCCAGGGCACCAGTATTATTGTAAGCCCCAGGGTAGCAGTATTATTGTCCATCCCAGGGTACCGGTATTATTGTGGCCCCAGGGCACCAGTGTTATTGTGGACCACAGGGTAACAGTATTATTGTGGGCCCCAGGGCAACAGTATTATTGTGGGGCCCAGGGTACCAGTATTATTGTGGGCCCCAAGGCACCAGTACTATTGTGGGCCCCAAGGCACCAGTATTATTGTGAGCCCCAGGGTACCAGTATTATTGTGCGCCCCAGGGTACCAGCATTGTTGTGCGCCCCAGGGTACCAGCATTGTTGTGCGCCCAAGGGTACCAGTATTGTTGTGCACCCCAGGGTACCAGCATGGTTGTGCACCCAAGGGTACCAGTATTATTGTGCCACCCAGGGTACCAGTATTATTGTGCGCCCCAGGGTACCAGTATTATTGTGCGCCCAAGGGTACCAGCATTATTGTGCGCCCCAGAGTACCAGTATTATTGTGCGCCCCAGGGTACCAGTATTATTGTGGGCCCCAGGGTTCCAGTATTATTGTGCGCCCCAGGGTACCAGTATTTTTGTGGGTCCAGGGCACCAGTATTATTGTGGGCCCCAGGGCACCAGTATTATTGTAAGCCCCAGGGTAGCAGTATTATTGTCCATCCCAGGGTACCAGTATTATTGTGGGCCCCAGGGCACCAGTATTATTGTGGACCACAGGGTACCAGTATTATTGTGGGCCCCAGGGCAACAGTATTATTGTGGCCCCCAGGATACCAGTATTATTGTGGGCCCCATGGCACCAGTATTATTGTGGGCCCAAGGGTACCAGTATTATTGTGCACCCCAGGGTACCAGCATTATTGTGCGCCCCAGGGTACCAGTATTATTGTGCGCCCCAGGGTACCAGCATTGTTGTGCGCCCCAGGGTACCAGTATTGTTGTGCGCCCAAGGGTACCAGTATTGTTGTGCACCCCAGG
Organism: Calotriton arnoldi; assembly: GCA_963921515.1. Classification (NCBI taxonomy): domain Eukaryota; kingdom Metazoa; phylum Chordata; class Amphibia; order Caudata; family Salamandridae; genus Calotriton; species Calotriton arnoldi. The sequence goes on along the minus strand of CAWUFW010002017.1, from coordinate 1,925,559 downwards.
GTACCAGCATGGTTGTGCGCCCAAGGGTACCAGTATTATTGTGCGCCCCAGGGTACCAGTATTATTGTGCGCCCAAGGGTACCAGCATTATTGTGCGCCCCAGAGTACCAGTATTATTGTGCGCTCCATGGTACCAGTATTATTGTGGGCCCCAGGGTACCAGTATTATTGTGCGCCCCAGGGTACCAGTATTATTGTGGGCCCCAGGGTACCAGTATTATTGTGCGCCCCAGGGTACCAGTATTATTGTGGGCCCCAGAGTACCAGTATTATTGTGCGCCCCAGGGTACCAGTATTGTTGTGTCCCCCAGGGTACCAGTATTATTGTGCGCCACATGGTACCAGTATTATTGTGGGCCTCAGGGTTCCAGTATTATTGTGCGCCCCAGGGTACCAGTTTTATTGTGGGCCCCAGGGCACCAGTATTATTGTGGGCCCCAGGGTACCAGTATTATTGTGGGCCCCAGGGTACCAGTATTATTGTGTGCCCCAGGGTACCAGTATTTTTGTGGGTCCAGGACACCAGTATTATTGTGAGCCCCAGGGCACCAGTATTATTGTCCATCCCAGGGTACCAGTATTATTGTCCATCCCAGGGTACCAGTATTATTGTCCATCCCAGGGTACCAGCATTATTGTCCATCCCAGGGTACCAGTATTATTGTGAGCCCCAGGGTACCACTATTATTGTCCATCCCAGGGTACCAGTATTATTGTGCACCCCAAGACACGCAGTATTATTCTGAGCCCCAGGATACCAGTATTATTGTCCATCCCAGGGTACCAGTATTATTGTGAGCCCCAGGGTACCAGTATTATTGTCCATCCCAGGGTACCAGTATTATTGTCCATCCCAGTGTGCCAGTATTATTGTGAGCCCCAGGGTACCAGTATTATTTGGATACCCAGGGTACCAGTATTATCGTCCATCCCAGGGTACCAGTATTATTGTGCACCCCAGGGTACCAGCATTATTGTGCTCCTCAGAGTACCAGTATTATTGTGCGCCCCAGGGTACCAGTATTAATGTCCATCCCAGGGTACCAGTATTGTTGTGCATCCCAGGGTACCAGTATTATTGTCCATCCCAGGGTACCAGTATTATTGTGAGCCCCAGGGTACCAGTATTACTGTCCATCCCAGGGTACCAGTATTACTGTCCATCCCAGGGTACCAGTATTATTGTCCAGCCCAGGGTACCAGTATTATTGTGAGCCCCAGGGTACCAGTATTATTGTCCATCCCAGGGTACCAGTATTATTTTGAGTCCCACGGTATCAGTATTATCGTCCATCCCAGGCTACCAGTAGTATTGTCCATCCCAGGGTACCAGTATTATTGTCCATCCCAGGGTACCAGTATTATTGTCCATCCCAGGGTACCAGTATTACTGTCCATCCCAGGGTACCAGTATTATTGTGAGCCCCAGGGTACCAGTATTACTGTCCATCCCAGGGTACCAGTATTACTGTCCATCCCAGGGTACCAGTATTATTGTCCATCCCAGGGTACCAGTATTATTGTCCATCCCAGGGTACCAGTATTATTGTCCATCCCAGGGTACCAGTATTATTGTCCATCCCAGGGTATCAGTATTATTGTGAGCCCCAGGGTACCAGTATTATTGTGAGCCCCAGGGTACCAGTTTACTGTCCATCCCAGGGTACCAGTATTACTGTCCATCCCAGGGTACCAGTATTACTGTCCATCCCAGGGTACCAGTATTATTGTCCAGCCCAGGGTACCAGTATTATTGTGAGCCCCAGGGTACCAGTATTATTGTCCATCCAAGGGTACCAGTATTATTTTGAGTCCCAGGGTACCAGTATTATCGTCTCATCCCTGGGTACCCAGTATTATCGTCCATCCCAGGGTACCAGTATTATTGTCCATCCCAGGGTACCAGTAATATTGTCCATCCCAGGGTACCAGTATTATTGTCCATCCCAGGGTACCAGTATTATTGTCCATCCCAGGGTACCAGTAATATTGTATTATTGTCCATCCCAGGGTACCAGTATTACTGTCCATCCCAGGGTACCAGTATTACTGTCCATCCCAGGGTACCAGTATTATTGTGAGCCCCAGGGTACCAGTATTATTGTCCATCCCAGGGTACCAGCATTATTGTCCATCCCAGGTTACCAGTATTATTGTGAGCCCCAGGGTACCAGTATTATTGTCCATCCCAGGGTACCATTGTTATTGTGGGCCCCAGGGTACCAGTATTACTGTCCATCCCAGGGTACCAGTATTATTGTCCATCCCAGGGTACCAGTATTATTGTCCATCCCAGGGTACCAGTATTATTGTGAGCCCCAGGGTACCAGTATTATTGTCCATCCCAGGGTACCAGTATTATTATCCATCCCAGGGTACCAGTATTATTGTCCATCAAAGGGTACCAGTATTATTGTCCATCCCAGGTTAACAGTATTATTGTCCATCCCAGGGTACCAGTAATATTGTCCATCCCAGGGTACCAGTAATATTGTCCATCCCAGGGTACCAGTATTACTGTCCATCCCAGGGTACCAGTATTATTGTGAGCCCCAGGGTACCAGTATTACTGTCCATCCCAGGGTACCAGTATTACTGTCCATCCCAGGGTACCAGTATTATTGTGAGCCCCAGGGTACCAGTATTATTGTCCATCCCAGGGTAGCAGTATTACCGTCCATCGCAGGGTACCAGTATTACTGTCCATCCCAGGGTACCAGTATTATTGTCCATCCCAGGGTACCAGTAATATTGTCCATCCCAGGGTACCAGTATTACTGTCCATCCCAGGGTACCAGTATTATTGTGAGCCCCAGGGTACCAGTATTATTGTGAGCCCCAGGGTACCAGTATTATTGTCCATCCCAGGGTACCAGTATTATTTTGAGTCCCAGGGTACCAGTATTATCGTCCATCCCAGGGTACCAGTATTATTGTCCATCCCAGGGTACCAGTATTATTGTCCATCCCAGGGTACCAGTATTATTGTCCATCCCAGGGTACCAGTATTACTGTCCATCCCAGGGTACCAGTATTACTGTCCATCCCAGGGTACCAGTATTATTGTGAAACCCAGGGTACCATTATTACTGTCCACCCCAGGGTACCAGTATTACTGTCCATCCCAGGGTACCAGTATTATTGTCCAGCCTAGGGTACCAGTATTATTGTGAGCCCTAGGGTACCAGTATTATTGTCCATCCCAGGGTACCAGTATTATTTTGAGTCCCACGGTATCAGTATTATCGTCCATCCCAGGCTACCAGTAGTATTGTCCATCCCAGGGTACCAGTATTATTGTCCATCCCAGGGTACCAGTATTACTGTCCATCCCAGGGTACCAGTATTATTGTGAGCCCCAGGGTACCAGTATTACTGTCCATCCCAGGGTACCAGTATTACAGTCCATCCCAGGGTACCAGTATTATTGTCCATCCCAGGGTACCAGTATTATTGTCCATCCCAGGGTACCAGTATTATTGTCCATCCCAGGGTATCAGTATTATTGTGAGCCCCAGGGTACCAGTATTATTGTGAGCCCCAGGATACCAGTTTACTGTCCATCCCAGGGTACCAGTATTACTGTCCATCCCAGGGTACCAGTATTACTGTCCATCCCAGGGTACCAGTATTATTGTCCAGCCCAGGGTACCAGTATTATTGTGAGCCCCAGGGTACCAGTATTATTTTCCATCCAAGGGTACCAGTATTATTTTGAGTCCCAGGGTACCAGTATTATCGTCTATCCCTGGGTACCCGTATTATCGTCCATCCCAGGGTACCAGTATTATTGTCCATCCCAGGGTACCAGTAATATTGTCCATCCCAGGGTACCAGTATTATTGTCCATCCCAGGGTACCAGTATTATTGTCCATCCCAGGGTACCAATAATATTGTATTATTGTCCATCCCAGGGTACCAGTATTACTGTCCATCCCAGGGTACCAGTATTACTGTCCATCCCAGGGTACCAGTATTATTGTGAGCCCCAGGGTACCAGTATTATTGTCCATCCCAGGGTACCAGCATTATTGTCCATCCCAGGTTACCAGTATTATTGTGAGCCCCAGGGTACCAGTATTATTTTCCTTCCCAGGGTACCAGTAATATTGTCCATCCCAGGGTACCATTGTTATTGTGGGCCCCAGGGTACCAGTATTACTGTCCATCCCAGGGTACCAGTATTATTGTCCATCCCAGGGTACCAGTAATATTGTCCATCCCAGGGTACCAGTATTACTGTCCATCCCAGGGTACCAGTATTATTGTGAGCCCCAGGGTACCAGTATTATTGTGAGCCCCAGGGTACCAGTATTATTGTCCATCCCAGGGTACCAGTATTATTTTGAGTCCCAGGGTACCAGTATTATCGTCCATCCCAGGGTACCAGTATTATTGTCCATCCCAGGGTACCAGTATTATTGTCCATCCCAGGGTACCAGTAATATTGTCCATCCCAGGGTACCAGTATTACTGTCCATCCCAGGGTACCAGTATTATTGTGAGCCCCAGGGTACCAGTATTACTGTCCACCCCAGGGTACCAGTATTACTGTCCATCCCAGGGTACCAGTATTATTGTCCAGCCTAGGGTACCAGTATTATTGTGAGCCCTAGGGTACCAGTATTATTGTCCATCCCAGGGTACCAGTATTATTTTGAGTCCCACGGTATCAGTATTATCGTCCATCCCAGGCTACCAGTAGTATTGTCCATCCCAGGGTACCAGTATTATTGTCCATCCCAGGGTACCAGTATTATTGTCCATCCCAGGGTACCAGTATTACTATCCATCCCAGGGTACCAGTATTATTGTGAGCCCCAGGGTACCAGTATTACTGTCCATCCCAGGGTACCAGTATTACTGTCCATCCCAGGGTACCAGTATTATTGTCCATCCCAGGGTACCAGTATTATTGTCCATCCCAGGGTACCAGTATTATTGTCCATCCCAGGGTATCAGTATTATTGTGAGCCCCAGGGTACCAGTATTATTGTGAGCCCCAGGGTACCAGTTTACTGTCCATCCCAGGGTACCAGTATTACTGTCCATCCCAGGGTACCAGTATTACTGTCCATCCCAGGGTACCAGTATTATTGTCCAGCCCAGGGTACCAGTATTATTGTGAGCCCCAGGGTACCAGTATTATTGTCCATCCAAGGGTACCAGTATTATTTTGAGTCCCAGGGTACCAGTATTATCGTCTATCCCTGGGTACCCGTATTATCGTCCATCCCAGGGTACCAGTATTATTGTCCATCCCAGGGTACCAGTAATATTGTCCTTCCCAGGGTACCAGTATTATTGTCCATCCCAGGGTACCAGTATTATTGTCCATCCCAGGGTACCAGTATTATTGTCCATCCCAGGGTACCAGTAATATTGTATTATTGTCCATCCCAGGGTACCAGTATTACTGTCCATCCCAGGGTACCAGTATTACTGTCCATCCCAGGGTACCAGTATTATTGTGAGCCCCAGGGTACCAGTATTATTGTCCATCCCAGGGTACCAGCATTATTGTCCATCCCAGGTTACCAGTATTATTGTGAGCCCCAGGGTACCAGTATTATTGTCCATCCCAGGGTACCAGTAATATTGTCCATCCCAGGGTACCATTGTTATTGTGGACCCCAGGGTACCAGTATTACTGTCCATCCCAGGGTACCAGTATTATTGTCCATCCCAGGGTACCAGTATTATTGTCCATCCCAGGGTACCAGTATTATTGTCCATCCCAGGGTACCAGTATTATTGTGAGCCCCAGGGTACCAGTATTATTGTCCATCCCAGGGTACCAGTATTATTGTCCATCCCAGGGTACCAGTATTATTGTCCATCCCAGGGTACCAGTATTATTGTCCATCCCAGGGTACCAGTATTATTGTCCATCCCAGGGTACCAGTAATATTGTCCATCCCAGGGTACCAGTATTACTGTCCATCCCAGAGTACCAGTATTATTGTGAGCCCCAGGGTACCAGTATTACTGTCCATCCCAGGGTACCAGTATTATTGTCCATCCCAGGGTACAAGTATTATTGTCCAGCCCAGGGTACCAGTATTATTGTGAGCCCCAGGGTAGCAGTATTATCGTCCATCGCAGGGTACCAGTATTACTGTCCATCCCAGGGTACCAGTATTATTGTCCATCCCAGGGTACCAGTAATATTGTCCATCCCAGGGTACCAGTATTACTGTCCATCCCAGGGTACCAGTATTATTGTGAGCCCCAGGGTACCAGTATTATTGTGAGCCCCAGGGTACCAGTATTATTGTCCATCCCAGGGTACCAGTATTATTTTGAGTCCCAGGGTACCAGTATTATCGTCCATCCCAGGGTACCAGTATTATTGTCCATCCCAGGGTACCAGTATTATTGTCGATCCCAGGGTACCAGTAATATTGTCCATCCCAGGGTACCAGTATTACTGTCCATCCCAGGGTACCAGTATTATTGTGAGCCCCAGGGTACCAGTATTACTGTCCACCCCAGGGTACCAGTATTACTGTCCATCCCAGGGTACCAGTATTATTGTCCAGCCTAGGGTACCAGTATTATTGTGAGCCCTAGGGTACCAGTATTATTGTCCATCCCAGGGTACCAGTATTATTTTGAGTCCCACGGTATCAGTATTATCGTCCATCCCAGGCTACCAGTAGTATTGTCCATCCCAGGGTACCAGTATTATTGTCCATCCCAGGGTACCAGTATTATTGTCCATCCCAGGGTACCAGTATTACTGTCCATCCCAGGGTACCAGTATTATTGTGAGCCCCAGGGTACCAGTATTACTGTCCATCCCAGGGTACCAGTATTACTGTCCATCCCAGGGTACCAGTATTACTGTCCATCCCAGGGTACCAGTATTATTGTCCATCCCAGGGTACCAGTATTATTGTCCATCCCAGGGTACCAGTATTATTGTCCAGTCCCAGGGTACCAGTATTATTGTGAGCCCCAGGGTACCAGTATTACTGTCCAGTCCCAGGGTACCAGTATTACTGTCCATCCCAGGGTACCAGTATTACTGTCCATCCCAGGGTACCAGTATTATTGTCCAGCCCAGGGTACCAGTATTATTGTGAGCCCCAGGGTACCAGTATTATTGTCCATCCAAGGGTACCAGTATTATTTTGAGTCCCAGGGTACCAGTATTATCGTCTATCCCTGGGTACCCGTATTATCGTCCATCCCAGGGTACCAGTATTATTGTCCATCCCAGGTTACCAGTATTATTGTCGAGCCCCAGGGTACCAGTATTATTGTCCATCCCAGGGTACCAGTATTATTTTGAGTCCCAGGGTACCAGTATTATCGTCCATCCCAGGGTACCAGTATTATTGTCCATCCCAGGGTACCAGCATTATTGTCCATCCCAGGTTACCAGTATTATTGTGAGCCCCAGGGTACCAGTATTATTTTCCTTCCCAGGGTACCAGTAATATTGTCCATCCCAGGGTACCATTGTTATTGTGGGCCCCAGGGTACCAGTATTACTGACCATCCCAGGGTACCAGTATTATTGTCCATCCCAGGGTACCAGTAATATTGTCCATCCCAGGGTACCAGTATTACTGTCCATCCCAGGGTACCAGTATTATTGTGAGCCCAGGGTACCAGTATTATTGTGAGCCCCAGGGTACCAGTATTATTGTCCATCCCAGGGTACCAGTATTATTTTGAGTCCCAGGGTACCAGTATTATCGTCCATCCCAGGGTACCAGTATTATTGTCCATCCCAGGGTACCAGTATTATTGTCCATCCCAGGGTACCAGTAATATTGTCCATCCCAGGGTACCAGTATTACTGTCCATCCCAGGGTACCAGTATTATTGTGAGCCCCAGGGTACCAGTATTACTGTCCACCCCAGGGTACCAGTATTACTGTCCATCCCAGGGTACCAGTATTATTGTCCAGCCTAGGGTACCAGTATTATTGTGAGCCCTAGGGTACCAGTATTATTGTCCATCCCAGGGTACCAGTATTATTTTGAGTCCCACGGTATCAGTATTATCGTCCATCCCAGGCTACCAGTAGTATTGTCCATCCCAGGGTACCAGTATTATTGTCCATCCCAGGGTACCAGTATTATTGTCCATCCCAGGGTACCAGTATTACTATCCATCCCAGGGTACCAGTATTATTGTGAGCCCCAGGGTACCAGTATTACTGTCCATCCCAGGGTACCAGTATTACTGTCCATCCCAGGGTACCAGTATTATTGTCCATCCCAGGGTACCAGTATTATTGTCCATCCCAGGGTACCAGTATTATTGTCCATCCCAGGGTACCAGTATTATTGTGAGCCCCAGGGTACCAGTATTATTGTGAGCCCCAGGGTACCAGTTTACTGTCCATCCCAGGGTACCAGTATTACTGTCCATCCCAGGGTACCAGTATTACTGTCCATCCCAGGGTACCAGTATTATTGTCCAGCCCAGGGTACCAGTATTATTGTGAGCCCCAGGGTACCAGTATTATTGTCCATCCAAGGGTACCAGTATTATTTTGAGTCCCAGGGTACCAGTATTATCGTCTATCCCTGGGTACCCGTATTATCGTCCATCCCAGGGTACCAGTATTATTGTCCATCCCAGGGTACCAGTAATATTGTCCATCCCAGGGTACCAGTATTATTGTCCATCCCAGGGTACCAGTATTATTGTCCATCCCAGGGTACCAGTAATATTGTATTATTGTCCATCCCAGGGTACCAGTATTACTGTCCATCCCAGGGTACCAGTATTACTGTCCATCCCAGGGTACCAGTATTATTGTGAGCCCCAGGGTACCAGTATTATTGTCCATCCCAGGGTACCAGCATTATTGTCCATCCCAGGTTACCAGTATTATTGTGAGCCCCAGGGTACCAGTATTATTGTCCATCCCAGGGTACCATTGTTATTGTGGGCCCCAGGGTACCAGTATTACTGTCCATCCCAGGGTACCAGTATTATTGTCCATCCCAGGGTACCAGTATTATTGTCCATCCCAGGGTACCAGTATTATTGTCCATCCCAGGGTACCAGTAATATTGTACTATTGTCCATCCCAGGGTACCAGTATTACTGTCCATCCCAGGGTACCAGTATTACTGTCCATCCCAGGGTACCAGTATTATTGTGAGCCCCAGGGTACCAGTATTATTGTCCATCCCAGGGTACCAGCATTATTGTCCATCCCAGGTTACCAGTATTATTGTGAGCCCCAGGGTACCAGTATTATTGTCCATCCCAGGGTACCATTGTTATTGTGGGCCCCAGGGTACCAGTATTACTGTCCATCCCAGGGTACCAGTATTATTGTCCATCCCAGGGTACCAGTATTATTGTCCATCCCAGGGTACCAGTATTATTGTCCATCCCAGGGTACCAGTATTATTGTGAGCCCCAGGGTACCAGTATTATTGTCCATCCCAGGGTACCAGTATTATTATCCATCCCAGGGTACCAGTATTATTGTCCATCAAAGGGTACCAGTATTATTGTCCATCCCAGGTTAACAGTATTATTGTCCATCCCAGGGTACCAGTAATATTGTCCATCCCAGGGTACCAGTAATATTGTCCATCCCAGGGTACCAGTATTACTGTCCATCCCAGGGTACCAGTATTATTGTGAGCCCCAGGGTACCAGTATTACTGTCCATCCCAGGGTACCAGTATTACTGTCCATCCCAGGGTACCAGTATTATTGTGAGCCCCAGGGTACCAGTATTATTGTCCATCCCAGGGTAGCAGTATTACCGTCCATCGCAGGGTACCAGTATTACTGTCCATCCCAGGGTACCAGTATTATTGTCCATCCCAGGGTACCAGTAATATTGTCCATCCCAGGATACCAGTATTACTGTCCATCCCAGGGTACCAGTATTATTGTGAGCCCCAGGGTACCAGTATTATTGTGAGCCCCAGGGTACCAGTATTATTGTCCATCCCAGGGTACCAGTATTATTTTGAGTCCCAGGGTACCAGTATTATCGTCCATCCCAGGGTACCAGTATTATTGTCCATCCCAGGGTACCAGTATTATTGTCCATCCCAGGGTACCAGTAATATTGTCCATCCCAGGGTACCAGTATTACTGTCCATCCCAGGGTACCAGTATTACTGTCCATCCCAGGGTACCAGTATTATTGTGAAACCCAGGGTACCATTATTATTGTCCACCCCAGGGTACCAGTATTACTGTCCATCCCAGGGTACCAGTATTATTGTCCAGCCTAGGGTACCAGTATTATTGTGAGCCCTAGGGTACCAGTATTATTGTCCATCCCAGGGTACCAGTATTATTTTGAGTCCCACGGTATCAGTATTATCGTCCATCCCAGGCTACCAGTAGTATTGTCCATCCCAGGGTACCAGTATTATTGTCCATCCCAGGGTACCAGTATTACTGTCCATCCCAGGGTACCAGTATTATTGTGAGCCCCAGGGTACCAGTATTACTGTCCATCCCAGGGTACCAGTATTACAGTCCATCCCAGGGTACCAGTATTATTGTCCATCCCAGGGTACCAGTATTATTGTCCATCCCAGGGTACCAGTATTATTGTCCATCCCAGGGTATCAGTATTATTGTGAGCCCCAGGGTACCAGTATTATTGTGAGCCCCAGGATACCAGTTTACTGTCCATCCCAGGGTACCAGTATTACTGTCCATCCCAGGGTACCAGTATTACTGTCCATCCCAGGGTACCAGTATTATTGTCCAGCCCAGGGTACCAGTATTATTGTGAGCCCCAGGGTACCAGTATTATTTTCCATCCAAGGGTACCAGTATTATTTTGAGTCCCAGGGTACCAGTATTATCGTCTATCCCTGGGTACCCGTATTATCGTCCATCCCAGGGTACCAGTATTATTGTCCATCCCAGGGTACCAGTAATATTGTCCATCCCAGGGTACCAGTATTATTGTCCATCCCAGGGTACCAGTATTATTGTCCATCCCAGGGTACCAGTATTATTGTCCATCCCAGGGTACCAATAATATTGTATTATTGTCCATCCCAGGGTACCAGTATTACTGTCCATCCCAGGGTACCAGTATTACTGTCCATCCCAGGGTACCAGTATTATTGTGAGCCCCAGGGTACCAGTATTATTGTCCATCCCAGGGTACCAGCATTATTGTCCATCCCAGGTTACCAGTATTATTGTGAGCCCCAGGGTACCAGTATTATTTTCCTTCCCAGGGTACCAGTAATATTGTCCATCCCAGGGTACCATTGTTATTGTGGGCCCCAGGGTACCAGTATTACTGACCATCCCAGGGTACCAGTATTATTGTCCATCCCAGGGTACCAGTAATATTGTCCATCCCAGGGTACCAGTATTACTGTCCATCCCAGGGTACCAGTATTATTGTGAGCCCCAGGGTACCAGTATTATTGTGAGCCCCAGGGTACCAGTATTATTGTCCATCCCAGGGTACCAGTATTATTTTGAGTCCCAGGGTACCAGTATTATCGTCCATCCCAGGGTACCAGTATTATTGTCCATCCCAGGGTACCAGTATTATTGTCCATCCCAGGGTACCAGTAATATTGTCCATCCCAGGGTACCAGTATTACTGTCCATCCCAGGGTACCAGTATTATTGTGAGCCCCAGGGTACCAGTATTACTGTCCACCCCAGGGTACCAGTATTACTGTCCATCCCAGGGTACCAGTATTATTGTCCAGCCTAGGGTACCAGTATTATTGTGAGCCCTAGGGTACCAGTATTATTGTCCATCCCAGGGTACCAGTATTATTTTGAGTCCCACGGTATCAGTATTATCGTCCATCCCAGGCTACCAGTAGTATTGTCCATCCCAGGGTACCAGTATTATTGTCCATCCCAGGGTACCAGTATTATTGTCCATCCCAGGGTACCAGTATTACTATCCATCCCAGGGTACCAGTATTATTGTGAGCCCCAGGGTACCAGTATTACTGTCCATCCCAGGGTACCAGTATTACTGTCCATCCCAGGGTACCAGTATTATTGTCCATCCCAGGGTACCAGTATTATTGTCCATCCCAGGGTACCAGTATTATTGTCCATCCCAGGGTACCAGTATTATTGTCCATCCCAGGGTATCAGTATTATTGTGAGCCCCAGGGTACTAGTATTATTGTGAGCCCCAGGGTACCAGTTTACTGTCCATCCCAGGGTACCAGTATTACTGTCCATCCCAGGGTACCAGTATTACTGTCCATCCCAGGGTACCAGTATTATTGTCCAGCCCAGGGTACCAGTATTATTGTGAGCCCCAGGGTACCAGTATTATTGTCCATCCAAGGGTACCAGTATTATTTTGAGTCCCAGGGTACCAGTATTATCGTCTATCCCTGGGTACCCGTATTATCGTCCATCCCAGGGTACCAGTATTATTGTCCATCCCAGGGTACCAGTAATATGGTCCATCCCAGGGTACCAGTATTATTGTCCATCCCAGGGTACCAGTATTATTGTCCATCCCAGGGTACCAGTAATATTGTATTATTGTCCATCCCAGGGTACCAGTATTACTGTCCATCCCAGGGTACCAGTATTACTGTCCATCCCAGGGTACCAGTATTATTGTGAGCCCCAGGGTACCAGTATTATTGTCCATCCCAGGGTACCAGCATTATTGTCCATCCCAGGTTACCAGTATTATTGTGAGCCCCAGGGTACCAGTATTATTGTCCATCCCAGGGTACCATTGTTATTGTGGGCCCCAGGGTACCAGTATTACTGTCCATCCCAGGGTACCAGTATTATTGTCCATCCCAGGGTACCAGTATTATTGTCCATCCCAGGGTACCAGTATTATTGTGAGCCCCAGGGTACCAGTATTATTGTCCATCCCAGGGTACCAGTATTATTATCCATCCCAGGGTACCAGTATTATTGTCCATCAAAGGGTACCAGTATTATTGTCCATCCCAGGTTAACAGTATTATTGTCCATCCCAGGGTACCAGTAATATTGTCCATCCCAGGGTACCAGTAATATTGTCCATCCCAGGGTACCAGTATTACTGTCCATCCCAGGGTACCAGTATTATTGTGAGCCCCAGGGTACCAGTATTACTGTCCATCCCAGGGTACCAGTATTACTGTCCATCCCAGGGTACCAGTATTATTGTGAGCCCCAGGGTACCAGTATTATTGTCCATCCCAGGGTAGCAGTATTACCGTCCATCGCAGGGTACCAGTATTACTGTCCATCCCAGGGTACCAGTATTATTGTCCATCCCAGGGTACCAGTAATATTGTCCATCCCAGGGTACCAGTATTACTGTCCATCCCAGGGTACCAGTATTATTGTGAGCCCCAGGGTACCAGTATTATTGTGAGCCCCAGGGTACCAGTATTATTGTCCATCCCAGGGTACCAGTATTATTTTGAGTCCCAGGGTACCAGTATTATCGTCCATCCCAGGGTACCAGTATTATTGTCCATCCCAGGGTACCAGTATTATTGTCCATCCCAGGGTACCAGTATTATTGTCCATCCCAGGGTACCAGTATTACTGTCCATCCCAGGGTACCAGTATTACTGTCCATCCCAGGGTACCAGTATTATTGTGAAACCCAGGGTACCATTATTACTGTCCACCCCAGGGTACCAGTATTACTGTCCATCCCAGGGTACCAGTATTATTGTCCAGCCTAGGGTACCAGTATTATTGTGAGCCCTAGGGTACCAGTATTATTGTCCATCCCAGGGTACCAGTATTATTTTGAGTCCCACGGTATCAGTATTATCGTCCATCCCAGGCTACCAGTAGTATTGTCCATCCCAGGGTACCAGTATTATTGTCCATCCCAGGGTACCAGTATTACTGTCCATCCCAGGGTACCAGTATTATTGTGAGCCCCAGGGTACCAGTATTACTGTCCATCCCAGGGTACCAGTATTACAGTCCATCCCAGGGTACCAGTATTATTGTCCATCCCAGGGTACCAGTATTATTGTCCATCCCAGGGTACCAGTATTATTGTCCATCCCAGGGTATCAGTATTATTGTGAGCCCCAGGGTACCAGTATTATTGTGAGCCCCAGGATACCAGTTTACTGTCCATCCCAGGGTACCAGTATTACTGTCCATCCCAGGGTACCAGTATTACTGTCCATCCCAGGGTACCAGTATTATTGTCCAGCCCAGGGTACCAGTATTATTGTGAGCCCCAGGGTACCAGTATTATTTTCCATCCAAGGGTACCAGTATTATTTTGAGTCCCAGGGTACCAGTATTATCGTCTATCCCTGGGTACCCGTATTATCGTCCATCCCAGGGTACCAGTATTATTGTCCATCCCAGGGTACCAGTAATATTGTCCATCCCAGGGTACCAGTATTATTGTCCATCCCAGGGTACCAGTATTATTGTCCATCCCAGGGTACCAATAATATTGTATTATTGTCCATCCCAGGGTACCAATATTACTGTCCATCCCAGGGTACCAGTATTACTGTCCATCCCAGGGTACCAGTATTATTGTGAGCCCCAGGGTACCAGTATTATTGTCCATCCCAGGGTACCAGCATTATTGTCCATCCCAGGTTACCAGTATTATTGTGAGCCCCAGGGTACCAGTATTATTTTCCTTCCCAGGGTACCAGTAATATTGTCCATACCAGGGTACCATTGTTATTGTGGGCCCCAGGGTACCAGTATTACTGTCCATCCCAGGGTACCAGTATTATTGTCCATCCCAGGGTACCAGTAATATTGTCCATCCCAGGGTACCAGTATTACTGTCCATCCCAGGGTACCAGTATTATTGTGAGCCCCAGGGTACCAGTATTATTGTGAGCCCCAGGGTACCAGTATTATTGTCCATCCCAGGGTACCAGTATTATTTTGAGTCCCAGGGTACCAGTATTATCGTCCATCCCAGGGTACCAGTATTATTGTCCATCCCAGGGTACCAGTATTATTGTCCATCCCAGGGTACCAGTAATATTGTCCATCCCAGGGTACCAGTATTACTGTCCATCCCAGGGTACCAGTATTATTGTGAGCCCCAGGGTACCAGTATTACTGTCCACCCCAGGGTACCAGTATTACTGTCCATCCCAGGGTACCAGTATTATTGTCCAGCCTAGGGTACCAGTATTATTGTGAGCCCTAGGGTACCAGTATTATTGTCCATCCCAGGGTACCAGTATTATTTTGAGTCCCACGGTATCAGTATTATCGTCCATCCCAGGCTACCAGTAGTATTGTCCATCCCAGGGTACCAGTATTATTGTCCATCCCAGGGTACCAGTATTATTGTCCATCCCAGGGTACCAGTATTACTATCCATCCCAGGGTACCAGTATTATTGTGAGCCCCAGGGTACCAGTATTACTGTCCATCCCAGGGTACCAGTATTACTGTCCATCCCAGGGTACCAGTATTATTGTCCATCCCAGGGTACCAGTATTATTGTCCATCCCAGGGTACCAGTATTATTGTCCATCCCAGGGTATCAGTATTATTGTGAGCCCCAGGGTACCAGTATTATTGTGAGCCCCAGGGTACCAGTTTACTGTCCATCCCAGGGTACCAGTATTACTGTCAATCCCAGGGTACCAGTATTACTGTCCATCCCAGGGTACCAGTATTATTGTCCAGCCCAGGGTACCAGTATTATTGTGAGCCCCAGGGTACCAGTATTATTGTCCATCCAAGGGTACCAGTATTATTTTGAGTCCGAGGGTACCAGTATTATCGTCTATCCCTGGGTACCCGTATTATCGTCCATCCCAGGGTACCAGTATTATTGTCCATCCCAGGGTACCAGTAATATTGTCCTTCCCAGGGTACCAGTATTATTGTCCATCCCAGGGTACCAGTATTATTGTCCATCCCAGGGTACCAGTATTATTGTCCATCCCAGGGTACCAGTAATATTGTATTATTGTCCATCCCAGGGTACCAGTATTACTGTCCATCCCAGGGTACCAGTATTACTGTCCATCCCAGGGTACCAGTATTATTGTGAGCCCCAGGGTACCAGTATTATTGTCCATCCCAGGGTACCAGCATTATTGTCCATCCCAGGTTACCAGTATTATTGTGAGCCCCAGGGTACCAGTATTATTGTCCATCCCAGGGTAATAGTAATATTGTCCATCCCAGGGTACCATTGTTATTGTGGACCCCAGGGTACCAGTATTACTGTCCATCCCAGGGTACCAGTATTATTGTCCATCCCAGGGTACCAGTATTATTGTCCATCCCACGGTACCAGTATTATTGTCCATCCCAGGGTACCAGTATTATTGTGAGCCCCAGGGCACCAGTATTATTGTCCATCCCAGGGTACCAGTATTATTGTCCATCCCAGGGTACCAGTATTATTGTCCATCCCAGGGTACCAGAATTATTGTCCATCCCAGGGTACCAGTATTATTGTCCATCCCAGGGTACCAGTAATATTGTCCATCCCAGGGTACCAGTATTACTGTCCATCCCAGGGTACCAGTATTATTGTGAGCCCCAGGGTACCAGTATTACTGTCCATCCCAGGGTACCAGTATTATTATCCATCCCAGGGTATCAGTATGATTGTCCAGCCCAGGGTACCAGTATTATTGTGAGCCCCAGGGTAGCAGTATTATCGTCCATCGCAGGGTACCAGTATTACTGTCCATCCCAGGGTACCAGTATTATTGTCCATCCCAGGGTACCAGTAATATTGTCCATCCCAGGGTACCAGTATTACTGTCCATCCCAGGGTACCAGTATTATTGTGAGCCCCAGGGTACCAGTATTATTGTGAGCCCCAGGGTACCAGTATTATTGTCCATCCCAGGGTACCAGTATTATTTTGAGTCCCAGGGTACTAGTATTATCGTCCATCCCAGGGTACCAGTATTATTGTCCATCCCAGGGTACCAGTATTATTGTCGATCCCAGGGTACCAGTAATATTGTCCATCCCAGGGTACCAGTACTACTGTCCATCCCAGGGTACCAGTATTATTGTGAGCCCCAGGGTACCAGTATTACTGTCCACCCCAGGGTACCAGTATTACTGTCCATCCCAGGGTACCAGTATTATTGTCCAGCCTAGGGTACCAGTATTATTGTGAGCCCTAGGGTACCAGTATTATTGTCCATCCCAGGGTACCAGTATTATTTTGAGTCCCACGGTATCAGATTATCGCCCATCCCAGGCTACCAGTAGTATTGTCCATCCCAGGGTACCAGTATTATTGTCCATCCCAGGGTACCAGTATTATTGTCCATCCCAGGGTACCAGTATTACTGTCCATCCCAGGGTACCAGTATTATTGTGAGCCCCAGGGTACCAGTATTACTGTCCATCCCAGGGTACCAGTATTACTGTCCATCCCAGGGTACGAGTATTACTGTCCATCCCAGGGTACCAGTATTATTGTCCATCCCAGAGTACCAGTATTATTGTCCATCCCCGGGTACCAGTATTATTGTCCATCCCAGGGTATCAGTATTATTGTGAGCCCCAGGGTACCAGTATTATTGTGAGCCCCAGGGTACCAGTATTACTGTCCATCCCAGGCTACCAGTATTACTGTCCATCCCAGGGTACCAGTATTATTGTCCAGCCCAGGGTACCAGTATTATTGTGAGCCCCAGGGTACCAGTATTATTGTCCATCCAAGGGCACCAGTATTATTTTGAGTCCCAGGGTACCAGTATTATCGTCTCATCCCTGGGTACCCGTATTATCGTCCATCCCAGGGTACCAGTATTATTGTCCATCCCAGGTTACCAGTATTATTGTGAGCCCCAGGGTACCAGTATTATTGTCCATCCCAGGGTACCAGTATTATTTTGAGTCCCAGGGTACCAGTATTATCGTCCATCCCAGGGTACCAGTATTATTGTCCATCCCAGGGTACCAGCATTATTGTCCATCCCAGGTTACCAGTATTATTGTGAGCCCCAGGGTACCAGTATTATTTTCCTTCCCAGGGTACCAGTAATATTGTCCATCCCAGGGTACCATTGTTATTGTGGGCCCCAGGGTACCAGTATTACTGACCATCCCAGGGTACCAGTATTATTGTCCATCCCAGGGTACCAGTAATATTGTCCAGCCCAGGGTACCAGTATTATTGTGAGCCCCAGGGTACCAGTATTATTGTCCATCCAAGGGCACCAGTATTATTTTGAGTCCCAGGGTACCAGTATTATCGTCCATCCCTGGGTACCAGTATTATCGTCCATCCCAGGGTACCAGTATTATTGTCCATCCCAGGGTACCAGTATTATTGTGAGCCCCAGGGTACCAGTATTATTGTCCATCCCAGGGTACCAGTATTATTTTGAGTCCCAGGGTACCAGTATTATCGTCCATCCCAGGGTACCAGTATTATTGTCCATCCCAGGGTACCAGTATTATTGTCCATCCCAGGGTACCAGTAATATTGTCCATCCCAGGGTACCAGTATTACTGTCCATCCCAGGGTACCAGTATTATTGTGAGCCCCAGGGTACCAGTATTACTGTCCACCCCAGGGTACCAGTATTACTGTCCATCCCAGGGTACCAGTATTATTGTCCAGCCTAGGGTACCAGTATTATTGTGAGCCCTAGGGTACCAGTATTATTGTCCATCCCAGGGTACCAGTATTATTTTGAGTCCCACGGTATCAGTATTATCGTCCATCCCAGGCTACCAGTAGTATTGTCCATCCCAGGGTACCAGTATTATTGTCCATCCCAGGGTACCAGTATTATTGTCCATCCCAGGGTACCAGTATTACTATCCATCCCAGGGTACCAGTATTATTGTGAGCCCCAGGGTACCAGTATTACTGTCCATCCCAGGGTACCAGTATTACTGTCCATCCCAGGGTACCAGTATTATTGTCCATCCCAGGGTACCAGTATTATTGTCCATCCCAGGGTACCAGTATTATTGTCCATCCCAGGGTACCAGTATTATTGTCCATCCCAGGGTATCAGTATTATTGTGAGCCCCAGGGTACTAGTATTATTGTGAGCCCCAGGGTACCAGTTTACTGTCCATCCCAGGGTACCAGTATTACTGTCCATCCCAGGGTACCAGTATTACTGTCCATCCCAGGGTACCAGTATTATTGTCCAGCCCAGGGTACCAGTATTATTGTGAGCCCCAGGGTACCAGTATTATTGTCCATCCAAGGGTACCAGTATTATTTTGAGTCCCAGGGTACCAGTATTATCGTCTATCCCTGGGTACCCGTATTATCGTCCATCCCAGGGTACCAGTATTATTGTCCATCCCAGGGTACCAGTAATATGGTCCATCCCAGGGTACCAGTATTATTGTCCATCCCAGGGTACCAGTATTATTGTCCATCCCAGGGTACCAGTAATATTGTATTATTGTCCATCCCAGGGTACCAGTATTACTGTCCATCCCAGGGTACCAGTATTACTGTCCATCCCAGGGTACCAGTATTATTGTGAGCCCCAGGGTACCAGTATTATTGTCCATCCCAGGGTACCAGCATTATTGTCCATCCCAGGTTACCAGTATTATTGTGAGCCCCAGGGTACCAGTATTATTGTCCATCCCAGGGTACCATTGTTATTGTGGGCCCCAGGGTACCAGTATTACTGTCCATCCCAGGGTACCAGTATTATTGTCCATCCCAGGGTACCAGTATTATTGTCCATCCCAGGGTACCAGTATTATTGTGAGCCCCAGGGTACCAGTATTATTGTCCATCCCAGGGTACCAGTATTATTATCCATCCCAGGGTACCAGTATTATTGTCCATCAAAGGGTACCAGTATTATTGTCCATCCCAGGTTAACAGTATTATTGTCCATCCCAGGGTACCAGTAATATTGTCCATCCCAGGGTACCAGTAATATTGTCCATCCCAGGGTACCAGTATTACTGTCCATCCCAGGGTACCAGTATTATTGTGAGCCCCAGGGTACCAGTATTACTGTCCATCCCAGGGTACCAGTATTACTGTCCATCCCAGGGTACCAGTATTATTGTGAGCCCCAGGGTACCAGTATTATTGTCCATCCCAGGGTAGCAGTATTACCGTCCATCGCAGGGTACCAGTATTACTGTCCATCCCAGGGTACCAGTATTATTGTCCATCCCAGGGTACCAGTAATATTGTCCATCCCAGGGTACCAGTATTACTGTCCATCCCAGGGTACCAGTATTATTGTGAGCCCCAGGGTACCAGTATTATTGTGAGCCCCAGGGTACCAGTATTATTGTCCATCCCAGGGTACCAGTATTATTTTGAGTCCCAGGGTACCAGTATTATCGTCCATCCCAGGGTACCAGTATTATTGTCCATCCCAGGGTACCAGTATTATTGTCCATCCCAGGGTACCAGTATTATTGTCCATCCCAGGGTACCAGTATTACTGTCCATCCCAGGGTACCAGTATTACTGTCCATCCCAGGGTACCAGTATTATTGTGAAACCCAGGGTACCATTATTACTGTCCACCCCAGGGTACCAGTATTACTGTCCATCCCAGGGTACCAGTATTATTGTCCAGCCTAGGGTACCAGTATTATTGTGAGCCCTAGGGTACCAGTATTATTGTCCATCCCAGGGTACCAGTATTATTTTGAGTCCCACGGTATCAGTATTATCGTCCATCCCAGGCTACCAGTAGTATTGTCCATCCCAGGGTACCAGTATTATTGTCCATCCCAGGGTACCAGTATTACTGTCCATCCCAGGGTACCAGTATTATTGTGAGCCCCAGGGTACCAGTATTACTGTCCATCCCAGGGTACCAGTATTACAGTCCATCCCAGGGTACCAGTATTATTGTCCATCCCAGGGTACCAGTATTATTGTCCATCCCAGGGTACCAGTATTATTGTCCATCCCAGGGTATCAGTATTATTGTGAGCCCCAGGGTACCAGTATTATTGTGAGCCCCAGGATACCAGTTTACTGTCCATCCCAGGGTACCAGTATTACTGTCCATCCCAGGGTACCAGTATTACTGTCCATCCCAGGGTACCAGTATTATTGTCCAGCCCAGGGTACCAGTATTATTGTGAGCCCCAGGGTACCAGTATTATTTTCCATCCAAGGGTACCAGTATTATTTTGAGTCCCAGGGTACCAGTATTATCGTCTATCCCTGGGTACCCGTATTATCGTCCATCCCAGGGTACCAGTATTATTGTCCATCCCAGGGTACCAGTAATATTGTCCATCCCAGGGTACCAGTATTATTGTCCATCCCAGGGTACCAGTATTATTGTCCATCCCAGGGTACCAATAATATTGTATTATTGTCCATCCCAGGGTACCAATATTACTGTCCATCCCAGGGTACCAGTATTACTGTCCATCCCAGGGTACCAGTATTATTGTGAGCCCCAGGGTACCAGTATTATTGTCCATCCCAGGGTACCAGCATTATTGTCCATCCCAAGTTACCAGTATTATTGTGAGCCCCAGGGTACCAGTATTATTTTCCTTCCCAGGGTACCAGTAATATTGTCCATCCCAGGGTACCATTGTTATTGTGGGCCCCAGGGTACCAGTATTACTGTCCATCCCAGGGTACCAGTATTATTGTCCATCCCAGGGTACCAGTAATATTGTCCATCCCAGGGTACCAGTATTACTGTCCATCCCAGGGTACCAGTATTATTGTGAGCCCCAGGGTACCAGTATTATTGTGAGCCCCAGGGTACCAGTATTATTGTCCATCCCAGGGTACCAGTATTATTTTGAGTCCCAGGGTACCAGTATTATCGTCCATCCCAGGGTACCAGTATTATTGTCCATCCCAGGGTACCAGTATTATTGTCCATCCCAGGGTACCAGTAATATTGTCCATCCCAGGGTACCAGTATTACTGTCCATCCCAGGGTACCAGTATTATTGTGAGCCCCAGGGTACCAGTATTACTGTCCACCCCAGGGTACCAGTATTACTGTCCATCCCAGGGTACCAGTATTATTGTCCAGCCTAGGGTACCAGTATTATTGTGAGCCCTAGGGTACCAGTATTATTGTCCATCCCAGGGTACCAGTATTATTTTGAGTCCCACGGTATCAGTATTATCGTCCATCCCAGGCTACCAGTAGTATTGTCCATCCCAGGGTACCAGTATTATTGTCCATCCCAGGGTACCAGTATTATTGTCCATCCCAGGGTACCAGTATTACTATCCATCCCAGGGTACCAGTATTATTGTGAGCCCCAGGGTACCAGTATTACTGTCCATCCCAGGGTACCAGTATTACTGTCCATCCCAGGGTACCAGTATTATTGTCCATCCCAGGGTACCAGTATTATTGTCCATCCCAGGGTACCAGTATTATTGTCCATCCCAGGGTATCAGTATTATTGTGAGCCCCAGGGTACCAGTATTATTGTGAGCCCCAGGGTACCAGTTTACTGTCCATCCCAGGGTACCAGTATTACTGTCAATCCCAGGGTACCAGTATTACTGTCCATCCCAGGGTACCAGTATTATTGTCCAGCCCAGGGTACCAGTATTATTGTGAGCCCCAGGGTACCAGTATTATTGTCCATCCAAGGGTACCAGTATTATTTTGAGTCCGAGGGTACCAGTATTATCGTCTATCCCTGGGTACCCGTATTATCGTCCATCCCAGGGTACCAGTATTATTGTCCATCCCAGGGTACCAGTAATATTGTCCATCCCAGGGTACCAGTATTATTGTCCATCCCAGGGTACCAGTATTATTGTCCATCCCAGGGTACCAGTATTATTGTCCATCCCAGGGTACCAGTAATATTGTATTATTGTCCATCCCAGGGTACCAGTATTACTGTCCATCCCAGGGTACCAGTATTACTGTCCATCCCAGGGTACCAGTATTATTGTGAGCCCCAGGGTACCAGTATTATTGTCCATCCCAGGGTACCAGCATTATTGTCCATCCCAGGTTACCAGTATTATTGTGAGCCCCAGGGTACCAGTATTATTGTCCATCCCAGGGTAATAGTAATATTGTCCATCCCAGGGTACCATTGTTATTGTGGACCCCAGGGTACCAGTATTACTGTCCATCCCAGGGTACCAGTATTATTGTCCATCCCAGGGTACCAGTATTATTGTCCATCCCACGGTACCAGTATTATTGTCCATCCCAGGGTACCAGTATTATTGTGAGCCCCAGGGCACCAGTATTATTGTCCATCCCAGGGTACCAGTATTATTGTCCATCCCAGGGTACCAGTATTATTGTCCATCCCAGGGTACCAGAATTATTGTCCATCCCAGGGTACCAGTATTATTGTCCATCCCAGGGTACCAGTAATATTGTCCATCCCAGGGTACCAGTATTACTGTCCATCCCAGGGTACCAGTATTATTGTGAGCCCCAGGGTACCAGTATTACTGTCCATCCCAGGGTACCAGTATTATTATCCATCCCAGGGTATCAGTATGATTGTCCAGCCCAGGGTACCAGTATTATTGTGAGCCCCAGGGTAGCAGTATTATCGTCCATCGCAGGGTACCAGTATTACTGTCCATCCCAGGGTACCAGTATTATTGTCCATCCCAGGGTACCAGTAATATTGTCCATCCCAGGGTACCAGTATTACTGTCCATCCCAGGGTACCAGTATTATTGTGAGCCCCAGGGTACCAGTATTATTGTGAGCCCCAGGGTACCAGTATTATTGTCCATCCCAGGGTACCAGTATTATTTTGAGTCCCAGGGTACTAGTATTATCGTCCATCCCAGGGTACCAGTATTATTGTCCATCCCAGGGTACCAGTATTATTGTCGATCCCAGGGTACCAGTAATATTGTCCATCCCAGGGTACCAGTACTACTGTCCATCCCAGGGTACCAGTATTATTGTGAGCCCCAGGGTACCAGTATTACTGTCCACCCCAGGGTACCAGTATTACTGTCCATCCCAGGGTACCAGTATTATTGTCCAGCCTAGGGTACCAGTATTATTGTGAGCCCTAGGGTACCAGTATTATTGTCCATCCCAGGGTACCAGTATTATTTTGAGTCCCACGGTATCAGATTATCGTCCATCCCAGGCTACCAGTAGTATTGTCCATCCCAGGGTACCAGTATTATTGTCCATCCCAGGGTACCAGTATTATTGTCCATCCCAGGGTACCAGTATTACTGTCCATCCCAGGGTACCAGTATTATTGTGAGCCCCAGGGTACCAGTATTACTGTCCATCCCAGGGTACCAGTATTACTGTCCATCCCAGGGTACGAGTATTACTGTCCATCCCAGGGTACCAGTATTATTGTCCATCCCAGAGTACCAGTATTATTGTCCATCCCCGGGTACCAGTATTATTGTCCATCCCAGGGTATCAGTATTATTGTGAGCCCCAGGGTACCAGTATTATTGTGAGCCCAAGGGTACCAGTATTACTGTCCATCCCAGGCTACCAGTATTACTGTCCATCCCAGGGTACCAGTATTATTGTCCAGCCCAGGGTACCAGTATTATTGTGAGCCCCAGGGTACCAGTATTATTGTCCATCCAAGGGCACCAGTATTATTTTGAGTCCCAGGGTACCAGTATTATCGTCTATCCCTGGGTACCCGTATTATCGTCCATCCCAGGGTACCAGTATTATTGTCCATCCCAGGGTACCAGTAATATTGTCCATCCCAGGGTACCAGTATTATTGTCCATCCCAGGGTACCAGTATTATTGTCCATCCCAGGGTACCAATAATATTGTATTATTGTCCATCCCAGGGTACCAGTATTACTGTCCATCCCAGGGTACCAGTATTACTGTCCATCCCAGGGTACCAGTATTATTGTGAGCCCCAGGGTACCAGTATTATTGTCCATCCCAGGGTACCAGCATTATTGTCCATCCCAGGTTAACAGTATTATTGTGAGCCCCAGGGTACCAGTATTATTGTCCATCCCAGGGTACCAGTAATATTGTCCATCCCAGGGTACCATTGTTATTGTGGGCCCCAGGGTACCAGTATTACTGTCCATCCCAGGGTACCAGTATTATTGTCCATCCCAGGGTACCAGTATTATTGTCCATCCCAGGGTACCAGTATTATTGTGAGCCCCAGGGTACCAGTATTATTGTCCATCCCAGGGTACCAGTATTATTGTCCGTCCCAGGGTACCAGTATTATTGTCCATCCCAGGGTACCAGTATTATTGTCCATCCCAGGGTACCAGTATTATTGTCCATCCCAGGGTACCAGTAATATTGTCCATCCCGGGGTACCAGTATTACTGTCCATCCCAGGGTACCAGTATTATTGTGAGCCCCAGGGTACCAGTATTACTGTCCATCCCAGGGTACCAGTATTATTATCCATCCCAGGGTACCAGTATTATTATCCATCCCAGGGTACCAGTATTATTATCCATCGCAGGGTATCAGTATTATTGTCCATCCCAGGGTACCAGTAATATTGTCCATCCCAGGGTACCAGTATTACTGTCATTCCCAGGGTACCAGTATTACTGTTATTCCCAGGGTACCAGTATTACTGTCATTCCCAGGGTACCAGTATTACTGTCCATTCCAGGGCACCATTATTACTGTCCATCCCAGGGTACCAGTATTATTGTCCAGCCCAGGGTACCAGTATTATTGTGAGCCCTAGGGTACCAGTATTATTGTCCATCCCAGGGTACCAGTATTATTTTGAGTCCCAGGGTATCAGTATTATCGTCCATCCCAGGGTACCAGTAGTATTGTCCATCCCAGGGTACAGTATTATTGTCCATCTCAGGGTACCAGTATTATTGTCCATCCCAGGGTACCAGTATTACTGTCCGTCCCAGGGTACCAGTATTATTGTGAGCCCCAGGGTACCAGTATTACTGTCCATCCTAGGGTACCAGTATTACTGTCCATCCCAGGGTACCAGTATTATTGTCCATCCCAGGGTACCAGTATTATTGTCCATCCCAGGGTACCAGTATTATTGTCCATCCCAGAGGACCAGTATTATTGTGAGCTCCAGGGTACCAGTATTATTGTGAGCCCCAGGGTACCAGTATTACTGTCCAGCCCAGGGTACCAGTATTACTGTCCATCCCAGGGTAACAGTATTACTGTCCATCCCAGGGTACCAGTATTATTGCCCAGCCCAGGGTACCAGTATTATTGTGAGCCCCAGGGTACCAGTATTATTGTCCATCCCAGGGTACCAGTATTATTTTGAGTCCCAGGGTACCAGTATTATCGTCTATCCCAGGGTACCAGTATTAGCGTCCATCCCAGGGTACCAGTATTATTGTCCATTCCAGGGTACCAGTAATATTGTCCATCCCAGGGTACCAGTATTACTGTCCATCCCAGGGTACCAGTATTATTGTGAGCCCCAGGGTACCAGTATTACTGTCCCTCCCAGGGTACAAGTATTACTGTCCATCCCAGGGTACCAGTATTATTGTGAGCCCCAGGGTACCAGTATTACTGTCCGTACCAGGGTACCAGTATTACTGCCCATCCCAGGGCACAATTATTACTGTCCATCCCAGGGTACCAGTATTATTGTCCAGCCCAGGGTACCAGTATTATTGTGAGCCCTAGGGTACCAGTATTATTGTCCATCCCAGGGTACCAGTATTATTTTGAGTCCCAGGGTATCAGTATTATCGTCCATCCCAGGGTACCAGTAGTATTGTCCATCCCAGGGTACCAGTATTATTGTCCATCCCAGGGTACCAGTATTACTGTCCCTCCCAGGGTACAAGTATTACTGTCCATCCCAGGGTACCAGTATTATTGTCAGCCCTAGGGTACCAGTATTACTGTCCATCCCAGGGTACCAGTATTACTGTCCATCCCTGGGTACCAGTATTATTGTCCAGCCCAGGGTACCAGTATTATTGTGAGCCCCAGGGTACCAGTATTATTGTCCATCCAAGGGCACCAGTATTATTTTGAGTCCCAGGGTACCAGTATTATCGTCTATCCCTGGGTACCCGTATTATCGTCCATCCCAGGGTACCAGTATTATGTCCATCCCAGGGTACCAGTAATATTGTCCATCCCAGGGTACCAGTATTATTGTCCATCCCAGGGTACCAGTATTATTGTCCATCCCAGGGTACCAGTATTATTGTCCATCCCAGGGTACCAATAATATTGTATTATTGTCCATCCCAGGGTACCAGTATTACTGTCCATCCCAGGGTACCAGTATTACTGTCCATCCCCGGGTACCAGTATTATTGTCCACCCCAGGGTATCAGTATTATTGTGAGCCCCAGGGTACCAGTATTATTGTGAGCCCCAGGGTACCAGTATTACTGTCCATCCCAGGGTACCAGTATTACTGTCCATCCCAGGGTACCAGTATTATTGTCCAGCCCAGGGTACCAGTATTATTGTGAGCCCCAGGGTACCAGTATTATTGTCCATCCAAGGGCACCAGTATTATTTTGAGTCCCAGGGTACCAGTATTATCGTCTCATCCCTGGGTACCCGTATTATCGTCCATCCCAGGGTACCAGTATTATTGTCCATCCCAGGGTACCAGTAATATTGTCCATCCCAGGGTACCAGTATTATTGTCCATCCCAGGGTACCAGTATTATTGTCCATCCCAGGGTACCAGTATTATTGTCCATCCCAGGGTACGAATAATATTGTATTATTGTCCATCCCAGGGTACCAGTATTACTGTCCATCCCAGGGTACCAGTATTACTGTCCATCCCAGGGTACCAGTATTATTGTGAGCCCCAGGGTACCAGTATTATTGTCCATCCCAGGGTACCAGCATTATTGTCCATCCCAGGTTACCAGTATTATTGTGAGCCCCAGGGTACCAGTATTATTGTCCATCCCAGGGTACCAGTAATATTGTCCATCCCAGGGTACCATTGTTATTGTGGGCCCCAGGGTACCAGTATTACTGTCCATCCCAGGGTACCAGTATTATTGTCCATCCCAGGGTACCAGTATTATTGTCCATCCCAGGGTACCAGTATTATTGTGAGCCCCAGGGTACCAGTATTATTGTCCATCCCAGGGTACCAGTATTACTGTCCATCCCAGGGTACCAGTATTATTGTCCATCCCAGGGTAGCAGTAATATTGTCCATCCCAGGGTACCAGTATTACTGTCCATCCCAGGGTACCAGTATTATTGTGAGCCCCAGGGTACCAGTATTACTGTCCATCCCAGGGTACCAGTATTATTATCCATCCCAGGGTACCAGTATTATTATCCATCCCAGGGTACCAGTATTATTATCCATCCCAGGGTACCAGTATTATTATCCATCCCAGGGTATCAGTATTATTGTCCATCCCAGGGTACCAGTAATATTGTCCATCCCAAGGTACCAGTATTACTGTCATTCCCAGGGTACCAGTATTACTGTCATTCCCAGGGTACCAGTATTACTGTCATTCCCAGGGTACCAGTATTACTGTCCATTCCAGGGCACCATTATTACTGTCCATCCCAGGGTACCAGTATTATTGTCCAGCCCAGGGTACCAGTATTATTGTGAGCCCTAGGGTACCAGTATTATTGTCCATCCCAGGGTACCAGTATTATTTTTAGTCCCAGGGTATCAGTATTATCGCTCATCCCAGGGTACCAGTAGTATTGTCCAACCCAGGGTACCAGTATTATTGTCCATCCCAGGGTACCAGTATTATTGTCCATCCCAGGGTACCAGTATTACTGTCCGTCCCAGGGTACCAGTATTATTGTGAGCCCCAGGGTACCAGTATTACTGTCCATCCTAGGGTACCAGTATTACTGTCCATCCCAGGGTACCAGTATTATTGTCCATCCCAGGGTACCAGTATTATTGTCCATCCCAGGGTACCAGTATTATTGTCCATCCCAGAGGACCAGTATTATTGTGAGCCCCAGGGTACCAGTATTATTGTGAGCCCCAGGGTACCAGTATTACTGTCCATCCCAGGGTACCAGTATTACTGTCCATCCCAGGGTAACAGTATTACTGTGCATCCCAGGGTACCAGTATTATTGTCCAGCCCAGGGTACCAGTATTAATGTGAGCCCCAGGGTACCAGTATTATTGTCCATCCCAGGGTACCAGTATTATTTTGAGTCCCAGGGTACCAGTATTATCGTCTATCCCAGGGTACCAGTATTAGCGTCCATCCCAGGGTACAAGTATTATTGTCCATTCCAGGGTACCAGTAATATTGTCCATCCCAGGGTACCAGTATTACTGTCCATCCCAGGGTACCAGTATTATTGTGAGCCCCAGGGTACCAGTATTACTGTCCCTCCCAGGGTACAAGTATTACTGTCCATCCCAGGGTACCAGTATTATTGTCAGCCCCAGGGCACCAGTATTACTGTCCATCCCAAGGTACCAGTATTATTGTGAGCCCCAGGGTACCAGTATTACTGTCCGTCCCAGGGTACCAGTATTACTGCCCATCCCAGGGCACAATTATTACTGTCCATCCCAGGGTACCAGTATTATTGTCCATCCCAGGGTACCAGTATTATTTTGAGTCCCAGGGTATCAGTATTATCGTCCATCCCAGGGTACCAGTAGTATTGTCCATCCCAGGGTACCAGTATTATTGTCCATCCCAGGGTACCAGTATTACTGTCCCTCCCAGGGTACAAGTATTACTGTCCATCCCAGGGTACCAGTATTATTGTCAGCCCCAGGGCACCAGTATTACTGTCCATCCCAGGGTACCAGTATTATTGTGAGCCCCAGGGTACCAGTATTACTGTCCGTCCCAGGGTACCAGTATTACTGCCCATCCCAGGGTACCAGTATTATTGTCCATCCCAGGGTACCAGTATTATTGTCCATCCCAGGGTACCAGTATTACTGTCCATCCCAGGGTACCAGTATTATTGTGAGCCCCAGGGTACCAGTATTATTGTCCATCCCAGGGTACCAGTATTATTGTGAGCCCCAGGGTACCAGTATTATTGTCCATCCCAGGGTACCAGTATTATTGTGAGCCCCAGGGTACCAGTATTATTGTCCATCCCAGGGTACCAGTAGTACTGCCCATCCCAGGGTACCAGTATTATTGTCCATCCCAGGGTACCAGTATTACTGTCCATCCCAGGGTACCAGTATTATTGTCCATCCAAGGGTACCAGTATTACTGTCCATCCCAGGGTACCAGTATTTTTGTGAGCCCCAGGGTACCAGTATTATTGTCCCTCCCAGGGTACCAGTATTATTGTCCCTCCCAGGGTACCAGTATTATTGTCCATCCCAGGGTACCAGTATTATTGTCCATCCCAGGGTACCAGTATTACTGCCCATCCCAGGGTACCAGTATTATTGTCCCTCCCAGGGTACCAGTATTACTGTCCATCCCAGGGTACCAGTATTATTGTCCCTCCCAGGGTACCAGTATTATTGTCCATCCCAGGGTACCAGTAGTGCTGTCCATCCCAGGGTACCAGTATTACTGTCCATCCCAGGGTACCAGTATTATTGTGAGCCCCAGGGTACCAGTATTACTGTCCATCCCAGGGTATCAGTATTATTGTGAGCCCCAGGGTACCAGTATTATTGTCCCTCCCAGGGTACCAGTATTACTGTCCATCCCAGGGTACTAGTATTATTGTCCCTCCCAGGGTACCAGTATTATTGTCCATCCCAGGGTGCCAGTATTACTGTCCATCCCAGGGTACCAGTATTACTGTCCATCCCAGGGTACCAGTATTATTGTGAGCCCCAGGGTACCAGTATTACTGTCCATCCCAGGGTACCAGTATTATTGTGAGCCCCAGGGTACCAGTATTATTGTCATCCCAGGGTACCAGTATTACTGCCCATCCCAGGGTACCAGTATTATTGTCCCTCACAGGGTACAAGTATTACTGTCCATCCCAGGGTACCAGTATTATTGTCCCTCCCAGGGTACCAGTATTATTGTCCATCCCAGGGTACCAGTATTACTGTCCATCCCAGGATACCAGTATTATTGTCCATCCCAGGGTACCAGTATTACTGTCCATCCCAGGGTACCAGTATTATTGTCCCTCCTAGGGTACCAGTATTATTGTCCATCCCAGGGTACCAGTATTATTGTCCATCCTAGGGTACCAGTATTATTGTCCATCCTAGGGTACCAGTATTATTGTCCATCCCAGGGTACCAGTAATATTGTCCATCCCAGGGTACCATTGTTATTGTGGGCCCCAGGGTACCAGTATCACTGTCCATCCCAGGGTACCAGTATTATTGTCCCTCCCAGGGCACCAGTATCACTGTCCATCCAAGGGTACCAGTATTATTGTGAGCCCCAGGGTACCAGTATTATTGTCCATCCCAGGCTACCAGTATTATTGTGAGCCCCAGGGTACCAGTATTATTGTCCATCCCAGGGTACAAGTATTATTGTCCATCCCAGGGTACCAGTATTATTGTGCGCCCCAGGGTACCAGTATTATTATCCATCCCAGTGTACCAGTATTATTGTCCATCCCAGGGTACCAGTATTATTGTCCATCCCAGGGTACCAGTATTATTGTCGATCCCAGGGTACCAGTAATATTGTCCATCCCAGGGTACCAGTATTACTGTCCATCCCAGGATACCAGTATTATTGTCCATCCCAGGGTACCAGTATTACTGTCCATCCCAGGGTACCAGTATTATTGCCCCTCCTAGGGTACCAGTATTATTGGCCATCCCAGGGTACCAGTATTATTGTCCATCCTAGGGTACCAGTATTATTGTCCATCCTAGGGTACCAGTATTATTGTCCATCCTAGGGTACCAGTATTATTGTCCATCCCAGGGTACCAGTAATATTGTCCATCCCAGGGTACCATTGTTATTGTGGGCCCCAGGGTACCAGTATCACTGTCCATCCCAGGGTACCAGTATTATTGTCCCTCCCAGGGTACCAGTATCACTGTCCATCCCAGGGTACCAGTATTATTGTGAGCCCCAGGGTACCAGTATTATTGTCCATCCCAGGGTACCAGTATTATTGTGAGCCCCAGGGTACCAGTATTATTGTCCATCCCAGGGTACCAGTATTATTGTCCATCCCAGGGTACCAGTATTATTGTGAGCCCCAGGGTACCAGTATTATTATCCATCCCAGTGTACCAGTATTATTGTCCATCCCAGGGTACCAGTATTATTGTGAGCCCCAGGGTACCAGTATTATTATCCATCCCAGGGTACCATTGTTATTGTGGGCCCCAGGGTACCAGTATCACTGTCCATCCCAGGGTACCAGTATTATTGTCCCTCCCAGGGTACCAGTATTATTGTCCATCCCAGGGTACCAGTATTATTGTGAGCCCCAGGGTACCAGTATTATTGTCCCTCCTAGGGTACCAGTATTATTGTCCCTCCTAGGGTACCAGTATTATTGTCCCTCCTAGGGTACCAGTATTATTGTGCACCTGCTTATTTATGACCACCAAAAAGGTGGTCATTTATAAAAGCATTGGCAGGAACCGTCGTAGCAGCGGTTCCTGTCAATGCATTTTACGCAGCCCTGTAGTATAGACTACTCTTTTTTCTTTAGAAAAAGAAAATCCCGAAACAGGTTTTTCATTTTGCAAAGAAAAAAAATAATGCTCCACTCCCTATGGAGTATTTTCTCATTGAAGGTGGAGCAATGTTACGATTTTACTGTCCCTCACTGCCAGGTTTTGCCTGACGGTGAAAGACAATAAAAAATGGCTACATATCCGCCCATCTGAATTGACACTCATATAAACTTCACCAGTGAAAATCTGGTGAAATTTGTGCAAGGAGAAAAATTTAATATTCTGAGGTTTAAAGGTGAGAAATGTGCGTTAATGCTGTGTACATATGATTCTGACCCGCGGAACATGCTATGGGGAGGTAATACTGCATCAGAGAACTACAGAATCCACTGTACTGGTATTTCCTAAGGCGGTATTACAACAAGGCAATTCCCTAAATACGAAAACAAAGTCCTAAATATTTCTGCAAAGTATAGTTATGCAGAATAACTTTTTAAATTAAAAGGGGCCTGTATAACATCAATTGTTGCGAAAGTCATGATTTTCGCACAGGACTTTTCTGAATTTTGACTATCAAGATGAAGTTTATGAATACAGGCAAACATTTGGGAGCTGAGATACCCTTCTTTGGAGATGCAGCAGTGAGCAGACTCTGAAGGGAATGCCCAGGGCCGGACTAGGACACAAAACCGGCTCTAGCAAAGTGCTCGGTCGTCCCCCCACGGGGGGTTGGGGTGCGGCCGAGCTGTTTGCCAGGGCCGGTTTCGGACGATTTTGTTACAGGGGCCGATATTGCAGCTATGCTGCAAAAGCGGCCCTGTAACAAAAACGGCCCCCACCCTGGTGGCCCACTGGGAAAATGCCTGGTGCTCACTACGGCCAGTCCGCCCCTGGGAATGCCCCAAACACTTGTGTGTTGCATTTAGGGTGTGTGAATGGCCGGTTTGATAGTGAAAGCCCTTCTTAGAGTGAGATGTTGCAGGCAGTGTGATATCTCAGTGGGTTGTGCACAGTGGCAGCTGCCACAGAATAGTACGGGTGGGGCGGAGGTGGGAGGGTCAGAAAAAAAATACAATTTCACTTACCGGGCTGCGGGCTGCGGCCTCTGCTCCATACGCTTCTGTTCTTATGTGACACACGGATGAACACAGGCTCCAAAACTCCCCTGAGCCAATCACGACGCTGATGTCACCAGCATGACAGCAGCGTCGTGATTGGTCTGGGTGCCCTGGTTCGGCGCTCAGACAGGGAGTGGCAGCCTGTGCATGTTCTCCATCCAGGCTGCTCAATGCTATGAAATGAGTAACTTTGAGTTGGATGACAATAACTTGTGTTACATAGGCACCAAACAGTAGTTTAGTTCATGGTGTGGACTAAATCAATGCGTATAATTATTTTCTTTAAATAGTTAATTCCTAACACTGTTTTTAACTCTTTTCTGTCCAGGTCACCTTATCTTAGACGAGGAGTTGGAGAGGTCAACGTTTGTGATCAGCATTGGGCCAGTTGCGCCCTGTGAGACAGTGTCCATCCACCTGAGCAGCAGTCAGGAGCTCAACACCTTGTCCAGTGGTGCCGTCCACATCACACTGCCATCGGTGTTCACCCCGCTAGTGGCCGGCATGGAACCCCCGAGTGAGCCGGCAGGAGGCCTCTGTGACGACAGGTTGTGCTTATGGTGATTTTCAATGTCTTTCCTAGCATAAGATGCATCCAGGTGAGGTGCGGAGTACAGGTGGAGGGGCGGGCCCCCGGTGGCCTTGCGTCAAAGAGACAATAGCACGTACGGCAGGAGACAAAGAGACTCAAGTAAAAGAAATATGGGGTTTCAGGAAGTCAATCCACCAAAAGAACAGGGGAAACAGAAGTGACAACATCCTCCCTTTGACCCCGCCCACCCTACCAATGACATAACATGGTTAAATGTTTGTCCCATTCCTCTCCATCAAAAGCCTATTTTCTACAGAGGTGCTGTAGAATAGTATGGCCTGCAAATTACAGAAGGCAAGCATGCAGAGGTTAATTTGAGCCAGTGGTTTCAGGTGCTCAGCACCGGCACTTAATTGTCAACAACATACACTTATGACAGTCAACCACATGGTGGCATTGTTTGTTTAAATTGGAGATGAACGCAACAACAGTTGTTTATTAAAATGACTAATACCTGCCGCCCAATCCATTCTTATAGCTTTGGGGTCCCGGAAAAGTCTCAATTGTCACACTTGGAGGGTTTGATGGTTGGTAGTTGTGTTGGTTCTGTCATTGAAGGCATTGGCAGGGGCAATTGGTGGTGTAAGCTGCAGTGACCTCCTGATAAGGGCCCTGGCACTTATATTTTTACAAATTAAGCACTGCAAACATGTCTCTTGTACCACTGTAGACTTTCTGTTCCTGTCCCTGCCTTTATGACCACTACGACCAGAGGTTTCCAGATCAGTGTCATGGGTACTAAGTGGCAAGCCAGGTGTAGCAGCCCCTTCACCCAGTGACACTTAAGAGACATGAATGATTGGGCGAGACATAAAAAAGAACAATTGTGTAATTCAAACTCTCAACTCAGGGATAAGAGTAAATCATGAAGGGAGAGTGGGATGTGAGAATGGCAAAGACAATCCCTTGGAGTGAGCAGGGTTGGGTGAGGATCAGGGAGGCTGAACTGAAGTGCATGGTGTGAGGATGCAGAGAAGTGCCTGGTGCCATTGGTACTGAGTGAGATGGGACCAAGGCATAGAGGCCCAGTAGTGTGGGAAGCAGCAAAACCCCATGCACTGAGAGCAGGCATGTGGATAGCAGTGAAACTTTGTGGAATAGAATGGTGGTGATCATAAGTGAATGAGTTAAGAGTCAATTGGCTGACATGGTGCTATTGGCAAGAGTAGTGAGAGAGGATGTGGCCCAATGGGTAGAGCGGTTGACCTCAAAGCTGGGAAACCGGGTTCGAGTCTCAGCAGGGACACTCAACATCCTGTGATTCTGAGCAGACCACTTAATCTCTCTGTGCCTAACAAAAATGAGTGTGTCCGCCTGTAGCGCAACTGGTGCTAATGTAAAGCGCTCTGATACCTTCGGGCTGAGTTCACGCTATATACAACTCCAAAAAATAAAATAAAATGGTAGGATTCATGAAACATTGCGTAAAAGTCCACCGACCTGCACAGTGCTGTTATCTAGGGAAGGCCTGTGAGTCTGCTCAAGTTTAATCGGTCACAGATGAGGGAATGAGTGAGTAACTCTTGAAATGAGACAGCCGTGAAAATGAGTGAGACTCCACTGAAGAGCATGATGGTGTTCATATGGATATCCATCTTTGTATGTGTTCCTGAACATTCCTTGCTGTTTGGTCTTTGTGCAGTTGGTGGCTTGCTTTGAGCCCTGGACAAACAAACCCTAAGTGCATGTGCTTTCCCTAAGTCATAGAAACATGTTTTCTAATGGCATATGTGACTTCTTTGTAAACCAGCTGTAAGTGCTGCATAAGCTCCACCAATGGCTTAAAAGTCAAATTTTAAATGTGAGTCTGTTTGAAAGCTTTCGCCATTCACCTTTGATGCGCACCATGAGGCAAGGTCTGTGGAACAGTCCTGTGACACTCTTGGCCATGAATGGATATTTGGAGTAAAACTTAAGTTGTTTCTGCAAAATAAATATTAGCCTTAACACTGTATAAGTCAGCTGTCTTTGTGCTCTGTAAAAGGTAGGCCCATCCGCATTGTGCTTCAGTCTAAAATATACTTTTCTACAATGGTGGCTGCAGCCTGCCCACACAGTTTTACATTGTGCAATTGCCAAAAATAGTCCCCTCAACCTCTGGTCAGGAGAGACATATGAATGTCATTCTTGTGGTATACAACAAATTAAGGAAAATAAAAATCATAACGCTACATGGAAGTACAATTTATATTTGTAGACATGATTTTCCCAGGTTGTTACATACTCTGCCTTATAGAAACCAGTCTATCATGGAGGCTCTAACCTCTTTCCTGTAGCTGAGTACTGTGTGAATCACAAGTTACTTGGTTTCTGTTACACCTCATTCCCTTTTGGCAAAGTTGTCCCATTTCTACCGATTAAAGCTTTCTCTAAACAAAAACCTCTCTCCCTTCTTGTCACTACCCTTCTCTTTTGAGACGAGTTAGACGTGAGAAACATCGAATTCTAAGCCATGATAAGTCCGGCCATTTTGTACAACTGAAGAACAAGGTGTTGTGAACTTACATGTATTAAACGTCTGCCATGCGAACCAGGAAATGAGTATGTTTGCTGAAAATTATAGGAGGGGTGTTGGCAGGGTCACCCCTAAACGTTTTGCCTTCAATCCTCCTGTTTTCCTGAATTCTGGTTTGTTACCTTTAGGACGCTGTGCACTTTACCAATGCTAACCAGTGCCAAAGTGCTTGTGTCCTCCCCTGAAATGTGTTCAAATTGGGCTACATCTGATTGGCACATTTAATTTACTTGTATGTCCATAATATATAGTACTGCATGTACCCAGAGCTTGCAAATTAAATGCTTCTAGTGGGCAGCAGCACTCATTGTACCAACCACTACAGTAGCACTTTAAAACATGTCACAGGCCTGTCATTGCTGCCTGTAGTGCAGTTTTAAACTGCCATTTCGACCTGGAAAGATAAAACTTTTGCCAGGCCTAAATCTTCCTTTTTAATACTTATAAGTCACCCCTAAGGTAGGCCCAAAAAGCCTATACGGCAGGGCGCTTTGTATTTAAAAAGTAGGACATGTGGGTTTAAGTTTTACATGTCCTCGTAGTGAAAAACTCCTAAAATTGTTTTACACTACTGTAAGGCTTATCTCTCCGATTGGCTAACACTTGGTTAACTTATTACATTTAATAAGTGCTAACTTTGGATATGAGCAGGTAGAGATATGCTGTTTAGACTCAAATGATTTGTAATTTAAAATCCTCTTTAATGTTAAAGTCTGATTTTAAGTCACAGTTCTGAAAATGCCCCTTTTAGAAAGTTATGTAAAGAACAGGGGTTCACACGGAACTCATTCAAAACAAAGAAAAGGAAATAAAAAAGCAGAGTTACTGTTAATGGTATGGTGCATATATAACATTTCACAGGTTCTAGTCCAACACAGTAGTTTATTACAAGATAAACCAGATTACTCTTTCCTAAGCGAGCATAAGAGTGAGGTAAAGTGACCTTTGTGCAAGAATCCACTTCCAAAACTTAGTGAAACAGTAGTGCAAAATTTACATCGTGGTGTTTTTGGTATACAAACAACTGTAAAAGTATTTTTCAGTCCATTAACACAGGCTCATTGTCACCTGTAGTGTATACATGTAGTTCAAGGGAAGGCAATCAGTTTGTTTTGTATCATGTCAACAATGTTTCGACCCCACATAGAATATCAGGGTCTCCTCAAGACGAAATAATACCAGGGGGACACCTGCTGCTCAAGCCGAGGGCAAAATAGCACACACATATGCAGGCTGTGGTACAGTATGCAGAGTGTCGGGTGAGAGTCACCTCAGGACATATTAAAGTACATATTCACGGTACATGGACCTGTGAAGGATCATATGTCCTAACGAGTACTGGACGAATGGAGAGTGTGTGGCTGGATCAGGAATGTAGAAATAAACAGTCAGGACCGAGGGTTAGGCCAGCTGTAAATCTCCCGATTGGAGATAGTAGGAACAGTGTGGTGGTGTACCGTCACTGTCCGAGCCGGACCCATGTTCACACAGACATTTGGGCTGATCTTGTTTCTTGATATACTTTTAGAAAGTTGCCATTTTCTTGTCCCAACCATTCGTACCTTCATCCTGTGTCCTGGGTCACATGACTATACATGACACTGATGTTGGAGTTTGTGTTTTCCTCCCAGACAGTGACACAAAGGGGGCTAGGTGTGGGCAGGATGGGCCATCCTATCAGGATGTCTGGGGCGGGCTGTGCCCTGTCCCA
This sequence comes from Calotriton arnoldi, assembly GCA_963921515.1. Lineage (NCBI taxonomy): Eukaryota > Metazoa > Chordata > Amphibia > Caudata > Salamandridae > Calotriton > Calotriton arnoldi. The sequence continues at coordinate 1,887,241 of CAWUFW010002017.1, read as the reverse complement.
CTTGCACTTCAAAGGGCTTGCCTCCGGAACACACAAAGGAACCTGGCACTGGCCTATTGTCACCCCAGACAGTGTGCAACCTTTACAGGGGAAGGAAAGAACTTTCTAGAACTAAATGTGGGGGTAGGCAAGGTGTTCCCCAACACAGAAAGGCTGACACCATGTATAAATAGTGGACACTCTTCAGTACACTCCTGGACTTGTGGAAGATTCAGAAGAAAGACTGTCCTGCTGCCCTGGTGCTGAGAGGACTGCCTTGCTGCCCTGGTATCTGAGGAAGGAGAACTGGACCTGCTCCTTGAACCCAGGGCCATCAGAGTGACTCCAGGGGCTAGTTGGCTGGCCTCCTGTGTGAGCTACAGGGAAGTAAAAAGCTCCTAAGGCCTTGAACCTCTCTGCTGGCCTTGGCTGGAGTGAGTACTAACCCCCCACAAGTGGTGCAACCCAGGTCCTGGACCCCTAGAAGTGATGATGGGGGTACTGCTCCTGCCTAACCCTAAAACCTAGAACGTAGAATTTTTTTCAGGAAAAACTGCCTGGAGAACTGACAGAAGATCTGGACCTACCTGCCAGCCGATCCACCTAAGGTGCGGTGCCCGTCGGCCTGACTTCGCTGTAGTTCCTGCTACGTTCTTCTCCGAAGCGGCAAATCTTCCTCAGCAGGAACTCTCGAGCAAGGTATCCGGCCTTGTGGAGCCCTCTTCGGCTACAGCCTGCAGCCTCCTCCCACTGGGTGATTATGAGCTCCAGAAAAACTTCTAAGTCCAAAGGTAGAAATCTCCACCGGACTTGACGTCGACAAGCTCCTCATCGACGACGACGCCCTCCTCTGCCTGGAAATCCACCTTTTCCCATCTGGAGCTTTTCCCGCCATCATTGACGGCTTCACTGAGACTTCGTCCAGTGGCTCCCAGCGTCGACAACTCGTCCCTGGACTCAGCCTGCTGCCTTGCACCGCTGGACTCTACCTTCTCAAGAACTTTTCTTCAAGAATTTTTCTAAGTTTGAAGTTTCGCAGAAACTGGTCCCAATCCACCCCATGTATTCGACCCGCGCTTCATCTTGGTTGGCCTTAACTCTTGACTTTGACCCAGTCTTGAACGACCAGATACACGCGGTTGGCGCTTTGATCTTTTAGGTGCTCGATTGCACTAAAAATTTTAAAGATGCATAACTCTGGTTCTACTGGTTAGATGTAATTTGTTTTGCTGTCATAGTTTTCTAAATTGGTGTGGGAGTTGTCTTGTGTTGTGTTTTCACTTTATTACTGTTTGTGTGCTGCATAAATACTTTACACATTGCCTCTAAGTTAAGCCTGACTGCTTTGTGCCAAGCTACCAGAGGGTTATGCACAGGTTAATTTAGTTACTTGTGTGGTTCAACCTGACAAGGATTGTGGTTGAGGTTTGAGTGGGGCTTCCACCCCTTCAAACAAAAACCCAATGTATTACAAAGGAGTAATGTGCTGGAATTCCAAAGCAATTAGTTTAGGAACTCACAATAAACACAGCAGAGCACATCTTATAAAAGCTGTTACAATGCCTCTCAAAACTTAGAATTGCTTGAGACTGTGAAGAAAGACGATGACCTTCTTGTCAGAATAACTGTCTGCCTGGTGAAGGACGGAGGAGAGATGATTTTGGCTTCTCCGTGGATCTCTGCAGTTGAAAGATCTCTCTGTGTGCCTGTATAGGCTCGGAAGGTCCAGGTTGGCCCAGACAAAGCTTGCCTGTTGTAGAGATTACTCCAGGATGGGTTAGAGACAAACGTTAGCTTTAGGGACCAATGTCCGGGGCTTCGTTTCATACAGTAATGGTGACATGCGGGGGGGGACTTGGTGGCAAGTTTTTAGGTCTCGTGAGGGGGGGTCAGGGTACTTTTAAGGAGGGGCAAGTTTTAGGGCTCGGGTCGGGGGGTCGCTATCGGGTGGGTGGGTGTCAAATTTTTAGGGCTCAGGGCAGGAGGAGGGGGTTGGGGTAGCTTAAGGGCTAGATTAGGAGGAGTATTTAAAGAATGGGGCGTTTTTAACAGCGCATACACCCTTGCTATTCATGCTTTTACCAGGAAATTGCGTGGTAAAGGCATGCGTGGTAAGGGAATGCGTGGTTATGTCTCATTCGTGGTTCAGGCTGCATGGTAGATACACGCGTGGTTGAGCCTTGCGTGCCTCTATCATACAACCCGCAGCGCATTCATTCTATGACTTCCACCACAAGTGTGTCTTAGGTCTTTTTGCCAGAAAACTATTAGTAGAAAAACAGTTGCTAGAACATTTTCGGTTGAAAAATGATTTGGTTGAGGTTTTTGTTTTTAGGAGCGTGTTTTTTGTGCATGAATTGATGCTCCGGGGCATCCCTTCTTGCAGACTTGGCAGTGGGACTACAGCAGAGTGCACTGCATCCTCCTCCCTCTCCACCCTTTATTGATCATGTGCTCCTCTGGCAGGGCTATTGCAGTGCATGGCTGTGTTTGTCACAGAACAGGCCAGAGCCCATCACTGGCAGCCATTGATAATGACAGGGGCATAGTGAACCCCCGCTTTAGCAGCTACAGCGGGGGTGCAGTTCTTGATGGACCTCTTCTGTCTGCAACTCGGCATAAAAAAGGATCATAACTTATGTGAAAGGGTGGATGGTTGGTTGGTTAAGTGAGTGAAAAACAGGTGGATGGATAGGTGTGTGAGTGAAAGGCTGGATGGGTAGATTGATGGAGATGAATAAGTGTAAAAATGGATGGATGAATGAAAGGGAAGGTGGATGGATAGAAGAAAGGGTGAATAGGTGGTGAGTGAAAGGGTGAATGAATGATGAGAAAGGGTGGCTGAGTAGAGTGAAAGGGTGGATAGATGGATGAACGAAAGGATGGATGGATGGGTGAAAGGATGGAGGCTGTGGCATTGAGAAACCCAGCTTTTGAAGCTACAATGGGGTGGAGTTCCCAATGGGCCACTTTTGTCTGCAACTGGGCAGACAAAGGTGGATGGATGTATGGATGGATGGATGTGTGAGTAAAATGTTGGATGGATGGGTGAGTGAAAGGATGGATGATGAATAAGTGAAAATATGGATGTAAGGATGGATGAGTGAAAGAATGGCTGGATGAGTGAAAGGGAGGATGGATAGATTAATGTATGGATGAGTGAAAGGAAGGGTTGATGGATGAGTGAAAGGGTGAATGATGAGAGAAACTGTGGATGGATGAGTGAGTGAGAGGATGGGTGGCTGAGTGAAAGGGAAGATGGCTGGATGATTAAAGGATGATTGGATGAGTAAGTGAAAGGATGTATGGCTAAGTGAAAGGGAGGGTGGATGGATTGATGGATGGGATGAGTGAGAGGGAGGATGGGCAGATGGATGAAGTGAAAGGTTGGATGGATGCATTGAAAGGGTGGATGGATGAGTGAAAGGTTGGACGATTGAGATAAAGGATGGATAAGAGAGGATGGATGAGTAAAAGAATGGATGGATGAGTGAATGGGAGGACGGATGGATAAAAGGGTGGATGAAGGGATGGATCGGTGAAAGAGTGGATATGTGAAAGGGAGAGTGGATGGATAAAAGAATGGATGATGAGTGAAAGGAAGGTTAAATTGATGGACAGATAAGTGAAAGCGTGGATAGGTGAGGGAAAGGGCAAATAGATGGATGGATGAGTACATGGGTGGAAGGATGAGTGAAAACCTGGACGGATAAGTGAAAGGGAGGATGGATGGAGTGAAAGGATGGATAAATGGAGTGAAAGGGTGGACGGATGAATGAATAACTGAAAGGATGGATGGATGAGTGAAAGACTGGATGGAGAGATGAATGAGTGAAAGGATGGATGGATGGATAGGTTTGGAGATGAATGGATAGGTTTGGATATGGATGGGCAGATGGACGGAACGGTGAAAGACTGAATGATAGATGAAAGAGTGAATGGTTGACAGAATTTAAAGGTGAAATTGTGGATATCAGGAGGTGAAGGGAAGGATGAAAGGATGAATGGATAGATGCCTGTATGGAAGAGACAAAAGAGCTCTTCTGGGAAGGGACGTGAAGACTTGCTTCATTTGCTTGGTGCCATAAGAGCTTAGCTTTGAAGTGGGGGGTATTTTCATTTTCTGGCTACTCCCCCATGAGTGAATAATCATTAAAATGTGTGCAATCAGAGATGAATGAAGGGGTGAGACGCTATTGGAGTACGTGAGGTCATTGATGGGCCGATGAGTGAGTCTTCATTGAAGCGTATAAGACTAATGATGCAGGACTGATTAATAATTCATTCAATAAAAAAAAAAACTTTGCTGCTCCAGCCAGTGTTTTCTTCGGTCACCTTAACTAAATGTTACTAAGGAAATAGGAATCTTACTTTTGGAAGCTTTTGCAATGACCTCTCTGGCCCCTTTCCCAGCCTTTGCAAATTTTTTCAGAGTCTGACTTTGTCCCATAATTACACACTCCCTCTGCCAGGCTGGCTGAGTATGTGTGGACACCGCCTATGATACAAACGGTTGAGACATAACTTGCACGTGGTGGCTCAGATGAAGGTTGTCCTACTTTGATAAGAACTGTGACCTCTCGTTTCCTGTCCTATGCACACACCCAGTCAGTGGAAGCATCCTTCACCTCCACAGTGCCTAACTCACACTTCCCTGATCGTGTCTCCGTCTTAGAATCCCAGCAGCCATTCACTCTTTCGTCTCTTGTGAAGGCGAGAACTTTCATTAATTATCGGATCAGAACTTACTGGCTCCACATTCACAGATATTGAGTCTTTAAAGTGGAACCTTGTTTGCCACAAACACCACCCAGCACAAGGCTAAGAATTCTCTTTAAAGTTCCCCACATCTTTATACATCTTGGATTGGACAGTTGTGCTTTACTTTTACATTCAACAAGAAATGGTAAAATTATGATAATGTTGGTAAAGTCGAAAGTCCAGTGTGGGTCTCCCAGGGATGCGTGAGCAAAACTGTCACACTTCCCTGGTGGCGTAGCTGTGGTCAGTGGTGAAGTTCAGAATCATCCAAAGAGCTCACTCTATCTCATATACTGGAAGCACCATAACCTCTCCTCAAGTGAGAGCATCTTAGGATCTGATAAATGTGGGGTTTGTCGTAATACATCTTACACCCTTGCCTAAGTGTAATACTTTGGCATCATGACTGACTCCCGAGCTGAAGGATTCCGGATATCTTAGTCACTGACTGTAGTAAGGACCCCCAGCTGAGGCAATGATGGCTACTAGTCAAGGGTTCAAGCATCCAACATCTATTCAGGACCCGTGGGGACATGAAGACACCCTGTGGATACAATCAGGTTATTTACGTATTCAGACTGCGCAAAACACGCCATCTTAGAAGCTGAATTTGTTCATTGTGCGCTTGACTGAATAGACTTTTGGCCACTTAGACTATATATCGAGCTCCTCAATTAACCCCAAAGTGATCAATGTACTTCATTAATGCTACGCCTCTTCCATTCATGAGTTCAGCCTAAAGTATGGATGTGTTCTTGTGTACCAAAGGCGCACGTTGGAGTATTTCACCTATGACCTTGGTCAGATGAATAATATGCTCATTACTGAGTATCCCATCACCCCTTCTCACCCTGTTACGAGGTCCCTATTCGTTCCTCGCAGAGATGATGCTACAAAGTCAGGCCACGCCCTCTTAAATACCTAAAGGTTTGTTTTGTGATCCAGTTTTTTGACTTCTGAATGTTGTTGACTAGGTTACATGATGATCTTATCGATTTTTGATCACTTGAAGCTCAAATGATAAAAAAATGTGAAGGTGGGTGTTATATTGACACTTGCAAGGACCTTCAGGCCTTTTTACTGGCTGCTTTTTTTGATGTCATAATGCACGTGAGTCTCGCGCGGCTCCTACCAAGAGAGGTTTGGTTGTTTGTGCGTTGTCATAAAGTACACAAGGTTGATTGGGCTTCTTACAATAGAATTTACGTTGTTTATGTGATGTCATAAATTACACAATACTTCCTGGGCTCCTATCAAGAGAGGTTTGGTTGTTTGTGTGATGTCATAAAGTACTCAGGTCTCCATTGGCTCCTACCCAGTGAGGTTAGAATGTTTGTGTGATGTCATAAAGTACACAAGGCTCCCTGGGCTCCTACTAAGAGAGATTCGGTTGTTTGTGTGACGTCATAAAGTACACAAGACTCCCTGGGCTCCTACCAAGAGAGGTTTGGTTGTTTGTGTGATGTCATAAAGTACTTAGGTCTCCATTGGCTCCTACCAAGTGAGGTTGGATTGTTTGTGTGATGTCATAATGCACATGAGGCTCTGTAAGCTCCTTTATTGAGAAGTTAAATTGTTTCTGTGACGTCATAATGCACACAAGGCTATTTTGGCTCCTTCCCAGCAGGGTTAGATGGTTTAATTGTGTGACATCACAGTGCACAGGAGGCTCCTTCCCAGTGAAGTTTGATTACTTTTTCTGATATCTTATTTCCTTTATGACTCTTCCGTCGCCTACACTTTGAGGTTAGAATGCATAACTGTTTGATGTGATTATATGTTTCAGGCTCCCCTTCCTCTCCACTGTATCACTGGAATGATTTATTTCTGGGTTTTTGAGGAGCAGTGCATGCCGCGATCCTGCGACCTCAACACGCTGTAAAAGAAGGATGTACAAGGAGCAATGTGCAGTTTTTGGTTGTGGAGGAATTTCCTGAGTTTCCGGTGGGGTCAGTGTGTGACAGCGAAATCTGTGACTATCTTGTTTAATTCAAAGTTTTGATGAAAAAGCCTTGAATCTGGAACCTGGGCATTTTTGTGCCTTCGGAATTTGACCGCCGGACGGGCGATGAAGATGGACTCTATTCGATGCCACAGTCGAGGCGTCATTGCATATTATGATGCAGTCACTCCACTGACTGTGTGGGATACCAGATGGTAGTTCCCTCTACGTGAAGCGAGCTGCAGCTGAAGAGCAGAAGCCATAGACAAGCCGATGGTAACCACAGGGCCAGTTGACTTCAGATGCCTTTATGATTGGCTGGGAGACCTTCGTAGCATAGCCTGTGTTGGAGATTCGATAGGACTTATGGGAGATTCAAGGAATCTTGTTTTGAGATCACTCTTTCACTGGGAACCAGTTGAACAACCGTAGATCACATGTCGTGTGACCATATCAATGTAGGCTCATTATGAGTTAATTGCAGTCCTTTTGCTCCTTTTGTATCTCTCTGAGATACTTCTTGGGGTGCCCAGTATGTAAGGTGTTACAGTAGGCGCTTTGGCCTTCTGGGGGAAGTGGGAGGGGGAAGCCTCTTCTTAGCAGTCCCAGTTGACACAACTCATCATTGGTTCATCCTTTTAATTGAGGGATGAAGGTCCTGTCATTGTCATACAGTGTACCATTGCTGTATCATATCAGAACTGGCTTTGGTGGTGATTCCATCAGGCCAGGAAATAGAGAGGTGAGGCATTCACCTGATCCCCAAGATTAGCCTTCGTCTAATTCCGTTACAGTCACTGTTGAGTTTGCTTCAGACTGTTTGAGATCTCTACTCCAGTTTGAGGTAAATTTCGGAGCCCGCCTCATACTTGTCATAGCCAGTGTGATGACTGTCGGAGTGGTGGGAGATTTCCCAAGCACCTTTCCTGTGTGGATGTATGTTGGTGATAATACCACATATATCTCTGACATGGCCACCTCCATGGACATCCCTTGTGTATTTTTCAGTGGCTCAGGCCTCACTGAAGAGTCTGCTACTGTTCTGAGTTTGTTAGTGCCCGCAAATTGTGACGCAAGGTATTTAAACATGAACCGAAAGCAGGGGGAGGCAGGGCAAATATTACCAAAAAACTTCTGAAAATGAATAGGATTGCATACTAGGTGAAATTGTGATTTACTTTATTTTAGGAATATGCAAATTTTTTTGAAAATTGTGCACAATTTGCAAAGTTTCCCCTGCATAATGATAATTTGCCCAGGCATTATGCATGCCTCAAGAGAGTGAGAGATGTGAATGACTCCCCTCACCAGTCTCTGTAGTAAGACCATGGTCAACAAAACCACGTTGTGTTTTTTCCCTGCCGGCTCCCCCTAGGGTCCTGGATTTTTTCCCTGCTTTTCTGCCTTCGTTGGGTTCTCCCTGCCACCCATCCTCTCTTGATCCTGAATATTCACATAGAGGTTGATCATCCCAGTAATCCCCATTCCAAAGAGTTGCTTGATCTACGAAGGTTCATGAAATCCGGCTCAATCTAAAACCAACTCAAACATCATGCGACATACTCTTAGTCAACTTCTAGCTAGAACTTCTCTGGAGTTCTGGAACGACCTTCGCCTTCACCGCCGAACGGCATCCTCTCTCATAGAATTCAGAAAGGACTCTGGACCTGGCTCTTTGACTGACCGCAGCAGGACTCTAGCTCCTGGATACCCTCACGGGTGATTAGCCGCGCTCCACAAATCTCGAACGATTGATTGATTGAATCAATCCCTCCCCATTCCTTGATCTACCAAATCCTCCTCCAAGGATCATTGATCAGCCTGAATCCCCTGGTGTAACCTCCCAGACAGCGCTCAGGTGAACTTTACTAAAACTAAGGTACAGTTCAACCGGCTAATATTAGCGATTGAGAACATCGATCCGCCGCTCGACGTGTAGGGTCATGTCCTGGACTATTCCACCATCTTATATCCGCGCTCATCGAGGTTTACATTACTACGGCCCCCGGATATACGCAAATGAAGCACAGGGTGCGCAGTGGTTGTTTTCGCAGTTGTGCTTCCTGAAGAAATGTGGGCATTGAGAGAACATCCCGGGGTATTCAGGAACTACTAAAAACCTTGCTACTTGGCAGAATGCAACAAGCATTTTTTTTTTTTAAAAGCCGACTTCGTCGAGTTTTCAAGTTTCCAACTTATCCAGGCACGAAAGAACAAACAGCAATTATTCTAAATTCATGTAAAAAAAACATAAAGAGAATAGCATTAAGTTCAACCGTGTCGAACACATGATTTTTTTCTTTTATGTTCATAAAACATGGGTCTCGGTGAACTTGTGAAACGAATCAAAGGTCATTATTGGCCAAGTCCTGGATCTATCTAAAATACATGAACATTTCTATGGTGTTTGTCAACAATGTAAACATAAAGCTAAAATGTGTAGGTGCACTGCATACATTTTCGATTTGGGACTGAAACAAACATCATACGGATGAGAATACCTCCCAGAGTCCTTTTTATTACGCCATGGCAGTGGAAATAAATGTGGCCCGATAGCATAAGGTATTTAGAGCAATAATACGAATAAATGCGAGTTCACACACCTATTAGTACAGAGCAAAGGCCAAATTCCTGTTTATTACCAGAGTAGAGTGAAGTGAATTTACATGAGAAAAACGCTGTTTACTGCATCACATATTGCGTGTTTCCAACACTTTAACCAAGGAAACCACACTCTCAACAGTCACAATGCCTCGTCAATTTGATTTTACCTTACTGCACAAACGTCACCTCTTACACCCTATTTTTATTAAATACTTTTTTTTAGATACATTCACATGAAAAAAATGACATGGCATAAACCGTGTGTGCAGATGGACAGGATGTGATATGCTATTTGATACCACTGTTGAGGGAGAGTCATGGCTCATCCCTACTTTAAAGCAAGTGTACTAATCTACGCACACTTATTACTATGTGTGCATGACAAATTCCATGCTATTACCATTGTACAGCGAAACTGACGAGGGACAACACTCTTTGCTGCCTCCCACATTGCCTGTAACAATGATTTTACACAAGAACGTTTCTTAATACTTACCTGACCTCTAAAACTTACCTGACCTCTTCAAGGTTATTTCACCTCACTGCATACATTTAACCCCTTCTATCCTGATTTGGATAATTACCTTTTAATTCCTAGAACACATGAACAACATCATGACATAGACCATAGATGCAGATCTGCAGAGTATAATATGCTATTTATTACCAGTGTTTAGGGAGAGGAGCTGTTCCAGATTACCAAATAGGTAAAGTAGGCACCGGCCTATGGGCCCCACTCCTTTTAGGGGCCCCGCGACAATGGATCAAAATAATATTGATTTGATCTTGAAAGAGAATTACAATCAAGTTTTCTTAAATATTGTTTCCAAAAGATAGAAAAAAATGAATCAACTCAAAGAAACAAAAACTTACATTAAAGACTCAATAGAGAAAATACTGTTTTAATGTAATGTACCCATTAACAACTTAAAGTACATAAACCAGAGACATCAGATTCACATAACAGTTTGTCTCATCTTCTGGCAGCTGGCAGTTTGCATAGAAATCCATCTGGTGCATTGGGTATTAGGAGATAATTTGCAAGAGGGCCCCGATATTCAAATGCCTCGGGGCCTCCACAGGGTTTAATCCGCACTGGAAAGGAGGGGCAATATGACCCAGTCGAGACTTTGCCTCTTGCATGTTGTATCTCCGTCACAGTCTCAACAATGGTGATAAATAGCATATTGCACTCTGCACATCTGCGTATATACTAAGGGGCAGATATTTCAAGCCCCTTGCACCACTTTTGCGTCACTTTTCCCATGTTAAAAGTGACGCAAAAGTGGCGCAAGGGGCTTGTAAATATGCCCATAACTGTGTTAACGGTTCTCTTAATGGTACATTTTCCATTTTATCGCACTTGTTACCGATTGTCAATCATCGTGATTAATGTCCACAATGACAGTGTCCTCAAAAAATGGATTCACAAGTAGATATCTCAATAACATTACATCCCCAACGGACTTAACAAGCAGTTGGCTGTGCGGCCCACTGCGCTGTGTTCTCTGCGGCATCTGGCGTGACCGAGTCATGAGTTCCAGTCGCAACATGGCCAACTCAGCCTTTCATCCGTCTAGAGAGGGTACAGCGAGTGCCATTCATTTGAATAATAGTAACATCTGTCATTTACAGTTGTTAGTTACTGAATGACTGTGGTGTGAGGTGGTACATAAAAAGCTAATTACCAGCATCTATAGCTTTAAACACTATGCCATATTCGATAGAGGGGTCTACCCAGATTGTGTTTTCCTGTGACAAATCATTCTGCAGCCTACTAAATTGTAAACTCTGACTGACATTATCTAATTTCTATGTTAAGTACGGATTATACTGGAGTTTTAAACCAAATTTGAATGCTTTCTGCGAACCCCCACTATCCGATAGGGTATATGTAATTGTCATGGATGAGTCCCTGCTATACATTCAGCAGGCCTGGGTGAAATCTCACGACATTTGCCTGCCACGAATTTCACAATTCACAGAAGGCTCTGGTCCCATCGCCCACAGTTAGAACAGAGGACATTGGCTCCATCACTCCCCGGTTACGCTGAGATTTTTACCCCTTAGACCAAGGTCTGAGTAGGAGGCCTTTATCCCATTACCTTGGCGAGAGCAGGTGAGTTGGGGGGAATCGCTCCATGTTGGAGAAGGAGACCTTGGTACCATGGCTCCATATTGGAACAGAAGACATAGGTCCTCGCCCTTTGTTAGAACAGAGGAACCTGACCGCATCATCCTAACCTAGAACACAGGACAAATGTTTCATCAGCCTAGATTTAAAAAAAAAAAACCCTAGTCACAACACAGATTAAAACAAGTCCTTGGCCCCATATTCCAAGATTACAACAGGAAGTTATTGCACTAAAGCTCCAGGGCAGAGCAGGAGACATTTGTGCTATAACCCAGGTTAGAGTGGGAGGTCTTCGTTCACAGCGGAAGGAAAAAACTGATGCCTTTAGCTCCATCACACAAGGCTGGGGGGTGCTGCACTGCTTCTCGTTGTCTGTAGTTAGAACAGGAAACCTTGGCCACATTGGCCAAGGTTCGAGGGTGAGACATTCCTTCTAGAGCACAATCTTAGTGCAAGAGACCTGAGTCGACTTCTTCTAGGTTGGAACAGAAGTCCTTGGTTTCATTGCTTTACGCTGCCTATCTTCCTGTCCCGTGTTATTCTTTCACACCCACATTGTATCTCATCTTCCATTGCCCTAGAAATTCATCGTATTCTCTACTATAGACTTTTAAGAGACCCAGGGCATTCTCAGACTCCTTGGTGTCGTCTTATACTCTCAGTTGCCTTCTCGCACCCTCTGAGGTCTTCTCGCCTGATGCCACATTAATCTCCTGTCTTTTTGTACGGAAGTCTGATATTTCCACTCATCATACATTTTGCTCTTAAAAGCATCTTTATTCACTAGTTGAGCATGGTATCTCAGATGTACTCATGTGCCCTCTTTTGCCCTTATATTTCCTGGTGTGCACGCTGAATATCGTAGATGAGGAGTTAGGAATTGTAAATCTATACTTCCCTATATGCACTTAACTTTTGATATTTGCTCTCCTTGATAATCTTCTATCTCGTTATTGTTGGTGTCGATACACAGTAGTACAACATATTTCCTGTTGTTCCCAGCCCGTCCTCCGCCTCTCAGGCTTTTTCATGTTATCTCTGCTCATATCGGACACTTGCGACCTCCTGTTCCCTGGTGTGCCTTGTTGTGCTGTTCTGTACCCTAGTTTGTCTTGTTGAGCCATGTTGTGCCCTCTAGTGCTCTCTTGTGCCCTCTTTAATTATTAGATGCCCTAAATGACTATTCAAAGTCATCTTAAGTCCTTTGTGCTCTTTTATGCCCTCAGATGCTGTACTGTACCTTCTGTTTCTTAGATGTCCTACCATGCCTTGCTTCACCCTCAGATGCCCTCCTGCACCCACATCCTATCCCTGTCTCATGTGCCCTATAAAGCCCTCCCGAGCTTCTGCGACCCTTCAGTTTTGTAGTCCCCACTCCCACAGCCCTATATTCATGTTCTTTGCCTTGTCTTTGCAGTCCCACCAGCTGCTTCGGAGGTGGAGGCGGCGGAGGAGGAGGAGGGATGAAGGCTGATGCTTCTCTCAGACCCCTGGCTCCCAGCAGCATCGCCGAAGCCTTCACCGAGCAGGCCTCCAACCCCTGCTGCTACGAGTTCAGCTTCGAGATGCTGGTGAAAGGGCCATGCTTGCTGGCAGGTACTGTCCCTCCTCTGTTTAATATTCCATTTATGCCCTCTGTACCTCACTAACCAAATCCTCTGAATGCTTTCACAATATTAGGAGGGCAACCTAATTTCCTTGTTCACATTGAACTTTACAATTCGAATTGCATGTATCTGTAATCACTCTTTTGTTTTCAATTACTTTCCATATCTCGTTTTCCAATTAATTTTCAGACGTTGGTGTCTTTTTCCATAAAGTTATTTTTATTAAGTATCCAATTCCATCACACTTAACACAGACCCAGCCAACGCATTTCATCCCTTATAGGGACTTCATCAGGGCCTAAACATTTATTTATTTTTAAAACATGTAATAAATACTTTTCACTCATTAAAATCAACAACTCTGGTTCTTGTTTTTACATGACATTTTCTAATTTTTTTGATTTTTTTGTGTGTAATTTTTAATCTAACATAAAACCACTTCCATTTTAAGGAGGAATCTAGCACTGGGAGGATATTTCCTCAGATCCGTCAAATAACACTGTAGAAAATCTTTCATTAAAGATATTCAACACTATCACAAATGGAGACACCTAAACAAATGTATTATAGACTCTCGAGGGGTCATTATCATGTCCCCAAACCTCATGGGGCCCGATTCATAAAGAGCGTCCGCAGTTGTGGGGGAGTCTCCACACTCGGGTGGAATCAGTGGTGTAAGGAAACTTGAGGGGGCCCCCCTGCAAGGTACATGGAGGGCCCCCGCTGCAGATTTAATCAGGAGCTCTCAGGACAGAGTACTGTGCTGAGAGGGCCCCCTGCAGCCCGGGGGCCTCCCTGAACCGTGGGGGCTGCAGGGGCATGTGTTACGCCACTGGGTGAAATCTCCGCAATGAGAACTGCAGTGTGGGCCTCCGCCACCACTGTGAAGGCTCTTTGTGTATCGGGCCCCATGTGATTATTTAATCCTTAAGGGCCCGAGTCTGATTGCCTCCGCCGATTTTGGATATGCCATGCTAGTCTTACAGGTCAGTAAGACCCTTGACGCTAAGAGAAATGCGTGCCTTTTCCAAAGCCCGAGGTCTCACTCTAGCGTGCAGTTACTCATTACACCATCCACTAGGAAAATGTACTTGTGAAAGTGATCCAGAAGAATTTAAAATTTGAGATGTTGTTGGACAGGGAGCCATCTTGATGCTGCCACTCTTAGGCACATGCCAATTAGGACATCCAGCCTCCCAAAATCTATGAAAAATGCAATAAGCTACTAGTATAAATACCAGTATCGTCTAGAATACTTAACTAGGCATCTGCATAAGAAAAAGCTGCAATAATGATTGCCCATTAGTTTACTAAATCTTGAATATGCCGTGAGGAGCTAGGATCATTTCCCCGGGAGGACTGATGTTCAGGTCCAGTAGCTTGATTACATAATGGCGAGTGGTCAACCTTGAGGGAAAATTAAAAGGTTGGTAAAAATCTGACTCTGTGTGTCTGAGTCCCTACAGCATATGGTGAATATGTGGGAAGAAAATGGTCTTGACACTGAAGGCAAGATGTAGGTGGTACCCTACGTAGCTTGGCGTCTTCCTCAGGTCAAGAAATCTATGCAAATTGTGATTGAATTCCAAATTACCAGGTCAAGATGAGACTAGGGGTGGGCGGTTAACTCTGTTCCTCCGGCGGAGTTTGTAGTGTTTTGACCACTGCGTGCTCTGCCTAGAGCACAGAGTTCCAGATAAACTCTGCAAACTGCTGCGTGGCAGAGTTTTCTTGTGCGCGGCTCGCCAACTTTAAGTTGGCGAGCACGACAGAGAAAAATCAAGCACTAGGATGAGTTGCTGCATGTTTTCTCAACGCGGGCCATCGCGGCAGGTTGCTCCATTCGCGTTGAGAAAGCTGCCGCTCAAGAAAAAATCTACTTGAGTAGCAGAAAGAAATCGTGCCATCTGGCGTGGCATGTGGTGCTGTTTGCACTGATTTTACAGTGCGGAACAAGCTTCTGGTGCTTAAAATCAGCTTGAACAGTGCGATGCACCAAAATTCCGCCACATGCGGCGTGGCAATGAGGTGAGGGACAACTGTTACGTTGAAAGGGACTGGCGATGAGGTGAGGGACGACTGTTACATTGCAACCTTTCAACGAAACAGTCGTCCCTCACCTCATCCCCACGCCGCATGGCCTCTACTCCTCGGACCTTGTCTTGCCGTACAGAAAGCCAGGCCTAGGCATGCAGCTGGTCTGAGACTACTCCTCCAGCACCTGAGCGACAACTACAAGCATACTGCTCTCCTCTTTGGATTTGAAGATACCCCTCTAAGACGGCATGGTGTCCTTGGCACATACTCTCTTTGAAATACCAGGAGGGGATTACATTTATAAGAATTACTGAACACCGCAGGCGTGTGGTGCATTCGGACTTATGTGAAAACTGTGCCATTATTGGTAATTTTCGCTGTTGGACTTACGGATGACACAAAGTGGAAGTACTATTTCCAGTAATAATTGATGAGTATACTGCCAACTATTACTACTTATCATGAAGAATTATACTTCTTACTACGTTGTTTTGACATATATTATATATTTTTGCCCTGATGAAGCCTTGTTAGGTGAAACGTGTTGGCTGCGCTCTTCTGAACAAATACAAAATAAAGCTCAAGATTGACTTCAGCAATGAAGAACTACGAGTACTAACTTAATGTGGAATATGTATTACTGACCTTGTTTTAAATGAGATATATGTTTTGCCTCTCAAAAATCTTGTGTATAATTGTGTCTGTAGGCAGCCGTAATCTCAGGATCATGGCAATGTGAGGAAATCTATGGGTAAATAATTCAGACATGATTAGGACGTTCTGCAAATGCTGGAGTGGATCATTGGTGATGTTCATCCTCGAGTTTGGCTCACAGTAGTAATTATAAAAGGAAAGAGGGATCCATTTTGGATGCCCCTGATTGTGCCATGGCACAAGATGGAGGGCGAGGACAGATTCCCCAGACAGTGGGAGTGCATTGTCTGCATTCCTGTAGCTGGAGGGTGGCGACCCAGACACTGAGGTGAGGAGGATAGTGACTGGGCTCCCTTCAGAAATTAAATGAAGACTTTGCTAGCTGGGGCTGCTGATTAAACTTCCTTAAGTTCTGTCCTTTGGTAGTAGGGGTAAGGGTGGGACTGCAAAGACTGTTTGTCAAGGGGACCCTTTAGGTGAGGCCCAGCCTTTTATCTTTTGTTGATCACAGGCAAACGCAGAAGCCTTACACCTCTTTGTGCATGCTCTCGGCAGGAGACAACTGTTCTGTGAGGGACATCACTAACCTAAGGCTGTGTCTGGAGAACAGGATATTTACGTTCTGTCTGGTGCAGGTGGGGGTCGCTTTGTCAGTTATACTGCCCAGAGACACAGCAAGAAAAGTTTGTTTTTAAATCACAAGTTGTCTTGGTGGTACAATGGTGTACGGTCATGCAGACACCCATCACATGCACAGTAACACTCACAAAAACATTTATAAATAAATAAAATTAAAAAAATAATAATGCAATCTTGCTTAACGTCCCGTCTGAATAATTAACACATCTTCAGTGATGAGATTCTGTGCAAACAGCTCACATTCTTTTTTGTCAATTCTTGAGCCAATTGTGGTGAAAGCAGCCAGCTCTCGTCGCAGCCCTCACGAAGAATAAATCCATGTATTGGCTCCATAACGTCATATGAACACAAGGGAGCAGCGAGCTGATTCACACCCACCGGGAGGCACACATTTCATTTTCCTACTCGGCCTCTGAAGATAGCAGGACACCAGAAATGTTAAGCAAAACAAAAAAAGGCAAAACTGAAATTGCTTTGCATGGTATCTGCATTAAAACTTTGCTTTGAACATACACATATGTACTGATCACAAAGAATAAAGGGACAGGTGTAGAATACGGCAGTTTGCGACCACAAAGATGGTTTTTGAAATGCCCAAAAGGCAAATTGTGATTCAGTAAGTTGTTACCGAATTGCAATTTAGGTTGTAATTTGGTATTTGGAAGGGGCGTGTTTAGGGTGTCCTTTCCAAATACAGATTCCCAGCGGTATGTATTGATGTTTTGCAACCGAATTCCGGTCGCAAAACGTTAATATTTTACCACCAATTCTAAGTTGGTGGTAACCCCTTCACAAATGGGAAGGGATCCCCGTAGGACCTCTTCTCCTTTGAGAATGTAACACCTATATTTTTTAACAGTAGGCAGCGGTCCCATGGACCACTTCCTACTCTTAAAAAATGTATTTAAAATAAAAATAAAATTAATTTTAAACATTTCATTTTTTCCCTTTTGAAATACATCCTGTTTTCCTTTAAGGAAAATGGGCTGTATTTCAAAGAAAAAAAGATTGGTTTATTAAAAAGCAATAATACACATGGTGGTTTGCTGACCCCAGCAGGCCACCATCCCTGTGATGGCTGTGATTCCCAATGGGTTGCAAACCTCATTAATATCTACCAGGTAAGTCGATTTGCGTCTCACTAGACTTCGTTAACTGAAAGTCAACACGTTTCATACATTAGCAGTAGTGATTTTGTAAATGCAATTCGCAGAATTTAGGAAATCGTGATTCCTAATCTTAGTACATCTGGCCCAGAGTCAGTAGTGATACAGTAACAACCGGTGCAAATTCTGAAAGCAGACAATTCAGCTCTTTGCGAAGCCAGCCTCCAAATAACTCAAAGATTAAGAAATATACATATATCTGAGTCAGTCTTTCATCCCCAGGTGTGAGCGGCACACCCAGCTCTGTTTTTCCATTTGCATTCTGACACTCGTGATCCTGCATTTATTATAGAAAAGTTATTAAAATAAACACACCCCAAGAACGCAATGTGAAATGCAGGACTGGGCCATCTAGTCACGCCCGGTATAGGAGGCCATGAGATCTTTGCTAAAGTAGCGCCTCGACGTGGCTTCGTGCCGCCCCTGGAGCTCCTTGTAGGCGTGGGTGCAGCAAGTCAGGGTAGGCTAACTCTACGACTGATTTTTTATAGACTCGCCTCTGTACGACTTGGTGAAAGTGCCCCAGGAGTAAATGACTGCTAACTCAGTGGGTAACCATGGCAACTCCTCATAAGTACATCTAGTGTAGGACTTGTTATTGTTTTGAGGCTTGGACTGCAGTGGAATTGTACAGACTTGTAGGATGGTTTTATAATGAGATACACTTAAATATAAAAGTCAATGGTGTACAGCCATTCCTGTAGTGCAACCAGGTGGGCTTGGGGTGCTGCGTCAAGGCGCTTTGCCAGCAGAGGGAACAATACTACACTCACTCTGTTGGGTCTCCCACCCTTGTGACAAATAGACAAACTAGGGCCCTTCTGGGAAGCATAAACGTTTATGGAGTAGGGTGACCAACTGGCATGGGTGCAAATTCAGGACGGTGAGTGTAATAATGCAGGACAAAGTGTCATAATTCAGAACAAAAATTCAGGACAGAAGGTCAAAATTCAGGACAAAAGGTATGTTTTACAGAAACATCAGAGGAGGTTGCGCAATGGTATATAAGTAAATAGACACCAGAGTTAAATTGACATGTTTATAGTGGCATAATAAATGCAGGCTGGCAAAGAAAACAGAAGTCTTTGCCATTAGCCCTGTCGTCTATTTCAAAATGCAGTGCACCGGGAACCTCATAGCATGGCTCTTGTTTCAGCTGCACTTAAGTTGAACTTAGTTTGTTCATCCTTCTGAACACTGGACAGAATTTTACAATTTTACTGTCAAGTATGTTAGCAAGAACACTTCTGATACAAGTGTCCCAGACAGCTTATGGATTCCACCATAGTTGCAAGGTGGTGTTTTCAAAAGCAGACTGCAGGCACCGACACACCACATGCTGTAACTGCAGCATGGCCCATTGTCATTCTGTCTGAGAGAATCGGCCACAGGCAGAATGACAATGGGCTAATTGACAGTCTGCGAGGGCTGGGAGGGGCCTTTGAAGCCTCTTCACTTCATAGAAATGCGAGCTGGCCCCCAACAGTGAGGCTTCTCACAGGGGGCACGCAGATTCCTGGAAACCCCAGAATTACGGACAAAAGGCGTCCGTGAAAAGAATTATGACGGACAACGGACTTGGCAATGAAAGATGGACGGTCCGTGAAATTTACGGACGGTTGGTCACCCTATTTATGGAGGCAGGGACAGGCCCCCATACTCCAGGTTAACACCCCCACGGCATCACAGTTGTTGGTTTCTTCTATGACCAGTGCTTTAAATGGGCCGGTACTCACCGGTACGGAGTACCGGCACTTCTTAGATTTATCACTCTGAGTACCGGCACTTCTCTACTGCCGAGGAGAGTACCGGTACTCATGAAACGCTGGTGCTGGCAGCCTTTCTTTGATAGCCAAGGCACTTCTGTAGACCTGAGCGGAGCCCAGCTGAACAATTCAGCGTGGGCTCATTTGCATACCATCAGGGTGTTCACCATCCTGCTGGGTTGCAAACACAGACATAGAGGCAGCCGGGTGACAGCGTAATTAAGAAAGCCGTGGGAGGTAACCAGGTTCAAATGGCTTTAATCCCACCTGATTCTTTTGTTAAGTGTCTGTGTATGTTTGTCTGCTAACCTGTGATTGTTTTTGTGTGAGAGAAAAACAAGAGAAAGGGGAGAGAATAGAGACACTCTTGGAAGTTATATTAAAGGAAATGTGTGGAATGCTTTGTGTGTGCGGGTCTGCTTGTTTCTTTCTGTGTCACTCGAGAATATATAGAATTGTGCAATTAACAGTATTGATGTTGCACATATTACAAAACAAGGAAATGTTAAAAAATGGCCGCGTTTGGCTTTCGTTTTGTGTAATGAGTAAACAAACCTATTTTGTTTATTGAAAGATATTTCCCATGTGTTTTGGTATGTGCTGCAAGTAGTATCAAAGTCAATAAGTATCGGCATGTCTTGCCCTAAGCCCCGCCCCCAAGCCCCGCCCACTCGCCACATTTAAATGAGTACCTGCACTATTTTGCCCCCATTTAAAGCACTGTCTATGACATACGTACGTCAAGCAGTAGCGGCCCGTGGTGGAGTGCTGCCGGGCGGTGACATGGGGCGGGCAGGGTGGGGGTAGTAAGTACGGAATACGGCAGAATAGAGAGGTAAGTAAACATATAAATAAATAAAACGAATTTCGTTGCGCGCGATGCATCGCATTTGGCGATGCAGCGCGCGCAACGAAATTCGTTTTATTTATTTATATGTTTACTTACCTCTATTCGGCCGTATTCCGTACTTTACTACCCCCCACCCTGCCCCTCCCCCGCCCCACATCACCGCCCGGCAGCACTGCCACCACGGGCCGCTCTGCGTACGTGCTCTTTCCCCCGCAATTTTGTATAGCGCGAACTCCCAACGGTATTGGAGCGCTTTACATGAGCACCAGTTACATTACACAAGGAAACATTCATATTTGGTAGGCACGGAGAGATTAAGTGATTTGCCCAGAATCACAGGATGTTGAGGCGACACCGAGACTCGAGCCTGGTTCCCCAGCTCCGAAGTCAGCAGCTCTGGCCGTTAGGCCACATCCTCTGCCTCACGTGCCAGGCACTTGGCACGCGGAGACCCATCTCTGTTTTCCTTCTGTGCTGCCGTTGCAACACGTGCCCTCAATCAGGGCACCCGGCATCCGTCACTGACCAAGGTCCCGCCCCTCATAAAGAGAACTTAAAGACGGATCACTGTCTCAGGTGTTGCAAGAAGGGAACAGAATGTGGAACATCCCATTAGGGCGACTCCCAGAAAGAAAGGGGGGATGGAATGTGCGCTCATAAAGTGCCTAGGAGGAGGCTACTGTGAGGTATGTGGCTCGCAGCCTCCCCTCGTTTGTCAGTTTGAAGCCTTAGCCTAAATGTGGTGACACATTGACCTTATGGATGAAATGTATTCAGGAACAGTCTCCTAAGCACTTCCTGATTTATGAGGGAAGGGCAGAGGTCACGAGGACGATCCTGTGCACACAAATACTGCAGTAAATGGTACATTTTCCAGAAGAGGGAGAGTAAATCAAAGACCATCGATTGGTTGCTGGTCTGTTTCCTTTGCTTCTTGGCAGGTGGTTTACTGTAGGAAGCAGTTATCCGGGAGCCGTCACGCTTGAGAGGATTCTGTGTGCGGTGTGTCTGCGCCAGTGCTTAATTTGTAAAATATGAAGTGCAGGTGCTCAAATCTTTGTCGGAGGCCACACCTACTTTTCTCTGGCTCCACCCACTGCCTCCACTGGCTCCACCCACTCCCTCAATTAGCTCCACCCACATCCTCAACTGGCACTGCGAAAAGTCAGATGAATTTCAGCAAGGGAGCCTTCCTCATAGTAAGATTTTGATAGGAGGCTTCCGGTATTACAACAAAAGCAGGGTGAGGTGGCAGTGTGCAGAGTTAGTTACACACTGTGATTCACAAAAATTATTAATTAATTGACAGACCAGCCCCCATTCTGGGCAGAGCAAGCAAGCACAGCAAGCTTAACGACTACCACAGGTGTTTGCATGGGGTAATTCTCCCCTCAAAAACATTTTGTAAAAAGAAAAACCAAAATGGTGCACAACACATTTTCCATTACATATTTAGCTGTATCAACTTTCAAAGCATAGTAAATCGTAAATGATGACCCGACATAAGCACCTAGGCCAGAAAGCAAGGAAATGTGTGTCACACATAAGCATCCATTCCAGGCCATAAACCGTGGAAATGTCACACATAAGCCCCCAGGCCAGAAAGCATGGAAATCTCACACATTTACTCAGACAAGGAAACATGGAAACGTCACACAAAGGCACCCAGGCCAGAAATCATAGAAACGCTCACACAAAGGCACCCAGGCCAGAAAGCATAGAAACGTCACACAAAGGCACCCAGGCCAGAAAGCATAGAAACATCACACAAAGGCACCCAGGCCAGAAAACATAGAAACGTCACACAGAGGCACCCAGGCCAGAAAGCATGGAAACGTCACACAAAGTCACCCGGGCCAGAAAGCATGGAAACATCACACCAAAGCACCCAGGCCAGAAATCATAGAAATGTCACACAAAGTCACCCAGGCCAGAAAGCATGAAAATGTCAAAGAAAGGCACCCAAGCCAGTGACGCTGGAACAATTTTCAGAGTGTTGGTGCTGCCCTCAATGTTACATCACTGAAGAAGTCATAAGACTGTGAAAAATCCAAACATCACACTAAGGACAAACATAGCAAATGAGCCTTGCCCATTACGGCGAAGGTGGTGAGAGTGTGATATGTTGCAGTGGAGCATTTAGAAGCCCACTGCTTGTTGAGTGGTTTTGGTGAACTTAACTGTATGAACCAAATCTTTCCACAATCCTAAACTCACCAACCCCAAGTGCCTCAACTTCCTGCTCTAGCCAGTGCTGTGGTAGAATTCCTGCATATCGGCTGATGCTTTGGACAGTTGAGTAGCTACCAGACATTGCTAGTTGTTATTTGTTAATGATATGTATGTAGGCATAGCTCTACGAAACAGCGGTAACGATTCAAGATGACTTGACACAGGTCTCTGAAGCAAAGTGAGTCCTGTGAGGAAGACAGGTTGTATAGGGACCCTACTCCTGCCGTCACATTCGGTATGTTTACTTTGGTACCTCCAGGGCTTGGCACTTTAACTTAAGGCAATCTCAGGAATGGGCTGGCGAGGTGAGTTGGCATCCCTCGAAATGGGAAAAACTGACTTGCCCAGATCCGAAAAGCAGACCTGTGCCTTGGGTTAAACAAGGCCTCAAGGGCACTTTGCAGGCAGCATGTAGGCCCCTGTTTAATGGTAAGAGTGAAACTGCAAGCTATCCCGAGCCTCTCCCAGAGATGCTGTGCTGGCAGGGATTCTTTGTTGAGCTTCCTGCAACAGCTGTGTGTTGTAGCTACTATTAGGTGTGTATTAGTGAGGGATAACTTTACATCTATGTTTGGGCTTGAGCACCTGTGCAGACTTATTTAACACATCAAACTTACACATTTGAAAAATAAACTTCAATGTAATGACATTCGGGAGTAAGAAACGAAGGCCTAAAGTATTATAGATAATTTGGACTACAGTTTTGTTGCAGGCCACACTAGAGAAATATTTTTTCTCCGGAGCAAAATAGAGTACATTTTCACCATAACCATGTTGTCCTATAAATTAAAAACATAGCTTAAAGTTGTTGAACAATCATAGACGTGTAACGCCCTGTTTGGGAGCATAATGTAGCGGAGTCCCCAGTATTCTCTCTCTTACTTGCTTCTATTTTTCTCTCTAAATCTCACCACCACACCCCCTGTCTACCTCTAACTCTAATTGTCTTTACTTTAGTTTCTCTCACCTACCTATATCTACACAGTATTGACAAATATACATACAGATAAACAGTGCATTGTAATAATGTGAACAGAGATATGGGCCTTTTTTAGTAGAGCATCTCAATATTATGAAGAGAGATCATGTGCCTCCTTTAGCGGAGCACATTAGTAATGTGGGGGGAGCTGCAACCACAATTCAGCAGGGCATCTAAAAAGTCCCAAACTTGAGACATCTTAGTGACACAGACAGGTTCTCATCAGCACTACCATGGCAGTACTGTACCATGGTGCACAGCAGCACCGAGTGGAGAATCTTTTGCCACTCCAATGGCAGTGCATTGTGAATGATGGCATGCCCAATGCATACACAGTAATATCAGCTTGCCCTTACGTACAATCAACAGCAATCCCCATGGGTGCCAGTGGCACCATGCGCTGTCTATAGCGTCCGCGCTACTGCCATAGTGCTATAGATAACATGGGAGTATTGCAGCCCTCTCAGCATGGACCTGAACCACCTAGCTATGACCCTCATCTCATGTACCAATCTTCGCAGGCTGTATAGACCCCGAGCTTGGCGAGCTATCATCTGTAGCAATGGCATCAGCAGTCTCGGCACATTGGAAGCTGAAGTGTCACTTCCAGCACTTTTTCAGTAAAAAACCTGTGTACAGCGTGCCTGTGTATGACCGGCGGCTAGTACTAGTCAGCCGCTGGTCAGTGCATCTCATCACTCATGCTACTACTACCACACGGTGACGTGACCTGCTGCGACCGTCACGCCACCACCAAGCGGAACATTATGCCTTCGCAAAAGGTTGCTTCATTTCACTCTAAAATAAACAACACACAATGTTCTCTCTTCTGTTACGAGAGAGATGTTACTTCTTGTGACCTTATTCAAAATAAGGACGCTTTGATTCCAGGGCCAGGCAGTCAGTCACATGAAGCAAGCAACCCAGAGAAATGCAGCTGCAGGCATCTTGTCCTGCACGGGGCTAAGCTGTACAGTTTGAGAGAAGCGGCCATCAGCACTGCGTTTGCGATGACAGCCTGAGCATATGGCTAGTGCTCCGGTGTACGAAAGAACTGGCAGTGTCTGGATGCGCTGCTAATGAGGGCTCGTAAGTGTCCTGCTTCTGTACATAAAGAAGTTGACAGCGTTACAGACAAGCACATAGTGCCGATAACGAATGACTTGTATTGTATTGGCCCGGCTATAAGCAATGAAAGGGAGAGTCTGCCAGTGTATGCATATAACCTAATAATGCAGCTGGATCTGTGCTGGTATTAATAAGTAAAGGGAATGAATGAGAATTCATGCGTCGTGGTTGAGGAGCAGCGCGCATGATATGATGGGCTAGTGGTAGCACTCAGTTTGTGCTGATCGTAGGGTCACGGGGCAGGCGTCAAGTAGAGCTGGTGGTGAGGACCAGGCAGAGGTTTAAATATACTGATATTGAGTTGCTGTCAGAATCAGCTGCATGCTGGGGGTGTACTGCCCAGGCTGCTTGGGGTCTAGGTTTTCGTTGGCATGGCAGTGACAATGCCATCTAGTGTATAGGGATGGGAAAACACTCAAGGGCTTGTGTATATATCCTGGGGATCCTTGCACTCACCCCAGCGGCAGCTGCCAATGACCAGTTTCTGCTGCTGCTGCTGCTGATCTCCTCCAGCATCCAGGGCCGTTCACAGATGGCCTCGCTCCGCTCTGAGCGTGAGCCCCCACCGCCACTATGCTACTCTTAGTGGAATGGCAGTGGTACCGGCTCCACCCCTGTATAAGATTAAATTCCACATTCACACAGGAATGTGTTCAGGGTCTGATTACTGATGGATTCAGAGGGTGGAGGCACGCTCGCTCCCAAACAAAAAACAGTATTGGTTGGTTCTGCGTGGGTCACGCCACCGCCACCCACGGGGGGGGGGGCATATTCATGATCATGGTGGCATGGCGGCTACGCTACTAAGTTACTTAACTAATTTGCCTTCTTCAGTACTGAGTAGGTTACTGTAAACTTTAGCTGTTTACCGGTTCGTTCGTGGCGGGCCGGGTGGCCGGCCCGGGACACACACTGACTGCAGTGCACTGCCTTACGCTGCTTGCAGCTTTATTAACTCAACTGATTAGGCCTGCAAGGCCCTGCCTCACCTGGTGCTGTTGCAGGCCTGGCTCACAGGTGCGCGGCAAACACACTTCGCTGGGAGTAGATTGGGGGACCAGTAACTTGAGTGGGACTGACTCACTCGGGACTCTGTGCACTGCCACTCACTGTCTTAGGCTGCTGCGCAGCTTTATTAACTGATTAGGCCTCCAGTCGAGGCCCTGTCTCACCTGGTGCTGTGTTGCCAGGAGTACTGGCTACTCGGCTCTCAACGCCAAAGTCGTCCGGGTCGCGCTCAAACTTAATTGAAGACAGTGAGTGAACGCATGGCCGTTGAACCACGATGACTCGGTGGTCGGGTGCGGCCGTGCGGGTATGCTGGGGCCGGGCGTGGCAATGAGGCGAATGCGTGCGCAGTCCACAATCTGAAAAAATCTGCGCAAGCTGCCTGCTGCCGCGCACCCAACCCCCAAATCCAGCCTAACACTGTCCCGCCCAGTGGGCGGCAACACTAAAGTTAAGCAGGGCCGCGGCCGCTGGGCCGCCAGTGCCACTGACACTGTCTGCATCAACATATCAACTTAGATTGAGACAGTCACAGACACAGTAGAAGTCAGACTGACTCGGGATTCGGGTCGGGAGAAGGACGACGTCGACGAGCAGTAGGAGCAGACAGTACTGCGCTGCGGAGCCTGCGGATTGCGGACGAGAAGTAGTTGAACTGTTCTGAACACAAGTTCAACAGTAAAGTAACACTCTGTGCCACTGCCAAGTCCCGTGGCCGTAGCGAGGTACCTAAATTACTATCAAATCAATTACGTGCAGCAATGCGTGTAGACCCGGCCCTGATAATTAGGTGCCGGTGCTAAGCACCGGAAAGCACCGGCACAAATTAAGCACTGGTCTGCGCGAGGTTCACTAGAATCAGGTGACATGACCCGGCTCACAAGAGGTGCTGGCCTGGCCTGGCTGCCAGTGCTCGACACAACTCAGCATACATGACACATGACGCGCTGTGACATACCATGAGATGCCGTCAGTACAAGCATATCACATAGCACAGGCAGCATTTCACAGAAACACTCTGGAAAGGCAACCTGCAATGACGTCATAGCAGTATCAGATAGGACGGCCACTTACAGTCTTTGAAAAGAGCTGCCGAACTTGTCACACAGATAAACTCTTTTGCATTTCATTGTGTCCAAGTCCCTCTTTTAGTCTCTCCTCTCCTGCCAACTATCTCTTTTTGTTTTTTAGAGTTTTATATAGCGCGAACTAGACCCGAGACATCAGGTATCAGAGCGCTTTACATGAGCACCCTCCTGTCCTTTAAAGCAACCCTGGGAAAGATAACAGACACAACATCCCATAACACAGCACCGGCCAAGTAACATTGCATATTATGGCTTGACTTGGCATGCTACACCCCAGGACAGGTCACATGGTCACGTGATTTATCATGACGTCACATAACTTGAAAAGGGAGTTGAACTTTACTTAACTGTGCCGGGGCCAGGCAGGGAGATGTCCTCTCTGAGCTGTGCCTGCCTGGCAGGGAGATTATTCCCTCAGCTTGTGTTCATATTAGGATAAGCTTCCGGGCAGTGAGCTGGGGTCAGGCCCGGTGCAGGACTCCCTGAGTCTGCACTCACGTGAGGTGACGCCTGCAGTGAGTGTTAGTGCTCGCCAGGTAGAACGGGTTCCGTGATGCAGTCTCAGCGGTGCCCCCTCCCATGCCTGAGGCCGGGTCTGGGGCTTTAAACGAGGAGGGCCCAGTGGTGAGGGCTGGCTGGACGCAGCGGAGAGAAAGCCCAGGCTCAGAAGGGCTGAGCACAAATACGATTAATTTTAAACACTGAGCTGCAAGTCAGACACCGGCAGGGACACATCCTATTACTGCTGGAAGGATTCCCAGAGCTCAGCGTCAGAGGCACTCAGCATCTCTGCGAGCCGAGAACACCATGCTGGGGAGGGCAGAGTCAGGAGTGCACTGGAGAGTGGGGGATGATAAAATGCGGACTCCACAATGCCAGGCATGGCTCTGAGCCCTTTAGCACACTTTGTTAGAAATAGTCGCTTTTGCACACTTTGATAGATATAGTCGTTTTCACACAATTTGTTAGACATAGTTGCTTTTTCACAATTTGTTAGAGGTAGTTACTTTCGCAGACTTTATTAGAAATAGTCAATTTCATGCACTTTTGTTAGACATAGTTGCTTTCACGTACATTGTTGGTCTTAGACTCTTAGTCGCTTTCACACATTTTGTTAAACATCCTCGGTTTCGTACACTTTGTTAGACCTAGTCTCTTTTGCACACTTTATAGATTTAGTCACTTTCACACACTTTGTTAGAAATAGTCGCTTTTGCACACTTT
Source organism: Calotriton arnoldi (assembly GCA_963921515.1). NCBI lineage: Eukaryota > Metazoa > Chordata > Amphibia > Caudata > Salamandridae > Calotriton > Calotriton arnoldi. The sequence continues at coordinate 1,859,443 of CAWUFW010002017.1, read as the reverse complement.
GATAGATATAGTCGTTTTCACACAATTTGTTAGACATAGTTGCTTTTTCACAATTTGTTAGAGGTAGTTACTTTCGCAGACTTTATTAGAAATAGTCAATTTCATGCACTTTTGTTAGACATAGTTGCTTTCACTTACATTGTTGGTCTTAGACTCTAAGTCGCTTTCACACATTTTGTTAAACATCCTCGGTTTCGTACACTTTGTTAGACCTAGTCTCTTTGCACACTTTATAGATTTAGTCACTTTCACACACTTTGTTAGACCTAGTCTCTTTCGCACACTTTGTTAGATGTAGTCGCTTTCGCACAATTTGTTAGACATAATTGCTTTCCCACACTTTGTTAGAAATAGTCACTTTCACACACTTTGTGAGACATTGTTGCTTTCACACACTTTGTTAGGCCTAGTCTCTTTCACACACTTTGTCAGAAATAGTCACTTTCACACACTTTGTGAGCCATTGTTGCTTTCATACACTTTGTCGGTCAAGGTCGCTTTCACACATTTTGTTGGACATACTCGGTTGCGCACACTTTGTTAGACATAGACTGTTTCAGGTGGTGTTTGTGGGAGTGCTCCTGGTGTTAGAGAATTCTGCAGTTCCCTGGACCATCCAGTTGAGCTGAATTAGAGAATGGTTCATATAGAAATTGGGTCAAAAGCTGGTGGATCCGCTTGTGCCACAAGTGTCCACCCACCAGATTTAGTGCAACGTGGGAGGGGCCCGCCAGCAACTGACGAGCTCCTCTTTACACGCGCCGCGGCCAGTGGCAGTTCCATCTCCCCATCCCCAGTGTCAGGGCAACCATCATGTTTGACAGACACTGTAAAAGAGTGCCATGGAAAGAGCTGTAGACTTTCAAGGGAAGTTTAGTTCTGTGTCTACGACAAGCTGGGGAACACCCAACCATGTTGGAGACACCTGATGCGGGTGTACCAACCGTGTATCTCCACTGTGGGAGTGTATTTTCAATGTCCACATTAGTGGCAGAAATTCCATCATCCAACACAGGCGCTGGCTGGAAGTCCATCGTAACGTATTGCTCCCCAGGGGCTCCTTCCATATGAAGACATTTTGGTGGAGAAACATATGCTGCCTTGAAGGAAAAGTGCAAACATGACACATGTTTCGTCCTTGGTGTGGCAGACGACCAACATCAGCTGCTTCAAGAGGATGAATTTTGACGCGCCAAACAGTGAATCGGCTGGGGATGGATGGAGAAGTCCACCAATGAGCGTGAAGGTGGTGCAACATTTATCAATGAGAGAGGAATGGGTACAGGGATCAAACGCACAGCCCAAGTGTGCCGATGGGGTGGAGTAACTGGTGAGGAGATTTGGCATGTGGATGTATTAAATGCCAAAGTGGGAGATGACCTATGAGCAGCAGGCTCTGGGCACAGCCGAGAGTTGCTGCTATGATACTGAATAGAGGTCCTAACTGACTGATAGGGATCAAATGAAACTGTATCGCTTGTAATATAGGAAGGTCCTGTGTGGTGACCAACACGTCAGAACAAGTAGACTTTAGTGGAGGAGATAGTTCATCCGAAGGTGCACAGTGGAAAGTTCTGCAAGGGAACTCCTGCTGGTAGCTACATACCTACCTGGAACTTTGATTCAATATTTCTGTATCATCAAAAATGAAATACTTTGTCATAGGTGCTAAAGAGAGCATCCTAGAAGCAATGCCTGCTCTAGAGATTCTCTGCTTTATCAGAGACAGATGGATCATTAACCAACGACGTCACTTCATATGTGCTCAAAATTATCTTTCTTAAGGTAGGTTGCCTCTCTGGCCAAATCAGTAGGCTGTATACAATGTGGAAATAGTAAAAATTAATATCAGACATGCCAGTAGGTGTGAGTGAGTGTTACGGCTCATACTTGGAGAGGACAGAGTGCAAGACTGCAGAAATACAAAGTTCAGAGTGCAAGAGCATCGGACTCAGAAGGACACCGCGTGGGAGGCCACAGTGTAAACGTGCAAGAGTAGTGATTGAGGAGTGCCGAAGGGCAGAATGCAAAAAAGATTGCTGTGAGAACGTGGATTACTAGTTGGGGTGGAAGGTAGTCCACCACAAGTAATAATGTCACAAATAATGTTAGGTCCAGTAAAGGTTTAAGTAATTTAAATGCTGAGCTCAACCCCTGGTAGCCAGGTACAGAGCAGACAGTCTTAACTTAGGAAAATGTGTAAAGCATTTAGAGGTACCAACACAATTAAAACATGTAAAAAACACAACACAATAAAAATATCACTCTAATTTATAAAAATAGAGAATATTTTAATGTATAAAAATGACACTAAAATGACAAAAATCCAATACGGGGAACCAGAGATATGAATTTTTTAAGTTTTAAATAAAAATATGGCCAAAAAGCATTAAACGCCAATGCGGACATCTGGTTCCGCTTGACTGGGACCTAGGTATAATTTAAGGAGCGCGGGTCTGATACAGAAACCTGTTTAGTCCGAGCAGCACTTATTCAAAATTCGCACCCAAGGAAGGTCCCTTGCCGGCCAGCTACTTTTGGCGCCTTGGCCCAGCGAAGATTTCTACCATCAGACAGTGGGTGAGGATCTCAGGACATTAGGAATAACATTTGTGAATCAAGACTCATTCCAAGCCACCAGCAGGGTCCAGTGCAGGGCCAGTTGGAAATGGCCAGCTCGACTCTATTAAAAAAGGGGCTTCTTGCAGCTTGTCATGTCCCTGTAGCATAACAGGAGGTCAGACAACTGACCCTTGGAGTCCACTTCTTTTTCCTGGTTACAAGTGGGAGCTATTCCAGCCCTGAGGGTTCTCCTCACTGGTCTCAACAACTGGTACACTCCTATCTTCCATAGGTCCAGCAGTGTTCTGAGGAGGGTGCCCAGGACTGCCCCATTTATGCCTGGTACTAGCCTGTGCAATGGGGGTGACTCCTGGCCAGTAGAGAAAAGGTTCCCAGGGGTAACCCTACTTGTTTTTGGAGAAGTTCCTGTGTGCCCTACTGCAAATAATCCCACAGAGCCCCTCCCAACCTAAAACCAACACAGCAGAATTTTTCTTGCCTTGTGCAGAGCTCCTAGGCCCACCCTCGAGTTGTAGCCAGAGAAATGAGCAACCTCTCCTCTGCGGTCACTCAGAACTGGATCTGGGGGCAGCTCCTCTCCCACTGGAATTGATGCCTTCCTGGCTAACAGGAAACAAGCATTGGCATAGCCAATAGGTCTCGCCTTTGGGACCTTATAAGTGTTTAGCTGTGCAACATTTGATGTTGTTGACGAAAGGATATTGTGCTGCAGAAGTAAATACTTATAAGGTCATAAAGGGGAGATATATTGGATATGGTAATGATTGGTTTTTTTTAAGGACAAGAAGTGATTTTAGGCTGCGGCTGCCACTTAGTGTACCGTATTATACGTAGACGTTGTAGCTATATTTGAGAGAGGTAGAGAGAGGTAGAGAGAGAGGTAGAGAAGTATAGAGAGAGAGAGGTAGCGAGAGGTAGAGAGGTGTATAGAGGTAGCGAGAGAGCTAGACAGATGTAGAGATGTAGAGAGAGGTAGAGAGGTGGACAGAGGTAGAGAGAGGTAGAGAGGTGGACAGAGGTAGAGAGGTAGAGAGGTGGACAGTGGTAGAGAGGTAGAGAGAGAGAGGTAGAGAGGTAGAGAGAGAGAGGTAGAGAGAGAGAGGTAGAGAGGTAGAGAGAGAGAGGTAGAGAGGTAGAGAGAGAGGTAGAGAGAGAGGTAGAGAGGTAGAGAGAGAGGTAGAGAGGTAGAGGTAGAGAAAGAGATGTAGAGAGGTAGAGAGTGGTAGAGAGAGAGGTAGAGAGAGAGAGAGGTAGAGAGAGGTAGTGAGGTAGAGAGAGAGAGGTAGAGAGAGAGAGGTAGAGAGAGAGGTAGAGAGAGAGAGGTAGAGAGAGAGAGAGGTAGAGAGGTAGAGAGAGGGAGAGAGGTGGAGAGAGGGAGAGGTAGAGAGAGAGGTAGAGAGAGGTAGAGAGAGAGAGTTAGAGAGAGAGAGGTAGAGAGATAGAGGGGTAGAGGCAGAGGTAGAGAGGCAGTGAGGTAGAGAGGGAGAGGTAGAGAGAGAGGTAGAGAGAGATAGGTAGAGTGGTAGAGAGAGAGAGCGAGGTAGAGAGAGAGAGAGGTAGAGAGGTAGAGAGAGAGAGGTAGAGAGGTAGATAGAGAGAGGGCGAGAGGTAGAGGGAGAGAGAGAGGTAGAGAGGTTTAGAGAGAGGTAGAGGGAGAGGTAGAGAGAGAGGTAGAGAGAGAGAGAGGTAGAGAGAGAGGTAGAGAGAGAGAGGTAGAGAGGTAGAGAGAGAGAGAGGTAGAGGGAGAGGTAGAGGGAGAGGTAGAGAGAGAGAGGTAGAGAGGTAGAGAGAGATAGGTAGAGAGTTAGAGAGGTAGAAGGAGATGGTAGAGTGGTAGTGAGGTAGAGAGAGAGGTAGAGAGGTAGAGAGGTAGAGAGAGGTTGAGAGAGAGAGGTAGAGAGAGAGAGAGTTAGGGAGGTGGAGAGAGGGAGAGGTAGAGAGAGAGAGAGGTAGAGAGAGAGAGGTAGAGAGAGAGAGGTAGAGGGAGAGGTAGAGAGATAGGTAGAGAGTTAGAGAGGTAGAAGGAGATGGTAGAGAGGTAGAGAGGTAGAGAGAGAGGTAAAGAGAGAGGGGTAGAGAGAGAGGGAGAGGTAGAGAGAGAGAGGTTGAGAGAGAGAGGTAGAGAGAGAGGTAGAGAGGTAGAGAGAGAGGTAGAGAGAGACAGGTAGAGAGTTAGAGAGGTAGAAGGAGATGGTAGAGTGGTAGTGAGGTAGAGAGAGAGGTAGAGAGAGAGGTAGAGAAGTAGAGAGAGAGTTAGAGAGGTGGAGAGAGGGAGAGGTAGAGAGAGTTAGAGAGATAGAGGGGTAGAGGGAGAGTGGCAGTGAGGTAGAGAGAGAGAGGTAGAGAGAGAGGTAGAGAGAGAGGTAGAGAGAGAGAGAGGTAGAGAGAGAGATGTAGAGAGAGAGATGTAGAGAGAGGTAGAGAGAGAGGTAGAGGGAGAGGTAGAGGGAGAGAGAGAGGTAGAGAGATAGGTAGAGAGTTAGAGAGGTAGAAGGAGACGGTAGAGAGATAGGTAGAGAGTTAGAGAGGTAGAAGGAAATGGTAGAGAGGTAGGTAGAGAGAGAGAGAGGTAGAGAGAGAGAGGTAGAGAGAGAGAGAGGGAGAGAGGTGGAGAGAGGGAGAGGTAGAGAGTAGAGAGAGAGAGGTAGAGAGATAGAGGGGTAGAGGCAGAGTGGCAGTGAGGTAGAGAGGGAGAAGTAGAGAGAGAGGTAGAGAGAGATAGGTAGAGTGGTAGAGAGAGATAGGTAGAGTGGTAGAGAGAGAGAGGTAGAGAGAGAGAGGTAGAGAGAGAGCGAGGTAGAGAGAGAGGGAGAGAGAGAGAGAGGTAGAGAGGTAGATAGAGAGAGGGGTAGAGAGAGAGAGAGAGGTAGAGGGAGGTAGAGAGGTAGAGAGAGAGAGGTGAGAGAGAGAGGTAGAGAGAGAGAGGTAGAGAGAGAGAGAGGTAGAGAGAGAGAGGTGTAGAGAGAGAGAGGTAGAGGTAGAGAGAGGTAGAGAGAGAGGTAGAGAGAGAGAGAGGTAGAGAGAGAGAGAGGTAGAGAGGTAGAGAGAGAGGGGTAGAGAGAGATAGGTAGAGAGTTAGAGAGGTAGAAGGAGATGGTAGAGTGGTAGTGAGGTAGAGAGAGAGGTAGAGAGAGAGGTTGAGAGAGAGAGGTAGAGAGAGAGAGTTAGGGAGGTGGAGAGAGGGAGAGGTAGAGAGAGAGAGGTAGAGGTAGAGAGAGAGAGGTAGAGAGAGAGAGGTAGAGAGAGAGAGGTAGAGAGATAGGTAGAGAGTTAGAGAGGTAGAAGGAGATGGTAGAGAGGTAGTGAGGTAGAGAGGTTTAGAGAGAGGTAGAGGGAGAGGTAGAGAGAGAGGTAGAGAGAGAGAGAGGTAGAGAGAGAGAGAGGTAGAGAGAGAGGTAGAGAGAGAGAGGTAGAGAGGTAGAGAGGTAGAGAGAGAGGGAGAGGGAGAGGTAGAGGGAGAGGTAGAGAGAGAGAGGTAGAGAGAGATAGGTAGAGAGTTAGAGAGGTAGAAGGAGATGGTAGAGTGGTAGTGAGGTAGAGAGAGAGGTAGAGAGGTAGAGAGAGGTTGAGAGAGAGAGGTAGAGAGAGAGAGTTAGGGAGGTGGAGAGAGGGAGAGGTAGAGAGAGAGAGGTAGAGAGAGGGAGAGGTAGAGAGAGAGAGGTAGAGAGAGAGAGAGGTAGAGAGAGAGAGGTAGAGGGAGAGGTAGAGGTAGAGAGATAGGTAGAGAGTTAGAGAGGTAGAAGGAGATGGTAGAGAGGTAGTGAGGTAGAGAGGTAGAGAGAGAGGTAAAGAGAGAGGGGTAGAGAGAGAGGTAGAGGTAGAGAGAGAGAGGTTGAGAGAGAGAGGTAGAGAGAGAGGTAGAGAGGTAGAGAGAGAGGTAGAGAGAGACAGGTAGAGAGTTAGAGAGGTAGAAGGAGATGGTAGAGTGGTAGTGAGGTAGAGAGAGAGGTAGAGAGAGAGAGAGGTAGAGAAGTAGAGAGAGAGAGTTAGAGAGGTAGAGAGAGTTAGAGAGATAGAGGGGTAGAGGGAGAGTGGCAGTGAGGTAGAGAGAGAGAGGTAGAGAGAGAGAGGTAGAGAGAGAGGTAGAGAGAGAGAGGTAGAGAGAGAGATGTAGAGAGAGAGATGTAGAGAGAGAGGTAGAGAGAGAGGTAGAGGGAGAGGTAGAGGGAGAGAGAGAGAGGTAGAGAGATAGGTAGAGAGTTAGAGAGGTAGAAGGAGACGGTAGAGAGATAGGTAGAGAGTTAGAGAGGTAGAAGGAGATGGTAGAGAGGTAGGTAGAGAGAGAGAGAGGTAGAGAGAGAGAGGTAGAGAGGTAGAGAGAGAGAGGGAGAGAGGTGGAGAGAGGGAGAGGTAGAGAGTAGAGAGAGAGAGGTAGAGAGATAGAGGGGTAGAGGCAGAGTGGCAGTGAGGTAGAGAGGGAGAGGTAGAGAGAGAGGTAGAGAGAGATATGTAGAGTGGTAGAGAGAGATAGGTAGAGTGGTAGAGAGAGAGAGGTAGAGAGAGAGCGAGGTAGAGAGAGAGGGAGAGGGAGAGAGAGAGAGAGGTAGAGAGGTAGATAGAGAGAGGGGGATAGAGAGAGAGAGAGAGGTAGAGGGAGGTAGAGAGGTAGAGAGAGAGAGGTAGAGAGAGAGAGGTAGAGAGAGAGGGAGAGGGAGAGAGAGAGAGAGGTAGAGAGGTAGAGGTAGAGAGAGAGAGGTAGAGAGAGAGGTAGCGAGAGAGAGAGGTAGAGAGAGAGAGAGGTAGAGAGGTAGAGAGAGAGAGATAGAGGGAGAGGGAGAGGGAGAGGTAGAGAGAGAGAGAGAGAGATAGGTAGAGAGTTAGAGAGGTAGGAGGAGATGGTAGAGTGGTAGTGAGGTAGAGAGAGAGGTAGAGAGGTAGAGAGAGGTTGAGAGAGAGAGGTAGAGAGAGAGAGTTAGGGAGGTGGAGAGAGGTAGAGAGAGAGAGGTAGAGAGGTGGAGAGAGGGAGAGGTAGAGAGAGAGGTAGAGAGGTAGAGAGAGAGTTAGAGAGAGCGAGGTAGAGAGATAGAGGGGTAGAGGCAGAGGTAGAGTGGCAGTGAGGTAGAGAGGGAGAGGTAGAGAGAGAGGTAGAGAGAGATAGGTAGAGTGGTAGAGAGAGCGAGGTAGAGAGAGAGAGGTAGAGAGAGAGCGAGGTAGAGAGAGAGCGAGGTAGAGAGAGAGGTAGAGAGGTAGAGAGGTAGATAGAGAGAGGGCGAGAGGTAGAGGTAGAGAGGTTTAGAGAGAGGTAGAGGGAGAGGTAGAGAGAGGTAGAGAGGTAGAGAGAGAGGTAGAGAGAGGTAGAGAGAGAGAGGTAGAGAGGGAGAGAGGTAGAGGGAGAGAGGTAGAGAGAGAGAGGTAGAGAGAGAGAGAGAGAGGTAGAGAGAGAGAGAGGTAGAGAGGTAGAGAGAGAGGTAGAGAGAGAGGTAGAGGGAGAGGTAGAGGGAGAGGTAGAGGGAGAGGTAGAGAGAGAGAGGTAGAGAGAGATAGGTAGAGAGTTAGAGAGGTAGAAGGAGATAGGTAGAGAGTTAGAGAGGTAGAAGGAGATTGTAGAGTGGTAGTGAGGTAGAGAGAGAGGTAGAGAGAGGTTGAGAGAGAGAGGTAGAGAGAGAGGTAGAGAGAGAGGGGTAGAGAGAGAGGGGTAGAGAGAGAGGGGTAGAGAGGTAGAGGTAGAGGTAGAGAGAGAGAGGTTGAGAGAGAGAGGTTGAGAGAGAGAGGTAGAGAGAGGTAGAGAGAGAGGTAGAGAGAGACAGGTAGAGAGAGACAGGTAGAGAGTTAGAGAGGTAGAAGGAGATGGTAGAGTGGTAGTGAGGTAGAGAGAGAGAGGTAGAGAAGTAGAGAGAGAGAGAGTTAGAGAGGTGGAGAGAGGGAGAGGTAGAGAGAGTTAGAGAGATAGAGGGGTAGAGGGAGAGGTAGAGTGGCAGTGAGGTAGAGAGAGAGAGGTAGAGAGAGATGTAGAGAGAGAGAGATGTAGAGAGAGAGAGGTAGAGAGGGAGGTAGAGGGAGAGGTAGAGGGAGAGAGAGAGAGGTAGAGAGATAGGTAGAGAGTTAGAGAGGTAGAAGGAGACGGTAGAGAGATAGGTAGAGAGTTAGAGAGGTAGAAGGAGATGGTAGAGAGGTAGAGAGAGAGGTAGAGAGAGAGGTAGAGAGAGAGAGGGAGAGAGGTGGCGAGAGGGAGAGGTAGAGAGAGAGGTAGAGAGAGAGTTAGAGAGAGAGAGATAGAGGGGTAGAGGCAGAGGTAGAGTGACAGTGAGGTAGAGAGGGAGAGGTAGAGAGAGAGGTAGAGAGAGATAGGTAGAGTGGTAGAGAGAGAGAGGGCGAGAGGTAGAGGGAGAGAGGTAGAGGGAGGGGTAGAGGGAGAGGTAGAGAGAGGTAGAGAGGTAGAGAGAGAGAGGTAGAGAGAGAGAGAGGTAGAGAGAGAGAGGTAGAGAGAGAGAGGTAGAGAGAGAGCGGTAGAGAGAGAGAGGTAGAGAGAGAGAGGTAGAGAGAGGTAGAGAGAGAGGTAGAGAGGTAGAGAGAGAGAGGTAGAGAGAGGTAGAGAGAGGTAGAGAGGTAGAGAGAGAGGTAGAGGGAGAGGTAGAGAGAGAGGTAGAGAGAGAGATAGGTAGAGAGAGATAGGTAGAGAGTTAGAGAGGTAGAAGGAGATGGTAGAGTGGTAGTGAGGTAGAGAGAGAGGTAGAGAGGTAGAGAGAGGTAGAGAGAGAGAGGTAGAGAGAGAGAGAGTTAGGGAGGTGGAGAGGAGGGAGAGGTAGAGAGAGAGAGGTAGAGAGAGAGAGGTAGAGAGAGAGAGGTAGAGAGTTAGAGAGGTAGAGAAGATGGTAGAGAGGTAGAGAGGTAGTGAGGTAGAGAGGTAGAGAGAGAGGGAGTAGAGAGAGAGGGGTAGAGAGGTAGAGGTAGAGAGAGAGAGGTAGAGAGAGAGAGAGGTAGAGAGAGAGGTAGAGAGGTGGAGAGAGGTAGAGAGAGAGGTAGAGAGAGACAGGTAGAGAGTTAGAGAGGTAGAAGGAGATGGTAGAGTGGTAGTGAGGTAGAGAGATAGGTAGAGAGTTAGAGAGGTAGAAGGAGATGGTAGAGAGGTAGTGAGGTAGAGAGGTAGAGAGAGAGGTAAAGAGAGAGGGGTAGAGAGAGAGGTAGAGGTAGAGAGAGAGAGGTTGAGAGAGAGAGGTAGAGAGAGAGGTAGAGAGGTAGAGAGAGAGGTAGAGAGAGACAGGTAGAGAGTTAGAGAGGTAGAAGGAGATGGTAGAGTGGTAGTGAGGTAGAGAGAGAGGTAGAGAGAGAGAGAGGTAGAGAAGTAGAGAGAGAGAGTTAGAGAGGTAGAGAGAGTTAGAGAGATAGAGGGGTAGAGGGAGAGTGGCAGTGAGGTAGAGAGAGAGAGGTAGAGAGAGAGAGGTAGAGAGAGAGGTAGAGAGAGAGAGGTAGAGAGAGAGATGTAGAGAGAGAGATGTAGAGAGAGAGGTAGAGAGAGAGGTAGAGGGAGAGGTAGAGGGAGAGAGAGAGAGGTAGAGAGATAGGTAGAGAGTTAGAGAGGTAGAAGGAGACGGTAGAGAGATAGGTAGAGAGTTAAAGAGGTAGAAGGAGATGGTAGAGAGGTAGGTAGAGAGAGAGAGAGGTAGAGAGAGAGAGGTAGAGAGGTAGAGAGAGAGAGGGAGAGAGGTGGAGAGAGGGAGAGGTAGAGAGTAGAGAGAGAGAGGTAGAGAGATAGAGGGGTAGAGGCAGAGTGGCAGTGAGGTAGAGAGGGAGAGGTAGAGAGAGAGGTAGAGAGAGATAGGTAGAGTGGTAGAGAGAGATAGGTAGAGTGGTAGAGAGAGAGAGGTAGAGAGAGAGCGAGGTAGAGAGAGAGGGAGAGAGAGAGAGAGGTAGAGAGGTAGATAGAGAGAGGGGTATAGAGAGAGAGAGAGAGGTAGAGGGAGGTAGAGAGGTAGAGAGAGAGAGGTAGAGAGAGAGAGGTAGAGAGAGAGAGGTGTAGAGAGAGAGAGGTAGAGAGGTAGAGGTAGAGAGAGAGAGGTAGAGAGAGAGGTAGCGAGAGAGAGAGGTAGAGAGAGAGAGAGGTAGAGAGAGAGGTAGAGGGAGAGGTAGAGGGAGAGGGAGAGGTAGAGAGAGAGAGAGAGATAGGTAGAGAGTTAGAGAGGTAGGAGGAGATGGTAGAGTGGTAGTGAGGTAGAGAGAGAGGTAGAGAGGTAGAGAGAGGTTGAGAGAGAGAGGTAGAGAGAGAGAGTTAGGGAGGTGGAGAGAGGGAGAGGTAGAGAGAGAGAGGTAGAGAGGTGGAGAGAGGGAGAGGTAGAGAGAGAGGTAGAGAGGTAGAGAGAGAGTTAGAGAGAGCGAGGTAGAGAGATAGAGGGGTAGAGGCAGAGGTAGAGTGGCAGTGAGGTAGAGAGGGAGAGGTAGAGAGAGAGGTAGAGAGAGATAGGTAGAGTGGTAGAGAGAGCGAGGTAGAGAGAGAGAGGTAGAGAGAGAGCGAGGTAGAGAGAGAGCGAGGTAGAGAGAGAGGTAGAGAGGTAGAGAGGTAGATAGAGAGAGGGCGAGAGGTAGAGGTAGAGAGGTTTAGAGAGAGGGAGAGGTAGAGAGAGGTAGAGAGGTAGAGAGAGAGGTAGAGAGAGGTAGAGAGAGAGAGGTAGAGAGGGAGAGAGGTAGAAGGAGAGAGGTAGAGAGAGAGGTAGAGAGAGAGAGAGAGAGAGGTAGAGAGAGAGAGAGGTAGAGAGGTAGAGAGAGAGGTAGAGAGAGAGGTAGAGGGAGAGGTAGAGGGAGAGGTAGAGGGAGAGGTAGAGAGAGAGAGGTAGAGAGAGATAGGTAGAGAGTTAGAGAGGTAGAAGGAGATAGGTAGAGAGTTAGAGAGGTAGAAGGAGATTGTAGAGTGGTAGTGAGGTAGAGAGAGAGGTAGAGAGAGGTTGAGAGAGAGAGGTAGAGAGAGAGGTAGAGAGAGAGGGGTAGAGAGAGAGGGGTAGAGAGAGAGGGGTAGAGAGGTAGAGGTAGAGGTAGAGAGAGAGAGGTTGAGAGAGAGAGGTTGAGAGAGAGAGGTAGAGAGAGGTAGAGAGAGAGGTAGAGAGAGACAGGTAGAGAGAGACAGGTAGAGAGTTAGAGAGGTAGAAGGAGATGGTAGAGTGGTAGTGAGGTAGAGAGAGAGAGGTAGAGAAGTAGAGAGAGAGAGAGTTAGAGAGGTGGAGAGAGGGAGAGGTAGAGAGAGTTAGAGAGATAGAGGGGTAGAGGGAGAGGTAGAGTGGCAGTGAGGTAGAGAGAGAGAGGTAGAGAGAGATGTAGAGAGAGAGATGTAGAGAGAGAGAGGTAGAGAGGGAGGTAGAGGGAGAGGTAGAGGGAGAGAGAGAGAGGTAGAGAGATAGGTAGAGAGTTAGAGAGGTAGAAGGAGACGGTAGAGAGATAGGTAGAGAGTTAGAGAGGTAGAAGGAGATGGTAGAGAGGTAGAGAGAGAGGTAGAGAGAGAGGTAGAGAGAGAGAGGGAGAGAGGTGGCGAGAGGGAGAGGTAGAGAGAGAGGTAGAGAGAGAGTTAGAGAGAGAGAGATAGAGGGGTAGAGGCAGAGGTAGAGTGACAGTGAGGTAGAGAGGGAGAGGTAGAGAGAGAGGTAGAGAGAGATAGGTAGAGTGGTAGAGAGAGAGAGGGCGAGAGGTAGAGGGAGAGAGGTAGAGGGAGGGGTAGAGGGAGAGGTAGAGAGAGGTAGAGAGGTAGAGAGAGAGAGGTAGAGAGAGAGGTAGAGAGAGAGAGAGGTAGAGAGAGAGAGGTAGAGAGAGAGAGGTAGAGAGAGAGAGCGGTAGAGAGAGAGAGGTAGAGAGAGAGAGGTAGAGAGAGGTAGAGAGAGAGGTAGAGAGAGAGAGGTAGAGAGAGGTAGAGAGAGGTAGAGAGGTAGAGAGAGAGGTAGAGGGAGAGGTAGAGAGAGAGGTAGAGAGAGAGATAGGTAGAGAGAGATAGGTAGAGAGTTAGAGAGGTAGAAGGAGATGGTAGAGTGGTAGTGAGGTAGAGAGAGAGGTAGAGAGGTAGAGAGAGGTAGAGAGAGAGAGGTAGAGAGAGAGAGTTAGGGAGGTGGAGAGGAGGGAGAGGTAGAGAGAGAGAGGTAGAGAGAGAGAGGTAGAGAGTTAGAGAGGTAGAGGAGATGGTAGAGAGGTAGAGAGGTAGTGAGGTAGAGAGGTAGAGAGAGAGGGGTAGAGAGAGGGGGGTAGAGAGGTAGAGGTAGAGAGAGAGAGGTAGAGAGAGAGAGAGGTAGAGAGAGAGGTAGAGAGGTGGAGAGAGGTAGAGAGAGAGGTAGAGAGAGACAGGTAGAGAGTTAGAGAGGTAGAAGGAGATGGTAGAGTGGTAGTGAGGTAGAGAGAGAGGTAGAGAGAGAGGTAGAGAGAGAGAGGTAGAGAAGTAGAGAGAGAGAGAGTTAGAGAGGGAGAGATAGAGGTAGAGAGAGAGTTAGAGAGATAGAGGGATAGAGGGGTAGAGGGAGAGGTAGAGTGGCAGTGAGGTAGAGAGAGAGGTAGAGAGAGAGAGGTAGAGAGAGAGGTAGAGAGAGAGATGTAGAGAGAGAGAGGTAGAGAGAGAGGTAGAGGTAGAGGGAGAGGTAGAGGGAGAGAGAGAGAGGTAGAGAGTTAGAGAGGTAGAAGGAGACGGTAGAGAGATAGGTAGAGAGTTAGAGAGGTAGAAGGAGATGGTAGAGAGGTAGAGAGAGAGGTAGAGAGAGAGAGGTAGAGAGAGAGAGGTAGAGAGAGAGGGGTAGAGAGAGAGAGGTAGAGAGGTGGAGAGAGGTAGAGAGAGAGAGGGAGGTAGAGAGAGAGGGAGAGAGAGAGAGGTAGAGAGAGAGAGGGAGAGAGGTAGAGAGAGAGGTAGAGGGAGAGAGGGAGAGAGAGAGAGGTAGAGAGTTAGAGAGGTAGAAGGAGATGGTAGAGTGGTAGTGAGGTAGAGAGAGAGGTAGAGAGGTAGAGAGAGAGAGGTGGAGAGAGGGAGAGGTAGAGAGAGAGAGAGGTAGAGAGGTAGAGAGAGAGAGAGAGAGAGAGTTAGAGAGGTGGAAAGAGGGAGAGGTAGAGAGAGAGAGGTAGAGAGATAGAGGGGTAGGGGTAGAGGCAGAGGTAGAGTGGCAGTGAGGTAGAGAGAGAGGTAGAGCGAGAGAGAGGTAGAGAGAGAGAGGTAGAGAGAGAGAGGTAGAGAGAGAGGTAGAGAGAGAGGTAGAGAGAGAGGTAGAGAGAGAGAGAAGTAGAAGGAGATGGTAGAGAGGTAGAGAGAGAGAGGTAGAGAGAGAGAGGTAGAGAGGTAGAGAGAGAGAGAGAGAGAGAGGTAGAGAGAGAGATAGAGGTAGAGAGAGAGAGGTAGAGAGGTGTAGAGAGAGGTAGAGAGAGAGTTAGAGAGAGAGAGGTAGAGAGATAGAGGGGAAGAGACCGAGATAGAGTGGCAGTGAGGTAGAGAGGGAGAGGTAGAGAGAGAGAGGGAGAGGTAGAGAGAGAGGTTAATTCGCAGAGAGTTTGGCAGGAGAATGAGCAATAAACAAGCATTTATTGTAGTTTTTTTTTTTTGCAGCAAGTGACATACTTTTAGGCAGTCAGAGGCTGGAACTGTTTCCAACAAACCACTGTTAAGTCCCATGTCAGATGTGTGCTTTCATCTCATCCTGAAATGCCCACGTTCATTCACAGTGCGTATCCGGTTATGCTTTATTCATTTCGGGCATTTGATACTGCACACACCTAATTTGAAGGAGAAGCCGGGCACTTTACATTGAACACTTTTATTGCAGCAAGGGCATTGCAGACATGAGACGCTGTACTTAAAAAAAGTGTGGTTTGCACAAATGACGAGGCACAACTGTACTACACACTCAAGTGTAGTTTTACCAATATCTTTAGGAAAATATGCTCCAAAATGCACCACGGGCGCCCATGTTTCGATCCATCAGCCTTTTGGAAGCAGTCTTCAACAGGGGAGTAGTGTGACTCCTCTGCCTACTCACTCGCTACGGAGTAGATATTTCTCAAACCCCTGCTTTTAGTGAGCTGTTACCAGTGGTCACAGCACGACCCACTCTCAGAAGTGCTCCAGCACCACTGAGGCCAGGGGCATCCTGTCTTATCCAAAACCACAGCACGAAAACAGTTCATTTTCTTCCCGGGAGAAAAGCGCCGTAGTTTTCACGTCGTAGCACTGCAGAGAAACCGGACACAGGGAAAGGGGCACGTTTCAGCCATAGCGGAGCCAGTTCTTCATGCGAGGGTGGTGGGCACGGAACTCGTTTTGGGCGACCAGTGCTTGTTTTTCATAATCAGATTTCGACCCAATGCAGGCGAGAGAGAGAGAAAGTTAGACAAGAAGGGCTGAGCGAGAAGGGAGGGGGGAATGCCAGCAGCAGAGGCAGGCGAGAGAGAGAGAAAGTTAGACAAGAAGGGCTGGGCGAGAAGGGAGGGGGGAATGCCAGCAGCAGAGGAGCTTGATCAAAGCTCACGAAAAGGGAGGGGGAGAAGGGAGGAGGGAGTGCGAGCAGCAGCTGTGCACGTGCAAGCAGGCTGGCGAGTGGTGTGCGATGTGCGCGCACCGTGACGAGAGAGGAAAGCCATATGGCGCTTCTGCTCGTCATTGTGCACGTACCCGCACGCTCTAGGCAAGCCCAAAAAAATGTGGTCGCATTTCTGAAAGCCCACTTACAAAATGTCTCGCCCAGCCCAGCACAAGCGCTGGCTTCAGGGCGAGACCTAAAAAGAGAGGTGTTAGCTAAATCTGCCTGTGACAGGGTAGACTTCTTTGAAGTTAATAAAGTTTCTGGGCACTGACAAGATGGTCATCCTATCAGGGGAACATGACACCTCCCCACACCAAAGGCCTTAGTCTCAACTATGGGGGCAAGTTCACAACAAATCAAGGAGTATTCAGCGCCAGGGTGACAGTTGTGAACTCATGCAAATTCGCTTCTTGAGACTTTAAACAGGAAAAAATATTACTTTTTAAAAGTACCTTTTTAAAAATATATAGCACAAATCCTACTTTACCAATCAATTGGAAGTGTAATAAATATTTTAAAAAGTGCAAGAATGAACTTTGTAACTGCTTACTAGGCTGAAATAACATTATTTCATTTCCATATTAACTCCCAATGCTTACCTATGAAACAGCTAACCCTGTTACAGTGAAAATAGCTTTTGGGGGCTTGTTCTTGTTACTGTAATGACTTGTTTTACCTTACACTTTTACATGTCCTACTTTTAAATATCATGCACCTTGTCTTATTGGGCTTTGAGGCATAATTAGGGGTGACTTCATGATATTTAAAAGGAAAGCTGATGTCTATTAAATGGGGTTATTTTGACCGGTCGCATTTGCAATTTAAACCTGTACAGCTAGATTACGATGCAAGGAAACCGTTCGGGCTGTCTGAATCGGTTCCGAAAGGGATTTTGACAGCCCGAGTTGTTCCGAGCCGAATGGTACAGCTCAATGGACACGGTTTCTGACCGAGCAATTACTATGACCGATACAGACAGCCGTTCCGAATCTGTCTGCCCGACACAAAACCGCTGTTGGAATCTGACTGTGGGGGCCTGTAGCAAGCCCCCCTTCACCCGTAGGCCTCCGGTTGTGGCCCGTGGGGTCACTCATGGGACTCCTCTTTACCACCATGCACAGTGTGGCAGGCACCATGGGGTGCCCGTCACAGGGTGCATGGTTTTCCCCAACAACCTGTTTTTTCAATGGGAGCCTTTGTTCTCGTTCGGAACACAGGCTCCCATTGAAGTCAATGGGAGTCCGACCGAACGATGTATCGAAGCACTGTAATCTGTCGGTTGGACTCACAGGACCGATTCAGTCAGAAACGATTCCGAAACCGATTCGGTCGGAAGAGTTTCCGAACGACATCGTAATCGGCCCCATAGTCTGTCATAAATATTATGTCATAAATTTCGTAAATTTAATTTACAAATAGATTTCCCATTTGGTTGTAGATTTTGTATTATTAACTCGAATGAGGTGATTTTTTAAAATCATTATGTGCTACACAATATTCTGGTATCATAAGTTATCACTGATTTTAAGATTGGCCTCCCGTAAACATACTATTTTTACCGTTATGCAAAATTAATCAAGTCCAGGCACCTTAAAATGTGTTTCAAATTCTTTAGTCTTAGTAGTCAATTCATTATTATTTTTTTTTAAAAAAGGTCCATGCACATTTGTAGATAAAGACTTTTAGTTATCAATTAGTGCAAAATCATCAAAATATTTTCAATAATTAGTTTATTGTATTCTCATCAAGTTTACTTTGCAAATCACTGCTTTCATTGGACTGATAACATTGGTCCACATGCCGTGGAAACACATTTGATAGCACATGTTTCGTGACTCTTGCCTCTTTCTCAAGGCTAAGTGGGCTCTTATAAAGAACGATTCAAAAGAGATATGTTTTCAATACACAATCTTGTTTTGTTGTCCGTTCTTCAGTCTGATTCTGGCATGAAAACCCCACAACATTTTGTATGGATTCTACAGGGCACAAGTCGTAAAAAAAGAAGTGGGGGACCAGCCAGGTTAGGCAGTATCCAAGTGACATTGCATGTGACATAACAGGAAGTGACCTCACTGGATGTGACATCACAAGAAGTGACATCAGATATTAAGACATCATACATGTTTATCAGGTGTATAACAAGTTCATTTCAGCACATTATGAGATTTAACAAATGAGATTTGGCGTCAGGGATGTGCCAAAAAAGTGGCGCAACCTCGACGCAAAATCTGGGCCTCAACTAATATATTTATTTTTTAAACCCTGTCACAAAGAAATTGGCAACAAGGAGAAGCATGGCAGTAGATCTATTCTGCTTAATTGGTTGCAAAGTCTCCATTTTAAAATATTTTATGGGTTAAGGCATCTGCTATAAAGGTGCCCAGTAAATCTCAGGACTAGTGGCAATGGTGATATAACTCTGGAGGTGAACGCGTTTGTTGGAGAGATCTTTGTTTTGTGAAGTCCCAGATTTGAATCAAAATAACATAGCGGGTTAATGCATCTCCTGCAACGCACATCACGTATCATGCAGATGACAGATTTTTATTTTATGTAGATAGTAAAGTGGGTTACTGATTTTAACACAGAGATCCTTTTGTTACCTGCAGTTCATAAATTGTAATCCTTGTAATATAGCACACTGAGTTATGAAGGACATGTGACTCCTACACCTTGTAACTCTCACTGTCAAATGTAACTCATCTTGTACATTGCTTTACACACGTACATGGTTTATTGTCAATGTATAATGTGTATGTTTCATAAAGAGCTCTGACACCCTGCATTGGGTTGCGTAACACTATAAAAGAAATAAAATAGTGGTATTGAAATTGTTATTGGTGGAAATACTGGGACAGAACAACACACCTGACATTCTTACAGTGCATGCTTCTATTATATACAGGGACTGAACAAAGGCAAAAACTGCCTCTCTTAAGTACCTGTGAAGGGATAACAAGCTGTGTGCCTTTGTTTCCCCTCCGTGGCATTTACATTTAAGTGTGAGGTTCCAGGCCGCCTCCAGTCAGGCTATTCAAACAAAAGGCGGCCTGATGGCCCCTTAACTTCGGCCCAGCTGGAGGTGAAAAAAAAGCTCCTTCGCTGCCTGCACGTTGCTGCTGAACGTGTCCCGGTGTCTGAAAATTACACCGGGACACGTTCAGCATATTTCTGAGGGGCCCAAGTTCTTGGCAGGGTGGATGGCGTCCACGCTGTAAAAATAGTGGGTGGACGCCGTGTACCTGCGTGTACCCCCGACTTGTTCCCTAGAATTCTATCTATCATTAGCACCAGATGAACACAACAGACACGTGCTGCGCATAGTAACACGGTGCACAATATGCACAAACCACAGGAGTGTAGGGAAGTGTAGCAAGTTAGGGAATAGGATGACTAGTTATGGGCCGCCCAAACTGATAGGACATCTCGTTCTATGGCTACCGGCTTACTGCTCTTACTGGGTGATCTCTTCCCTATGGCAACTCTGTATCTCACCTGAGCATCAGGCGATAAGGCCACGCGCCGAGCGGTGACTCAGCATTCTTGCATTTCAAAAATGTGATGCAGGGCAGCAAACCTGGATGGTTATTATCTGCAATTATCTCTACTTGTTTACCCCATAATTAAAACCATTGTGTAACATATCTAATTACTTTTGACCTCCATTTACTTGATTACTTTGCAATAATATGCCTTCAGGAAACCTGATTAACTCATGACTTTTTTGTTAATGATTTTATAGTGTTTTGCACCCCAGCCGTGCCTGTTTGGGGCATGCAAAGAGAGGGCGGGGCAGCTTGCTACACTTGAAAAATCAGATATTATTTGGTCTGCAACCAAACTGAAAATTAATTGTGATAATGTGCTCATTGTAAGGTGGTTGTCCTCTAATTCCAGTAACCCTGATCGTTAAGTTTTAGGGGCTGATTCACAAAGGTGTTTACGAGTAGCGGAAGAAGTAGTACTGAAGTAATGTCACTTACAGGCTGCTGCTCTTGGAAGTGCATGTTTTGCTCATAAGATGTATTCTAAGATAGTGTGAACTGTGAAAATTTATAGAAACGTGCTCTCGTTTTAGCTTCTGGAGCACCTTCCATAACCTCTATAAGATCATGATGAGAGGAAGCAGTTTTCTCTCAAACATGGTTCATCAAATCCCAGCAGCGGATCAGCATTTTACACAAGGCAAATTCACCTAAGTACACACCACAATTCCTAAAATAATTACTCTACCACCAACAAAAATAATTATATTGTGATTAAAATCTATTATTACCTTTTATATAGGCCCCTTTTTATGCCCCTCAAAAACAGGCTTTCAGTAGTTGAACTTCAGTCGGGACTATATCCCTGAGTCCTGTATTGGCTGCCACAACATGTTGCCCGTGTGTGCTGACCCCTGACCCCTGTCCCCTTATATATTTTGTAGTCGATTTTAAGGATGCAGGAACCATGTCCCTGAGTCCTATAATTGCTGCCACAGCGTCATCTTGTGACCAGACAATGAGTATTGACTAGTCCCCTTTAAAGTGGCCATCCAGAGACTACTATAGTCCAGCTGGACCTATTTTGTTATCCTTTCAAGCCCACCCCAAGCACCTCTTTAAATACAAATTTCTAGAAAAAAGCTGAACAGATTTAAAGCAACTACTGAAAGCAAAAAGATCACCCTCTGAGTAAAGTTCTAACTTTATGCCAAAAGTGGTGTAATTCCATTCATCTGCTTTTTCTGTAGCTGCGACAGACGTTTCCAATAGGAATTAACAAGGGAAATCAACGTTTTGGGACCTGCCCTTTTTCTTCACCCTCGGATAACCTGAGGCTTTCCCGGAGGGAGCTGAGGTGGATGGCTTTTTAAAAAAAAGTTTTGCGAAGATTCGTCAAATGGCGCCAAAGTTAATAGTGAAAAAAATCACTCTTCCTATGGAATCTCTGACTTAACTATAGATACACAACGGCAATTGTCACTGTGTAATTTACAATATACTCTTGCCAAGGCACATGTAGAGTGAAGAATAGCAGAGCTATTCTTGACCTTCTTGATATGGTGGTGATCAATACCGTCTTCGATTGTTAATTTCCTACAGCAGTCAAGGATTCTCCCTCTAACTACTCGTGCCCAGGTTAACTCACTGGTTGTTGTTACAGGACGATATTGAATACTCAGTTTTGTGGTAGGAAACCATTACCCCTTACAGAGTATACAATCTCCATGCCAAACTTTGCACTGATTAACATAGTTAGAATTATCCACATTTGTTATGCAATGATGTCGTCTGCATGTGCATATGGTGTACAAAATATAAGCATATGTTTTTTCTGCCTTCACATATGACACTTAAAGGAATATTAGAACACTGGACTGTTGGGAGCTCCATTGAAGACAATGGCGTGCTCCGGGCTTCTAATGGCCGGTAGAAGCCCGGAGCATCAACATTCCAATGTTTGTTCATTTGAACAAAGGCCTCACGGAGCCCGAGATGATTTCCAATCCCCTCGGGCTTATTGAGGCCTTTGTTTTACAAATTAGTATATATTCTGCCCTCCAGGGGCGCAATGTTCTAATACCCTTATAGCCCTCCGTTGCGGGCTCTACCGTCCATTAAAGGCCTGCTCCCTGGCGAGCTCTAAGGCTATAGTAGTGAATGCCAATACGCTAGTGCAGATAGGTTTTCAGGAACCATGAATGCCAAGAGGGTGAACTGGAACAGAGTCATAACTATTTAGGTGTTTGCAACCATTTGTAAAACCTTCCGCACACTTCTACACCTCTAAACTTACACCGGAACTTCACGGGTACGCATTCGTCGGAAAGATTGGAAAAAAAAATAAAAAATCCACCATGATCCTAGGACGTGTGTATGGTGTGACTATGCGCAAATGGATTCTCTACAATGCGTTGGCTCCTTGTATGAAGACATATATGGATTTCATACATTTCTGTGCATGCCTTACTGATTTAGGGGCTTATTTATAAGCCCCTGGCGCCGCCAGTGCATCACTTTTTGTGACGCTCCGGTGGCGCAGGAGCCTGCTCCATATTTACCAGGCAGCACTAAGCCACATCTTTTGGCTTAATGCTGCCTTGTAAATATCGTTCCCTTTAAGGCAGTTTTTCTGCGTTAAAGGGGAGTGCAATGGGTGTTGCTGGGGGCGTTTCATGCAACATCCACAGCTTTTTGACACTGCCCCTGATTTACGAGAAATCGTAACTCTGAGGCAGCGCCAAAAACGTACGCCTCCCCAGGGGAGGCGTAAGGGAGGCACAATGAAGAGAAATATCTTTATTTCTCCTAGTTTTCCGTTTTTCTATATTCTGCAGCACACATAGAAAAAGGAAAAAGTCTCTTGTGATTGTTTTTGGGCACATAGAAAAAGGAAAAAGTCTCTTGTGATTGTTTTTGTGCACATAGAAAAAGGAAAGTCTCTTGTGATTGTTTTTGTGCACATAGAAAAAGGAAAGTCTCTTGTGATTGTTTTTGTGCACATAGAAAAAGGAAAAGTCTCTTGTGATTGTTTTTGTGCACATAGAAAAAGGAAAAAGTCTCTTGTGATTGTTTTTGTGCACATAGAAAAAGGAAAGTCTCTTGTGATTGTTTTTGTGCACATAGAAAAAGGAAAGTCTCTTGTGATTGTTTTTGTGCACATAGAAAAAGGAAAAAGTCTCTTGTGATTGTTTTTGTGCACATAGAAAAAGGAAAGTCTCTTGTGATTGTTTTTGTGCACATAGAAAAAGGAAAAAGTCTCTTGTGATTGTTTTTGTGCACATAGAAAAAGGAAAAAGTCTCTTGTGATTGTTTTTGTGCACATAGAAAAAGGAAAGTCTCTTGTGATTGTTTTTGTGCACATAGAAAAAGGAAAAAGTCTCTTGTGATTTTTTTGTGCACATAGAAAAAGGAAAAGTCTCTTGTGATTGTTTTTGTGCAGGAAGGTTTCCCTTCCTGCACAAAAATAATCATCCCCGCAACACAGGCACCGTTGCACCATGGTGCAAAGGTGCCTGCGTTGGTGCACGGCAGCCCATTGTGCACCAGCGCAGGGGAAAAGGACAGGAATGTGCCGTATCTGATAGATACTGCGCATTCCTGCCCTTTTCTTTTGCCGTAGGGCAGCGCAGCAGGAAGGCCTGCGGCGCTGCCCTACGTCAGAAACTCATAAATGAGGCCCCTAACGTGCAACTTAGGTGAGTTGCATACGTCAATGAAAAACTAAGGATTATGCCACTCCTTGGGAGACTCTGAGCTGCCTTGGTAGAACTGGCTCCAATGCATCTTCCCATAAAAGCTTACTCTCTTCCCGACTTACCTCTGTTTTCGGATTAGTATCTTGCTGTTCACACTCTTGACCTTTCTCAAATTGTATCTAAGTTATTTTGGTCTTTAATGATTTTTATGGAGTACATATTTGTACATCTTCTCCAAAAGGTAGTAGATTAATTTTGTCCCATACATTAAACCCCCATTCTCCATTTATTTGATGAGGTTATTGGCAGGTCTGCAGTTTAATTTCTGCAATATGTGATTGAGATTCCAATAGGTCTCGCCGTTTGTTTCCACCTAAATCAATACTTCATTTGCAGGCTGCAAGGCTTGTTGCTGCATGCACTGATCATTATGTAGTCTGGAGAACATCCAATGGATCAGTTCTTAGTACAGTCACAGACAGGCACCAAGATTGAACGCTGCCGACTGTAATTTTGCTTTAGCTCGGATCGTATAATTTCTTGCCCTTGTGAAGTGGCAAGGGTTTTCTCGAAAAACCTTTTGAAACGTTTTTCAACAGCTGGTAAGCGTTGTGATATTTTTAAAACAATAACAAGAAAAAAACCTTCAAAAAAATTTGATTGCAGGAATTTTCGGCCTCTCTGAAGTGTTTTAAAGCTGGCAGACTTTGCAATTCTTTGAAGCTGCAAAGTTTGTCCCCTCAAAACTCGGCCAGCAAAATTGTTCTTTTTGCACTCTACTAATAGTTTCCTTTAGAAACATTGAAGTTCTTTTAAATAGCATTGCATGGGCACCCCGTTGGTGATGGTATGCTACTGTGCAGATGTTGGATTGCCCAAAGCTGTAGCATGTGTTTGACTCACTTGAATTTAATGTCATTCAGATCTAGACCCTTGCGCTAATCAACTGTGCACTGCATGGACGCCATTTAGGGGTCGCCAGGGGTCGCAGCTGCGACCTCTGGCTTGCCCTTTGCTACCCCTAGCACGGCCTTTGCGACCCCTGGCCTCAGAGGTGACAAATTCAGTGCCAGGAACACAGGGGCAGCTGGGGCTCCACTCTCTTTATTTTCTGTCATTTTGTTATTACACTAATAGTGAATAAATAAAATATATCATTCACTAATAGTGTAATAGAAATGGAGTACAGTAAGCTGGAATATGCCCTTCCATGGCAGCTGAGGTAAGTACAAAATGCTTTTAAATGTATGTTGTGTGCGTGTTTGCGGGTGAAGGTGTGTTTATGTGTGAGAGAGTGTATATTTGTGAATTTGTGTGTATGTGTAAGTATGTGTGTGTGAGTGAAAGTGGAGGTCAAAGGGCGTGTGATGTCACGTCCCTGGCATTTCGGTGAATTGACGTCCATGGTGCACTGGTCACCCTTATTGACCAGAATCACTTTCTTGTAGGACTTCTGAAACTATGACTACTTTCTGACCTTATGTAGGAAATGCTTGGAAGTGTCTGGGAACTGGCACAGGTTTTAATTCCGCAGAAACGGTGGGAAAACTTGTGTAAATCCACCTTGATCCAGGGTGGGTGTAGGGGGAGTAGGCATAACATGCAATATATTTTCTACATAAACAAAAAAAAGATATATTTTAAATTGCAAAATTGTTCATTTGGATTCTTCGCATCATGCATATAGTACAGTGGCGGCCGGCATGGGGGGGAGTGTCGAGTGCGGGGGGTCGGAATTAAAAAAAAAATCAACAAAACTTACCTTGAGGCCGGGTCCCGCGCCTTCTCTGCTCCTGCTCTCCTGCCTCCGACTCTGACAGGAACAGGAAGCAGGCAGCCAGCTCTCCCACCCCTAAGCCAATCACAACGCTGCAATGCAGCGTTGGGATTGGTCTGAGTGCTATGACATGGTGCTCAGCTGGATGGATGTTACTGGAGGGTTGGGCATGTTCTCCCTGGTGAGCAGTCAAAATATCGAAAATAAAATATCGATATACAATAATATCGAAGTTAAAATATTGAAGGGACAGAATATCGATGTGAAGAATATCGATGGACAGAATATCGACCCTAAGGTAAGTAATATCGAATTTTTTAATATCGATGTAAATAATATCGAAGTTAGTAATATCGAAATCAAATATATCGATGTTACTAATATCGATGTTACTAATATCGATATTTGTATTATTGTTATGTATTTTGTTATGTTTTTAATATGTATGTGTTATATGTGTTTTTGTTAAGTGTTCTACTTGTTTAAAAATATATGTATACAATTTTTATATGTTAATAAAAAAAATTGTAAGTAAATTTTTTTTTTTTTTGTACTGTAGCGGGTTGTGGGTTTTCTAGGGGAATAGGGTGGGAAGTAATTTAATTATACTAAATTAATTATAAATTTTTAGGAATTATAAATTAATTTTAATTATTTTTTGCGTTTATGTTCTGTAGCGGGTTGTGGGTTTATAGGGAGTAGGGTGGGAAGTAATTTAATTGTAATTAAGTTATAATTTATTTTAATTAATTGGTATTGATAATTATATTATTGTTAATTAATTTATTGTTGTTTTATCATTAATTGGTAATTAAATATTATTAAATATTATTTATTGATAAATTTAATTAATATATTAAGAATTATTTATTAATTGATAATTAATGTTTAATTATTATTATTATTGGTATAAAAAAGTATTTAATTGTTTAATATTAGTTAGTTGGTAATTAAGTTTTAATAATGTATATGTTTTTTATTAAAAATATTTTATTGTTCAATATTTATTATTTAGTAATTAATATTTATTAATTATTATTTATTGGTATTTATTATTAATTACTTGTTAATAAATTTTCTATTGGTAATTATGTTTTTAATAATTATTTATTGGTATTGGTACATAGTTTAGAGTTATTTAATAATTCATTAATTATTTAAAAAAATTAATTTATTTATAAGTATGTTATTTGTAACTTCTACGCTATCCAACACTTCCCCTACTGTTGCACCCTCTGGAGTTGGAATAGTAATTTTTACCCCTACGCTATCCAACACTTTCCCTACTGTTGCACTCTCTGGAGTTGGAATAGTAATTTTTACCCCTACGCTATCCAACACTTTCCCTACTGTTGCACTCTCTGGAGTGGGAATAGTAATTTTTACCCCTACGCTATCCAACACTTTCCCTACTGTTGCACTCACTGGAGTGGGAATAGTAATTTTTACCCTCACGCTATCCAACGCTTTCCCTACTGTTGCACTCCATGGAGTGGGAATAGTAATTTCTACCCCTCGCTATCCAACACTTTCCCTACTGTTGCACTCTCTGGAGTTGGAATAGTAATTTTTACCCCTACGCTATCCAACACTTTCCCTACTGTTGCACTCTCTGGAGTGGGAATAGTAATTTTTACCCCTACGCTATCCAACACTTTCCCTACTGTTGCACTCACTGGAGTGGGAATAGTAATTTTTACCCTCACGCTATCCAACACTTTCCCTACTGTTGCACTTCCTGGAGTGGGAATAGTAATTTCTACCCCTATGCTATCCAACACTTTCCCTACTGTTGCACTCTCTGGAGTTGGAATAGTAATTTTTACCCCTACGCTATCCAACACTTTCCCTACTGTTGCACTCTCTGGAGTGGGAATAGTAATTTTTACCCCTATGCTATCCAACATTTTTCTTACTGTTGTTTTTTGGGGGTTGTAATAGTAGTTTTATTCCCTACGCTATTTAATATTTTTTGTATTATTTTAGTTAATATAGTATATAATTAATTTTAAAAATATTAAAAGTAAATGTAATTTTTTAATTTGTTATACATAATTATTAAATTTTTATTTATGTTATTGTTTTATGTGTATAGATGTATTTGTAATTTATAATATTTTTTAATAATTTATAATTTATTAAAATAATTATTCAAACTGATTATTAAGTAAGTATATATATTATATATTATATGTATATGTTTAATTAATGTTTTATTTAATTATATATGTTACTTATTAATTTTAAAAATTATAAAATATTTTTAACTATGTTTATTTTAATTATAAGTATTATTTAGTTTATTTTACATATTATTTTTAACACAAAAAAAACCAATATTTTTGATAACGATATTTTTGACATCGATATTTTTTTTCCGATATTTTTGTACTTACCATGTTGTAGATAGGATTTCGATATTATTGACATCGATATTTTTGTTGCGATATTTTTGTAGGTCGATTTTTTGACCTTCGATATTTTGTCAGTGATCCGTTCTCCATGCAGGCTGTAATGCAGCCTGCATGGAGAACGGGGAAAGTGCACATGACTGGTTTGGGCGGCCCGAGAAGGTTGACCAAACAGTCATTGCGCACTTAGGAGTGGGCAAACCACTCCTCCCCTGCCCTGCTTTGAGAGCAGAGCAGCCCCGCCAACCCTCCCGCGGCAAAGCAACAGGAAAGGAAGCATAAATTGATATTAACACTTAAAGGCCCATTACGATACCGGGCGTAAAAAAATCCGCCACCCATGAAAGCGGCAAAAATCCGCCCGCCTACACCTTCTGAATACCGACCCAGCAATTATGATGCCTCGAACCGAAAACCGCCAGCGGCGGAAAAAACACACAAAATACCGCCCGCCCATGCCCGAGTCGGAGTCAAACCGCCCGCCACGGACGGAAAGACGCACAACAACACAAAACCGCCCGCCCTCACGGTCGAGACACCGCACGTGAAATTACGATCGCACCGACATGAGCGCGGAAAAACAACAAATACACCGCCCGCCAGCGGAAACAACACTGAAGAAAATGGACACGGCAGAAGCCATGGCGGCCACGTCCCTGCACAGAAACAGCCCCGGACTCAAACAAACACACACAACATGGCAAACAAGTCCACACAGCAACCCACGCACAAATACACAGACAAAGTACACATCCCGAAAACACACCACCCCTGGACAAACAAATAAACCACAAAGCCCAGAACACCAGCCACAACACACCTGAAAACAACAGACCATCAGGACACACCCAAACAGGTAAGTACAAAAGCAGCCCCTCCACAGACCACAACCCCTTGCAACATTGCAAAGCAGAGAGGAGAGGAGAGGACACAGTGACACAGCAAGGACAGCAGCACACCACAGATACGCACACATCACACCCACCACCACCACCACCACCACCAAACACCGGCACCACAAACCCCCTGCACATCACACATCACACACCGCACCAGCACCACAAACACCATGGCATCACACAGAATGCCCAAGTTCACTTCCACTGAGCTGACGGTCATGGTCGACGAGATCGTCAAGGTGCACACACAAATCTATGGCAACCAGGTCCAGCACACACCACTAGCCACCAGAAACAGAATGTGGAACAGAATTGTAGACCAGGTCAATGCAGTCGAGACCGTACCCAGAAACAGAGGAGAGATAAACAAACGGTGGAACGACATCAAAAGCCTGGTCAAGAAGAAGGAGAGCAAAAACCGAGAGCTGGCTGCCACGACTGGCGGAGGGAATCCCGCGCATTACAAGACCTTCAAAGCGTGGGAGGAGAAGGTGCGAGTCATCATCCATCCGGAGATCCTCACCGGATTACCAGGGGGAGTGGAGGCTGGTAAGTACAAACAAATGTATACCAGCACACCGCTATGTACTCACATGCACTACCACCATGCCATAGCTCCGAGGGACAAACACCCCCATGTCCAGTACACAATACACAACACATTACTCACACATGCAACAGGCACCACCACCCACACACAGCCCAAACATATCAACTAACAAAACCATGGGGGCATGTGTACACCCAGCCAGCCACGTAACTACCAACAGGTCCCCTAGTACTCCAGAAGCGCCACAACGAGCCCCCCCACACCCATGTGGCAGCCGTAGCTGCACCAACCGACAAGTAACAGGTAAGTAGTCGCAACACAGAGGCAGTGGGTGGGAGGGGGACAGCTGAAGTACAACACCCACCAGGCCCCTAGTCCTACAGCACAGCAAGGCGGAGCACCCCCACACCCATGTGGCAGCCGTAGCTGCACTAACCGACAAGTAACAGGTAAGTAGCAGCAACACAAAGCGCAGTGGGTGGGAGGGGGACAGCTGAAGTACAACACACACCAGGCCCCTAGTCCCACAGCACAGCAAGGAGGAGCACAGCCCACACCCCACACCCACGTAGCAGCCACTGCAGTGCACACCGGCAGCCGACAGGTAGACATCCCGCCCCAGGACAAACGGTGTCAGTGGGTGTCCAGCCATCACCACGACCCATAACACCGCCCCCACCCCCACAGACCTGCAACATGGAGCACCCCCGCCCATAACCATGTTGCATCCAGTCCAGTGCACGCTCAAAAACAACCTGCAGGTGGGAAACTGGACAGGGCGGGGTGACTGGAGGCA
The DNA here is from genome assembly GCA_963921515.1 of Calotriton arnoldi. Lineage (NCBI taxonomy): Eukaryota > Metazoa > Chordata > Amphibia > Caudata > Salamandridae > Calotriton > Calotriton arnoldi. The sequence goes on along the minus strand of CAWUFW010002017.1, from coordinate 1,830,780 downwards.
TGAGGACTGAATTACGACTAACACATGGGACATGCAAAGTAGCAGAGGAACACGCAGCACTGCTCCCTGCCACAACCATGTGAACAATGTGCACACGGACATGAACCACAGAGTCACACCCCACATGACCCATCACAGACACAGCAACACCCAAGGAGCCATGTCTGCATGCACAAGTCACACTGATAACAGAACCACACGGCAGGCACAGTGCAACCCATCACACACAACTGCAACACCATCGAAGTCCTGTCCATGTAGCCCCCACTGCCTGTCAACCACACATCCCACAACTATGCCCATGTAAGACATACCACACTAGACGCAACAGCGTGGAACAACAGAAATGCACACGAACACCACTGGACCCATGAAACACACAGACACACAATGCACATACAACATACCATCCATCTCATCCGTCAGCCCCAGTCACATGAAAGGTATGTCATCCGAACAGCTGGTCCACATACAGTAGTCACGCAAAGAAACATGCCCATGATAAATCATGTGCCAGAAGTGAATGAAGCGCACGTCACACTGTGAGCAACTACACACATAACATGGGCCACACACCCCGAGCACTGCAGTGATACACATGGCACAGGGCAGCACGCACACCAAGGAATTGGACCATCTGCAATACGTCGTGTGGCACACAACCATCACTCACTCATAACAATGCGTCCAATTACATGGCCAGAAATCACAACAGACAGCAAATATGCAGGGTATGTCAGACATACACACACCTCAGACCATGCACTGTCATGTTGCCACAACACATGTCACGTTCTGCACCCATGGCACACAGTATGTACCCCAAAAGCATAGTACATCTCAAATGCGTTTCAGGGGCTGACCCCCATTATGCCATCTGCGTTTCTAAGCGTTCCATATGAACCCCCAAAGCATAGTTCATCTCAAATGCGTTTCAGGGGCTGACCCCCATTATACCATCTGCGTTTCTAAGCTTTCCATATGAACTCCCAAAGCATAGTTCATCTCAAATGCGTTTCAGGGGCTGACCCCCATTATGCCATCTGCGTTTCTAAGCGTTCCATGTGAACCCCCAAAGCATAGTTCATCTCAAATGCGTTTCAGGGGCTGACCCCCATTACGCCATCTGCGTTTCTAAGCGTTCCATATGAACCCCAAGAGCATAGTACAAACCAACCTCCACGATGGGTCTGGAGTCCGCATACACCAGAGCCACAAAAAGCAGGAGCACAGCAACACACCCATCGGCATTGCCAATCCGTCCCATGCCACATGTCCACAGCACACAGTCCCATTGGCATGCCCACACAACAACAAATAGCACAGCCACACACACGGCTCCAGGAAACCTGTGCACGACTGTGCACGAACTGTGGATGTCAGACAACCTATACATACTTTGTCATGTGCAACACAATAACATATCTCATTCCCCCACAGGTGACGAACTGCTGGATGCTGGAGATGGAGACAGCAGCCAGCACAGCCAGCCTGCAAGCCCCCAACAAGGACTCACGGATGTGGAGGATCTGTCCTCCGATCCGGACACGGACCACCCAGCAGGCCCATCTGGTGTGGCAGGGCCCAACCGCACCCCAGGCACCCTCCCACCCACCAACCCATCATCCAGGGCTGATGACCACTCACAGCCCCCTGCTGCCACTGTCGTAGCGGCCACTACCACTGTTGTGGCGGCCACCCCCACGCTCGTTGCGGCCACTCCCACTGCCGCAACCACCACCACGTCATCACTGGCCCCAGCCCCAGCGCAAGTGGTGGTCCGGCCGACTGGGTCCACCCTGGGAGCCACAGCGAGGCCCGTGGTGAGCAATGTGGCTAGTGGGCAGGTCGGTGGCAGCAGTACTGGTAGGAGGAGCAGGGCCAGGCCAACGCCAACTGTGCCTGGGAGCCAAGCCCTGCCGCCAATCGACAGAGTCCTTTGGGCCTATGAGGAGGCCCAAGGCGAATGGGCCAGGTCGGCAAGCGACACGCGGGAGGTCCTTGCGGTGTTGAGGTCCATGGACGCCCACATGGCCCGAATCGCGGACCTCATGGGCCAGCTGGTGGTGGGGGAGGGCACAAGCAAGGCCAGCAACACCACCTCCGCCACCACCTGCTGTGGCGCTGGGTCGTGCAGCATCACGTTCCCCTGCGTCCACAGCGAGTGAGCACTCCTCAGCCACCACCAGCGGAACATCAACACCCCCCTCCCAAACGTGGAAGGGGCCGTCCTAAGTGGAAACAGGTGTCCAGAGAGGACTTCGCCCGCACCAAACGCCAGTGAGTCAGCCAGCCACCTTGACCACCTACTGCATTGACTTGGAATACGATCCTAGCCCACACTGCCATGTGAATGGCATGTGTCTGTTGGACTGTGGACATAGAACTCCATGGGTACACCTTGACCATCACGCAGCCATGACCGTCAACTCATTGTCACAGCATGCACCACATTTGTCATCACCTTGCACACAATCACATGTCACCGCTGTTAATAAATACACCTTGATCACAATCGGCTTAATGTGTCCTGTGTTTATTCCACGATGTGCAATCGCCACCATGAGCAGAATAGCATCTGCTGTGTGGCATGTCGATGGGACAGGAGAGGCTGCAGGGACCTAGGGGTGAAAAACAGAACAAGAGTACATTCAATGAGTGTGTCACACACTCATCACACAGAACTTGTCACCAACTACAAGCAATGCACACACGTCTCTGAGAGCAACAGGGCACAATGCTACAGCCACTGACAGTGGCATACCAACCTGGACATGGACCATTGACACACAGCACTCAGTGAACAAAAGGCCCCAGTAACAGAGCACACATACACCTGCACAACTACAGCCACATCAGCCGTCGTACATGGTCACTCACCGTCAAGTGAAGTAGCGGGCGATGAGCTGCTGACGCACATTCACAGCTTCATCCTCTCCACTGTCCTCTTCACTGGAGCTGTCCTGGTGTGCAGGCTGGGGCCCTGGTTGATCTCCGTCATCCACAATTAGGGGGATCTGCTTTCGAATGGCCAGATTGTGCAGCATGCAGCAAGCCACCACTATCTGGCACACCTTCTGTGGGGAGTACGCCAGCGCCTCCCGGTGCGGTCCAGGCATCTGAACCTGGACTTGAGGAGGCCAAAGGTACGATCGACCACACGTCTGGTCCTCCCATGTGCCTCATTGTAGCGGTCATCTGCTGGGGTCCGAGGATTTCGTAATGGACTGAGCAGCCAGGGCCCATTCGGGTAAGCCGAGTCACCTGGGCGTGGGGGACACAGAGAACTGTTGCAATTCAAACAGGACAGTAGACAGCATCCTTAAGCCAGCACGCTACACAACTCCACATACTCACCGACAATCCAGCCACGGTCCTGTTGCAGATTGGTCATCAGTCGTGGTAATATGCTGTTTCGCATGATGTGCGCATCATGGGCCGAGCCTGGGAACTTTGCACACACGTGGGAGATGACCATGTCCGCAAGGCACACCACTTGCACATTCAGGGAGTGCGTGTGCTTCCGGTTGCGGAAGAGCTGCTCAGTGGCCTGTGGTGGGACAAGGCCAACATGGGTGCAGTCAATGGCACCAACGACGTGTGGGATCCGTCCAAGGGCATAGAATGCACCCTTCACTGCTGCCAACTCACGTGCCCTGGGGAATCTGATGTACCTGTTCCTGTACAGCATCATGGCTGCCAGTACATCCCTCAGCACCATGCTGAACATGGGCTGGGACATCCCACCTCCACTGCCCACTGTGTGCTGGAATGACCCAGTGGCGAAAAAATGCAGTGCAGCCATCACCTTAGCTGTGGGGGTGAATACTGTCAGATACACCCTGCGAGGACGGAGGTGGGGTTCCAACATGGCACATAGTCGATGCAGGGTTGGTCGATCCAGACGAAATTTCCGGATGACCTCAGAATCCTCCATGTCCGCCAACAATTGGTAAGGGCGGTAAATGTTTGGTCTCCGCTTAGGAAAGATGGAAGTGGACACATGTCAAAGCAACACGACACATGGCATTTTCACATACACATCACTGATATGACAGAGCAAGAACATGAGTCACAGAACAGCTGTCATGCAGGGACAGCACAGCCACAATACACTTACACAGGTCTCCCACCAATAGCAATGGGCAGTGACACAAACCATTGCTATGTGCATGCACATGGGGATCCAGGCCTCAATGACCTGTGAGGCGTGCTGATGGGGACTGACTGCATATTCGGCAAGCGGCAACACCACGGCAACATGACTGGCTGCTGTGCATCACACTGCTTCCGAGGCTGGATGAGTATGGCACACACCAACGACGATGTGGGCACAGGCTGAGCGGCCAAGACAAGTGGGACCTGTGGCACGAGGGGATATGAGACAGTCATTGGTGTCACCACTGCACCCTATGTGCAGCACTGTACGGATCACACCTCCAGAAGCATTGTCAGGTGTACACATTGACAGCCCCATGCCAACACGGCTGTGTGCTTGCAAATACACATCACATGTGACACGTAACCTTGCACGTGCCAAGTGGCAGATGTACATAGTGAGAGATGACATGCGTGTGCATATGCGTATACCATGCACCCATGCCAATGTGCAGATGATGACATGCTAACAGACATGTGGGGGCCGGCCACTGGCCGTCCCTGCCTATGCACACGGCATGTTGTGGCCCCGTCCATTGTGCACCTGCACCCACACGCACATCATGGCCACACCTGCAGATGCAGTGCGCACATCATACTGTGTGGTGCACATGGCATCAGCGGACTGTCACCAACATGGGCCAGGCCATTACGGCCAACTCCGATGACCCTCGCGGTTGCACCCTGCGTGTTCCACTATGGAGGTAGGCGTCCCGGGCCAGCTGGGTGCAGGCCAACGTCTGCAATTGCCAATGCAGGTCTCAGTGCACTTGTTGCTCGTGTGAATGTCAGGCTGGGCCATGCTGCCCCTCTCAGTCCCAGCAAGCCTGGCCTGCACATTGACTGCACAATGCCAGTAGGTGACAGCACCGACTGCCTAGTGGGTTACATGTGTCTCCTGTTCAGGACACCCTGGATGAGCGCTTACTCTGCACTGTCTATTGGACACACCATGACTCGTGATAGGGATGTGTGTGAGAGATAGTGGCACTGAATGTGACCTTCGTTGCGGGGTGGGCCATGCACAGGGCGAGTACGCTGATGGTTGCGCAGTGTTGGTCACAGTGGGTACACCCACACAGATGTGTTGCCTTGTGATCTTCTTCTAGGTCAGCCTGACAATGGACAGTAGATGTGGGCAGGCTACACATTGCTCGATGTGCTGTCTATGTGCATGTGCATTCACACCAGGCACAACTGCCCCTGCACATGTGACCCCTGCTGCACTCTGTGCTGGGTCTGTTGAGCTGATGCACCGTCTGTGCGTGGGGCAGACAGCTCTGCTCAGTTCCGTCATTGCCCATGACATCACTTTGCCGCAGGTGACATGGTTCATGGAGGGCCCACATGTACGCGTGGGTGGACTACACAAGACTGTCCAATGGTTATCACCCCCAGTCAGTGCTTCGAATGGGAAGTATGTGGTGCTGGTACTCATTTCGCTGTGTCGAGTGTGCGGGGCTAGGTGCGGGGCTACATGCAAGACATGGGTAGGTCATCGGCTTATCTACTAGTTGCAATGCACACGAGACATGTCTTTTTCTGACCACATCAGGGGCATTCCTTAAACTAACTGAAAGTCAAACAGTTATCTTTTACACTGTCCTCATGGCCTCCCCTCGCTCACACCTATATGCATTTGCACATGAGAAGCTAGCGCATGCACAAGCAGCTCCAAGCTCGCCCCAGAGAGGCCAAGGAGTGTATGTGTGGGTCCAGTTGTACATGTGGTCTGTCTCACGGTATGATTAGTGGCGTTACGCCGTCCACATGCGTGGTGCCCCGACTCGAGACCCGGGCAACATTGACTATGCATGACAGGCTCCGCAGTCCGGATACACCACCTGCATCACACAGAGGCTGTAGCTGCCCTAGCGGGCCAGTCCGCGTTCAACTGGAGCTCATGGCCCCACACATTCACTCTTTGGCCTCTCTGGGGCGAGCTTGGAGCTGCTTGTGCACACGCTGGCTTCTCTGTTGCAATGGCATGTAACGTGTGTGGGTGTATTGTCAATGGGTGGGATGGCGCGAGCCACCGTCCGTGACGTCACTGCTGCTTGTGATGTGTGCGTCCCCCCACTACTTCCATTTGACTTGTGCCATACTACACATTGTGGATGTGTTGCCTGCGTGATGTGACAAGGATGAGCGTGCCATGAGCTCTCACCCACCATGCTCTACTGCCATCCCCTGCCCTGGATTGCCTGTGCAAGTGGACAATGTTGGGGATACACCAGGTCGACAGGGGATGTGAGTGCCTTGGCATGGGCCTGGCGGACGCGCAGCAGTATCCGGCATGTCCACGGAGGGTGGGCTGACGTCTACACTTGATGCAGCATTGTTCGTGTGCCCGCCTGTTGTGCACACACGAGTTCACATTCGTCACCAGACAGGTGGTCTTTACAGATTCCCAGGAGTGCGCCAATGTACTGGTCCTGAGTCCTCCCAACACAGCGTGTTTCAACATTGCATGTGCGCACCTACCCGTCACACCAACCCACCTGAGCCATGCGTAACTCCCGCTTCACATGACACATGTGTGTCTCCCACAGTTGTGCTACACATTTAAGTTGACATCCAATGACAGTGGACTACATGGTCATCTCATGACTGCCGTGTACTTCACACACTCTCATCCTCTCTCATTCGTACTTGTGAAATGAATCAGCAGAGACACATTGTTGCTTCAAGCCATGTATTGGGACTAATGTCCTCTGTGATGCAGTATAGTGAACACTACTGGCAGCGAAGTGCATGTGGAGGATATACTCAGCATGATTACACATAGCATAGGGTGTAGAGGTACAGTGATTAGTTGTTGACTGTGGGATGTGGGCTTCAGAGTTCCAACTGCTTAGCCGTTGGTGTGCTAATGTACATTTGCTAATTACTGTGGTGCTGCTGACTGACACAGACAGTATACATTTAGCCTACCAGTCCGCTTGTCATCATGGGCACAGTGCATCTCCGTTCCATGTTACAGGTTTGCTGCTATGGTCACTCATACACACGTGCGTGGAGGTGACATCAGGGCATGGGCTTACGTGCATGCAAATGCGTCCCACTTGTTGTTGCGATGTGGTGGGTACTGGCCATGTCACAGTCACTGGGCTCATGTTGTTGGTGGATGCACTTGGTGTCCATGCAAAGGTCCTGGCACGGACGTTCAGAGGGAGGTGTGGTGACAGCTCTCACATACTGCAGCAGGACGATTGCTGTCCACTGACCGGTGCATATGTTCATGGGCGCAGGATCCATATCATGGCATGGTTGTACGTGCAGTTCTGTCCATGTGGTTGCCATACACAAATCCCATGCCTCTGCCTTGCATGTCTTGTTATTGGGTGCAGGGTGGCACCGGTGTTTCTGTGTGGTTCTGGCGTACCTTTTCCCGACGGGGTCCATATTCTGCTGGGTGATGTTGCCTCCGTTGTGTGCTTCGCCGTGTTTTGCACACAGGGGTGTGTCCTAATGTGGTGTGACGTCACTGACATGTTCGGGTCAGTTGTGTGACGTCAGGTTGGCAGCAGTGAATTGCCGGTTGGGGACATGACTGTGGCAGGGCTGTCACGTGACATGTGCTTTCTGGGTGGTGCTGGTGTGTGTGGTGTTTGGTTGTGACCCTGTGTTGTTTGTGTGCGGCGCATGCATTGCGCTGCCGTTGGCCTCTGCGTTGTGCGCATGTGTGGGTGCAGTGGTGGATGTGTCGTGTCCACGCAGGGGTGTCGGGGTGGGGGCCATATGCAGTTGTCCCGCCCTTGCACTGTGTGCGCTGTTTGCGTGCCCCTGTTGTGTGTCTGCCTACCTGCGTCGCCGCGGTGCGTTGACTCCTGGGTGCTGCATCAGGTAGAGCATGGGGAGGGCCTGCAGTGCTGGATTCATGCTCGGGGGTCGCCTTTTCGGTGTCTGTGCTCGGCGTTCGGGTTTCCGCCTCACTTTCACGTGCAGTGTCTCTTAGCCGTGGGAGCTGTTTGTTTGCGGCATCGTAATTTGTACGCCGGGCGGTACGTGATTTCGTCTGGCGGTGTGTCTCCATTGGGCTGCGCCGCTACGTGAGCGGGCGCACTTTGATGGCGGACGGCGTCGCTGGCTTGCCGGCGGTGTTTGGCTGCCTTTTCACATCGTAATTTGGCGGGCGTGTGGGCTGCGGCATGCGGGCGGTAACTGGTGGTTTTTGCATCCGCCAGCACGGCGGTGGTGCTTCCGCCCGCCATCCTAATGGGCCCCTAAGTTATTATCATTTTATGTTTCTCACTGCTTAAAAGCAGGGGGGCGACGCTCCTCTGCCATAGCGGTGGAGCCCCCCGATACAGTAATCGTCAAAATGATTGTGAGTACATTTCTGTGCATAACTTACATACCCAGGAGGGAACTAACGTACACAGGGTGTATTATACATGGCGTACGTAGCACATCCTATTCAAAACATAGATATATGCCTCACATCCAGAGGCTTACTGCTGCCCTTGGTAGGACAGGTTCAGATACACCTTCTCACTGAAGCTTGGTCTCTTCCTGACTTTTCTGTTGTCTTTGGTTTTTCTGCATGTTCAGATTCATGCAATTTCCCGTTTTTATCTCACTTATTTTGGTCTTTGAAGAGTTTTCAGGAGTGCAAGTTTCTAGACCTTCTCCGGTAGAGAGTAGATTAATTGTGTTCCATATTTTAAAAATCCTCTTTCCGTTTTTTGCTGAGAAATTGGCAATTTCGCCTCTAGGATATGTGTTTGCGATTCCAAGAATCTCCCAGTTTGTTTACACTTCTATTACCTAATTATTGAAGCAAAATTTATGTACAGGTTTCAAGTTGTGTTGTTTTTTGTGCAGGTCACTTATGGCTTTGTTGTGAGCTGCATTTGTCAATTGTTAGGGTTGCTAAAATTGATGTCTATTTCACTTGGTGCATTGACTTCAAATGTCCCTCTGGAAACCTCTGTCTGTAGTGATAGCAAAGCAAATTCAACAAGTAAACAGGCATCTCGATTGAACATTAGGTAGTACGTATGTATCCTGTCATTCCATTATTAGTACAATTACAGGCATGAGGTTGCAGCTACTGACTGCATTTTAGATTTTGTTCAGTTGTATATGCTCTTGCTCTTCTGAAGTTGCAACGGTTTTTTCCACAGACTTTGTGAAACTTTTTCCAAACCATGGCAAGGTTTGTGATTTACTGAAAAATTACAGATGAATAAAATCCTCACAAAAATATGTTTACATGAATTTCACCCTCAGCAAAGGTTTTCCAAGCTTTCAAACTTTGCAGCTGTTTGAAGTTGCAAAGTTTGTCACCTTAAAGCTGTGCCAACATAATTACCACTTTGTACACCCCTCATAGCTTCCAATAAATATCTAATCTATGATGATGTGGAATGGTGTATCTGGTTTGCATTTTTGGCATGGGTTTGACTGCTCTTAATTTAATACAATTTAATTCAAACTTAACCACTTGATCTAACCAACTTTGCTCTAGTCAGCCATAAATGAACAAAATAATGTTCCCATTGGACATTTGCAACTGTGACTATTGTCTGATTTTTAGTAGGAAACCCCTGTAAATGTCTGGGAATTGATCACGTATGTCTAGGGCTCCCGGTTTTATGTTATTTGGGTTTTTTTACATTTCCATCTGTATTTATCAATTCATTTTTTTGCTAATTTTATCTGTAATTATCCATATTTATTATGGGTTCTGTGAAAAAAAAGGAGGCTCTAACTGGTATATTTCCACATTTATTTAACCAATACATATGCACTCATGCTTGAATGCCTGCTAGATTTCAGTGATATGAACACCTGCAGAAGATAAATCCATGCACTTTTATGAAAATATGCAAATTTCAGGATCAACCTTGTGCATATCTAGTGCTGTTTAAGTCTCTTTACTAAAATTTCTTTCTTATTTAACCCCTTACCTATCAATCCACACAGCCATTGGTCTGACAGTCATGACATAGAGTATTTAGAATCACTGAAAAAGCAACCCGGTTTCTGTTTTTATCAATATTTAAAAATAAATACAGACAAGGACATACATGGTTTTCTGTCTGCATTTATCTGTAAAAATCAGTAAAAACGGAAAACAGGGAGCCTTACGTATGGCCTAGATTTTCAAAACACCTTCTCTACCAGTTTTCTGTCAAATCAATGCAAACTACATTTAATGATCCAAGTCTGTCAAGGTGTAGCTTTAAGTGCAACTGACCTGGGTGTTGCTTATGGATTCATTCAATATTTACATTGTTGCAAAAGTAGTTCCTAAAAATCTATTCCATATAGGACCAGTGAGATTCCCTTCTTCTCTCATTGGGGAGTTTTATTCATTGCCTAAGTGTTTCTATTTGATCATGAAGGGTATATCGGCATTTCTTCTATATTCCTTTTTCAACAGCAAACTAAAGCATGTGAGGCGATCTGTACCAATTCCTTAATTGAACCACAAGTCCCTTATACTTCTACTCTGGGAATAACACTGGGTGAAGCATTTTCAAAGTGAACATGTGTTTTTTTCTTCTTTCAAGCGACACTAGTGATTTACTGAAATAATTCAGCTGTGCTTTCTTTGCCTCCTTCTTGGTCAACCTTGGGAAGGTTTTCAACTTAAAGGTTCATGGTTTTTCAATATATATATATATATATATTGGGTGATGCAGCAAAGACAACTCAGAGTCAATCAGTGCTTCTATATGTTGCTTGTCTTTCCACTCAGGCGGTGCATTGATGAACTCGCAAACATGTTTTACTCCTGACATTGGTAATTCCGTCTATTCTTATTCGAAGGCTCTCATTACAAGTGGTCCGGATAATTGCTATATGTGTGGTAACTCTTGTTTTCGGACATATCGCAATTGCAATTTTTTTTATCAATATCGACAGATCATACCTGCCAATAGTTATCGGGGACAAATGCCCAGTATAGACCAGAACATGTGGATTTTGGGGTGGTAAGCAAGAGCTGCATGTCTGTATTGGTCATTATCGGGGTTTGCAGTGGCACAGCCCGGGTGGTTATCATCACTCGAGAAGTCCACCGTCCCTGCTCCCATCACCTTCAGTGTAGAAGCCTTGGCACTTTCCTGCTTGGGGAGCCATGGTCGACGGGTAACCTGAGTCTTGGGCGCTATGGCGGTGTCTTCGGTTTTACCTCTTGCTATAGCCCCACACAGCAGCTCAACTTCATCGAGTTAAAGTCGTGAGGCCGGTGATGGTACACTTGCCTCTTAAAACTCCTCCCTTACTGAAGAAAACTCAGAAAAGAAGAGCTAAAATGCTGTCCTTCATGATGACTGACGCTTTAATCACCAAATTGTGGTCCTGTGGGCTGATCTAAAATGTAAATTACGGTTCTCACAAATTAATAGTTGAAGCGGGGTTAACTCCATATATTTGTTCTTCTGGGATGATCTAAAATGTGAATGACAAGTCCAGCAAGCAAACCCTACAAGGGCTTGACCCCAAGTCCCTCTTTCTTCATTACATGGGCATGATCAGTCAGCTGAATATTGCAAGGCCTCTTAGCGCTATATTAACCTGTAATACTTATATGGCATACCGCATATCACATGACCTGCCCTGCACTAGTCTTTAAGGGCTCTAGACTTTATTTGCCACCCAGAATATCTTGAGGGTGTCTGCTGCTGTTGGGTCTTCCTTGCTTGGTCCTTCCTCCTTGTGGGCTCCATCTTGCTTTCCCTCAGAGTGCCTCACTTCCTGTTCCTGTGTCACTCTCTAACACTGTGTCTCAGTCTCTGTTGATGTCTCATAACCTCTATTTCTGTGTCCCACATGTCATTTGTGGTCCTTCACTCTATCTTGCTGTCTCAGTTTCAGATGCTGTCTCACTCTTTCTTTTCCTCATTGAGCGCTGACATGTGTCACTCTTTCTTGTGATTCTCACTCTTTGTCTCGCTTTCTGTTGCTGAGTGCCTGATTTAGATTCTGAAGCCTTACATGTACTTGTAATAAGGCTGATGGAATATCTGTTGCGGATTGCTAGGTCTCACTCTCTGTGCCTCACTTTGTCACTACTTTTCGTTCACTGTGTCTCAAAGTGTTGCTATGAAACACCTTTGCTAAGTTTCACTTGTGTTTGACTCTGTTACTGTTTCTCACTCTCTGTGTCTTGCCCTGTCACTGTGTCCCATTTAATGTGCCTCCACTTCTCTTGATGTGTGTCACCTATTGTCAATGTACTTAATCTGCTGCTCTGTTTTATCCTCTGCGTATCACCGTATTTGCTGTGTTTTGCTGTGTCTCAGTGGTTGTCACTATGTCTCACTGTGTCTTGCTTTTTGTCAACGTGCCTCACTCTGTTGCTGTGTTTCACTCTCTTTTTCTGAGTGTTGCAGTTTGTCTGACTCTGTCTCAATCCCTGTAGTTTATTGCAATTTATTTTGAGGGCGCAGGGAAGTCCTAAAATTATACACCCCAAAATACTACCTCAACAGCACCCCTACTGGTGGACGAATCGGAGACGAAGTTAAACCTCAATTTAATGAGGCACTGAGTCTCCTAGATAAAGTACCTTTCAGCATATCAAAACTACAGTCAATTACGTAAGGATTGACTCAGTAATTGAGTTCCTGAAGCAGGAATAGAAATGTAAAAGATTTTCTACAATAATTCAAAAGGTGCGGTACAGAAATCATAAATGAAATGCAATAGTTCGAAATCGCATATGAGCAGAAAAATCATTAAGAAAATGGACAGCGTTCCTAGTAGCATCAGAAAGTCTTCTGGCTCACCCCCAAAATCTAGGGTTTATATATTGTTTTCTTGGATAGGAAATCACCAATTTCTGCAAACTCATCATAGTGTGAACAAAAGAATTACAATCCCAGCAAATCGAACACAACTGTTAATTAAATGTCATATTGCCTTAGCATCTAAGCACTTTCCGACTACATGAATATTGATTCTGCCCACTCTGTGCTACTGTCATCCGGAGATGGCAGAAGAAACTAGCTACAAGAACAACATTTTGCTGTTGTGAATGAATGCAGTACAGTGAGCTGGTGGAAGGGCCTTGAGAAACACAACATTACTGTGTCCCTGTTAGAAAGTTTTCTTCGAGAACAGCAAGAACAACGTCAATGGAAATTAACAAGCATGACTGCTTGACTGGGTGCTACAGAAATAATGAGCAGGGAACATGCAGGGGATGGCATCCAGTTTGAACAAGATGGCGTCGAGGCATAATTGAGGCCCGGTTAACATAAGCCAATAAAACATACTTTAATCATGACTGCAAAATTGTTTCAAGTGTAATATCACCATGTCAGTGTGTATATGTAAATTCGAAGGCGAATCCATGTTCTACATGTTGTTAATAATGCATATAATATAAAATGCACAAAACCTCAACATTTTCTGCCACTTTGTGTTGCACTCGGTTGTTGGGTTTCTCTCTTCAGGTGTCATTGAATCCCTCTCGTTGTCCCTCACTCTGTCTCTGTCACTGTCTCCCCCTGCAGGTTTGGAAAGCCCATCTCACTCCCTCCGTGCTGACGCGCACCCCTACGCCAGCTCCGCCTCCACAATCTGTATCACCCTGGCGGAAAAGCACAAGTGTGACCGCAACCTGGAGATCATACTGCACCCTAGTGGTAAATCAGCAGAATGCAGATCACAAAAACTGAGCCTGTCCCACCAGGGGGCGCTGCTGGCAATGGTGGCACCAAGAGCAAAATATAAAACAAACAAAAATGCGGCTGACCAAGGTTCAGCACATCGATTCCCCAGTACAAGTGTATCAAATAAGAGCCTGTGCAACTACTTCCAGAGTGTACCGCACTTCCACTCCACTGGCAACCAGAAAATCGTTTTTATAAGATAGGGAGGAAGGTGCACCAGATCAAAGTCCATACGCTCCAAATGTATCCCAAAAATATATCTTTATTGTAATTGTAGATTAAAAGTTGAACATCAGCCAACGCGTTTCGTTCCAATCCTGGAACTTCATCAGGGCTCCAGCAAATAGATCAATCTTATGAAAAGCTTCTGTGCTTTAATTTCAATGTATCCCGAATCAGACAGTCAGACAAAGTAACCCAAATTAAGCTGGTCAGGGCAGCACGAAAATTCCTATTTTCCGGGTTTCAGAAAGAGCAGCCTGGCGACCTGGTGCAGGACAGTTGTATGGAGCGGTGCCTGCGAGAGTGATAGCTATAAAAGGGCGCTATATAATGGCATCGGAGCGCTAGCTCTGGGACAGCTATATGCCATAGTGAAGGAACACTGCCAGTGGGAGAGCTGTAGTGAAGGTCATAGACTGGTGTATAGGGAGCGCTCTGGAGTTGTGTAGGAGCTATATGCGCGCTGTAGGGTATGGTGAAGGAACACCGACTGAGAGAGAGCTGTGGTGAAGGTCAATAGGGGAGCACTAGTGTGCAGTGTAGGAGCTACATGCAAGTTGTAGGGTACGGTGAAGGAACACCGACTGTGATTAAGCTGTGGTGAAAGTCACTAGGGGAGCACTAGACAGTAATGTAGGAGCTATATGCTAGCTGTATGGTATGGTGTAGGCCCGCTAGGCTGGTTATAGGCCAGCGGCATGGAATGGTCTTCTGGTTGTCCACAAGCTGCTGTTTGGAATGGTGTAAAAGCACTACCTATGTGGGAGCTGTATGGAATGTCATGGAGGCGCTGGCTCTGGGTGACTTGAAGGGATGGTGCAGGCCTCACAGCAGGCCTTCTAGGATCTGCTGTGTGGAGTGTTGCAGAAGAGCTGGGCCTGGGCAGGTACAGTAGGATGACCCCCTGAGTGTAGGAAGTGCTGGAAGAGGAGTTTGTGAAGCTAGGTTTGGTGCTTGAAGACTTTATGATGAGTTATCAGCTTGTGAGGGTATAGGGGCTTGGCGTGATCACTGTGTGGACAGGCTAGCTTGGGTTTGGGGGTTTTGGTCAGGTCTGTAGGCTTTGGAGGACAAGTAGCTGGAGCGGACTGCGAGCATAAAAGAACAGGAGGTCAATGATAGAAGAGGTAGGTTCAATAAGCGTGAAATGATACATGGCTAGGTACAGGGAAGGGTGTATGTGCTTTAACTGAAAGACAGGTGGCAGAATAGGGAGGAGCTATATGAGTGGGATGGTAGGTTTCCTTTGGGTCCCAGTAGAAGATATAGTTCTCAAGTCCGAGTGTGTTTTTTTTTAGGGAAGGAATAGTATTTGATTTATAAAAGTGTTTTGATTCGGTTTAGTCTGTAAGGTTGTGGTGCTGGGTCTGCAGTGTGGATGTATTGCACTCAACTGATTCATTTAGCAAGCATTTTCACAAGATTTGCGTAAGTTGTTGATGTTGCCGTTATGCACAATTTTGTAGGAGTGCAGAGATGTCCCTGGGTGCGTTGTAGAAACAGTGTTTGGGAGCCAATAGCCAGTTTTAGTCAGTGGCTAAAATGGAGTTATAGAAGTGCAAATACTCACAGTCCCGGAGTACCTGTGTGCTACTTAGAAGATCTGTTACTTTCCCATTAAGCGTGTTGAAAGCCCGCTGAGAAGTTCAGGTACTCTCCCTTTAAAAGAACTCAACCCAGCTGAGAACTGCAACTGCACTCCCATTAAAAATATTGAAGGCCCGATGAAAAATACAGGTGCTCTCCCATTAAAAGTATTGAACCCCTGCTAAGGAGTGTCGGACTCTCCCATTAAAAGTATTGAACCCCTACTGAGAAGTGCAGGTACTCTCCCATTAAAAGTATTGAACCCCAGCTGAGAACTGCAAGTGCTCTCCCGCTAAAAGTATTGGGGCCAGATGTACGACCAAGAAAATTGCGCATCGCAAATTGTGACTCTTTTGCAAGTTGCAATTTGTGAGGCGCAATTTCCGATGTACAACAGTGTTTTTCACACTGTTAGCGATTCCCAAAGGGGTCGCAAATGGAGAGGCTCATGAATATTAATGAGCCTCTCGCAATTTGCGACCCCATTGGGAATGGCAGGTCCTCCCAGGTATGGTGGCCTGCTGGGCTCAGCAGACCACCATGTCTGGGACTGCTTTTAAATAAAGCAGTTTTTTTTTTTAAATGCAGCCCATTTTCCTTAAAGGAAAACAGGATGCATTTAAAAAAGAAAAAAATGAAACGTTTCGTTTCATTTTTAAGGGCAGGTAGTGGTCCCTGGGACCACTGCCTGCCCTTAAAAATTATTTCCCCTGCATTTGCAAAGGAGAAGGGGTCCCCTGGGGACCCCTTCCCTTTATGAAGCCCATTACCACCCTCTTGAAGAGGGTGGTAATTTGCGAGTGTTTTGCGCCCGCAATTGCGGACGCAAAACATTCTTACATAGGGTTGCGCTCGCTATTAGGAAGGGAACGCCCCTTCCTAAAAGCGAGTCACAAAATCCTATTTTGCGAGTCGCAAAAAATTGCTACTCGCAAAATAGGGTTTGTACATTCCCCATGCTGTTTTTGCATGCGCAAACGGGTTCGCAAACCTGTTTGCGCATGCAAAAATGGTCGTACATCTGGCCCTTGAACCCCTGCTGAGGAGTACTGTACTCTCCCATTAAAAGTATTGACACCCTTCTGCTAAGGAGTACTGTACTCTCCCATTAAAAGTATTGAACCCCTGCTGAGGAGTACTGTACTCTCCCATTAAAAGTATTGAACACCTGCCTGCTGAGGAGTACTGTACTCTCCCATTAAAACGTATTGATACCCTTCTGCCAAGGAGTACTGTACTCTCCCATTAAAAGTATTGAACCCCTGCCTGCTGAGGAGTACTGTACTCTCCCATTAAAAGTATTGATACCCTTCTGCTAAGGAGTACTGTACTCTCTCATTAAAAATATTGAACCCCTGCTGAGAGGTGTTGGTACTCTCCCTTTCAAATGAAAGAAGTGTGGTACTCAGTACCTAAGAGTACCTTCTCATTAAAAGCACTGGTTTATGTGAGTAATGTATGTATTTCATAATGGTGATTTCTTTAGCATGCATGCTATATTTTCACCCTTTCAACCACTGAACGATGACTCTTGTGTCTGCTCTCAGAGCCCCACAGGCCTCACCTGCTGTTCGAAGAGGGATCCATGTCCTTCCCAGAGTATGAGGCGCACATCAAGAACCGCAGAGACTACATCCGAATGGCCAGGAAGGAGTGTGAGACGGACAGGATGGTGAGCAGTTGCATTGTGGTGCTTGAGCGTGGCTTCCCCGCTGGCAGAGCCACCGAAGGGTCAAGCTGTGCCCCACTGATGAGACCCAACAAGGCTGAAACATGTCTGGGGTTGCTTGTGTTCTCATGCCCTCGCAGGTCTGAATGGAGAGCTCTTTTTGGTCCCCTTCTGCAGTTCACAGATGAGCAGTGCTTAATTTGAGCTGGTGGTTTCTGGTTCTCGGCCCTGGCACTTAATTGTCAACACCGTCGCTTGTGACTGTCTGCCACAAGGTAGCACTGTCTGGCTAATTTAGAGATGACCAAACCAACTGTTAATTATTAATTCCATATACTATTACTTTCTGCCCAAGTCATTCTTATAGCTTTGGGGGCCTGGAGTAGTCCGAATTTTCTACTCCAGAGTAGGAGTGTGAGGGTTAGTACTTGTGTTGTTACTTTCACTGGCGCACTGCATGGGCAATGTGTGGTGCAAGCTGCAGTGGCCTCCTGACGAGAGCCCTGGCACTTATTTTTTAACAAATTAAGCACTGCAGATGAGCTAAAAATAATTGCATGAAGTGTATCCAGAAGGAGTACACGTTCTCAAGTTCGATTCGAAGTTTTCCTTCCATCACTTTTTTGCAGCCTCACTTCAAGTTCTGGCCATCTTTGCTGAGTTTTAATGGCGAGTCTTTCGAAGGTGGTAAAGGGATTTGCCCATGGCTGCAAACTTTTGGGTTGTTGGAGAGACACCTTATTCAAATCCGGGTTTCCGAATCTCAGCGGTGGCAAGTTAGCACTTGCACCACTCCTCCACCTTCCCCATGACCTGCACCAAGGGGCAAGAGTTAGAAAACAAGCTTCCAGGGGAGTGTGCAATTAGACACACCGAATATTTCCAAACCTTGGGCTTCTAGAGGCTTCTGTGAGTAACTTTGCATTGGAATTGTGTTACTGACCATTAATTCCTGCCCCTTGCTTCTGTCTTGGTGCTTGGCAGCCTTCTAATGAAGGGAATCTGAGCTCTGAGCTTATGGCACTCTCCTACCCTTTCTTGGGAGAGGGTAGGAGAGTGCCATATTTCAATAAATTTGGTGCTCTCCTGCGCTCTCCTTCTCACGCAGTGCAGCATTTGTGGCTGCTGCACTGCGTTGCGTGAGAAATTGGTAAATCTGGCCCAGTTTTCCCAAATGGGTTTAGGTGCTGAGCGCTGGAAAACACCTGCTCAAGCTAAGCACTGCTTTTGAACACACACCCTGCTGATAATGTGGTGCTTTTTCTGACTGTTCCGGTAGAAAACGGTGAGCCACACTCTGCTTTTCTGGAAATTTTCATTTTGAACAAGGCAGATCTAGTGATTGGTCCTGCCTTCCTGCCAGGTGGGATAAAGGAGCCTCCTGGCCTGAAGAAGAAGCTCAGCGGCACCACTAGGGATGGACAATGGACCACAGCACTGAGAAGTCTGTTCCCCAAAGCCTAGGACACCAGCAAAGTCTAGGTGCGGTGCCAAGACTGCCTACCACGGGAGACACAATAAATATACAAAACAGTGATGGATGGAATGCTTGAATTAATCTCAGCCGCTGGTAATCACTCGGTGCTGCATCCTAATCCATCATTATTTTGTACACCATGCCACCTCAGTCTTGACCCTCCCTAGTTAGGGGCTCATCAGCCGGGTACACCTTGGCTCTAGTCATACGTGGGCACAGGACCCACGCCTCGGCATAACTAGGGCAAAACCGGTCCTGGGTTGCTTGTGTTCTGGTTCAGGAACGCCTGGCTTGGCAGTTCGGGCTGGAATGTTCCCATTGGTTCAGGGTCAAGACTGATTTTCATATAGCTGGGTCCTAACTGAGGTGGCATGGTAAGCAAACTATCGATGGATTGGAATGCTACCTCGAGCTATTGCCAGTGGTTAGACTTATTGCAAGCAGCTCCCATAACCTTTTGTGTGCACCATGGGATAAACTGACCTGATATGGAGGACGCGTACAAGTAGGACAAGACAAAGACATGTTTTGAAGATGAATTGAACAAGTGAACCTTACCGTAACCTAAACTAGTACTTCAACCAGTTACCAGTGGGAGTCAGTGGATGCCCCAGGTTCAGGGGTGCCACAGCCACTGCATAATTGTGACTGTGACCAACCCTTAGCGAAATATGGGCCTTTCAATTTTATACCACCAGGTGTCTGCTGACATGTTAACCTTTTTCCCAAACTAGTACCCCCCTTAGCCATTAAATTCAGACCATTTGAGCTTAGGCGTTGTCTCCTTCAAAACTGTGTCTGGTTCCATCCTTTAAATGACCACCGGATCTCCAGTGACCTCATTAAACATATGCCCACCAACGTGAAGCTCTGTCCAATTTTGTTTTTCCAAACCTGAAGGCACTCTAAATTTGTGGGTTGGGATCAAGTTTGAGTTCTACCATTTTACTTTGAAACTGCAATCTCTGAGGCATGTTAGACGCCTGCTTAGCTACCTTGGTTGAACCCAGGACTGCACGAGTAACTGAGGCACAGCCCTAAAAGTATCATAGCCAAGGGGACATAATATAGAAACTCGTTGATTAGGTTGTAGTTGATTTCTCTGACACGGACCACTATATATTGAACTCAAGGAGGCCTCCACTGACTGTGCTCAGTGGACATTGTAGCATCACTTTTGGAGCATGTTTTAGTGTTCGTAGTTTGTTTTTTCAAGCATTAAAAATATATCCGGGATCATATCTAACCTAGAAAGATCTAGGAAGGTCTCATTTCCTTTGATGTCCTCATTTTAATTATCCAGGTTTACCAACATGTAAATAAAGACTTCCTCAGGTTAAAAGTAATTTTTTACTGTCACTGAATTTATTCCAATGATTGCTGTCACAAAGAGTTTCAAAACTAATACTGCTCTCTGCCTTAACTGCTCAACCAAGATAACCTGGCTGGGTCAGTAGCACGAGGGGCGTTCTCAACCACCCAGTTGGTGTGCGGTAATGCATGACGCCCTTGAGCAGGAGTACTAAACAACAGTACCTACTCTGGGTACTACCCTAACCACTAACTGTTCCCCTGGACACAGACAAAAGGCTTTAGATCTCCTTCTGGGCCCATTACTTAGCATTTCTTTCTTTTGTACAGGTTACGTTTGTGCAGAAGAGATTTCACAAGGACATATATCATAACCCTGCCCTGATGCTGAACTTCTGCCCCGACTTCTGCCAGGCGGCTATGGACCTGCGCACGGTCACGCGCGAGGTGATATTCATCATCGACAGGAGCGGCAGTATGAGTGGCGCCAACATTGAGAAGATCAAGGTGAGATCCCCTATGAGTTCACCGAGCAAAAGGAGTCTATTTTACCTGTATTGATCTATCTGCAGCAAGAAGATGTGTGACACATCTGTGTAGGACACAGCCATCAGATGTCAATCATGGGTTTGTTGAGTGCGACTACTCACCCGTAAGGGTCTCAAGGCGCTGGGGAGGGGGGAGGTGCAGGATCCAGTTCATCAAGGAGGAGGTCTATCGAAGAGCCATGTTTTGAGGTTTCTCGTGAAGATGGGGAGTGATGTCGTCTGTCTGAGGTGGAGCGGTAGGTCATTCCAGGCTCTGGCCGCGAGGAAGGAGAAGGAGCGGCCTCCCGATCTGGACTTCCTGGTGCGGGGGACTACTGTGTAGGAGAGCTGAAATGATCGTAGGGTCCTTTGGGGTGCGTGGAATTCGAGTCGGCTGTTCAGGTATGCTGGTCCGGTGTTGTGGAGGGCTTTGTGTGCGTGGGTGAGAATCTTGAAGGTGATTCTAGCCTCGATGGGGAGCCAGTGGAGTGTGCGCAGGTGCTGGGAGATGTGGCAGTGTCTTGGCATGTTGAGGACCAGTCTTGCAGCTTGCCGGTGAGGTTTTTGTTTATTCCGGCATGCGTTGCCGTAGTCAAGTCTACTGGTGACGAGGGCGTGAGTGACGGTCTTTCTGTGTTCGAGGGGGATCCATTTGAAGGTCTTGCATAGGAGGCGGAGGGTGTGGAAGCAGGAGGATGCGACGGAGTTGATCTGGCGGTCCATTATGAGTTCGGAGTCCAGGATGATTCCGAGGTTGCGTGCGTGGTCCTTGGGGGTGGGTGGGCTTCCGAGGGCGGGTGGGCTTCCGAGGGCGGGGGGCCACCAAGTGTTGTTCCAGGCGTCGGGGTGTGGGCCCATGATGAGTACTTCTGTTTTGTCAGTGTTGAGTTGTAGGCAGCTGCTTTTCATCCATTTGGCGACTGCTTCCATGCCTTCTTGAAAGTTGTGTTTGGCTGCGTTGGGTTCGTTGGATAGGGAGAGGATGAGTTGGGTGTCGCCTGCGTATGAAACAATGTTGAGACCGTGGGTTCTGACGATGGGGGCGAGCGGAGCCATGTAGACATTGAACAGCGTGGGGCTGAGGGAGGATCCCTGGGGGACTCCACAGGTGGTTGGTGTAGGGTCCGAGAGGAAAGGAGGGAGTCTGACCCGCTGCGTTCTGCCGGAGAGGAAAGAGTGGATCCAGTCGAGGGCCTTGTCCCAGATCCCTGCCTCGTGAAGCCTGCGAGTTAGGGTGCGGTGAGAGACTGTGTCGAAGGCCGCTGTGAGGTCGAGGAGGATGAGGGCTACTGTCTCTCCTCTGTCCAGGAGGGAGCGGATGTCGTCTGTTGGGGCGAGGAGGGCGGTTTCTGTGTTGTGGTTTTTTCTGAAGCCGGATTGGGAGGAGTCGAGGATGTTGTGCTCTTCGACGAAGGTGGCGAGTTGGCTGTTGATGGCTTTCTCAATGACATTCGCTGGGAACGGGAGCAGGGAGATGGGTCTGTAGTTTTTGAGGTCGGAGGGGTCCGCTGAGGGCTTCTTCAGGAGGGGGTTGATCTCGGAGTGCTTCCAGTCGTCTGGGAAGGAGGCGTTCGCTAGGGAGTGGTTGATGGTGTGGTGAAGCATAGGTGCGATGGTGTCGGCGGCTCTGTTGAAGATGTGGTGGGGGCAGGGGCCTGTGGGGGCCCCGGAGTGAATTGACTTCATCATCTTCAGTGTGACTTCGGTGGTGAGGGCTGTCCAACTGTCGATCGTTGACTTCAGGGTGTTGGGGGTGGTTGGTGAGGGTTCAGTGTGTTGGCTGTCTTCGTCAAAATTGTCGTAAATGTTCTTGATTTTGTGGTGGAAGAAGGTGCTGATTTTGTCGCAGAGGTCTTGTGAGGGAGGGATGTCTGTAGGCTCGCTGGTGGGTTGGGCGAACTCCTTGATGATGCTGAAGAGTTCTTTGCTGTTGTGCGCGTGTGTGGTGATTCTGTCTTTGATCGCTGTTTTTCTCGTAGTTTTGATGAGTTGGTGGTGTGCGTTGGTGGCGGCTCTGATGTTGTTGTGGGCTTCTGTAGATTTGGAGTTCCTCCAGGCCTTTTCGAGGCGGCGGCATGTGCGTCTGGACTCTCGAAGTTCGGTGGTAAACCATCTGGCTTTCTTGGCGTGTGTGTTGTTGTTCTTCTTGAGGGAGGCTATGGCGTTGGTGCTGTCGGAGATCCATCTGTGCAGAGTTCGGGCTGCGGTGTTGGGGTCGTCGTCTTCCACGATGGTTGGGGTGGAGTTGCCGAGTGAGGAGGTGAGCTGGTCGTCGGTTATTTTGGTCCAGTTTCTTCGTGGGAGCAGGTGCTGGGTTCTGTGGATGGTGGGTGTTCTGAAGGTGAAGTGGATGCATCGATGGCCTGTCCACGGGAGTTCGGTGGTGTGGCTGAAAGTGATGGAGTTTCCTGTTGTGAAGAGGGGGTCGAGGGTGTGTCCTGCTGAGTGCGTGGGTTCGGTCACGATCTGGTGGAGTCCTATGTTGTGGAGGTTGTCGAGAAGGGATGTGGTGTTGGGGTCTAGTTGGTTGTCGAGGTGGAAATTGAGGTCTCCCAGCAAGGTGTAGTTGGAGGACTCGATGGCTTGCGGAGAGATGATGTCCGTGATGGAGTTGGTGAATGGTCTGCGGGGTCCGGGGGGTCGGTAGATGAGGGTTCCTCAGAGGGTGGTGGTAGGGCTGGCCTGTATCTTGAAGTGTAGGTGTTCCATCAGGTCTGTGGGCTCGTCGGGGAGTGTGCTCAGCCGGAGGGTGGATTTGTGGACGATGGCGATTCCCCCTCCAGGGCAGGTGGGGCGGTCCTTCCGGGAGATCTTGTATCCTTGGGGAATGGCGATGGCGATGTCCGGTACCGAGGTGGTGTTGGTCCAGGTTTCGGTGAAGAACGCGACGTCCAGGGTGGTGCTGTCGAGGAGGTCCCAGATTGCGGTGGCGTGTTTGTGGAGGGATCGGACGTTGAGGAGGATGCATTGCAGGGTCTTCGGTGCGGTTGTGTTCTTACGGGCGGGTTGTGCTGGATCTGTGGTCTTGGCGGTGATGCAGGTGTGCCGGCAGCGATGACAGCTGAAGGGTCCGTGGGTGTCGGCTGGTGAAGCTAGCGTGCAGTTGTTGTTGCAACCTGGGTTGAGTGCGTAGAGTGCCGCTGGGTTGCAGCGTTGATGGTTCGGAGGTCCAGGGTTCCTGCCGCTGGTCGCGTTCGGGTCGCGGACGGGCGCAGACGGGCTTGCCAGCGGCGCAACCGCCATTAAGTAGGGGTCGGGGAGGGCTGAACAGCTGGGAGCGGGGAGGGGACCTGGCCTGGGCTGGTCGCGCTGGGGGGGAGGGGCCGCGGGGGCAGCAGCGGCGGGAAAACCGGGCAAGAGGTGCCCAGAAGAGGAGCAAAAACAGCTCAAAGTATGAAAATAAGTAAAGGTGATAGAAAAAGTGATAAAAGCGATAGGAAGAGAGTGAGAGGCTAGAAAAACGAAGGTAAAAGTAGAGCGGCTAAAGAGAGAGGTAGGCAGAAAAACGGAGCGAGAGAAGGGGAGAGGGGTCCACTGGACCACCAGGGATGAGGCGCAGGTATAGCCTGCGGGTGGAGGAGGGCCTCGAACACCAAACACTTGAGAGTGCAGGGGTCAGGAGGGCCTCACTTGATGGTGGAGCTGCGAGGGTGGGAGAGCAATTTCACAGACAATGAGATGTAAGCAACTTAGCAAGTAATGAGATCCCAACATATTAAAAAATTATAGGCCAATCTCCCTACTTCCAGCACCATCTAAAATCTTGGAAAAGGAGGTCCAGAAACAGCTCTCTGCCTTTCTGGAATTAAATGACCTCCTACATGACTCTCAATCAGGTTTTAGAGCTGGATACAGCACAGAAACAGCCTTACTGGAGGTTGCAGAAACTGTGCGGGCGGCAGTAGACCAGGGAAAGTGTGCCGTGCTTGTGTTGTTGGATCTTTCCGCAGCCTTTGATACGGTGTCTCACCGTATCCTATTAAAAAGGCTTGAGGAGTTGGGAATATCTGGAACCGTACTTACTTGGTTTAAATCCTTTCTGGAAGGCCGGACCCAACAAGTGTTCCTCCATCCTTTCACCTCATCAGAAAAACCCCTGACGTGTGGAGTCCCGCAGGGTTCGGCTTTGAGCCCGACCCTTTTTAATGTGTACCTTGCCCCTCTGGCCTGCCTAGTCGAACAATGGGGTGTAAAGGTTGTCTCTTATGCTGACGACACCCAGCTGGGGTTCTCCTTTGAGGACAACACGGAGGCAGCCTTTTTCAATTTCAGGCAATGTCTACTCAATATATCATCTTGGATGACAGACAGTTGATTGAAACTGAACACAGAAAAAACTGAGGTGCTGTTTTTTAATCAAGCACACCCCCAAAAGGCAGAACTCTGGTGGCCGGCTGAGCTTAATCCCCCCCCCAGTACCGGTGCAATCAGCAAGAAATTTAGGTTTTAAATTTGACTACACCTTATCTGGCAAAGCTCAGATCAACCATGTCTCCTCCCAGTGTTTCTGGAAATTAAAAACGCTACGAAAACCCCTCAACTACCTCCCTATGGACTGCAGGAAAGTGGTGGTGCATGCACTCATAACCTCACAATTAGACTATGCAAATAGTCTGTATCTAGGTCTTCCGGCATATCAGATTAAGAGGCTGCAAACTATCCAAAATTCGGCAGCTAGATTGATCAGGAATGTGCCAATGCGACACCACATCGCTCCCCACCTTCGGAGCCTACACTGGCTGCCGATAGGGAGAAGAATTGAATTTAAAGCACTGACACTTGTATATAGGACCTTGGGGGAGAAAGGCCCTAAATACCTTAAAAAGAGAATACAAAAATATTCCCAGACCAGGGTCCTTAGGTCTAATCAACATGAACTGCTGGTCATCCCCCGTTTTAAAAAATCCAGAACTGGAGGCCGTTCCTTTTCAGTGAAAACAGCTGTCCTATGGAACACAATGCCTATACATATTAGGAAGGAAGACAGAAAGACTGTTTAGGAAAGCACTCAAGACATGGCTATTTAAACGCCCTTAATTCTCCCACTCACATCATGGTCTAAACTCTTTAACTGTTGCCTCTAGCACCGGGACACCTCCGTTGGAGGTAGCTGTGCGCTCTATACATGCAAATAATAATAATAATAATAATAATAATGAGTCCTCAAGAACACACATAACCTGTAGTTTGTAGAGATCTGAATATCTCTGCAGCTGCTGGTGGGCATTAATGATCATTGGTGGTTTCTCAAGTTGAGGTTAGGACCTAATCTTTGCTGTACAGCAACGATGTATGATTCATTCTAGCTTATAGATCACTGCTGAAGGCTGCATCAGTAATTAAAGGCCCTCAGTCAAGATTATAGGCCAAGTTGCAGGCCTTTAATGACCAGTGTTGTCTGAGGCAGAAGGACTATAGTACTATTAGCACAGTCTTCACACTGGGGCTAAAATATTCTAAATTACATAGAAAGAAACAGTAAGACAGACCTTGGGATTTTGGGCCAGATGGATAGTCTATACCAGCCATTATTGGCCCTCTGGACCTCATGTTTTCAGTGGAGCTCCCTACATTCCAATGTCCTTGTTCACCTTACATACTAGACACATCCCAGTCATGTGTAAGCTGCGGCAATCCTTAAAACACAAGCTCTATCACACTCTGTATTGGCAGGAGTGCCGGCTGTGTACCTTTGAGACATCGAGTTGTGTTTGTGATAGTAGCTTTTCATCTAAACAATTAGAGAGCTCTCCTAAAACACACCTATGCCAATTCATCATCTAGCGTGAGCCCCTGCACCTCACTTTCATACCCTATATAACCATGCCATGTTTTTAACCTGAGAAATAGTTCTCCATGCAAAGTGTGCAGTACATATTTCATGCATATCTGGAGAGCAAAGTAGAAGGGCGAATGTCCATGGAGGTGATATAAGAGAGAGATGCTTAGGGAAAATATTAATTGAGATGATTCAAGGAACGGCTCTGTGGGTAAGAGATGTTTAATGGAGGTGACTGAATTGAGAACTTACCAGCGATGGGATTCCCATGGTGGTGATCCAAATGAGAAGAGACTAGATGAAAGATGCTAATGAAGGTGAACTAGGAGCTAGCTACCTTGGAGGAGATGCTCCTGAAGGTGATCCAGGGGTTAGCAACCTTGGAGGAGATGGTCATGAGGGTGATCTAGGGATAGCTACCTTGAAGGAGATGTTCCTGAAGGTGATCGAGGGGTTAGCTATCTTGGAGGAGATGTTCATGAAGGTGATAGAGGAGTTAGCTACCTTGGATGAGATGTTAATGAATGTGGTCTAGGGGGTAGCTACCTTGGAGGAGATGTTCATGGAGGTGATCAAGGGGTTAACTACCTTTGAGGAGATGTTCATGAAGGTGATCTAGGGGGTTAGCTACCTTGGAGGAGATGTTCATGAAGGTGATCTCGGGGTTAACTATCTTGGAGGAGATGTTCATGAAGGTGATCTAAGGGTTAGCTACCTTGGATTAGATGTTCATGATTGTGATCTAGGGGTTAGCAAACTTGGAGGAGATGTTCATGAAGGTGATCGATGGGTTAGCTACCTTGGAGGAGATGTACATGAACGCGATTGAGGAGTTAGCTACCTTGGATGAGATGTTAATGAATGTGATCTAGGGGTTAGCTACCTTGGACGAGATGTTCCTGAAGGCGATCTAGGAGTTAGCTACCTTGGAGGAGATGTTCATGAAGGTGATCAATGGGTTAGCTACCTTGGAGGAGATGTTCATGAAGGTGATTGAGGAGTTAGCTACCTTGGAGGAGATGTTCATGAAGGTGATCTCGGGGTTAACTATCTTGGAGGAGATGTTCATGAAGGTGATCTAAGGGTTAGCTACCTTGGATTAGATGTTCATGATTGTGATCTAGGGGTTAGCAAACTTGGAGGAGATGTTCATGAAGGTGATCGATGGGTTAGCTACCTTGGAGGAGATGTACATGAACGCGATTGAGGAGTTAGCTACCTTGGATGAGATGTTAATGAATGTGATCTAGGGGTTAGCTACCTTGGACGAGATGTTCCTGAAGGCGATCTAGGAGTTAGCTACCTTGGAGGAGATGTTCATGAAGGTGATCAATGGGTTAGCTACCTTGGAGGAGATGTTCATGAAGGTGATTGAGGAGTTAGCTACCTTGGAGGAGATGTTCATGAACATGATCTAAGGATTAGCTACCTTGGACGAGAGGTTCATGAAGGTGATCAATGGGTTAGCTACCTTGGAGGAGATGTACATCAACGCGATTGAGGAGTTAGCTACCTTGGATGAGATGTTAATGAATGTGATCTAGGGGTTAGCTACCTTGGACGAGATGTTCCTGAAGGTGATCTAGGAGTTAGCTACATTTGAAGAGATGTTCCTGAAGGTGATCTAGGAGTTAGCTACCTTGGAGGAGATGTTCATGAAGGTGATCTAGGGGTTAGCTACATTTGAAGAGATGTTCCTGAAGGTGATCTAGGAGTTAGCTACCTTGGAGGAGATGTTCCTGAAGGTGATCTAGGAGTTAGCTACCTTGGAGTAGATGTTCCTGAAGGTGATCGAGGGGTTAGCTACCTTGGACGAGATGTTCATGAAGGTGATCTAGTGGTTAGCTACCTTGGATCATTGGAAATGATGCAAGGGGTAGGTGACTCGGGAGAATAGTCAGAGAAAAGGATCCAATATATAGTTTGATATATAAGAAATGTAAAATGGAGGTTATTCAGAAGAGACACACTAAGGTAAGCGATGAGAAGGAGGTAATCACCTAGTGAAGTTTCCAGGACAGGAGTGCTCGCAGGCAAGAAATAGCAATCGCATTGGGTTGAAGGATCAAATAATCCTCAGTTGAGGAGAATTAGTTAGGGTTGCATGAGCACAAAATGGCCAAGGAAATTTAAACTATAATATTTTCTTTTAATTTAATGCTGCTAACTTGTAGTGTAAGATTTTTGTACATTTACAACGACACTGAGCTGTGGAAATAGTACCTCAACTATTTTTATATTATTCTTTTGTGTTTTTCAAACAATAAATAATTAATATAAGCAAAGGTTTGTCATTTCTGGTTTGATACAATTCTTTTTAAGTTTTGTGGATGTTTTGCTTACGTAAATATGTTACAATTACATTTGTTTGCGATCAACCTTTACTTTTGTTCTTTCTAGATGAATTCTGTTGTTTCTTGTTTTTGTCTCTCATTCAATGGCAGTGCTGGGTTTTCATAGTTAGTGGTGTTATCACCTGATGTTGATGTCTAGTGTGGTCTCAAAAGTATTGCTGCCAGTACTGCTGTTTTATGAATACCTCTGTAGTGCGTTCAGGGACACACATATGTATATATTAATGGCTACAGTTCTTTCTTTGTCATTATCATTGTAGCTGTATGATTTGCATTATTCTCTTCTAGCGTGTGCGCTATTTGGTATTATTTAATGGGTCTGCACTATTTTATACTATTATTTTATGGGTCGTCTCATTGTTTTATTGTTAGTGCCGCTCTTTTATCAATAACAGGGTGTGGCGTACTGCACAATCGTATTCCCCTGAGGCCCTCTAGGCACTTTGTCTTTCCCCATGCCGGCAGGCAGAGCTCGTGTCTGTCCTGATGCTGGAGGCCATCACCGCATGGCTCACCACTCCATTGTATAGACCAATTGCTGTCCAAGATCCCAGGTCGTGCTCCCAAATTGGAGCCCAAAGGATCAAAGATGCCCCAGACCAGCCAGAGATCACTAGCGCCCCAAGAAGTCTCAGTGGCACTCAGGGGATGGAGCCCTCAGTCACAGCACCACAATGTACACTTCTCCCCTGCCAGGGCCTGAGGCCAATATATACAGTCTTATTACTTGTGTCAATCAGGCTTTCGTGGCCCCTAATGCCTTATACTTGAAGGTACCCTTGAGTAGGGGTGGGTGGAACTTGCAGAGTTTTACTCCGTGGAATTACACGGAGTTACCTAAAGACTCTGCGAGATTCTGTCGAGTTCTGTGAAAGGCAGAATTCCGATCAGTCGCACTGCTTGCACTGATTTTTAGCACCGGAAGCTGGTCCTGCGCTGTTAAATCAGCATAAATGCCACCATGTGGCGTACCAGAGGGCGCTGCTTCTTTCTACCACTCGAGTAGATTTTTTACTCGAGTGGCAGCTTAATGTTGACAAGCCGAGAGCGAGAAAAATTCCGCCACCGGAGTTGAGTTTACCGTCCACCCCTATCCCAGAGGCCTGCGCTCACCTCTGTCCTCTTCTCCCTGGGCCAGAAGCCAGGCCTCTCCAGTACTTCCCAGCAGAGGATGTTCCTCTCGTCCCTCGCTCCTCCACTCCAGGCTGCCCATGGTTTCGTGATCTTCGGATGCCGAGGTCTGCCGGAACCCCTACATCCACAGGGCCCCCGGGGAAGGTCCCTTTCACCTCAGCCAAAACTGTCCAGAGCCCAGGAGGGGAGGGCCGGGGAGGGCCCCCCTACAGCAGTCTCCGTGCTCTAGAGGCCACTGGAGTACTCGTTGTCACCTCTCCCGCTCCGGAGCCACCATTGGCACCCAATTGCTCCCTCCTCAGTCCTGCAGCTGCCAGATCATCCAGGGCTCCGCCGTGGCAGCTTTGGATCACTGACAGAATATCGACGACCACAATATCGAGGTCCCAAAATATCGGGACCTAAATATCGATGTCAAGAATATCAACATCCTATCTACATCATGGTAAATACAAACATATTGAAACAAAAATATAGTTGTTAAAAATATCGATGTTACAAATATCGTTTTTTTAATGTATAAAAAAGTAAAATAAATTAAATAATACATATAACTTAAAAATGAATATTTATAATTATTAGAAAATGTTAAAAATTATAAGGAATAAATATAATGTAAAAATAAATTAAACATACATATATAAAATATAATATATATATTTACTTAATGATTATTAATAAATAATTAATTTAATAAATTATAAAAAGGTAGCAATTTATTAAAAATTATAAATACATATATATATATACATATACTTGTAACATAAAAATAAAAAAATATATATTATAAATTAAAATATTAAAATATTTATTAATTTTTAAAACTACATTTTACACAACATTAATTACAACAGTAAGGATAGTGTTAGATAGCATAGTGAAAATGTTGGATAGCGGAGGGGAATAATTTACTATTCCCACTCTAGCGAGTGCAACAGTAGGGAAAGTGTTGGATAGTGGAGGGAATTAATTTACTGTTCCCACTACTACGAATGCAACAGTAGGGAAAGTGTTGGATAGCGGAGGGTAATAATTTACTATCCCCACTCCAATGAATGCAACAGTAGGGAAAGTGTTGGATAGCGGAGGGGTAAAAAATTACTATTCCCACTCCAGAGAGTACAAAAGTAGGGAAAGTGTTGGATAGCAGAGGGGAATAAATTACTATTCCCACTCCAATGAGTGCAACAATAGGGAAAGTGTTGGATAGCGGAGGGGTAAAAAATTACACAATTAACATAATTAATTATCAATCAATTAATTAATTAATAATAATCAACAATGAAAATATAATTATATATTAATAAATTAATTCAAACAATTAACACTATAAAACCATAAATAAAAAATATTACATATTAAATATTAATAAATATATTAAAATTAAATTACTTCCCACCCTATTCCCCTATCAACCCACAACCCATGCCTAAAAAAATTACACAATTAACATATTTACCAATCAATTAATAATAATTAATAACAAATTACTAAATATTTAATTATAAGTTATTTCCCACAATTAACACTATTAAATATTAATTAATTAAATATGAATTATGAAAAATATTAATAATTTAATTATAATTAAATTACTTCCCACCCTGTTCCCCTATAAACCCACAAACCGTTCCTAAAAAAATTACGCAATTAACATATTTACCAATTAATTAATCAATAAAAATTAACAACCAATTATTAATTAATTAATAATTAATTAATTACCATAATTAACACTATAAAATAAAATGAGAATAAATACTAATAAATAAAAATGATTATTCAATGAATTATTTTTAAATATCTTCCCACCCTATTCTCCTATAAACCCACAACCCGCTACGGAACTAAAATGCAAGATGTAATTCAAATAAAATTAATATTCAATTAATTATATTTAAATTACTTCCCACCCTATTCCCCTATAAACCCACAACCCACTCCTAAAAAAATTACACAATTAACATATTTACCAATTAATTAAGCAATAAAAATTAACAGCCAATTAATAATTAATTATTAATTAATTAATTACCATAATTAACACTATAAAATAAAATGTAAATAAATACTAATAAATAAAAATTATTATTCAATTAATTATTTTTAAATTACTTTCCACCCTATTCCCCTATAAACCCACAACCTGCTACAGAACTAAAACGCAAAATATAATTCAAATAAAATTAAAAATCAATTAATTATATTTAAATTACTTCCCACCCTATTTCCCTATAAACCCACAACCCGCTACGGAACTAAAACGCAAAATGTAAATAAAAAAATTTGTAACTTCTAAAAATTTAACACATACATAAAAAATAAATGCAATACTTAGACAAAAAAATATAGCACATACATTTAAAATACACACTAAAATACATAACACTAACTAAAACAACGATATTTTTAACAACTATATTTTTGCAAACGATATTAATAACTTCAATATTTTTTAAAACGATATTAACAACTTCGATATTTTTAAAAACGATATTACTTACCTTAGACTCGATATTCTGACTGTCGATTTTTTTGACAGTCGATATTCTAAACTGGATATTTGTGCTAGTCGATATTTAAACTCGATATTTAGACTGTTTACCGTCAGCTTTTAAACTCCGGAAGCAGCTCAGGTCTAAGTGCGCTACAGATCGATCCTGCCAGGAGCTTGTCTCATAATGGCTGCCGGCGGGCTCGGCCGCCCAGCCTCGAGGTAGCAGGTTCAACCCCGATCAGAGGCCACACACTCCGCTGACCAGTGCAAAACTCAGCAAACCCTTGGCCCAGTCGAAGGGCAGCCTGGACAACGAGTTGGGCCTCCTTTACCTGCAGGATGCTGCAGGATTAAGCCTGGGCCCAGTGGAGCTCAAGGGCTCTATGTCCGGTCCGCCATCTTGTTTGGCCATGCCCCCTTCCCACAATAATCTTGATCTGGGGGAAAACAGGATCTTGCAGCAGTATTGGGAGTCTAAGTGATGTAGTAATTGCGTATCTCAGGTTTTGGCCACACAATTTTCACCAGGTAAAACCTGGCACAAATTTGGAGGCAAATCACACACATTCCAAGATTACATAAAATGGAAAAGGGTAAAACATGAACTCTTAACGTGTTGTCCCCTTTCTGAGGTATAAAAGTTGGAATGGGGCAGTAGATTTACACCTATTAAATATTGACTCTTGCGGTATGAACATTTACTAGTTGTGCAATTACCACATGTTTGCGTAGCTCATAGATTGGTCCCTGCAGTGCTTTGTGGTCACATGCATTACGAGTAGCTTACGTCTGTTCTAAAATAGCCATGGTGTTTGATGACATTTGCCATTCTTGCTATCTTCTACGCTTATTTGACCTGCTGCACTGTTTATGTTGTGTGCTGACTACTACACTTCCCTCCACACAGGACGCCATGCAAGTTGCTGTAAAGAGTTTACCTCCCGGCACCATGCTAAACATAGTTGGGTTCGGCTCCAACATCCGCACGCTCTTCACGATGAGCATGCATTGCAATGCGGTGAGTAGCAAACAGCAAGTTGTGATCATTTCACATTCATACTCAAAATCCTAAAAAAGAGGTCACAAAACAATTGCATAGCTATGTGGAACAAAACCTTATCCCATACAATCAAGAGTCAGAGTTTAGGGCTCTATGACGATGGCGGGCGGACTTTAAGGGCTAAAGGGACCGCCCGCCATAGGTGCGGCGGTCACGCCGTACGCATTAGGATGCCCCCGCCACACTGGCGGGCGCATCCCGCATTCCTAACATTGCGGCGGGTGGTGCTGTCAGCAGCACCCGCCGCAATGTCAGAAATGCATGTCAAGCATTTGCATGCACAACGTGACAGGCACCGCGCAGTGCCTGCCACCTGTGCATGCAAATGCAGGGGGGTACCATAGGTACCCCCCATGTGCACCCCCACACCCCCCAACACGAAGCAAAGACTGCATGCCTTTCCATGGCGGCAACGCCGTCATGGAAAGGCTGATCTCCGCCACCATCCTAATATGGATGGCGGTGTCTTGCAGACACCGCCACCATATTGGAGCCCTTTTCCGCCCGGTCGCCTGTCAGACTGGCGGAAAACCGGCGGACAGTCTTTCCGTCTGCCGGGGTCCCCCCCGCCATCGTAATATGGCGGGAGGGAAATGGTAGGCGGGCGGTGGGAAATGGCGGGCGGATCGCCACCGCCATACGGGCGGTGGCGATCCGCCCGCTCTACTAATAGACCCCTTAGTTTTTCCAAGATGTATAGAAACCATCTTGCCCAATAACAGAGAGGAAATCCTGACTGAATTGTGTGAAGGTTGACAATCCCTGACCTTGCTTGATCTCACAGTTCATGTAACACAATTGGTCTAAACATACTATTGAGGAGGCTCCAAGGATCACCAGGAGAGGTAGGGGTACCAGGAGTGTGCTAGACCGGGATTCTCTCCTTCCTCAGTGATCCCAGCCAACAGGTAAAAATTGGGTTTGCAATATTATTACCTGCTCAGGAAGTGTCCTAGTGAGTGCGTCACAACTCAGTACTTTGACTGTTACTTTCATCTTATACATGTGGACAACATGGGGTACCCTTTCAGATGTATGCATATGACACCAAAATCAACATTTGATTGAATAATCGAGACTGAGATAATCGAGGAGACAGAACAAACCACAAAGGGATCACTGACAGAATATCGGAAACAAGAATATCGTGTTAACAGAATATCGGGTCAAAAATATCGAGAAGGTAAGTGGAAATAGGTAAGTATAGATTTAGTATTAACTCCATAACTACATGCCTTGACAATATTTATATTGTCATGGTACATATGTGTAGTTTTGTCCTCGATATCCTTGACATGATATTTTGTCCCACAGTATTTCTTTTTCCAATATTCTGTCTAATAACCTCCACAAGCCTATCCTGGGTTTTGAATGGCCACAAAACCTGAAGCATCACAACCCAGAAGGGAAAAAGCCTAGAAATTAAAACTAATGATTAAATGCCTTTTTCAATACAAATCAACACCGTGGTTAAGGGCTTACATTTGCAGTAATCCCAAGGTACCCAAAAAACCTCACCCCACTTACATCACAATCAGTAATCGGTGGTCAGCTACAGCGCATCGGGCTAATCAGCAAAACATCAAGAGAATACACCACACAGGCAGATCCCTAAAACTTCAAGGTCTTAAGCTGTGGAACAGTATGAACTGACATTGAAGGCTGAAACCATGTATCTGTCCTTCAGAAACCTCCTAAACTCCTACGAATGGAGTTATGCAGATGAGTTTTTAACTAGGCTTCAGAACTGATGGTAGCAAGTGAAGAATACTGGATAAGGGTCAAGCCCTGTAGATGACTGGGATCCGTATATTTCAGAAACTTGGACTTTCCTACAGTACAACGCTCTGAAGTGTCCGTGAGGCGTTGCGAATCACTAAATCAAACTTCTAGATAACTTAATAAATTAGCTTCAACTGTGGGCCTGATTCACAAAGGTAAACGTTCACTTTTGTGTAAGTTTATAATTTGCTTGCAATTCACAAAGGAATTTTACGAGTATTATCTTTACGACTGCGGAGTATAGGCAGTCATAAATATACTACTCGGAAAATCGCGTTGTGAATCGTAAATAAATCGTAAACTTACCCAAAAGGGTAAGTATACCTTTGTGAGTCAGGGCCCAGTTTGTTTTTCTCCCTGTTGCATGTCTAATGGCCTTGGAAAGAGGTATTGAGATTTTGTAGTTCTAGTCTGCTTGCTACAAATGTTGGGTTGATGGTTGTGTCCTGTATTCGGTGTGGTTGCATTGGCTGGTTCTGTTGGACTATAGGACGTGCAATGTGTCTTGGTCATTACGGGAGCTCCCTATATGCAGAACTGCTACATGGGCTTGACTGGTGAGGAATCCTGAACTTATTTAGAATTCGGCGGCTTAAATGTAAAGTTGTACGTACCTCTTGCTACAAGCATATTGTTAACACCCTCCTCTTCTACGTGTACACTGAGCATTAGCAAGATTCTTCTGATCTTGAGAGTTGCTGTTGTGAAAGCTTGTTTGAAAAGGTACTTTTTCAGCATTTTCCCAAATACCAACCTGTGTCCAGTAATGGAACATTGAGTGGGTGGTTGAATGAACTTTGTCCACTTTGTCCATGAGGGGCAACAAATTTCAAGCTATGTGCTGCCAATTGGCATTTCTCGTGCCTTGTGAGTCGCTAGCAGCAAGTTCGCAGCTTTTAAATGCTGGTGAGAGGATCAGCTACTTAGCCAAAGAAGCATGTTTTTATATGCAATGTCCTGCAGACAATGTATGTGAACTTGGTCTTTGATTTGGAACAGGTCCACTTGATTCACTGTCGGGAAGATGTAATCGCAGCATCTCAGACAGTTTTAAAGGCTTACAGTCGTGAGATTTGTAGTGGCCTATTCACAAACTGCATTTTGTAATATGTTTTATAGTACTACTAAACGTGCTTCAAGCTGCTATTCACAAACCTACATGCTGAGTTCACGCCAGTGGCGTAACAATTGCCCCCGTGGTGCAGGGGGGGATCCAAGCTCCAAGGGTCCCCCTCTTGCACTGTGCATGGGCAGCGGGTCCTTTGCATGAGAGCCTCTGACTTGGCCTGGAGCGTGTGGGCCCCCTCCATGTACTTTGCAGGGGGGCCCCTCGATTTCCGTTACGCCATTGGTGTACACCTCCGGCTCTCCTGTCTTTTTTTGTGTGGAGATCTCTGCCCTGAGTGCAGAGTCTCTGTGCAGGTAAGTGTATGTTTTAGTAGACAATGTGGGAGGGACAAAAGGGAAAACGTAGAATACTTACTAATAAAGGGGAGGGGAATAAAGGGGAGTAAGGAGGGGCTTAGGGAGGGACATCTACCAGTCCACGATTGAGTGAGCCCACTCCTATTCACAAACTGTACTTCTAAAGTTACTACAACCAGAAAGGGACCCAAAGTGGTAGTAAATGACTCAAGCTCAGAGCTGAAGTACGTCCATTACCACACATGGCCAACTACTGGTACTGCACCACCCTTCTATGGAAATCAATGGAATAAGGAACTTAAAATAAAATCAATAAGACATAATGTTAAATGACATTAAATTAATTTAAATAGTAAAAAACATATATATGTATATATATATATATATATATATACATACATATATATATAAATATATATACAAATATATATATATATATAAAATACATATTTTTAATTTAACTATAAAATATGTTACTAACTTTTTTGCATTCAAAAACTAATGTAACAATACGTTTTATTAAATATAAATAAATTAAGTTATAATAAAATGACTTTAAGTTACTAGCAACATCACTTTGAATAATTATTAATACAGTTGAATAAACTTTTTACTTTTCTCTATACTTTACCATAGAGAGACTTCGTAGTCGTTATGGAGATCTCCATATGGTAAAGTATAGGAAAACGTTGCCTACACTTTAACATAGTGAGATCTTCACCTTGGTGGTGGAGATTCCTGCATGGCAAAGTATGAGCAAAAAGTAGAAAAGTTTTTTGAACTTG
The DNA here is from genome assembly GCA_963921515.1 of Calotriton arnoldi. Lineage (NCBI taxonomy): Eukaryota > Metazoa > Chordata > Amphibia > Caudata > Salamandridae > Calotriton > Calotriton arnoldi. Next base: position 1,793,381 of record CAWUFW010002017.1, on the reverse strand, counting down.
GAAAAATTGTGTAAACATTTTTTCATGTTACATATTAATATAAATTATCTTTATAGATTTATTTTAAATGTATCACTAAAGAAACAAGTGCTATAGCACTAATAACTACGTTTTGAATTTAAAATGAAATATATATATTAACATTACATTTATTTATATTTTTAACAGTTTAAATTCTTTTTAATTTAAATTCACATTATTTCCTATAGGGTTTCAGTTTAAATCTCTAGCTTCATTATTTTCTAAGGGAGGGCGTGACAGTGCCAGGGAGAATGTGGCCTAATGGCTAGAGTGGTTGACTTTGGAAGTAGGAATCAAGTTTGAGCCCCAGCGTTGGCTCAACCTCCTGTGACTCTAGGCAAATCGCTTGATCTCCATATGCCCCCAAAAAACACAAATCTGTGGTGTGGAGGTCATATTCTAATGGCTTACTTCTCAGCATTCTCAAGGAAACTGAAGGGTGGACCCCAAAGATATTGGTACTTTACACGATCAGGTTATTGCAAGCTACCAATGAGTTTCATAGCCGTATTGAGTGGAAACGCTGCAGGACTTTAACATTAATATGGTCATGGAGCTCTAAGGTGATATTTGGTGCATCTTACTTTGTTTATTTTAGGGGTACTAACCCTTTAATGATTGGCAGCACAGGCTTGTTGATTTCAATGAAGTTGTCCAAATGTACCCAGTTCCAGTTGTGATGGAGGACCTTGATGCATACGCATGCCAATACTATGTCTGGTTGCATTTCAGGAGACTTTGGCCCTGGCCTTCGAATACATTCAGAAGATGAGAGCTGACATGGGGGGCACGAACATCCTGGCAGCTCTGACATGGGTCTTTGGGCAGCCATTGCATCGCGGGTACCCGAGACAGCTGTTTATCCTCACGGATGCCACAGTGAATAACTCTGGGAAGGTTATCGAGCTGGTGAGGCGGTATGCCAGCACGGCCAGGTAAGGGAGGCCGAGGCATCAGAGCGAAAACAATGCAGAATGTTTCGATTGGTTTCTCCATTTTGACAAGCTCTCCCATCTTTTGCTGATATTATGACACAAAACAATATAACCATTAATGGTCCAATGAGAATGTCAGTGCTCCAATTAGACCATCAGTGTCCCTCTCTCAGATCCAGAGTATCAACAATTCTTCCATTATCAATACCCCTTTAGAATATCAATGTAAGTGACACTATGAATACTCCCCCCACACCCCCACAGCATAGCATCACCTTAGGCCCTCTCTGCCTTCCAATGCAATTAATATCAGGGGTGAGTGAGGTTTCAAACTCTCCCCTTGAAGTTTGGCAAAAGTTTCAAAGTTTGACAAATTGCGAACTTTACAAAGTTTTCCTATGCCTAGAAGAGAGATTTCTCATACAAAAAGCACTTGAGAGCACGTTTTCTCCGAAAATCTTTTGGTAGGAAAAGTTTTCCAATACTTAGTCATTTTTATGCTTAGATAATTTTCCCACTTGCCAACCTTTTGCAGACATTGTCAACCATGTTTAGTCAGTCAGTCAAAACACATGTTTATTTAGACCTTAGTCTTTTAAACAAGAATTCTTAAAACACATATATGACAATTAAAATCAATGGTTAAAATTGAGCGATGCTCGCGATAAAATACATTAAAGCCACAGTTCATCCAATCATATATGAATCCAATTATCCTAAGGCAACACATGAATTAAAATTGCTCCTCTAATACATTATAGATATATCAATTTAAAATTAAAAATGTATCCATAGACAGTAAAAACCATCCCATAACACACGTTACATCCAGGAATCTCATTTCCACAAGCAATTTAATCGCTTGCCCCCTGTTCTTAATATCATATTTTTTTAAAACAGGTTTTAATAGGGACTTCCGTTGTACTAAAAACCACGGGCAATCCATCAAGATATGTATTAAATCTCCCTTCATGTTGAGGCCATATTTACAGATTTTATCTTCATTTAGCAGAGTTCGATGCACCCCTGACATCAAAAATTGGTCTACCCCACATCTAAATCTCAAGAGACTTCGACACATCTGTACATTAGGGAGTTTCTCCGGGTAGGGAAAGATCTCATCTCCCATCCATAAATTCATCAGGTGGGAAACAGGTTTCTTATTCTCTAGGTGGATAAAGTCCTCCTCTCTGGAGACCTGTTTTGCTATTCTTCTGAGCTCAGCTTTGCTCACCCCTACCCGATCAATACCGTCTTCTATTGGTAATTTCCTACAGCAGTCAAGGATTCTCCCTCTAACTACTCGTGCCCAGGTTAACTCACTTTGTAATATCTCCCTTTTGCATAGCAATGAGATTTTAGAAATCTCCTCGCAGTCTTTCGTATGCAGAATTTTATTATCTCTACACATGATAAGTGTGTCCATCCTGCCAGACCCGTTTCTACTCTAATTGCCTGCACAATTGCGGATAGTGGGAGAGATAGTAATCTTTTTAGGCACCTTCCTTATTCAATGTCCCAACTTTTTTGTCCCTCCGATACCGATCACCTCGGCGCCGTACTGAAACTGCGGCCTTATCATACCATGATAGGCTGTCAGCACCGGTCGCATGGAGGGACCCCCATATCGATTATCAAATTTCTTCAGGCTCCTCACAGATAAGAGTGCCTTGGCTTCTGTGGAAGCTAGGTCAACCATGTTTGATAAAGTTTGTGAAGAATAAAGGAATAAAGCTGTGGGGAAAAAAGTTTGAACATCGCAACGGTGATATCAAGAGCATGTTTTATTACAACAATTTTTCGATAAGAAAAATTACTTACTTGCTTACTTAATTACTACTTGCTAAACTTAATTATTACTTCATTAGTAATTATTAAGTATTATGAATGAATGATTATTTATTAACTATTTTTTAAGTAATACAGTCAAAAATTGTTAATTATTACTTGCTTATTTAATTACTACTTGCCAAATATTACACAAAGCATTTGAGGTTGGCATCCTGGGATATTATTCTTGAGGAAACATTTTTCGTGTTTAAGGTTTTCTCTTATTGTGCCTGTGGTGATGATCATTAGCACGCTATTTGAGTCGCGACTGTTCAGTAAATGTTCTTGTCCCGGCAAAGTTTGAATTATATTGGTGCCTTCTTCCTCCTTGGCACCCAACTTAATGACCAACACTACATATGCCCTTTAATTTAAAGGCAGATGGAATCGTCATCTGTAAATTAGTTTCACCCTTTTGTGAACAGATTGCCTGATACATCATCTTAAGGAATGGAGTTTGTTTTGTGATAACTTAATCCTAACATTACAGAGTGATCATAACAAACGATCCACATCCAGTTATTACTAAGTCAAGAAAATGAAATTAATTGGAAAATCAGCAACAATTCTAGAGCATTTTTTAGAAAATTTAGGATTTGTCAATTTATTATTCAACATGTAATGAAGTGCACAATGAGTTTGTTAAAACAGTTGTATCATGTCGCTGCAGCAGTCAACCTGCGAAATCGAGTGCTACCGAATCTGTACCAGAATGCACAATAGAACATTAAAACAGTCAATTTAGCAAAGTATTACCATGAATGTTATTTATCACGTCTACAGAGAAGTAGTGATGAATTCAGATTTTTTAGGTACCTTGTGTATACATGGTAGGTCAGTATGGGAGAAATGAACGTATTGGCCTATATGTGCAGTAACGCAGTGAGCCTTCATTAGGTCACCAACACAGAATGCTAATAGAATAGTTATATATTATGAAAGAAATTAACGTTTTGGCTTAAATGTGCAGTAACGCAGTGAGCCTTCATTAGGTCACCAACACAGAATGCTAATAGAATAGTTATATATTATGAAAGAAATGAAAGTTTTGGCTTAAATGTGCAGTAACGCAGTGAGCCTTCATTAGGTCACCAACACAGAATGCTAATAGAATAGTTATATATTATGAAAGAAATGAACGTTTTGGCTTAAATGTACAGTAACGCAGTGACCCTTCATTAGGTCACCAACACAGAATGCTAATAGAATAGTTATATATTATGAAAGAAATGAAAGTTTTGGCTTAAATGTGCAGTAACGCAGTGAGCCTTCATTAGGTCACCAACACAGAATGCTAATAGAATAGTTATATATTATGAAAGAAATGAAAGTTTTGGCTTGAATGTGCAGTAACGCAGTGACCCTTCATTAGGTCACCAACACAGAATGCTAATAGAATAGTTATATATTATGAAAGAAATGAACGTTTTGGCTTAAATGTGCAGTAACGCAGTGACCCTTCATTAGGTCACCAACACAGAATGCTAATAGAATAGTTATATATTATGAAAGAAATGAACGTTTTGGCTTAAATGTGCAGTAACGCAGTGAGCCTTCATTAGGTCACCAACACAGGATGTCAATAGAATAGTTATAAATCACCACTGTCAATACACAAAGAGACACTAGGATGAGTATAGCATACCTCGTTCATTTTTACAACATTTTATTTTTCTTCTTCATTGTTTAGTTACGAAATACATTTATTTCAGAAAACGGGGTATAAATGATATCGGGACCATCCTTTCTTATTGACCAGTATCAATAATATTTTAATTGATACTGGCTCTTACGTGTTAATGCTGTTTTCATTGCACAGAAAGGCAATGCCACTGTAACTAGTTTCAGATGCGTGTGATAAGTAGCCCAAGAGACAACATTCAGAGCTAAACCAATTTAAGTAGATTGTAATAGATACTCTACAGGCGATAGTCACTTAGCAATCTAACCAGAAGTTTGCTTCCCAAGAAAGCTGAAAAGAATGAATAAATATTTGAAGTCGTTCAATCCATACATACAGTGAATAAACACATCCAAAGCTAGGAATGGATAATAGGTCCATTGGGTGGGGCATAAGATGTCCTATGATTGCTCCCTCTTTAGTTGTTCCCTCATGATGAGACAAACAGAAGACAGTATTCTGAGTACTTTTGCACTTAAGTGGTCAACAACATACCTCAGCAGTAAACACATACCATACATGATGTCTCGTGCTAAGGACAATCGTGGATGTCACTATGACGAAGATATTGATCATATGATGTGCATATCATACATTTCAATTCTTTAAAGTGTTCTCATGATACTGTATACTAGTTTCCTGTTCATTTTATAGATAAATACATTCGCTGGCCCTTTAGAAGTGAAAGTGCTGTCCTTCTGATATTTCGGCGTCAATGCTGAAGTTACAGACTGGTCTGAAATGCCACTGACATGTCATGAACACCAAGGGGTCGTAATTATGATCCCAGTTGCGTCGTGCTTACACCACGAAACGTGGTACATGTGCAATGCAACTGAAAAATGAGATTTATGAAGCCACACAAGGCCACCTTGCATGGCCCTGAGCGGCTTGATAAAGCTCGAGTAAAGCAACGCAGCGCAAATCCCTGCGTTGCCTTACTCTGCGCTAGGGAGGCGTTGCATGGGTGTTCCCACGCAAGTCCCATGGTTTTTAATGGATTCCCAGATTTACCAGAATGCGCCAAAAAGATCCGCCTTCCCAGAAGAGGCGTAACGTGGAGAAATATCTTTATTTTTCCTCGTTACTTCCTCTGCTGCATCCATATCCTTTTAAATACGGTGCATTCCTGCCCTTTCCTTGTCACGCGGTGCATTCCTGCCCTTTCCTTGTCACGCGGTGCATTCCTGCCCTTTCCTTGTCACGCAGTGCATTCCTGCCCTTTCCTTGTCACGCGGTGCATTCCTGCCCTTTCCTTGTCACGCGGTGCATTCCTGCCCTTTCCTTGTCACGCAGTGCAGCGCAGTGAGGTGACTTGCTGTGCTGCACTGCATGACAAATCTCATAAGTATGCTCCCTCGCCACTAACATCTACATTCTGCCAAACGTTGCCAAGCAGGTTTACATACAGTGAGTGCACCAGTGACGGAATTTGTAGCACATAGTGAACCATGACCTGGTGCTCCTAGTTCTGGTATATAAAGTAAGAGATCTGGGTTTGCAAACTAGGCGCAGGACCACATCTCTGTGACGGGCCGGAAAGACAAACTCAACAAGTAGAACCCTGGAGAGTGAGTGCAGAGGATTCTATGATACTCCAGTTCCCAAGGATGTCAGCAGGACTGTGAGATTCACATGTTCCTTGGCTGCATAGTCGCAACCTGCCCTCTAGACCAGATCTGTTACAGGCTAGAAAGAAGTAAGTGGCTGGTACAGACCAGGAGCATGAGTACAGAGGTTAACTGGAGGGGGCGGATACGTCAGGACCGAGCGAGGATACGCAAGAAGGTGACGTGACATGGATTCTCTGTTTCCATGGTCACAGCCCAGCCACTAAACGTCATCTCTCTTACAGGCCAAAGAGCAGTCCTTAATTTGAAAAAACATAAGTGCCAGGGCCCTCGTCAGCAGGCCACTGCAGCCTGCACCAGCCACTGCCCCTATCAGGCTGCCAATGACAGTAACAACACAACTCCTAACCATCACACACCTACAAGAGTGACAGATCAGATAATTCCAGGCCTCTCAACCTATAAGAATGGCTTGGGTGGCAGGTATTAGTCATATTTAATGTGTATTGAATTTTTAAACCACTGTTGTTGTGCTCATCTCTAAATCAAGCAGACATCACCACCATGTGGCAGACTGTCATAAGTGCTGGTGTTGGCAATTAAGTGCTGGTGCCAAGCACCGGAAATCACCAGCTCAAATTAGGCACTGCCAGAAGGACATACTTGGCTGGCACATACCATCTAAGCAGTGCAGATTTCCAGTAACTGACCAAATATACAGCTTCCAAACAAGATCCAAGCAACCATGCCATCGCTGCTCTAAGCCGGGCACATAAGGGCAACACTGAATGCCACCTGTGTTCACTTGACTTTCTTCGTCAAAGTACCACACAGACGTGCACCTGACTGCAAAACAGGCATTCCATTAAACATGGGAAATCATGACAATGCATATAACCATTTTTCCATCATTAAATTTACATTTCCTTAAGATATAAATAAACAGTTCTTTGCAACAATACCAGAGAATAACAAATTCCACGTTGGGAAAATGTCATCCACAGTGGCACATCCTCTCAGCCCTCACAGGTAAAAGGACGGGTCATTTTCTTATGTCATCCTTAAACTCCTTTTCTGGCATTCTATGTGGTCACAGATATGTTGTCCTCCCAACTGCGCCACTAGAATAGCCTTTATCTGGGCTAAATACAGTTAACAGTTTGGAAACACAAAATGTGGCGACCCAGCTAACTTTGGAGGGTGTTCTGGTAGGGAACATAACTCCGGATACCTCTTTCACCACACAGGCTGCCTGAAGGTTACAGTGTTTAATATGCAAAAAAGTGCAGGGGCCCAAAGTTTTTCTTAGGAGTTCGCTATTGTCGTGGCTGAAAGCTGGGCTTTGAGAACACCAAGGCTGCTTCGTCTTGATTCCACCTCCCGCCACTTTCTTTCACCCCCCTACACATCCTGTATCTATCTCACTACTGTAGGTTCTTTTTCATCCCTGCTTTCTCCCTTTGTCACTGTTCCTTCCTCTTCCCCTTATTTCCCTTTTCTGACTTTGCCTCTCTTACTCCAAGTCAGAGTCTGATGATGAAAAGTAAATTCAAGTCGCCCAAATGTTCCCGTGCGACCATCTGCACCCACCTGCATAAATGAAGCTCTATTACGTCATTCACAGAGGATTGTTTTCTCTTGCCCTAATTTGTAATTTTTAAAATTCATCTGCTATGTGATATCTGTGCCTGGCAGATAGCTCTGCTGTATACAGCAGAGCAGGTAGATCTGTTTGGCCTAGGATAGTTATGCTGTATGAAGAATGAGACTCCAAACCAGTGCTTAATTTGAGCCGGTGGTTTCCGGCACTTAATTGTCAACACTGGCACTTAAGAAAGTCTGCTATGACAAAAATAAGAGTATGCCGTTCCTAAGGAGGAGAGGGGAAGGGGAGGAGGGGGGGGGGGTCGAGTTGAAGATACAAGGTGTTCGTAAGGAAAAGAAAAGGTGAAGGGGGAGTCGCTCCAATTAGGAGCAAGAACCCTCACACACCCCGAAGGGTGTCATGCTTCTTCATCCCACAGCTCCTCGTTGGGCCGGCGCTGCAATGCCCAATGGGCCCCACAGGGGCATTGCAGCACCGGCCCAGCGAGGAGCTGCCCAATGATGAAGCATGACACCCTTCGTGGTGTGTGAGGGCTCTAGCTCCTAATTATAGTGACTCCCCCTTCATCTTTTCCTTACAAACACCTGGTATCTTCAACTCGACCCGCCCTCCTCCCCTTCCCCTCTCCTCCTTAGGAACTGCATACTCTTGCTTTTGTCATAGCAACCTGGGGCTGGTATGCTGGACCTACCAAGCCTCTGTCCCTCCTTTGGAAGATAAGTACTTAAGAAAGTCTGCCACATGGTGGGTCTGTTTGTCTAATTTAGGGAATAGTTTAATAATTCAATATATTTTAAAAATTACTAATACCAGCCATTCTTATAGCTTTGGGGGCCTGGCGTAGCCTAAAATGTCACCCTTGTATGGGTGTGATGGTTTGTAGTTGTGTTGGTACAGTCATTGTCAGTGCCAGTGAGCCTGCCATGAAAAGGCTGGCAGTGAGGAAACTAAGGGGGCCCTACAGGGCCTCCTGGTGCCTCAGGCCATGGGGATGCATGCAGGGGGGCACATGTTGTGCCCCCCTGTGTGCATGCACCCCCTTTCCTGCAAGGCATGGACTGCAGAGTCCATGCCATGCAGGAACGGGCTTTGTCGCTCCCAATTGCATTACCTTTTTCAAAGGCACTGCTGTGGGACTGACAAAGGACCACCCGTCAGACAACAAGAAAACCCAAAATCTGGCGGGTGGGCAGCCAGCGGTGGACTTTAGTGGTGTGGGAGCGGGGCAGCGGCGTGACTGCCCCACTCCCACAGTGCCAAAGTCGTAATCAGGCCCTAAGTCTTTTTGCCTGTGTAAATCCATGTTTTGTGAACAGTAAAATTGCCTTTACACTTGCAAAGAAATGCTATTTGCACATGTAAATTGAGCTTGCACCATCAACTTTCTCTGTGAATATGGCCTTCTGCATCACCAGATTCATTAATTACTTGAACATTTTGTTTGAGGGGGAAAGACGTGTTTATGGTTTGATCTCTGAATAAAATCATTTCTTCTCAGTAGTTCTCTTTACAGATCATGTGTTTGCTCCTTCTCACATACATTCTCCGGGTTTCCTCGGCATCCTCTGCCTTTCCTGGATGGCAGCTCTTTAAGTCTGGGCCAATCCTAATATTCTGAGGTTCAGCCAGTGTGACTGCACTGGGTTACCATGACACCTATCTCCTCATCAGAGATGAAGGTGAACTGCATCTGAAATGTTAGGCCTTGCCCCAGCCCAGGCACTGAAGCTGAAGCCTTTACTGTTCACCCACAGGATTTATTGACACATTAAAGCCCATTAAAAATGCCTAGATTGCATCTGAGAGTGTATGCAGCCTGAGCAGCTTTTAAGAGTTTCTGGTTGCCTGGATCTCGGTGAATGCACAGAGGGCTCTACACGTGCTACCTAGGCAGCTTCTTCTTCATTAGGACATGTGGTGACAGCCTATGATGGACTGATGGATGCACTCTCTGCCAGGGGCCTAGACTCTCTTTCCTCCAAAGATTGAAGTTCTGAATGGATGAGACTGAGCAGCCCTAGAGCGCTCACACAGCACAACTCTCTTACAGTGCAGATTCTAACTCCAGTGCAGTACATAATGTTTTAACACCCGACCGCCCTGCTCGACCCATCCGGCCCTTCTTCTCAGCTTCAGAGGGGCTGCAGTGGCCCTTGTCTGAGGAGCTGGCTTATATTCCTATCAAAAGCCAGGATAGGTCTCGAGACTGACCTTCCTTCACCCCGATCTATCCTGGCTTGTGATAGGGCTTGGGCGACTGTGTCAAAACACCATCAGAACCATGGAAGGCTCTGAGACTAGACATGCAGCACTGCTTTGAGCATGTGCAGCATGTCTATGGATTGTGAATGTGTGAGGAAGCAAAAATGAAATGTGGAGTCCATGATCCCTTCTGACCTGGAACCCCCTTTACCCCTGACATACTGTGCCGTATGGACTATCGTTGTCCAGGCCTCGAATAAGAAAAGTCATAAACTGGCAAACCTGCCAGTGCGCCCGTTAACATCTCTGTCACTCGAAGGAAATTATAGACAGCAGCCTCTTCCTCTATAAGTACTGCTGGTGGTGGGCTGCACCCAATTGCACTCTATGCGCCAGCCGCCACTTCTCCTTTCCACTCTCCTGTCACATCTAACACATTCAGATGACCTTACAGCAACACAGAGCACTACACATGCAACTAAAATATCATCACATAACAAATTTCTCGGACTGTCCTTATGGGTGAATGCATGCCGGGTGGTGTCTGTGTATAGGTGTGTGAAGGTTGGTGCCCATGGCTGCTGGTCTTCCTGGATGGGTGACTTCATGTTTGCAGGTCTGTGTCTCCATGGATATTGTGGGTAAGCTGTTCTTCATGTATACTTCCATGTATGTGGATGTTGTGTGGTTTAGTGTGGTCCCCACACTCCACGTCATGATGGACAGTGTTTCCTGGTTTCGGTCATAACTATTTGGTGTATGATACTGATTTGTTGATTGGATGCCACCCAAGATGACAAAGCCCAGAATACTGTAGATTGTAATAAGAAAGCGTAGAATTGTAAACAGTGTGTGTACCTGGCGCGTTGCCACCTACCCCACCACCCTTGTTAGTGCCCTCCCTCTCCCCAAATAAATAAAATATACCTGACGTCCACCACTCTGCTACAGCACCTTGGAAAATGTGCTCCCCTACCCCATCCTACAATCACTCTCTGCTCAGAGAGCTGGTGCTGCACTGACATTGGCTCCCTGAGAGCTGCTCATCAACAAAGCCTTCAATCCTCTAGGCGCAGGACTGTGCAGATCCACGCTTACAGGGTAAGGCAGTGATTGGCACGGACCTATTTTTTGTTGGGTCTGTGGAGGCACGCGAGAAGAGGGACTGTGAGCAATCACTCAGCCGCCTCCCTCGGCCTCAAGAGACTCAAACCAGCGGACTAGGACGAATCAGTGTCCGTCTGAGCGCCAGTTTCATTCAGGACCTAGATTTTCACTGCTTTTATGTCGGAGCAGTGAAAAACCGAAACTCATCTTTCATGGCTCTGATGTCAAGGCGGTGAGTAACCAGGTTTCGAACATGGCATACATCAGAAGGACCTTCAACACGAGCCATGCATATCATGGAGTGTTTACACTATTCAAATTTCGCTTTGTCAGTGCTGTTGGGAGGGGAGACTGTTTCTCAAAAATTTTAAAGCACGTTTTATCAAATGTGCATATTACTGTCACAGGAACCAAGAGCATTCGTCCTCTGTAGCAGGAGAGCATGATTGTGCCCTTCTGATTGGTTGACACCTTAGTGGGACTAGCCTTTAGGGTAATCAAACAGTGGCAGAAGGGCTGGTCTGACAGGTCTGTATGCGTGACAGTTTTTTGGCTGTTTGTGGGCCTGTGTATGGTCAGGTAGACCAGTCTTTACTGTTGGTTTCCTTGCTGTTACCACAAAGACTGTCTGTAACAAGCTCAATTCCATGCAGTCTTCCATACTTTGCAAAACACCTATACAGCATTGGCCCGATTCACAAAGATAAACTGAGACGAAAGTCTAACTTTACGACTTTCGGTATTCACAAAGGTCATTTACTAGTCACAAAGTTAGACTTTTGTCTCATTTAAATTTAAATTTAAGTTTTGTTTGGTCTTAAGTTTGACTGAGACCAGGACTTTTGGTCTCAGTTAAACCTATGACCAAAACTTACGTTTAACTGAGACAAAAGTCTAACTTTACGACTCGTGAATGTCCTTTCTTAAAAACTGAAAGTCGTAAAGTTAGACTTTCGTCTCAGTTTACCTTTGTGAATCGGGCCCAATGTCTTTAAAGTTCAAAACTGCCCCGATTTGCAAACATGGGCAACTTTTTGAGCCATCCGATTCACTAATTGGGGTCATTTTTATTTTGATACCCGGGCCAATTTTCTGTCGCAGTGAGACCCTGGTTAACACTGGTTGCACAGCAGAATAATATTGGGCATTGACTCTTTAAAATAGTGGTCCTTAACCTGTGGTCTGCTGACCCATGGGTGTCCGTGACACCTACGCAGGGGGTCCGTGACTGTATAGAATATTAAATAATATTAACAGATCACTAAAGTCTACATAAATAAGCAACATTGAAAATTGAAAATGTTCTGTAAATGTGAAGAAATCTGAAATTGAAGTCTATAAATCAAGTTGTTATCTAGTTCTTAGCTTGATTTGTGGGAGCAGCTGAAGTACAGTGAATGCAATACCATATGGAAGATAGGTGGCCAGAATTGAAGCACTGGCAAAAAGAAAGCAAGCACTAGAAACAAAAAGGAAAAAGTGATATGTTAAAGTCTAGTATATCGTTTTGTCTTTTAGAATTAAAAAACAAATTTAGAAATGTTCCAAAATTCCCTATATTTGTTTGTGAACTGAATATGATATTCCATCGTTTGTGTAGATGTTTGACTATACTTGTTACTGAATTTTTATCAATTGTTTTGAGGTTCAAATCATAGAAATTGCTCTAATCACTGACAGAATATCGGAAATCGAAATATCGTGTGGACAGAATATTGTGTCAAAAATATCGAGGAACAAAAGCTTGAAAAGGTAAGTGCAACTACGTAAGTATAGATTTACTATTCCTAACTCAAAATCTACCTTGAAGATAGATATATACATATCATCAAGGGACATAGATGTGGAGTTATATATAGTAAAACTTTGCTTACCTATAGAAACTTACATTCACAATATTTGTGTCCTCGATATTCATATTTCTGTTTCCGATATTCTGTCTAAATACCAAATTGCTCATGTCGGTGTCCCTAGCGTCTAGTAATGACCGAGTGGGGGTCCTCAGAAGTCAAATGTTTATGAACCGCTGCTTTAAACCATTCACTCCTAGCTATTTTACGTAGACATGAAGGTGTTCGAAAATGCCTGTCTCTTTGCTGATATAAGAGACTTATGTTATGGATTACTTGAAAGTTGAGAGTTCGCGAGGGTTTGGGTGATTTCTAGACACAAGTGTCCTAGTTAGAGCTCAGAGCTTCCAGATGCGACCATTATTGTCTAAATGCCACTCGGCCTCCGATGCAGCTGTAGCGAAGACTCTGCGAATGTTTGTAACCATGAACCAGCAGCTTCATTAGGATGGACATGTTACCCCCTTGGAGCAACATAGTATGAATATTGCATGGATGTTGGAGTAATAGTTGTTGTTAATGCTCTGTATTTCATTCTGAGGCTATTATGAGCGACTTCTGTTGTATTCCTGGATTATTAGCTATAAATGCACTCACCGGACCAGACAATTAAATGTATGAGAGAAGTAAATGACAATGATTTTCCTTCCCTGGTACATGCTGCGGCCATACTCTCTAGCCCGAGTACTGATTTGCAATACTCTAGTATTTGCTGATTGTTACCTTTTCACGTCCTATCTTTCTCTCCAGATGTTTCAGCTTCGGCCTAGGTCCCAATTCCTGCCACCGGCTCCTGAGGGGCGTGGCGAAGGTCAGCGGGGGCCGGGCGGAGTTCCTGACTGAGGGCGAGCGGCTGCAGCCCAAGGTAAGCTCTTTGCTCTGTCTTTGGCTTAAGACTGCTTGAAAAGTGGAGAGGAGTAAACTACACTAGATAAAGTGAGTATGTTTAGGTCTTCATTCCGAGCAGGCCAGATTTAAGGTGTGAGATACTGGGTTGGACCAGCAACTCTCCAATCAATCAATCAGTAGATTTGTAGAGCGCTTCTTGTCACCCGTGAGTGTATCCAGGTGCTATCCCCAAAATTACTGAGTTCTTTTTTGCAGGTTCTCCCTGGTTCCAGGGACCGGCTCTGAGCGGGTGGTAAATGTTTGAGTAGGGGCCACAGTGGTGGATGTGCTGGAGCAGTGGAGTGGGGTCAGGGCAGTATACAAGCTACTGGGGGAGTATTACATGCTCCCCCCAGGTCTCTGCTCATTGCCTCTGACCCAGAGTCCTGGTGGTACAACCAGATATGTATTCAAACCAGTAAACCCGGGCCCTGTATCACCACATCGGGTAATTCCACATGCGGGAACACTGATCAACATGGAATCGACTATGGTGGTACCAGCCCCAGGCCTACTACTTTGGCTAACTCATAAGGGGGGCCCGAAGATGATCAACAATATCACTTCTTGTTCAGGGGCCAATGGGCTGCTCAGTTTGTGATGTGATGCATATAAAGGGCCAATATGAGTATTGATACATACCCTACCACCAGAAGATACCATCCGTGAGACAACAGCTGTATGATGGTCCAGGTTCTTCTGTCTAGAGTAGACCGTGCAGCTGGTTGCGATACACACAACCACAACAGACATTTCTTCCTGGAGTTCTCTTTGATGGTCATGCAGCAGCTACATTAAATCCATGTTTCGGGGAACAAGCCAAGTCCTCCTGTTTCACCTCAGCAGCCACCATAGTCTGATTCTGAGAAGGGAATCAATCACTTGACGAGGGCAGGTCAAAGACGAAAAAGGCCTAAAATTGAACAAGGACAACCAGGGAGTGGTGGGCACTCGAATTCCTCAACTGACCTGCCTATCAGAATTGCCCCTCTGCGGAAGGCCTGACCAATCAAAAAGTTGGTTGCAGTTTGTCAGCCATTAATAAATCCATTTGTTGAGAACATCAGCGCCATATTGAGCCAGCCAGTTAACCTTTAGCAAATAGTGAAAAACATAGTGAGATACGGGCTCTTCTACCATCTCTTGGATAAAATTGTCTTCTAATAAACATTCCGCACCCCCACCATATCAATATACGTTCCTACACAGCCACTTCCAAAGCATGCAACACCACCTCCAGCACAAATCCCATAACTGGCAAACCACCCTACAGAGAGAGTAAGCCTTGCGTCGATCCCTAGGAAGCATCCAGGGCACATCTGTGTAGTCCTTACATGTATGAGAATTCTGAAACAAAGAACACACCTTCAACCAAAACCAAAAGGTCTATAGCAGAACAGACAGCTAGGGGTCCCTCCTAGGTGCAGGGAAACAGCAGTGGTTTGAAGGGAGCTGAAATGAGACAAGGACAGCGATCAGTCATCTGTTGACGTGGTACAATGTGAGGACATCCTATGGATTATTTGCCCAGTGCTAGGTTTCACAAGTGAACTACATGATCCAGAACGCACTGCTGCAGATAATCGGTATCTCGGGCAGAAACCTCAGAGAAATGATGGTAAAACTCTCTGGAGGCTCCTATTCGGATTACCGAAACATGCCTCAGTATTGTGCCTCCTTCGCGATCTTCACAGGCTTGCAGTGGACAAACGGATACAGTTCAAATGCATAGAGCTAGATTGAGCTCTGGTCCGTGGTACCTACAACAATTGGTGGTACCTTACCAGCGCACTCGCTCTTTGCGATCAAGTAACCGGTCTCTCTGTACGGTTCCCAGAGTCAAACTGGCTCGCATGGGCGGTCGCTCCTTTTCATGCTTGGGCCCCAAGCTGTGGAGCACCCTCTCCGAGTCCCTGAGAAGCTACACTTCGCTGACCATCGTTCGCAAGGACCTGAAAACCTGGTTGTTTTATTCTTGTCTTACTCTGCCAGCCCTACCTGCTGTAAAGCACTGGGAAACCCTACTTGGGTAGCTATGCGCTATACAAGACTTTTTATATTAATAAGAATGATACGAAGATGACATAAGGCACAAATGAGTGGAATCTGAGTAAATCCCGGAATGATATCTTCACTGGATCAAGAGTGGAATGAGTCAAGTAAGAGGGCTCAGAAGAGGCGCACGAAGTCGGGAGGAACAGGATCCAAGGGAACCCTCCCTAAGGAGGAAGAAGAGGAAGGCAGGAAGCGGAACTGTCTGTGCAAAGCCTAATTACCTAAGTGTCAAGACAGAAAAGCAGGAGCAGATCTGGTTAAAAGGAGTGGTCTTACCAGGTCATATCACATACTTTGTGACCCTTTAGCTACATTAATAGTTCTACTGGATGTGTATGTTACATGTTGAAATTAGGAACATTATATATGGCTGCTGAATACACAAACATTAAGGGAACGATTATGATGGCGGTCGGACCGCAACCGACGGGCCGTTGGTTGCGGTCCGACCTCCATCTGCTGCTGCAGTCTGACCGACGCATTACAATGCGTGTGGTCAGAGGCAGCAGGCGGAGGGACAGTCTAACGCTTTCCGGCGGGCTCAAGGAGCCCGTTGGTGCGTCGGAACACACCATAATCCCCTTATGACGGCGGAGCCAGGCTCGGCTCTGCCGTCGGGAATATGACGGCAGTTTCCGACAGCCATTCCATGTCGGCCTTTCTGACATGGACAGGCTGTCGGAAAGTGTCTTTGGGGGCCCCTAGCATGGCCCTCTGCAATGGGGCCTGGTCTCAACATCCCTGCACTGTGTGGCAGACACTGCATGGTGCCTGACACACGGTGCAGAGATGTTTGAAAACATCAATTTTTCAATGGAAGTTTGTGCTGCGGGCTTTTTCCGCCCGCCGCACAAGCTTCCATTGAAAAATGGATGTTTCCGACCGCCCTATGGTGGTCGCATCCAAATACTGCGGTCGGAACCGCCGACCTAAGGTCGGGCGGTTTCCAATCCGCAACGGTTACATCCGCCTGACATCGTAAGTTTGGCCCTTAGAGTTTTGCACCTGCCGTGTAGTCTGCCTTTTATGAGGTGATTGTTCTAAGAACATTGGAACAAGATCCTTTTGGGGACCTTTCTGTTTTAGCTGTTTAATTGGTTCTAGAGCTCCCACTGAACAATTGTTCCTTGAGCCAGTGAGATTCCTTGGTGCAGTGGAGATCAGTGTGTGATTTATTAAAAGAAAAAAAAGAGTTCAAACTATGAGAAGGACAAACTCCACATCTTATCTTTCTGAAGGTTGTAAGAGAAAACAACTGAATTAGGTAGGAGTTGCACCCACTATTCACAGTGCTGCAAACAGTAAAACCGAGGTAGCAACCACAGTGTGAACCCTACGAGCTAGATGGATAAAGGGGCGACATGTTTACTGTACCATAAAACCTACATATACAAATAAGTAAATATAGTTACAATAATATTAGAAATGAGCTGTACCACGTGTTGTGCACTGTTATCAAATGGTTTAATATATAAATGTGACCCTAATGTGCAAAGGGAGGAAAGGGGACCTCTCAAATATTATTTTTAATCATAAACATTAGTACAACATTGGTTGAACAGTTCAAACTTGCAAACGCCTTTTGAGTGGCAGAGGAAGGGCCTTATTTAGAACTTGGTGGGCGGGATAACCCGGCAAAACGTGACGGATATTCCATCAGCCCTAAGACAAGTGCCATAGGCCATAATGCACTTGTAAGATGGCGGATGGGACATGCACCTTGTTTGGGACGGAGTATGCTTTTGGCCAAACTCCAAATAAGGAAAGTCCAAACTATAGTCAATTTTCTTATAATTATGGATTTGCCCCATTTGCCACATAATCCACCATCTGCCACATAATCTGCAGTTTTTAACCAAAAATGTTTTTTTACAAAAGTGCTGCATTATTAGCCTTTTCTTGCTGCATAATTTAGTCACCCTTGCCGCATAATTTGGTCCTCTGACGCATAATTCCAGTAGCCCTGACTATAGTCTACAGAGTCTCAGTAGGCCACATGAACATAATTTTGGGGCTCTAGCGGTTGCAAGTGTAGCCCTCATGGTCCTCCTTGCAACCTCCACGACTGCCTTTTACGAGCTTCTGTACTATTTTTAAGTTATTTAATAATTTTACTCTAGGTGTAGGGTTTTTATTCACTTTCATGGAGGGTCGCAGGCAGGGTGGTGTCAGTTTTTGTGATGTAAAGGGGTCAAAGTTCCTGTGATGTCACATCCTGTGATGTCATCATGGGAGAAAAGGTGCATTGTTTCACTGTGGCTTCCACTATCTCTATGATTTTGGTGAAAAGATGCTAATAGCACGCCAGGAGCTATACTCACAAATGCAATCTGAGTGAGCACTAAATAGATGAACTGTCTTTCACCTGTTGAAACATTACAGACATTCTAAGTGCTGAGGGCAAGGTCAGCTGTGCTTTGTGTTGTCTATGAGGTTTCATGTGACATGGCCATGTTTACAATAAGGTGACTGCTGATTGGCCGAGCTCACCACCCTCTCTTTGTTCATTGGTCTCTCTAGTTGATAAAGTCCCTGAAGAAGGCTCTGGAGCCAGCGGTGAGTGACATCACCATTGACTGGTACGTTCCCGACACCATGGAGGCTTTGCTGTCGCCCAATGAAATAGCTCCGTTGTATTCAGGAGACCGCCTGATCAGCTACTGCACGCTGTACCACATCGCCAGTTTCCGGGGCAAGAATGCAGCGGTGAGGGATGCAATATTATCTTATTATTGTCGGTGGGTTGTATGTTTAGTCAGAAAGAGATCTGTCTGTTATTACAAATGCTCTCGCGCAGGCGCAATGAGTCTCTATCCAAACACCCCTGCTCCTAGCATAAGCAGATACTACTGCATTGTGCCTGCACTCCCTCCCCCCAGGCAGGTCGTATCTCTCAATAGCATACTATGTATGTTATGCAATGGCCTCGTTTTTCTGGTCTTCCCTGAATAGTAGGAGAGCTAATATAGAATGGGAGACCTGCGGATAGTAGTGGTGTGTTTTATTAATTAATCTTGATGACACTGTGCACTTTGCAAATCTTACAATGAAGTCCCTTCTTATGGCTTTTTATTGTTTTTAACCTAGGATTTTTATTTGTGTTTTTATTAAGTATTACATATCATATGTATATTTTTAATGCTGTTATTATCTTGTGTACTTGATATGCTTTGGAAACATTGCAAAATAAAGAATTTTGACTGATTGACTGACACTAACAAACTATCCCCAAAGTCCCTTGTCTGTGCATCTCAAAAGTAGGGACATTCTCTCAAAAGCAAGGTTTCCAGAGCCATTACCTGATGCAATGTCTTGGGTCACCTTAGAGGCAGGAAGTGTCTGTCACTAACACATCATCACAATGACAGAGTCTGCACTGAAAGGTCTGATCTGTACACCACAGGGGCAGGGAGGCTTTCTACCGACCTAGTCATCCCACAACCAAAGTCTTCTGCGGTGATTCCCCACATCAGCCAGGCAGGGATTCTCTCTCGCTCCAGGTGATCCAACCCCAGGGTCGAGGAATGTCTCTGACCAGGACCATGAAGTACAAGAGCCAAACGCAGTGTCTGGTCACGCGCCTCAGCGTGGACCTTCTTTCATGGACCATCCAGCAGCACAGCTTACTATAATGCCCTGTCACACTCTTCTAGCAGGGAGCATCCCTCACTCACAGCGCAACCAACACCAGAGCTTAACTGCACTATGCTCTGTTACGCACCACAGATAGGGAGCTTCCCGCACTCATAGACCATCCAACTCTAGATCTTAAAGCTCTGTCTTGTTACACCCCGCAGACAAGGGCCTTCACTCACTCACAGACCATCCAACTCCAGATCTTAATGCACTGTCTTGTTACACCCCTCAGACAAGGGCCTTCCCTCGCTCACAAACGATCCGGCACCAGAGCTTAATGCTCTATCTCGTTACACCCCCCTCAGAAAGGGAGCATCCCTTGTTTACAGACCATCCAACATCAGAGCATCATGAACTGTTCTGTTGCACCATTTAGGTCTAGGAGCTTCACAAACCATCCAACTCCAGATCTTAAAGCACTGTCTTGTTACACCCCTCAGACAAGGACGTTCCCTCACTCACAGACCATCCAACACCAGATCTTAATGCTCTATCTCGTTACACGCCCTCAGAAGGGGAGAATCCTCGCTTACAGACCATCTATCATAAGAGCATCATGAACTGTTCTGTTGCACCATTAGGGATAGGAGTGTCTCTTAGATACAAGCTATCCTTGCAGTAACTAGACAAAAGTGTAGCCTTACACGTCTCCATCGCCTGGAAAAGGGGGTGGAGCAAAATTTAAGAGTGTAAGCTACTACTGCCAAAAAAGAAAGAGTAGTAAGTCCAGCACCAAACATGGCCAACCAATGGTACTGCAACACCCTCCTATAGAAAATAATGGAGGTAGGGGCTTAAAATGAAATCTCATAGGAAATATTATTAAATTGAAATAAATTATTTAAAATAGTTAAAAATATAAATAAATACAATTGAATGCATAAAATATATAAAAACAAAATATATTTATTATTAATTATGACATAATTTAATACTCCTATTTGAATTTTTAAAATGTAACACTAAGTTTTAATCATATGTTATTAAAATATAATTCAAATATTTTGAATTAATTCTACACATTACTTTTAATAATTATTAATTCATAATAAAACATTATTTTTACTTTAGGTGGGAGTTTATTTTTTAATTTAACTTCAGAAAATAATTTAAATGTAATATATTTTAATTAATTAAATATTTAAAGCCCGATTAAGATGTTGGTGGGCAGGGAACTCCAGCGCAACAGCGATGGAGTTCCCTCCTCACCAGCACAGTAGTCCATCCACCCGATTTTAATAAGGGTCCGCTATAGGTTTGGCCACAGTGGTAACTACTCCGTCACCACCAGAGCCAAACGTCACAGATGGCCTGACGGAGTAAGGGGTGTCAGAGAATTGGTTATTTGTCCATTCGCCCAGTTAGGATGGGCAGACATAAAGCCGATTTTTCGATTGTCCATCATCGTCAGCCAAACTCTGGTGTTAAGCGACAGTAAAAAACAAAAAATGCCCTCCTTGCCATGGGAGATGACTCCCATAGTGAAGGGGGCATTATCTTTTTATTTTCAAAAAGAATATGCCACTTTTGGATTTTCTATTTGAAAATTTAAAAAACAGTTTGGTAGAAGGCTCAAACATGTTAAAGAAGCCCTGCATCAAACTGCAAAATACATTGACAGGAACTGCCGTGACAGTGGTTACTGCCAAAGCTTTAGAAATGACCGCCAGCTTGACGGTCATTTCTAAATTCAGTGTGCAGCATCTTCGTCAGGGCGATGGAGTAATTTACTTTGTTGCCCTGGTGGAGAAACGGGCCTCCCACTGATATCTAAATCGGCCCCTTAATTCGAAATTGGTTAATAGTGCTGTAGCATTTTTTTTTGTTTTGTTCTAGATTTAAAACTAATAGATAACATTAATTTACATGAATATTTGCCATAAAAATATGGTCACTAATTTATTATAAAGTTAATTTTCCCAATACTTCATGATAGGGAGATCTCCTGTGCAAATTGATCTGTGCCTGCATGCGGATTTCTGAGTCAAAGTTGATTGAGATCTTTTTACTGTTGCAGCCAGGATGCACGTGCCCTACATCTGCAGGCAAACATTCTGATGACCACAGATTATAAGGACGATGCACTCTCCTTCCTACCACTGTTGTTTAGGAAATTTCACCAGTTGTTTCCTCTTAAGGATTTAAAGTTTCCTCTTGAAATCACTCAATTTTCCAATATCACACTAGTCTAAATCAGCCCTTAGTCTCTGATAATATCTGACTATGTATCTATTTTGAAGACTAGTCAAAGTTGATACCATCAGACTCTCCTGAGAACACTGATCTTTCATCTGACACTAGCTTGGAGTTGCGGAGACTGTTTTAATGGTTGATATTGGCAAGCATGGCCACGAATATTGGTTATTAATCTAATAATCATAGAGAGGTGTGTAAGCATTCCAAAACTTGATACCAAGCACCACCAAAGACATTGGACATTGAATAACGAATTCTGAATGCATGTGTGAACATTGCAAGCAACCTTTGTCGTATTAACTTCGGTTTTGGTGTGCTTTTTAATGTTTTGGTAAGTGCACTGATTTAGGGCCGGAATATGACTTTGGAGGTGCGGCCCGCTGCCGCACCGCCCAAGCCTTGGTCAGACCTCTGACCAGATTAGGAGTTTCGTCCTGTCTGGCAGGCTATGTTTTTGACGTTCCCACAGTGGTGCCCTGAAAGTGGGCATCGCAATGAGAACGCCAAAAACAGTTCCTGCACGGCATGGACTGCAAAGTACATGCCATGCAGGAACTGATGTACATGCACACAGGGGGGCATATGTTGTGCACCCCTGTGTGCATTCACAGGACGTGAGGCACCAGGGGGCCCTGTAGGGCCCCCTTTGTTTCCTCTCTGCCACTGTTTTCATGGCGGTGAAACCGCCATTAAAACAGTGGCGGAGAGGAAACTTGTAATATGCTTGGCGGGGCCACGGCGGTCCCCCCAAGCATATTATTGCCTCCTGACTGCTGCAACACCACCAGGGAATGGCGGTCTGACTGCCCTAGTCGTAATACGGCGGTCAGGAGACTGCCAGCACCGCGCCCCACGAGTCTGGCGGTCCGTGAACTGCCAGACTGGTAATCAAGGTCTTAATCTTCTGCAAACACACACCTGTATGAGTAAACAGAACAATTTCCTAGTCAAAGAACCGAATAACATTCAAATTGTGCTTTGAGCCTCAAGCCCAGGGAAGAGAACAGAATTCTCAGAAGCTTGTTTTCTGAACCACCACACCAGAGACTCCTACTCGTTACAAAAGACCAGTTTTCTGAAACCCTCACTACTACCACAGTCTACTTGGCATGGAATCTTGCATGAAGGAGCGTTGGTATAAAAATATGGCCTCTCTTTTTTTCCTTTTGTCCATTACATGTTGTTGTCTCCCTCTCGAACTCACGGCAATAACGGTTTTTCAGGGGCGGGCCAAAGGTTGTAAGACCGTCTCTCGTGGCTCCATCAGCTCGGTGTTCCAGTCTCAGGAAGATACTTTCACCTCTGGAGCTCCTGAAGTTTCCTCGATGGATCCAACCGGAGACAGCCAAGACATCGAGAAGGCTCTCCAGGACATTTCTAGAGAGATCTCCTTGGAGTTCTCCGCTGCGGGCAGTGAAGACTTGGACAAGGGTGAGTGCACTGGGATGGAAAGGACCAGGGGAGGGAGAAGAGCAGGTGGGTAGAGCAATGAAAGGTATGCGGAGCCACCGGGATTGGAAACACTGAGCAGTGGGGATAAAGACAAATCTGGGGAGCAGAGGTGTGAGGGAAGAAAGAGCGAACAAAGGGATGGAAAGAAGATGAAATTTGGACATAATTACACTGCAAGGAGGTGTCGAGCACAGTGAGCAGGCAAAAGGAGTTGATGTAGTAGATATGCAGGGGTAGGGCCAGTCACAGATAGAAAGGAAAAGTTTGGTGTGATGAAGGTCATGCAAGATTAGAGAGGACACAAACTACAAAACACTTGATACGTTCACAGGGGATATCCTCCTCAATGGCCCTGCTGTCACAATTAATGTGCTGCAGATCTGTAAGATTATAAATGTAATTGTTGTGTGCATTACATTAGTAGAATGACAATTCCAATGCGTGGAAAGGTGCTACACATAACGGCAAAGTGTGAGTGAAAATAAGTGATCAATGTGAGAGCAGAAAAACAATACAGTGTTGCATTACAAAGAAATGACTTAACCATCAGGACATCAATTACAAAGTAGAACCCACACGAAATAAATTCGTTAGGTTTTTTAACGTCCAGCATAAAATGCAAATATGGTTAAGACTGAAAAGTCGATGTTTCGACCCCTTGGAGTCATTCAATGGGTCTTCCTCAGGACAGAATTGTAGCAACCTGACCGAGAAAGGAACATGCGTTATTGCAATGTATAGGAAAAAACCCGGATGACCAATGTCAAACAGATATCAATAAATTCACAAGTGACCTATAAGAAAAGTAGAGGTGGTGTCTTGAATTCATCCAGCAATGCTCCCAATGCGCGTCAGTCTCAGACCCGAATTCTGCGTGGCCGCCCTCAGCGCTCAATCAAAGAAGTCAGCAGAACACAGCATGTGTGCTTGATACTGAGCAACTAAAGAAAGAATGCGAGAAATACTAACAGATGGGGTAGGTTTGTATGCAAAGATAAGGAAAGCTAACACCCTAATTCATCTATTCAAAGACAAATGCCTCCTTTAAGTAACTTTGGCTCTTTGCTATGTATCCATTATACTTAAGAAATAAATAAATTTCTATCCAGGTAAAGGAAGATATAAAATACTAAGAAAATATTAACTAATTACCACTAATGAGCCGCACTGAAAATTGGACAAATCATAATAAAAAGACTTAACAATTGCATCAAAGATGGGGTATATTCTGAGCATCAATCTGGGCTCTTTTCTATGGGTCATTGGACAGTCAGTGATTATGAATCAGCATTGTGTTGGTAGTAGATTGTTAATTACCACTGGTGGCCAGTGGCTTCAGGTACTGCTGTACTCCAAATCACACATTTTGCTCTCCTAAAATAGGCAGATGAGTGGAAGTGGAAGAGAGTTTAGAACTCATTATGCAGTATGGCATGGATTAAACTCAGTAAACACAATGTCCAGCCCGAGGTATATTTATAAAAGCTCCAGCCTGTATTTAAATATAGGACAAGATGAAGTAGTTAAGACAAGAGTGCACACTTAAAATAGAAGGTCGTAGGAGCTTTGGTGGACATGATTCGACCCCTTGCACTATTGTAGCATTGAGACGGTGGGCACAAAAGTTCCAGACACCTTGGAGCCTTATGGACACTGCTAACCAGTGGGAAACACTTTGAGTGTCTTCTGCAGACTTCACAAGATCTTAGGTCTACTACAATGTTGACTCTTATGATATATCTTCTCTTTGTGATGCCAAATCCACATATTATCTGACGTTCCTCATGCTAAGGACATGAGGGAGACATGGTAATTGTCTTGTTTGTGTTGCACCTTTCTATCTGCTCTGCAATTCATTGGCATTAACCAGAAGGGGTGGTAGTATAATTTGAGCTGCTTTTCTGCATCCCTAAGTTTTGACTCTAACAGACACAAGACATGGATTTACCGTCCAGGACTCCATGAAGGCCGTTTATCAAGAAGGCAATTACATTTGCAGAGTGGCCATCCTAAATGCTCAGTCAATCATCTACTTTTTCAGTCTGTCAATGAATCAATTCATTGAGAAGTCCACCCAGTCAATCAGTACATTACACTGACCTCAGCTTTTAAACCCAGAAGCTTTCAGTGGAAGAATCATTGCTGTTGGTGGGAAGCAAGGCCTTGGGGACAGCAAAGATGAAGAAGTAAAAAAAGAGGCATTTAGCCAAAGCAAGGCCGATGGATGAATGTCTGGGACTGGCAAGATCAGGGTAATGCCAAAACATATGATGTACTAAAGTCATCATAACAAACGTACTAAGCAGTTAAAGAAGTACAGAGACAGAAACACGGAACTGGTAAATTGTGCATCATGTATTTATGGTATAGAGTCGTGTAGCATGCATGAGCTAAAGGCAGGGTGCATGAGAGAGTAGGTTAGAAAAGGAGAAGAGGTCTGAAAAGTGAGAGGCACTTGAGACATATCAGTGAACTTGAAACCTCAGAAAATTAGTATAGACCCAGCTTTAGAACTTAAAATACAGTAAGACACAGCAAATACATTAATAAATAATTCAAATGAAACAAATAAGTTTCATAATAAATTTGCAATGAACAACATACATAATAAATTGCCAATTAGGAATTTTAGATTAATATTTAATTAAACAAAATTATAATACCAATAACTTCTCATCCTATACCACTACCAACTCAGCAACTTGCTACTACATTTTAAATTGCTAACAAAAATAAAAACAAATATAATTTACAAATGAATCCTAAATAAATAAAATAACTTTAAATAATTTAACAACTTAAAATAGTATCAATCAATTACATATTTAATTTACATTAAAAAAATTAATTGACTTATAAATGTAAATATTTATAATTTGATTAACTTCCCACCCTGTTCCTCTACAAACCAAACAGCCCACCACTAAAATATAAATTACTTACTTAAAAAACTAAAATATAAATTAAAATTAACAAATTCATCTTAAATAAAATAACAATTCTATCGTGTTTCGGGGGGGGTGACCACATGCCTGACGGAGGTCCTGGGTTGGGATGTCCCGCTCTCGCTACTACTGTCCATGCTCCATATTACTGAGGGACTGGGCGGCAACAGATGTAAGCGTCATCTGTTGTTTCTCAGCCTTACGTTGGCTAAATGCGATATCGCCAGGGCATGGAAGGATGAGTCCCCGCCATCAGTTGCAATATGGAAGAATTTTTGTGTGGGTCTGGAGATGCCCGTCTTCAAGGCGAGGGGATGTCCCCAGAAACATTATAAAATATGGAAAAGGTGGGCGGAATACAGAGGGCTGTGTTTGGAACCTATCCCTCCTGCTTTTGCTGTCGAGGACTTGCCGGGATGATGGTATTATATAGTAACCTAGATGTTGATCATATTCGCTCTCAAAATGAATGGCTCAGATATATGTATCCAAGACCTACTGCTGTTCTCTGTAATCTTAGTATGGCACTATTGTTTGTTTTTAAGAGTTTTATTCCAATACGTTTATTGCATGAACACAGTTATGATAACAATGAAAATGTTGAGATCATTAATGCTGTCCATTTCTGTATATTATTGGTGTTCATCGGGACACCAAACATGTATCGGCTGTCAACAATAAAATTACGTTGTGAGAAAAAAACAGTTAAAGGATTTGTATACTTAATAACCAATTAAATGTTTAATTAAAAATAAAGAATTAACATTAAAATTAAATTAATTAGAATTTGACTTTATATACAATATTAATAAAAATAATATCATACACCCAAAAAAAACAATATTCTTACCTTAGATATTCTGTTCCACAATATTTTGGTAGTCACGATTTTTTTTTACACGATATTCATGTCACATGAAATTTAGGATCCGGTATTTCTGTCATTCACTGTGACCACATATGAAGGCCTCGTGGAGAAGCATTCCAGGACTGGGAGGGTTGCAAGCCTGCATGACCCACATACTCCGCCAGTAGGACCCCTGAACTTAGGAGAGACATATCCGCCCATTTCCAGCCCCAGAGGGACACACAGGGTTTTCCTTTTTATGCAAGGCATTGGTGTAGTGTCCCATTGGCTATGCCAAGACCCTTGGTTTCAGAACTCTTGCATTTTTGTCTCTAGTCAGTAGTATTTCAGCATTATTGTTGTTAGAGATTGTGGGTGGGCCTGAACACTGGATCACACCTTCTTAGCCCCAGATGATCACTCTGAGGGTACAGTGAGGGCCCACAGCCCAAAGGGTGACCATGCCATTTGTACATCTTGATTGCGAAGAACCGGTCTTGAGATACTGGCATCTGGGTTTGCTTCACCATGAGACAAACTTATGGACGCTAGTCCTAGTCCAGCACCTTACACTGTACATAGTGCCCCGACATCAGATCCCCCGACTTACTGGACACTGAGACTTATGAACTTGTTCTTTTGGTACCCTAAATTATACCTTGGACTGTGGTGAAACTCCTGCTCTATTTCACGCATAGGTTTATGGATTTTTTGATATTTGGGACTCACTCATTGGAGCTCAAAACCTCCTAAATTGTGCTGCCTTAGCACCCAAAGCCTCTATCAAACTAAGGGAGAGGGCAGATATATCACAGCCAACTTGATCCATTATTGTATTTTGACTGGCTCCTCTGCCTACGAACTACACTACTACTGTAAATGAAAGAGTTCTCAAAATGTGCAGTGAACATGCCTTCCCTTCAGTTTACATCACACTATTCAAATTCCACATACAGAGGTACATACATACACAGGGAAGGCCTGGGGAACCAAAAGCAGGCCTTGTAAAAATGCTGAAACCAGCCCCGCTCTCTTCGTCTCCTTGTGCAGTCTCTCTCTTTCCATCAATCTATTCGCCTTCTCTCTACTGTTGCCCTCCCTCCCTCTCTTTCTTTCTCTCTGGAAGGCTCCCCAAGCCTGCTGCAAGTAACCTCAGAGAGCTGGGGAAAGTGACAGAAGCCTCCAAAGACTCCAGTCTACAGGGGAAATACTTGGTGAATCAAAAGGCGTGCCCATCCCTGTACATAAATACATAGATACATACATAAATACAAACATCCATGGGGCCTACTCACAAAGGTAAATCTACCTGTGTAGATTTAATACAAGTAAATTCACTCTTACGCTTTTGAGTAACTTTTCTACTTTTTGCAATTCCCATGTATTAGTGTAAAGTTACTCACAATTGTAGACTTACATGTCCCTACCTCCTAAAAGAGGGGGTTGAAGTCAGTAACAATGTCAAATACAACCATAAAGTTGCTACTAGTAGTAACATTAGGACCATATTTGCCATTCTGCACACTTGGCGGAGACAATGTCCCATGTCAGCCACATCTGTGTTGGCCTGTATGTCAAAGTTCCCCAGTGGTGTGCTGGGGATTTTCCTCCCAAAGAAGCTTCTGTTATCGTTGCAGGAACTGCTTAAGGAAAAAACTCTCTGAGGCGGCATTCATCCCACCTATCTTGCCCACCCACTTGTGAAACCTCTCCTTGTAACACCCATTTGACAGCAGCTTTGACTCTGCCCCTTTCTTGCTGTCACCCATGGACTGATGACGATAGAGAAAATGTGGCCCACAAAATGAGTTATTTTTTCAGGACCCATGTGAGAAGTTGGCCTGGTATATGCTGTCCACTAATTAAAGTGGGCACCTTGCACCAGTCCAAACAACCTTTATTGATGATTAGGTTAAAGACAACCTTTATTGAAAGCTATCCTAGTGGTAGCTATGGAGAGCAGCCTTCAGGCTAAGTCTCGAAGGAATGTAAAGCATCTTGTTTTACCAGCATATAACCTCCTGAATGACCAAATGAAAGGAGAACCACAAAAGATATATATAAAATATATGTATTTATTACTAAACACTCTTTACTAACCTCTTTATGAGATTAGAGAACAAAGCACACAATATTAAATCACTAGAACGACAGTAAATAGCACAATACACAGTGGGCTCCAGGGGGAGACCAAACCATATACTAAGAAAGTGGTATAACAACCATGACTTGACTAGACACAGTGCCTAGAGCATGTAGAATCGCTGGGACCCCAAGGAACCACCCAAGGTAGTGACACAGGGGACCCACGGAGGACGGGTGCAGTGTGGGAACACAGATGCGAGCTCCATACAACTCTATGGGAAAGTCGCGGTTGGGAATTTAAAGATTACGGACATTTAGGAGAGGACTTTCAGCAAACCCAGCTAAACATAGAAGGTTCTAAGGCCAGCACCCTTGAGAGTACCTAGGTACCCGTGTTACCTATCCCAGAGGAGCCGGATGCATAGGGGTCAAGTGGTGTCGGAAACCCTCGTCGTTTTCAATGGCGTGAAGCGAAAAAGTACTGCTGCCGTGGAGAAGAAAAGTGTCCGGTGTGATCCAAGCCTGGATTGGAGATGAGAAGACCCTGAAAGCAGAGGGGACAAAGTCTGGGTCACTTCACGTGACCAGGAGCGGAGCAATCGAATGCCCACCGATGTCGGGTGCTTCAGGTGAGAAGAGGTGAAGCTTGACTCTGCAGCCAAGGGGACCAGGAGGCGTCGACGACGACCACAGTCCGGAGGCAAGCTGCCCACGAAGGATGTCGAGTGCTGGGGGGTCAGTGTCCAGATTGAACACCAACAAGCCTATGCAACTGCAACCCACGCGGTCAGAGGAAGATGCTTCTGTGAGGACCAGCAAGGTCATGGGGACTCTCCAAGCGATGGAGAGTCAGGGCACATCTGGAGCAACCAGGGAAGCCCACTGAAAGTTAAAGTTACCTTCACAGGGACCCACAGGCCAACGGACCAGGGATCGCGAAAGGACCTCGAGCTGAATCACCAAATACCAGCCCACGGAACACTCGTGGAGTGTAGGCCAGAAATCTTCGGTGGAATTACTGCTTGGGGTCAGGACTACAAGTAGCCCAAAGCACAGCTTCAGGGATTGCCGAAAAGCATATGCTG
The DNA here is from genome assembly GCA_963921515.1 of Calotriton arnoldi. Classification (NCBI taxonomy): domain Eukaryota; kingdom Metazoa; phylum Chordata; class Amphibia; order Caudata; family Salamandridae; genus Calotriton; species Calotriton arnoldi. Next base: position 1,763,389 of record CAWUFW010002017.1, on the reverse strand, counting down.
CTGCAAATGTACACGGTGCCCAGGGGTACGGGTTTCACGGTCCCCACGAGGGATACGGGCCTCAGGATTGCTGAGATCGCAGATCGACCTCGGAGACCTTGGGAACCCACCTCCTGTGTTGCAGAAATCTTCGGAGTCCTTCAGGAGCTTCGTAGATGCAAACCGGTCAGATGCGTTTAGGTGCCTGCTCAGCAGGGGAGTAATTGTAATTGTAATTGTAACTGTCATTTATAGAGCGTGTTATCACCGTCTGGTCTCTAAGCGCTGTAACTCCTTTACTCCAAGGGAGATTCTTCTGTCGTCCAACGAAGTGTAGATCGTCAAAAGTACTTGGTTTCTGTAGCCTAGTTTAGTCCAGGTAAATCCAAAGTCCTGTAGTCAGGGTTCCTACTTTATACCCAAGGAAGGGGTGGGACAAACTCTGGCGACCCACCTATGGGAGGGTCAGGACAGAGGGGTGGCTACACCCATGTCCTTTGTCCAGTTTCGCGCCAGAGCAGGAGCAAATGGCTCCTGCAACCGGTTCGAGCTGGACTATGCACAGGGACACCAAATGTGCCCCCAGTGCAGACATCAAAGCACTCTCAGAGTGCACCCACCCAGCCCCAATACACTAAAGCCTGTCTGGGAGGTGGTCACACCTCCCTGTGACAGGAAACCTATTGTCAAACCTTCCCCTGCCGGAGTTTCGTCCAGCAGCAGGAGGGCAGACTCGTGTCTGTGGCTGGCAGCATCCATTTTGTGATGCCAGGGTCAAGAAAGCTGGCACCGGGTGTACCGGTGCTGTCATATTTCTCCCTCTAGGAGGGTGGGATCATACCTCCCACACCAGTTACTGGTGGGGAGGTATGATTCCAAGGTGTTTGACACCAAACACGACATGTTTCCATGCAGCCATATTAAAGTTAGCATTTACCGCACGGTTATAATGCACTTAAGTATATATGGTTTGCTGCATCACAAACAACCCCGGAGAATAGGTTCCGAAGGCTGTAGAGGGGCTCTGCTCATGCATGGGCACCCTCTCACATAAAACCCAGCACCCTGCCTTCAGGATTGATAAGGCCTGCCATAGGGGTGACTGATAGGTTTATATGTGCAGTGATTAGGATAGATATAGTGAACCTATATCTAAGTAAGGGGTGCATGCACCACCTTACACAGGCTGCTGTAGCAGACCTGTTGTGTCATTTTGAATGGTCTCTCAGGGGTGGCATAATACATGCTGCAGCCCCTGGGAGGCCTCTGGGGTACCTATGCCCTGGGTACATAGTATACCATATACTAGGGACTTATAAGGGTACCCCAGAATCCAATCTGGAGTGTACCTAAAGTACATGTAATCAATTTAGAGGAGAAAGCAGATAGACTGGGGTCCTGAATAGCAGGATCCCAGTCAGTCTAAGTCGAAAACAGTGAAACATCAGCAAAAAGTGGGGGTAACTATAAGAAGTAGATCCTACTCTCCTACAACCCACATTTAGTGGGCCCCTTGTAGGTAGCAGCTTTTCTCCCAGCATGCCTGGGGCTTTTTGGTATATTTCTGTGTGGTATATTAATAGTTCCTGTGGCGGGGTATCACAGAAGTGACTCCAGCAGAAATGGCTCCTGATGCGACATCATGAACTGTGCGGCCTATCTGACACTATTTCCGATCCCATCACAGACGCCAAAAGGGTGTTATTAACAGTGGAGTTCACAGCAGCCAAGCCATCAGGATCTTCACGTCCACCATTCTCAAAATAGAGTGACAGAAAAAGGAGGAGGGCAGACAGGACATGTCCCATTTTTGGCATATGTCTCTTTACTATTCTCCTTTAAATTTGGGCATTAGCCTTTTTCCCTCTAAGGGCTGACATGCAATGCCCCATCCACCCATTTAAGTACACTAGACACTGATGCACCAATCTCTGCTCCTGCTTCGGAGTTCCAACTCTGAGTATTATTTGCACACATTTGGAATCCAGATGACCTCTTCAGATTATATCAATTGACAGATGTGCAACAATGTCAAAAAAAGAGTGAGGGGTTAGGAAGACCCCAGAGAATTCAGCAGTTCTACCGTTGGCACACTACTATTTTCATAAGCTCGCCTACTATCTGTAGAGTGAATATAGATTTTCACAGTTCTCTATGAGTCAAGTTAATCTTTTTCAACAGTGGTGCATTTACAAACTGTCTCTGGATATGCCATGCTCATCAATTAATTGTTAACTATATCTGCCGCAAGAGAGATTGCTTGAGGTCCATGTTTTCATAAGTCTGGCTTGGGCAGACTTGAGGAAAGATCAAGACTGGTTTATTTCCCTATTGGGTCTTCCACCTCCCCATCGACTCCGAGTCACATATCTCTTATGTTAGAGAGGGGGATGACATGATCTGCCGTAACGGGTGACGCAAGAATTCTGCCTGTTTGTTTGCCTTTTGTATTGATGAACTCTTTGAACAATTTGAAAAGGGTCCTTGTTTCATTGTCCACCTCTTGAATGTGCTTAATTTAAAACTCATTTTGAGTCCTGGAAAATAGTTTACTTATCCCCTTGTAATTTAATACAGCCCTCTGTGCCCTGTATGGCTATACATTCTCCATTTCCACTCTTGTCTGACACACCTCATCTCATTTGTTTCCAGAATGAGTTTTCATCAGTCTTGGACCAAGATGTTAGAAGGAGAACCCAATACATAGTCAAAAACTTGCAGTGTATCCTCCAATGTCCCTATACTGAAGACAACAACGCCCACCATTTTATTATTTACAGGATAACCTCTCCCCCGTTTCTGATACCCTTCAGGATTTCCACTATGCATTAAGGATTTAAGTCAAGGGTTGGTTGAATTGCCCTACAATTGCTCCCACCAGCATGGCTCTGTCCTCCTCTTCTGAAAATGGTTTAAACTTGCAGAGGAATTTAATATAGTAATAACCGTTTTTTGCCTTTACATTTGCTTGCAATCCCTTTGATATGACAAGATCAAGTTTTACCCCATGTGTTTTAACTTTAGTCAGGACAGCAATTCAGTAGTCATCTAAGATGACTCTTTTTGCTCCATTTAGAGTCAAGAGAGTACTTTCCTGAGGTCCACCAACATGAACTCTGTTTTGTTGCTATTGAGGGCCAACCAGTTGTGTTTGTCCCTTCCTTTATGGTGTAAACAACCTTTACCCTACTTCCCTGTTACACTGAAAACAATTGTCAATCTTCTGCAGGATTGTGGAAAACCACCACCTTTCCAATAGATAATATTCTGTCTTGGTTTCACCTAGATGTTCAGCCAATGGGGTGAGTGTGGATAACCATGCAGGACTACACAAGCATAAGCACTAAATGTTAGACGCACTGGATTCGAAAAACACTCCTCTGTCCTCATGAAAAAATATAAACTGATTTGAAGATCATCTATTTTTTACCAAATACTTGTGCAATCCTTCAATTAGCAAAAAAAGCGATCTACAGCATCGCAGGCAGCTGATAGGTCTGACATTACCGAAAGGGATGCTTCCCCCTCCATTAACAGCTGTTTTCTAAAGTCGACAAGAGATACCTCGTGCGTCTACCTGGACAGAGCCCAGATTCCACATCCCATAGAACAGGTAAGTCTTTTAGAGCAAAGCCCAGAGCTTTGGCGATCAGTGCCGGATTAAACCCTGTGGAGAGCCCTAGGCAGTCGAAATTATCTCCTAATACGTTTTTAATTTTACCAACCAACAATTTTAAGAAACCAATTTTATTACACAAAACTAAACATTAACAATTATTAATGTTATTAAACAAAAATGTTTTTTTTAATTTTAATAAACCAACAAAACTTTAAATATTCACTTTCCTCAATTTGTTTGTTCTGAAATCTTTCAGGATATCTTGGAAGTCTGCCTTTTGCAAGACGTTGTATTCAGTGGAGTCTTTAATGTAAAGTTTTTGTTTCTTTGAGTTGATTCATTTTTTTCTATCTTTTGGAAACAATTTAAGAAAGCTTGATTGCAATTTTCTTTCAAGATCAAATCAATATTATTTTGATCCGTTGTTGCGGGGCCCCTAAAAGGAGTGGGGCCCACAGGCCGGTGCCTACTTTGCCTATTTGGTAATCCAGAACTGTTGGCAATAGGCCTGAAATTCAGAAAGATGTTTTGGATTGGGCAATGTCTTTGTCAACAACTTGCTATCTAAGTTTATTATAACTTTTTCCGTTACTTCTGCTTGATCAAATGATGCATTTATCATATCGAACAAGGATGGTACACAAATATCTGCATTTCCTGAACTATTTTGACAGGCTTCGACTAACTCACCTTCCTCACTCTGTAGACAATCTGTGTACTATTTGTCACTATGAATGGTGTGCAAGTTTACTTCTAGCACTGTATGAAACTTCATTGTGATATTGACAAATAAATAAATATGTTGCCATTCAGTCACCACCACACTCCCATTGCACCACCAGCACACTTCGCTGGATTATAAATACAGTGCCAGTGGATGGCAAACAGTTAATTGACTGTGACTCATGAACCTTTCTTGTTGTGTGATTGTTGACCTCTACAGGTATTGTGCATATCTTACAATACACCTTTCTCTCTCTCCAACAGGGGTCTCGGCCCTGCCCAGCAGTGACATCAGGAGGCGCATTTACCAGGCTTCGTACATTCAAGAGCAGTACATGCTCACCCATTGCTCGGTGAGTACCGAGCGCAGCCATGGCCTGGCCCATGACTTTATGAGCAGTGAGCGAAGCCACAGCCTGATCCACGGCTCTACCAGCAGCGAGTCGGCCAGTTCTCGAGAGGTGGCCTCAGAGAACAACCCTCTCACACAGTTACCGGAAGTCATGTCGCAACAGGGGCAGAAGAGTGTTTCCCTGTGGGAGTCTCTGTCGAAGTCCTCGCCTCTATCACGGAACGAAGCTACAAGTAACAAGGTAATGGGCTATGCTGGTGACTCAATGTACGCCCAATGTAGGCGGGCTGGAGTTACTACTACCAGTGCTCCCTTTGTTTGCCTATAGAACAGCTGCAGTTCTGATCTTTGACATGACTTATACACTGTCTGGTGGTTCTACCACCAGGCTCTGTGATATTACGTCTCAATTGTGATAAGTTATTACAGTTTTGCAAGGCTATGATCCTCTCCGAAATAAGCTAGCAGCCCCTTTGACCTGACAGTCCCATGGTGGACAGTAGCAGACTGACGGCTCTAGGGTTTCCACCAGTAGAGAAGGCTGAGGTTCATCTGGAGGAAAGTCAGTGATTCCATCACATCTAAATGGGGCACGGGAACTATGAGGTGGAGGACATCTACGTGAGCTTTAGGCCACATGGTGTCTAGTTAATTGCAGTGAAATCCATCAACATATGTCCTCTGGTTAGATGCAAAGAATCAGGGAGGAGATGTGGCCGAATAGCCAGAGCTGCTGACTTTGGAACGATGGAGCTAGGTTCGAGTTGTGGCATTGGCTCAACATTCTGTGATTCTGGGTAAATCACTTCATCTCCTGTGCCTAATAACGCACACGGAAAAGTGAATCTGACCTTGAATAATGTAGCCTGGTGCTCACACAAAGTGCTGTAATGCCAAATGGGCCAAGTTTGTGCCATATAAAAACTGCAAAAAAAATTGGTTTGAAGTGTTGTGCTTGCAAGGTGCCTAAAATCCTCAGATGTGCTCACATTGCCTGACAGCACCTCATTCTTTTTATATTAATTTTTTACCTAAAAGCATATTACATTTTTTGTGGCTGTTTCCTTCCACTTTCAACAAAAGAAGTCTTTCAAGGGCATCTGCATTGAGAACCCTTTGGTATCTGAGATTGGGGGCCAGTAGTAAAGACCTACGGGACCTTTAATAATTGCATACGGTACTGTAATCTACTTGCCAGGGTGGCCTTGCGTGACTTGGTAAATCTCATCTAGGTTTTGCGCCACCCCTCTGTTACTTTGTGTGGTGAAAGGGAGACTTAAACCCCTATTTGTAGGGGGAAGTAATATGGATTAACCTTAGGCATAAGTGACGAGGCAAATGTCATGAAAAGGAAATGGAGGTGACCTGATGGTAAAATTAGCCTTAAATGTTGGCTACGGAGCAATGGAAGACAAAGGAACATTTTTGAGTATTGTTAGTAAAAGTCATGGTAGGAGATGTAAAGGTGTGTATCGCCCACCACACCACCCACGCCTAAATAGGCGAGGAGCTGCACGTGACACATTAAACAATCTTGTCATAAAATAAAATTGAGACTCAAGAATTTTTACTTTACATTGAAAAATATGGCATGGTGACCTATGACTCCATGCCACATGGACAGAACATTTCCTGTCCTGGATTTTCCTGTTCATAAACCACTGTTTTCACAAATCCCAGAATGCACCCATATGGTAAATGAGTCCCTACAATATGTAATCCTATGGTCATGCAAGACTACATATTCCACTCATTGCGTTGTTAGATCTGTTTAAAAACATAACGTGTATTTGTAAAGTGCACGTTCACCCAGAAGGGTATCTTGGCGCTGAATGATAGATGTAGGGGAGCTTCACCTTTTCGCCTGTAATGGCCAGGACGTTCCTAGAGACACAGATGGCAGAAAGAAGTTGAGGCTTCCAAGACAGACTTACTTCAGCTAGGTCCCAAAAGGAGGCATAGCTGTAATGCCTGCAGCAGGTGCAGTGGCACCTGTACCCAGGGCTGTGATGAATACACTGCCCGCTGGTTATGGAACTGATTCCGTACACAGCCGTGAGGTAGTGGGCCCATTTTCCTCACTTGCAAGAGGTCCCTTGGCACCTTTGCTACACCACTGGCCATAAACCATGTTCCATTGCCCTGGCCAGAGTTCTCACACCTCTCTAATATACTCTCTCTAATGACCTGAAGGTCCATCTGGATAATGACTGTAGCACGCCTACCAAGCGAGCCTCCTTCCTGATGAAACAACCTCCTTTCTGATGAAAAAACCCCCTTCCAGCTGAAACGACCTCCTTTCTGATGAAACAACCTCCTTTCTGATGAATCAACCTCCTTTTTTATGAAACAACCTCCTTTCTGATGGAACAACCTCCTTCCTGATGAAACAACCTCCTTTCTGATGAAAGAACATTCTTCCTGATGAAACAACCTCCTTTCTGATGAAACAACCTCCTTCCTGATGAAACAACCTATTTTCTGATGAAACAACCTCCTTTCTGATGAAACAACCTCCTTTCTGATGAAAGAACATTCTTCATGATGAAACTACCTCCTTTCTGATTAAACAACCTCCTTCCTGATGAAACAACCTTCTTCCTGATGAAACAACCTATTTTCTGATGAAACAACCTCCTTTCTGATGAAACAACCTCCTTTCTGATGAAAGAACATCCTTCCTGATGAGGCAACCTCCTTCTTGATGAAACAACCTCCTTCCTGATGAAACAACCTCCTTCCTGATGAAACAACCTCTTTTCTGATTAAACAACCTCCTTTCTGATGAAACAACCTCCTTTCTGATGAAAGAACATTCTTCATGATGAAACTACCTCCTTTCTGATGAGACAACCTCCTGCCTGTTGAAACAACCTCTTTTCTCATGCAACAACCTCCTTTCTGATGAAACAACCTATTTTCTGATGAAACAACCTCCTTTCTGATGAAACAACCTCCTTTCTGATGAAAGAACATTCTTCATGATGAAACTACCTCCTTTCTGATTAAACAACCTCCTTTCTGATGAAACAACCTCCTTCCTGATGAGGCAACCTCCTTCTTGATGAAACAACCTCCTTCCTGATGAGGCAACCTCTTTCCTGATGAAACAACCTCCTTTCTGATGAAAGAACATTCTTCCTGATTAAACAACCTCCTTTCTGATGAAACAACCTCCTTCCTGATGAGGCAACCTCCTTCTTGATGAAACAACCTCCTTTCTGATGAGACAACCTTCTTCCTGATGAAACAACCTTCTTCCTGATGAAACAACCTCCTTCCTGATGAAACAACCTCAGTTTGATGAAACAAAGCCGAAGCACCTGAGAATTCAACGTTTTGGGATCACCAGCAGGTGCCCTGTTTAACTATGAAAATTGTTCCCACATCTACCTTACAAAATATCAAGGGTCAGACCCCATGCTGTGCAACATGCATCCACGTGGCTCATCACCGACGTCAGGAAAGGAAAGGTAATAGCAGAAGCGCTAAACTGCACTAGGCCCCACTGAGACTAGCGCACGTCCCTAAATCCTCTAATGCGCCTATAAATGACTTACCGCAATGGCCCCAACCAACCTCTGCAGGGAAATTACTGCTGACCTCTCTAAGGGACTCCTTTGAGCAACAATCTCACATACCTGCATCAAAATATATGGACTGGGGAGGCAGGGGCTTCACGCAGTGAGTATCCAAACTCTGGAACAGATGTACGTCCCACTATCGTAGCCGAAACATCAATTTATTATAATAAATTATCGACTACCACATATATATATATATATATATATATATCATCAAGGTAAGTATAACCGCTCAAATAAATTTCGTATTTCCCTATACTAACTCACCACAAATCCTTTGTGGGTGCCAGACGAGGATGCTACTCGCCGAAAAAGCGCTTCAACACCTCACCAGGGGTAGCAAGGCTGTATAAATGCAAACCTTTCCCTCTTCTATCCCTCCACTATCCTTCTCAATCCAAATAACAGAATAACATATCTACTGCTCAAAGTAATTTCATATTTCACTATACTAATTCACCACTAATCCTTTTTGGGTTCCGGAGCAGCGTGCTACTAGCTGAAAAGCGCTTTGACGCCTCATCGGGGGTAGTAAGCGCTATATTATTGCAAACAAAATAAAGGGACGTATAGATTTCACACTCCTAACTCCAGATCTTCTACCCTTGATTATATTGTGGTGTCTATATTTTGGACATTTCATCTGCAATATTGTGAACTCTCACCTCTGGAACAATCTGTCCTTTTCCCTGAACTCGAATCCCCTTCAAAAGCCCAAGAAACCCTTCCTGTTCTCACCCCTAAATGACCTCTAACATCCCAAGGTGAACAAGTTGAGCAGAGACTAAACCAATAAGTACAGATGCCTCAGGTCACTTCAGTTTGTCGTGCACGTGCTAGAGGTCTATAAAATAAAATACAGATAAACTGACTATACACATTTAAAGAGCAGTTATAGGAAATAGAATCATTTCTAAAGTGTGTAAGGCCTCATTACCCATTCCCTGGAATTCCTGATGAGGCTTTAACAAAGTTTCCGGCTCCGTCAGGAATTACAAGGTCTGTGGGATCACCACAGACCCAGGGCCTGATGACGCGTGTGCGGGTGGTTCGCCTGGCTGGCTGTGTGTACATCCGTTTATTCAGGGGCCATAATTATAAGCGGTGCTGTCTGTATCACACGGTAATTACCAGGTGCGATAAAGTCCTCGCCCCCGTTAATTGCCGGGTGCGATAAACATCTTATCTCCAGTTAAACGTCTGCAGCTCAAACGTGCCAGAACTGATCGGGTGAAACCTGCCTTGTAAATAGCTGGGTATGCAGAGGTTGATGCTGTAAATACCAGACTCTGCACGCAATGCCCTATTTTATGCAGGGTAAACCCGAAATAGCCGATCATGGGAATCAGCCTTTACAACGGAGGCATTACCACACAATGACTTTACCACGCAATGCTTTTAACATGCTTCCTTTACCATGCACTGCCTTTACTCCACAATGTCTTTATCACGCATCCGTTAACACGCACTGCCTTTACTACACAATGCCTTTATCACGCATCCGTTAACATGCACTGCCTTTACCACGCAATGCCTTTATCACGGATCCGTTAACATGCACTGCCTTTACCACGCATCCTTTACCATGCACTGCCTTTACCACGCAATACCTTTACCACGCATCCTTTACCACACAATGCCTTTACCATGCACTGCCTTTACTCCACAATGCCTTTATCACGCATCCGTTAACACGCACTGCCTTTACTACACAATGCCTTTATCACGCATCCGTTAACACGCACTGCCTTTACTACACAATGCCTTTATCACGGATCCGTTAACATGCACTGCCTTTACCACGCATCCTTTACCATGCACTGCCTTTACCACGCATCCTTTACCACGCAATGCCTTTACTACACAATGCCTTTACCATGCACTGCCTTTACTCCACAATGCCTTTATCACGCATCCGTTAACGCACTGCCTTTACTACACAATGCCTTTATCACGCATCCGTTAACACGCACTGCCTTTACTACACAATGCCTTTATCACGGATCCGTTAACATGCACTGCCTTTACCATGCAATGCTTTTAACACGCATCCTTTACCATGCACTGTCTTTACCACGCAATGCCTTTACCACGCATCTGTTACCACGCACTGCCTTTACTACACAATGCCTTTACCATGCACTGCCTTTACTACACAATGCCTGTACCACGCATCCTTTACCACGCAATGCCTTTACCACGCATCCGTAAAACACGCACTGCCTTTACTACACAATGCCTTTATCACGCATCCGTTAACACGCACTGCCTTTACCACGCAATGCTTTTAACATGCATCCTTTACCATGCACTGCCTTTACCACGCAATGCCTTTACCACGCATCCTTTACCACGCAATGCCTTTACCACGCATCATTTACCACGCAATGCCTTTACCACGCATCCGTAAAACACGCACTGCCTTTGCTACACAATGCCTTTATCACGCATCCGTTAACACGCACTGCCTTTACTACACAATGCCCTTAACACGCATCCTTTACCACGCACTGCCTTTACCACGCATCCTTTACCATGCACTGCCTTTACCACGCATCCTTTACCATGCACTGCCTTTACCACGCAATGCCTTTACCATGCATCTGTTACCACACACTGCCTTTACTACGCAATGCCTTTACCACGCAATGCCTTTACCACGCATCCTTTACCATGCACTGCCTTTACCACGTATCCTTTACCATGCACTGCCTTTACCACGCACAGCCTTCACTACGCAATGCCTTTACCATGCGTCCTTTACCACTCAAGCCTTTACCACGCAAAGCAAGTATATTTAAGGGTCTAAGGTAAGTGTGTATATATATATATATCACACAACGAAATCCAATAAGGCGCATACTCAGGAGATATTTGCTAGTGCAGGTTTATTTCTCAGTTGTTACGCGTTTCGACAGTAAAACTGTCTTGGTCATATATAAATATATTTGAGCTTTATGTCCTGGAAATGTGGTTTAATTTTTTGGGGAGGGGGTGTGCTTTCCCCCCTCCCAAGCCCAGGTGACACGTCCCTCTGGGCCTAGCACGTTTTTTATGGTGAGGGGGGCATGCAGCCTCCCCTCCCGGGCCACTTTCGGCCCCGGGGACCCCATCTCCTACCGCCCGGCATCTTTTTTAGGGGAGGGGGGCACACAGCACCCCTTCCGGGTCTATTTTGGTCCCAGGGACCCCATCCCCTGTGGCCTGCCAACTTTTCAGGGGGAGGGGATCATGCTGTACCCTCCCCGGGCCAATTTCAGCCCCAGGACCCAATCCCCCATGGCACAGGAATTGTTTTGTGGGGGCATGCAGCCCCCCTCCCCAGGCTGCTTTTGCCCACGAGGACCCCAACCCTATGGACCCACCATATTTTTTTAATGAGAGGAGGGCCGCTCGGCCCCCCATTCAGATCCTCTAAAGGCCCCAGGGCCCCCTTCATCTGGGGCCGCAAAATGAAGTAAAAAGGGGGGGGGGGTGTGTGGGCACTGGGTAGTTATAGTTAGGATTGTGTTTCTGTAGTAAAATGCCTTTTTTCTGTTGCTAACAACTTTGGCACCGTTTAACGAATCTTTGCAAAAGTTTCCAAAAACATAGTACTTTTTCTCTAGTTTGCGCATAAAAAGTTTCAGGGTGATACATGAAGCAGGGGCCAAGAAAAAGAGGGTCCCAAGATACATTTTCCCCATTCATGCTCAAAAACTTTGTAGGTTCATGCCGCAGAGGATCAGCAGGGCCAACAGATCTCATGCCGTGGTCTGTTTGGCTGTCACCACATCACCAAGTATGTGGGGGCAGCCATCTTAGGACTCCAGACTCAGTGCTGAGACCTAGAGAAAAGTTTTTTTAAAAACATAAGGGGGCAGACTAGAAATACCCTGACCCTCCTAGACTTGGTGGTAGAGTCCCAGAGGGATCCCGCCTGGGGCAAAAAACATTATTTGTTAAAATGCTGTCGCAAATATGCAGATGATCTGCAAATTTGTGGCAATTCTTTTTAAAAAGTGCTACTCTTAAAACCCACTCCCAGGGTGGGCTAGTGCTAGGGGTAGCACAAAATATTCTTTTTGGGGAGTGGGGTGAGTGTCCTCTCTACTCGAGCCTCAACGAGGCCTCAAGAACCCTACCCCCAGGGCTGAAGTGAAAAATAAGGGGAGAGGCATGGGCCCCCCCCCCTTCTCAAGCATTAATAGGCCTCGGGGATCCCATCCCCGGGGTCAAACTGAACTTAAAAAAGAGGGGGCTGCCCCCCCCCCCTGAGCTTGTTAAGGGGTCAGGGACCCCATCCCCTGGGGCTGACTCAATTACTATGCAAATATTTTAGAATATATTATAATTAGGACATCACAAATGAAGCACATTTTTGGGTAATTCTGAAGTGTGTTGGACACAAATATTTTAATAGGAACAAAACAAAATAGTACATGAGGTGATACCATTCCCACACAATATTGTTTGGATGCTGCATAGTTTTATTAGTAAAATGGCACTCTGCTCCACTTCACTCTACACCACTCTACTCTATGCCACTCTACTCTAAGCCACTCTACTCTATGACACTTTACTCTATTCCACTCTATGACACTCCATGCTACTCCACTCTGGGACACTCTACTGCAATCTATGCCACTTCATTCTATGACACTCTCCCCCCTCTAAGCCACTCGACTCTCTACCACTGTACTCTATTCTATGACACTCCACTCTATTACACTGCATGACACTCCACTCTACGACACTCTTCTCCACTCTACGCCGCTTCACTCTGAGACACTCACTTGAATCTACGCCACTCTACTCCATTTTGGGGCATTCCACTCTAGTTCACACTACTCTATGTCACTCCACTCTAAGTCACTATACGCCACTCCACTCTATGACACTCTACGCCACCCTACACCACTCCACTCTATGACAGTCTGCTACTTCAGTCTAGGCCACTCGACTCTATGGCATACCACTCTATGACACTCTGCGGCACTCCACTCTACAACACTCCACTGTAGGACACTACACTTTACACCATTCTACTCTACCCCACTGTGTGCCATTCTCTGACACTTCACTCTATGACACTCCACTCTATGCCACTCTACTCCATTTCACTCTACTACACTCCACTCCACTTTGCTCCAGTCTACGACACTCCACTCTATGACACTCTAAGCTACTCCATCCTACGCCACTCTATGACATTCCACTCTACGACACTCCATTCTACTACACTCTACGCCTCTCCACTCTAAGTGACTGTATGACACTCCACTCTATGACACTCTATGCCACTCTACAGCACTCCAATCTACAACACTCTACGCCTCTCCACTCTAAACCACTCTAGGACAATCCACTCTATGCCCTTCCACTCTATGCCCCTTCACTCCACGCCCTTCACTCCATGCCTCTACCCTCTGTGACACTCCACTCCATGCTCCTCCACGCCATTCTTCAGCACTGTACAACACTCTACACAGCTCCACTCTGCACCTCCACTCTACGCTCCTACACTCTATGCCCCTCCACTCTACACCACTCTATGGCACTCACCGTCACTCCATACCACTCTACGACACTCCATGCCACTCTACGCCACTCTGTATCCACTCTACTCCACTGTACGCCACTCTGCATTACTCCATTCCAGGACACTCTACGATACTCCACAACACGCTATGTCACTCCACTCTATGTCACTACACTCTATGTCACTACACTCTAGGACACTCTATGCCACTCTTCAAATCTCTATGCCACTATGCTCCATGCCACTTTACTCCACTCTATGACATTCTACTCTCCAACACCCTAGGCCACTCCACTCTATAGCACTCCATTCCACAACACTTTACTCCACTCTACGCTATGCCACTCCACTCTACTTTATTCCACGCTATGACACTCCTCTCCACAACACTCCACTCTACTACACTCCACTTGATCCCACTTCACTCTACTCTACTCCACTCCACTCTACGACACCCTACAATACTCCAGTCTACTCCTCTCTACCCCACTCTACGCCACTTCACTCTATAACACTCTATGCCACTTTATGCCCCTCCACTGTACAAAACTTTTCTCCACTCTACTCTACAGCCCTCCACTCTGTGACACTCTACAAAACTCCACGCCACTCTGTGCCACTCCACACCAATCTGTGTCACTCCACTCCACTCTACAACACTCCACAACACTCTAGGCCGCCCTACGTCACTCTACAAAATTCCACTCTATGACACTTTACTTACACTTACAACATTTTACTATACTCTCCCATACACCACTCCACTCTACTCCACTCTACGCCACTGCACTCTACAAAACTCCACTCTATGATACTACACTCTATGATACTCCACTCTAAGACAATCCACTCCATAACACTCCACGACACTCCACTCTATCCCACTCCACTCTCCGCCACTCCACTCTATGTCACTCCACTGTTTGACACTCCATTCCCTTCTAGGACATCCTATGACACTCCGCTTTACAAAGCTCTACTCCACTCCACTCTCCTCCACCCTACCTACACTACTTCACTCTACAACACACTGCTCTATGACACACCACTCTCCAACACTAAACTCTACGCCACACTCCTGCACTCTACGTCACTCCACTCCACTCTACCCCACTTTATAACACTCTTCTTCACCATATGCCACTCTACTCTACAACACTCTGTTCCACTCCATGCCACTCCACTTTACGGACACTTTATTCCACTCTACTCTACATCCCTCTGTGGCCCTCCACTCTATGACACTCTACGCCACTCTATGCCATTCTGCGCCACTCTAGGTCACTCCACTCCACTCTACAACACTCCACACCACTCTACGCCACTCCACTCGACCCCACTCTACTTTACTCCACTCTACGACACTTTACTCTGCTTTGTAACATTTTACCACTCTCTACCATACACCTCTCCACTCTACAAAATTCCACTCTACAACACTTCACTCTATGACAATCCACTCCATGACATTCCACTCCACAACACTCCACTCTATCCCACTCCACTGTCTGTCACTCCACTCTGCAACACTCCACTCTTCGACACTCCACTCCACAACACTCTATTCCACCATGCCTACACTACTCCACTCTACGACACACTGCTCTACGCCACTCTATTCCACTCCACTCTATGACACTCTGCTCTCCTCTATGCCACTTCACTCTACGGACACTTTTCTCTACTCTATACCCCTCCATGCCACACCACTCTATGCCACTCTACTCTGCGCCCCTCTACTCAACTCTGTGCCACTCCATTCTATGACACTTTACTCTACTCTGTGAAAGTCTCCCTACTTCACTCAACGCCACTCTATGCCACTCCAATCCACAATACTCCACTCCACAACACTCCACTCTATCCCACTCCACTCTACTCCACTACACTCTATAACACTCCACTCTTCGACACTGCACTCCCTTCTAGGACACTCTATGACACTCCACGGCACTCTGGTTCATGCCCCTCTACGCTACGCCACCACACTCTATGCCACTCCACTCTATGCCCCTCTACTCCACTTTATGTCCCTCCATTCTATGACACTCTACTCTACTGTACTCCACTCTATGCAAGTCCCTCTACCCCACTTTATGCCACTAGATGCCCCTCAGCTCTACACCCCTCCACTCTACGCCCCTCTACACCACTCAACTCTACACCACTCCACTCTACACTACTTCATTCTACTCCACTCTATACCACTCTACTCCATTCTATTCCACTCGACTCCACAACACTCCTCTCTACTCCACAACACTCCACTCTATTCCACTCCATGACATTCCATGACACTCCACACTATGATACTCCACTCCATGACACTTCACTGACACTCTGTGCCGCTCTATGCCACTTCAAACTATGCCACTTTACTCCACTCTACGCCACTCCACTCTACTCTACTTTACATCTTACTCCACTCTACAGTAATCCACTCTATTCTATGACACTTTACTTCACTCTATGCCCCTCCACTCTATGCCCCTCCACTCTAGGCTCCTCCACTATATTCCACTCTACGCCCCTCCACTCTACTATACTTTCCTCCACACACTCTACGCACCACCACTCTATGCCCCTCCCCTCAACACCACTCTGACACTCTACGAAGCTCCATGCCACTCTATGACACTCTACAACACACAATGCCACTCCACTCTACGCCACTCTGCTCCATTCAATGACACTCCACAACACTCTACACCACTCTACTCTACACCACTCTACTCCCTGAAACTCCACTCTACTCCACAACACACCACTCTATGCATGTTTGCACCACTCTACTCCACTCTACACCACTCTACTCCACTCTACGCCACTCTACGCAACTCTACTCTACTCCACTCTACGACACTTTACTCTATGCAACACCATTCCCATCTACTCTATTCTCCTCCACTCCACTCTGTGACACTCCATGACAGTCCACTCTATCGCACTCCACTCCACTCTACAACACTCCACTTTATGGCACTCCACTCCTCTCCACAATACTCTACGATACTCCACTCTACGCCATTCTACTCCACTCTGTGCTACTCCACTCTATGACACTCTACTTCTCTCTATGCCACTGTATGCCCCTCCGCTCAACAACACTTTAATCCACTCTACTGTACGCCCCTCCACTCTATGCCCCTCCTCTCTACACCCCTCCACTCTACGCCCCTCCCTTCTACGCCACTCCACTCAACTCTGACGCTCCACGACACTCTATGACACTCTACTCTACTGTACTCCACTGTGTGCCATTCTACTCTGCTCTACTCCACTCTACATCACTTTACTCCAATCTATGCACTTGACTCCACTCTACACTGCACCACTCCATGAAACTCCACTGTAACCCACTCCATTTTATGCTATTGCACTCTACGACACTCCACACTATGACACTCCACTCCACTTCACTCTATGACACTGTACAACACTCCACTATACAATACTCTACTGCACTACACTCTTCTCCACCCTACGTACTCTGCTCCACTCTATGAAACTCCACTCTACAACACTTCACTCTACACCACTCTATGCCTCTCCACTATATGACACTCTTCTCCACTCAATTCCACTCAATTTTACAACACTCTAATATACTCTACGCAACTCCCTCTATGCCACACCATGCTGCTCTACTCCACTCTACTCTATGACACACTACTCCACTCAGCTCCACTACTGCACTCTACACCACTCTATGCCACCCCACTCTACAACACTTTATGCCACTCCACTCTAAGACATTCTACTCCACTCTATGTCCCTCCACACCACATCCTCCACTCTACACCACTCAATTCCTCTCTACTCCACAACATTCCACGACTCTCCACAACACTCCACTCCACTTCACTACAGTCTACGACACTTCACTTCACTACTCCACAACACTCCGCTATACTCCAATCTATGACACTCAACCCTAGGACATTCTACTTTACTACACTCCACGACACTCCTCTCCACTCTACTCCCCTCCACAACCCTCCACTCCACTCTACGCCACTCCACTCTATGCCACTCCACTCTATGATGCTCTACTCCACCCTACTCCACTAGACTCTACAACATTTCACTCCACTCCACGCCACTCTGCTCTATGCCACTAAACTTTTAGCCATGCTGCACAGCAGCCATGCTGGTGTACAATATGACTGAAACACATTGGCAAAAGCCAATAGGTCTTGCATTGACGAGACCCATTGGCTTTGACAATGCTTGTTCACAAGTTAAGCATTGTCCAGGATGACACAGTTTTGACAAAGGAGGAAGCCACTAACTCAAACTCATAGTTTTTGGTTTTCCAATTTTTTATTGCAAAGTGCTTCAATGCCTTGTCAGGGGGTAATACTCGATTCATAACTCCAATAATAATACAATATAATTGTAATTGTAATTATAAATTGCATTTATATAGTACTTATTACTCTTACTAGGTGTTGAAGCACTTTGCGGCGAGTAGCACGCTACTCCAGAGCCCAAGGTAAGAGGTTAAATGTTAGTAGATTAGTACTTTTTTTTTTTTTTTCTATGTGCATTAGTTGTGTTAGGTTTGTGTTCTTTGTTTCTTCTGTGTTTAGAAGAGTTTAGAGCAGGGATAGAATGATGCCAGTGAATTTGGAAGGCGAGGTAGTAGGTTTTTTTTTAAGTAGAGGTGGTGTGTTCTTTGTGGTTAGGTGACATCAGTAAAAAATGAGCGGAGAGTTTGAGACGGATGTTTTAGGGGTTCGTAGTAGATTGAAAGGTTTGGGATGAGTCAAAGATAGGAGGGATTGGACAAAGGTTGAAAGGAGGATTTCTTTTTTAATCAAAATCTGAAATTAAGAGGCATACACGTATGTATATGGCACTTGGTAAGGTTGTATTGGCTGGAGAAAACTTCTCGATATAAAATACCCATATGTGCGCAGAAACAGTAATATTTAATATGGTCTTGTGAATATGTATGCACATTTTTTCATGCCATTTCTTAGGTTTTTTGTAGCATTCATAAACTCTTCTATATATCTACCTATATGTACGTAGAAGCAGGCTATTATGACATTGTCTTATATGCACATATCTCTTGTGGTGTAATAAACCTGTTTTTTCCTTACATGAATGTATGTGCTTATAACCGGAAGCATAGTTCAATGTGCAATGACACTTGTATAGCAACAGCTTCATCTCTATACTGTGAGAAGCATAGTTGGTCATGTCTAAGTATACTGTAGCGGTACACTGTTGTGTTGTGAGTATAGTTGTCATGTGAGGAAGAGCCAGCTCTTGACTGGGCGTCTGAAGTGGAGATGGTTGTCAGTGGATCTTGTGTGTGATGGAAGTGAATTCCATAGTTTGGCTGCTTGAACAGAGACAGATGCTCCACCCATGGTTTCTTTCTTGTATGTTGGAATGTTGCCATTCTCGAGTGAAGGTTCTTTTGTTGTACGTATTTGTTGATTTTCTTCCTGATGAAGAGTGGTGCTTTGCCATGTATTGCTTTGTGTGTGATACAAAGCAGCTTGAAGGTGGATCTTCTGGCAATTGGTAGCCCATGTACGGCCATCAAGGTCGGGAGATCTGTGCTTGTGGCTTTACATGTAGGAGTAGTCTTGCAGCAGCGTTCTGAATTCTCTGTAATCTTCTCATAATTAACATAGGTGTATTGTGATACAATTTACAATTGAGCCATTACACCATATGCCCTCCCTGGAGAATAATAATCCTGAAACATTCCTGCCCAGCGACCACCTCTGTCTGGTTGGGTCTTCTGTTGTAATCTAGGTGTCACTTGGCTATGCCCTAGCCATCACTTTCCAATGCCAATATAAGCTCTTTCCATGATTACTGAATTGCAGGAAAGACTCCCCTGTGAATAGCAGCTGACTTTTCTGCTAAACGTGACCCTGCTCTAGTGAAGAATCAATGATGCAGGTTTGGAGTGATGTCTTCACAATCATTCTTTTATGTAATGGAGCTGAAAGCCTACATGACATGACTTTCATAAATATTGCAAGTACTAACCCCACACCCTGTTGGGTGTCATGGACTGACTGTGTACAGATCAGCATCACAGGACCAGAATGTGTGATGAGATGGACAGAGAGCGCCCTCTGCATCTTTACACCACCTGTGCACAGACCAGCATCAGGACCGGAAAGTGTGATGGGATGGACACAGAGCACCCTTTGCATCTTTACACCACCTGTGCACAGGCCAGCATCAGGACCAGAATGGAGTGTGTGATGGGGTGGAGAAAGAGAATGCTTCACATATTTACACCACCAGTGCACAGATCAACATCGGGACCTGAATGTGTAATGGGATGGAGAGAGTGTGCCCCCTGCATCATTACACCACCTGTGCACAGACAAGCATCAGGACCAGAATGTGTGATGGAATGGACAGAGAGCACCCTTTGCATCTTTACGCCACGTGTGCACACCAGCACCAGAACAAGAATGGAATGTGTGATGGGATGGATAGAGAGTATCCTCTGCATACCTTCACCACCTGTGCACAGACCACCAACAGTACCAGAATGTGTGATGGTGTGGAGAGCTAGGGCCTTCTGCATCTTTACACTATCTGTGCACAGCCCTGCATCAGGACCAGAATATGTGATGGGGTGGAGAGAGAGCGCCTTTGCATCTTTACACCACCTGTGCACAGACCGGCATCAGGACCGGAATGCGAGATGGGATGGACAGAGAGCGCCCTCTGCATCTTCACACTACCTGTACACAGATCAACATCAGGACCAGATTGTGTGACGGGATGAACATAGAGCATCCTTTGCATCTTTACACCACCTGTGCACAGACCAGCATCAGGACCGGAATGTGTGATGGGATGGACAGAGAGCGCCCTCTGCATCTTTACACCACCTGTGCACAGACCAGCATCAGGACCGGAATGTGTGATGGGATGGACACAGAGCACCCTTTGCATCTTTACACCACCTGTGCACAGGCCAGCATCAGGACCAGAATGGAGTGTGTGATGGGGTGGAGAAAGAGAAGGCTTCACATATTTACACCACCAGTGCACAGATCAACATCGGGACCAGAATGTGTGATGGGATGGAGAGAGTGTGCCCCCTGCATCATTACACCACCTGTGCACAGACAAGCATCAGGACCAGAATGTGTGATGGAATGGACAGAGAGCACCCTTTGCATCTTTCCGCCACATGTGCACACCAGCACCAGAACAAGAATGGAATGTGTGATGGGATGGATAGAGAGTATCCTCTGCATACCTTCACCACCTGTGCACAGACCACCAACAGTACCAGAATGTGTGATGATGTGGAGAGCTAGGGCCTTCTGCATCTTTACACTATCTGTGCACAGCCCTGCATCAGGACCAGAATATGTGATGGGGTGGAGAGAGAGCGCCCTTTGCATCTTTACACCACCTGTGCACAGACCGGCATCAGGACCGGAATGCGAGATGGGATGGACAGAGAGCGCCCTCTGCATCTTTACACCACCTGTACACAGATCAACATCAGGACCAGATTGTGTGACGGGATGAACATAGAGCATCCTTTGCATCTTTACACCACCTGTGCACAGACCAGCATCAGGACCGGAATGTGTGATGGGATGGACAGAGAGCGCCCTCTGCATCTTTACACCACCTGTGCACAGGCCAGCATCAGGACCAGAATGTGTGATGGGATGGACAGAGAGCGCCCTCTGCATCTTTACACCACCTGTGCACAGGCCAGCATCAGGACCAGAATGGAGTGTGTGATGGGGTGGAGAAAGAGAAGGCTTCACATATTTACACCACCAGTGCACAGATCAACATCGGGACCTGAATGTGTAATGGGATGGAGAGAGTGTGCCCCCTGCATCATTACACCACCTGTGCACAGACAAGCATCAGGACCAGAATGTGTGATGGAATGGACAGAGAGCACCCTTTGCATCTTTACGCCACGTGTGCACACCAGCACCAGAACAAGAATGGAATGTGTGATGGGATGGATAGAGAGTATCCTCTGCATACCTTCACCACCTGTGCACAGACCACCAACAGTACCAGAATGTGTGATGGTGTGGAGAGCTAGGGCCTTCTGCATCTTTACACTATCTGTGCACAGCCCTGCATCAGGACCAGAATATGTGATGGGGTGGAGAGAGAGCGCCCTTTGCATCTTTACACCACCTGTGCACAGACCGGCATCAGGACCGGAATGCGAGATGGGATGGACAGAGAGCGCCCTCTGCATCTTCACACTACCTGTACACAGATCAACATCAGGACCAGATTGTGTGACGGGATGAACATAGAGCATCCTTTGCATCTTTACACCACCTTTGCACAGACCAGCATCAGGACCGGAATGTGTGATGGGATGGACAGAGAGCGCCCTCTGCATCTTTACACCACCTGTGCACAGACCAGCATCAGGACCGGAATGTGTGATGGGATGGACACAGAGCACCCTTTGCATCTTTACACCACCTGTGCACAGGCCAGCATCAGGACCAGAATGGAGTGTGTGATGGGGTGGAGAAAGAGAAGGCTTCACATATTTACACCACCAGTGCACAGATCAACATCGGGACCAGAATGTGTGATGGGATGGAGAGAGTGTGCCCCCTGCATCATTACACCACCTGTGCACAGACAAGCATCAGGACCAGAATGTGTGATGGAATGGACAGAGAGCACCCTTTGCATCTTTCCGCCACATGTGCACACCAGCACCAGAACAAGAATGGAATGTGTGATGGGATGGATAGAGAGTATCCTCTGCATACCTTCACCACCTGTGCACAGACCACCAACAGTACCAGAATGTGTGATGGTGTGGAGAGCTAGGGCCTTCTGCATCTTTACACTATCTGTGCACAGCCCTGCATCAGGACCAGAATATGTGATGGGGTGGAGAGAGAGCGCCCTTTGCATCTTTACACCACCTGTGCACAGACCGGCATCAGGACCGGAATGCGAGATGGGATGGACAGAGAGCGCCCTCTGCATCTTTACACCACCTGTACACAGATCAACATCAGGACCAGATTGTGTGACGGGATGAACATAGCGCATCCTTTGCATCTTTACACCACCTGTGCACAGACCAGCATCAGGACCGGAATGTCTGATGGGATGGACAGAGAGCGCCCTCTGCATCTTTACACCACCTGTGCACAGGCCAGCATCAGGACCAGAATGTGTGATGGGATGGACAGAGAGCGCCCTCTGCATCTTTACACCACCTGTGCACAGACCAGCATCAGGACCGGAATGCGAGATGGGATGGACAGAGAGCGTCCTCTGCATCTTTACACCACCTGTACACAGATCAACATCAGGACCGGATTGTGTGACGGGATGGACATAGAGCATCCTTTGCATCTTTACACCACCTGTGCACAGACCAGCATCAGGACTGGAATGCGAGATGGGGTGGACAGAGAGCGCCCCCTGCATCTTTACACCACCTGTGCAGAGACCAGCATCAGGACCGGATTGTGTGATGGGATGGACAGAGAGCGCCCTCTGCATCTTTACCCCACCTGTGCACAGACCAGCATCAGGACTGGAATGTGTGATGGGATGGACAGAGAGCACCCTCTGTATCTCTTCACCATCTGTGCACAGACCAGCATCAGGACCGCAATGTGTGATGGGATGGACAGAGAGCGCCCTCTGCATCTTTACATCACCTGTGCACAGACCAGCATCAGGACCGGATTGTGTGATGGGATGGACAGAGAGCGCCCTCTGCATCTTTACCCCACCTGTGCACAGACCAGCATCAGGACTGGAATGTGTAATGGGATGGACAGAGAGCACCCTCTGTATCTCTTCACCATCTGTGCACAGACCAGCATCAGGACCGCAATGTGTGATGGGATGGACAGAGAGCGCCCTCTGCATCTTTACATCACCTGTGCACAGACCAGCATCAGGACTGGAATGTGTGATGGGATGGACAGAGAGCGCCCTCTGCATCTTTACATCACCTGTGCACAGACCAGCATCAGGACCGCAATGTGTGATGGGATGGACAGAGAGCGCCCTCTGCATCTTTACATCACCTGTGCACAGACCAGCATCAGGACCGGAATGTGTGACGGGATGGACAGAGAGCACCCTCTGCATCTCTTTACTATCTGTGCACAGACCAGCACCAGGACCGGAATGTTTGATGGGATGGACAGAGAGCGCCCTCTGCATCTTTACACCATCTGTGCACAGACCAGCATCAGGACCGGAATGTGTGACAGGGAGGACAGAGAGCGCCCTCTGCATCTTTACACCACCTGTGCACAGACCAGCATCAGGACCGGAATGTGTGACAGGGAGGACAGAGAGCACCCTTTGCATCTTTACACCACCTGTGCACAGACCAGCATCAGGACCAGAATGTGTGATGGGGTGAAAGAGAGCACTTTTCACCTTACAAGGCACCTGGTATAACTGCTAAGAATAATTTAATCTTTGGACAAAGCCAGTGGCGATGCATTCATGTGCCCTCCAATATTCTCTTGGACAAATGGGGGTATCTAATTTAAACTACATCTAAAATTTCTGTCACACAAGTCCAAAAACACCAGAACTTCAAAGCCTGGTCTCTTCTTTCCCTTCCACATATTTATTTACTTTGATTTCTTTCACACCATCTGAATAACAGAGAATTTTTAAAGTGTGTGTAGGAGAGGGGTTGCTCCTAACAAGGCAAAGATCACCCAGAATCAAAACACCCAGAATCAACATGGGTGCAATGGCAAAGCAAAGGTTCAAAAATCTACTTTATTAAAGTTTAAACCAAGTTAAAATGTGGCTATGTTCCACCCGTATCCAGGGGCCTCTTTCAAGTAAGCTATAAACCTTTCATATGTGCCACCTGGCACATTCAATGCTGCTGTGTTTGTCTTGAAAAGATTTTACATGCCCTAGCAATGATTGGCTGTTTTTCACTCCAACAACAAACGCTGTAATCCTGGAACTAAACACATAGGGCCCGATTTACAAAGGTAAACTGAGATGAAAGTCTAGCTTTACGACTTCCGGTATTCACAAAGGGCATTTACGAGTAGTAAAGTTAGACTTTTGTCTCAGTTTTGGTCTCAGTTAAACTTAAGACCAAAACTTAAGTTTAACTGAGACAAAAGTCGAACTTTACTACTCGTAAATGCCCTTTGTGAATACCGAAAGTCGTAAAGTTAGACTTTCGTCTCAGCTTACCTTTGTGAATCGGGCCCATAAAATCTAAAGGAATGTGAGAAAAGGAGATAGGACAGCGCCATCTTCAAAACCAGCTGTATCATTTACAAAGCCATCATGACGAGCACCGCCGCTTATCTTGCAGACAAGCTCACCCTCTCTGGTGGTTTTCGGCACACCCGTAGCCAGGACACCAACAGATTGCAGACAAAGAAGAGTAAAAACGTGAAAACAGCAGGCCTTTTTTTCAACATATCCAGGATCTAGAACACGGGTACTCTTAGTACGGCCCGCGGGCCGCCAGCGGCCCGGCAAACCTTCCTTGGCGGCCCGCGGACCTTGCAGATATCGTACCTGCTTTTTAAAAAAAAATTTAAAGTGTGTCAGCAAACACCGCCGGTTGCAGCAGTGGGACTCCAAGAGACTGCTCTATGGGGGCCGGGCGATTCCAGGGATAGTCAGAGTGGAGATGCAGGGGCGCTAATAAGAGGTGAAATACAACAAAGCCTCATTAACAAGTAAATGGTCTTTTAAAGACCTGTGAAGTACTCGGGTGCGGCTGTGTGTGCGCCCGGGAAGCTGTCTCAGCCCGGCTGACACACAGGAGGGGGGGAAGGGGGCCAAGCCCTTTGAACTCAATGGGCGTTGCGCGCCTGTATGTGGCACATATATTTCCTGCAGGGCTTTGGCCTGGCACGCAGGTTTATGGTGGTCACATACATAAGCTTGCTTGCCCCTGGCTGCGGCAGGGCTGTCCTTCACAACCTACTCTTAATAACAGTGTCCAAAGCTTCACTTTACACCCAGCGCATGGCTGGAGCCGGGCCTTGGGAAGCATCTGACCAGGAGCCCCCTTGGCTCTGTGACTCAGGGGCCACCCCTGCGGTTGCGGGGAGCAGTCCTCCCACTTGCTTCTTTCTCGGCTCTCTT